>CM062820.1:933246595-933979136 GCA_031772625.1 Pinus tabuliformis
TATTTTTATTTAGAATGAGAATTTATATTAAATAAAAATTTGTGTATGGAGAGAAACAATTACATCATAATACATTATATTATAAAAAGTGCTTTATAGTCGAATTATACATAATATATCTTTAGACCAAGTTATAATTTTAAAATGTGAGCTTGAAATTACACAAAAACTAGAAAATCAAGTGAAAATCGTCTAAAAATATCTCAAAATTCTTCGAACTTTTACTTACATATTACTTAAACATTATGACAAAAAGTAAACCCATTTTGGGTAGAACTCATTCCTTTATCCTTAGCTGGTTCATTTAAATTCAAGATAACAAGCTGAAGAGAGCTAGTAGAGATACTAGCTGAGAAGAGCTAGTAAAGATACTCGTTGAGGAAAGTTCTGAATGTTGTTGTCCTAGAGAGAGCTAAAGTTATGCAGGGAAGAGATTTCATCCTCGACTTCTTTATCATATTGTGATGTTCTAACATATTTCCATGGAAGAAGTAATACTAGCGGCCACTTGGTTGTGATTTAGTGGGAGAGAGAATTTCTTCCTGCGTTGATTGCAATTGTGCATGAAAAGAGTCATATTCAAGTCCAAAACTACTTTTTTAATCCATGGGTAATGTATTTTCTCCCACCTAGACTCTGTCCCATTGCTGAATTTCCCTGGATTACACAACTAGTTTTGCAACCTATATCTAGCAATCCCTTTGATTCAGCTCAAAGGGAAAACTTTCGACAATTTGTATCAAAAGATGTTGTGAATTACAAATTATCAATCAAGCAAACAATATTTCCTTTGCCCAAGTAAACAACATCATCTCCAATTTGCCAAAATACTTCATAAATGTTGAATGACACCGAACCCAGAGGGATTATGAAGCCATATATATTAATCAACCCAACATATAGAATAACCAAACCATCATCATGCCACACCCAACCAAAGATACAAAACAATTTAGAGTATGAACAAGAGATAGGGGTTGAGACGAAGCATCACAATTAACAATAAACACATTGAGGGCAAAATATACCAAGCATTCAATAGGTTGCAATGCTTCCAAGTCCTTAATTAACCACAAATTCAAAATTAGAAGGATTTTTGTGCTCCATATAAATTCCATTTTCTATCCTTCTTAGGCCCTTGTCACCTTTGGAAAGTTTCTTGATTTCTTGGCATCAATGGGTTGGAGTAAATATAAACCCAATTTTAACTGCAGTCATTTGAATTCAACATTGACAAAAGAGGACGCCTCTTGTACATAATGTTATTGAGCTTTACAAACCTACACTTAGAAGGGAATGATTTAGGTGGATATAAGTGGCCACCCACCTCTTCTACTGACTCAACAAATCTCTATCTTTTTGGCGGGTTTTCTATGGTTTTTTGGGTCCCAAATTTCCGAGGTTATTTTGAGGCCATAAATAATGTTTTTTGTACATTTGGGGGAGGGGGGGATGGGCGAGGATTGTCATAACATTGATTGGCCCTAACAAAAAGCTGTAATCCTCAAATAGTTTTTTCCAATGGTCTACTATGGACCCGAAATAGACATTATATACAAATGTCATGCCATTAGGAAGTTAATCTAACAACTAACCACCTCGGGGTCTGAAAACCTTTTGGCAATTCATCTTCTAGGGTTACGATTTTGGAACTTTGGGGTTATTTCTTTATGTTAAAAGGCCATTATATCCAACTCTTATAATACCTTTTTGTAAATGCATGTAACCACCATCTCTATCCCTTTAGAGATACCTACCACCATTCTAGACAGTTTGTGTTCTATAATATTCTATTATTTGAGCTATAAATAGAAGTTTGGTTTTCACTATATTACTGTGATATCTACTATATTTATCTATGTATATTTTCCATTTCCTTTATTACCTTAAATTTTGTTCCTTGTACAACTTAGACAACTAGTATAAGAGCAATTTTCTCCTTTTTGTTTCTCAGTGCATGTCCTCGATGAGATCAAGGTACATAGAGTTGGTTCCCAAGCTAATTTCACTTGGGAATGATCTCTCTTTCTAACCAAAGTAGTCTTCCATGGAAAAAGAAAGGATATATGAAAGAGTATGATACCCTATCAAGTTGGTTATCGAGGAAGCACCCACGTGATAGAGGAATGAGTGTTAATCTAGGTTGTCATTGATGTAAATATAGCAATGTTTGTGATGACAAATTCTTTGATACATGATTGCCCATAGATGCCCATTGATAATAATGCTCATAGTGATGAAAGTTTGATATATGATGAGATGGAGGACCCAAGTGGATTGAATATATATATATACAAACAGAATAGGAGCAGTAGATCTATGAAGCAACAGGAGCAAGAAGCCAAAGAGGAGAAGACATCATGAAGCCAAAGAGTAAAATGAAGAGTTTATCGAAATCCATCAAAGAAGCAAGTCATCGGAGCAAGAGAAGCAGGTTATCGCATATGCCTAAGGGTAAGTGTTATCGAAAGAACAAAGAGAAACAATGATAAGAAGAAAACATCAGAGGAGCCATATCGGAAGAGCGGAAGAGTGAAGAGAAGTCACAGGAGCAACAACTATCGGAAGAGCAGAGGTTAGGAGTGTACGAATGTTTTGATCATGGCTGAAGGCCCGCGCTAAATCCTAGCCATCAATCTCAGCCCTCACTAAATCCTAGCCGTCGATCTCATTACGTCATAGTCAACGACGGGGGTTAGGCCTGTTTTTTAGCCCGTGTGCTAGTTGAAGACCTGCAGGCTGTAGATTTGATGACCTCGTATATCTAATCGATATCGAGTCATAAAGTGATCGGACATTAATATAAAAAACGAACCCGAACTTTTATAGATCAAGGATTTATAATCCTTATCGGCTCCGTAAGGGCAGTTAAGCATCGCGCAAGTTCCCCGGCCGATTTTTTTGTGAACCATTGGATCCAACGCGCCTTGGTTAAACGGTGGAGGATCGGCGATTGGGTTTGTTGATCGGGTGGATCAACAACTATCAGATTAATGATGAGATCAATGGTGGAGAATTAATCCGATAAGACTTGGGACTAAGTGGACCCGAGAAGTTTAAGGACACGGGTTTATTTCATTGGGGGTCTGGTCTTGTGCATTCAGGTGGGACCGGCGTTCCTCTGCGGGATTAAAGGAATAACTCCGTTTTTATGAAGTTGCGATTACGATTAAAGGTGATGACGTGGCATGTGGGACTGCCATGTGGGTATAAAAAATCTTATATGGTTTTTGTGAATAATCAAGTCTATGGATAAAAGTATCTCCGATATATATTTTTAATATACAAGTCGGCCTCCCTCCAATAGACGTGTCCTTTGGTCATTGGTGAAACTCATATAAAAATGAGTTAAAACGCTTTAGTTCTGAGTATCTATCTCGGGCACACAAATAGAGCATAAAGAAGTTCACAACTTGTGAACTTGAAGAGACAGAGGAAGCTGAAGGAACAATATAAAGAAGGAAGCCGAAAGGTTCAGTGGAAGAAAAAGGAAGCAGAAAGGTCGAGCGAAAGAAGATGAAGCTGAAAGGTCCAGCGAAAGAAAAAGGAAGCAGAAAGGTTGAGCGGAAGAAGATGAAGCTGAAAGGTCCAGCTGAAGAAGATAAAGCCGAAGGTCTGGTTGACACAGAAGGGGAAGTAGAAGATGAAGGCCGAGCTAAGAAGGAAGCTGAAGACAGAGTGGGGGGAAAATATTTTGACCTGATTCATCTTGAAAGATAGGGTCGGAGCCCTTGGGGTTGATGCCTCAGAATCGGAAGGATTGGTGTCCTTGGAGTTGGTGCTCCTAAATCCAAGGGTGGTGCCTTGATAAGATAGGGTCAAAGCCTTGGAGGTCGGAGCCTCATCAAAACAAAGTTCGAGCTTGGAACACATTTATATTGTATTTGTTATTTTATTCAATAAAATTATACTTATACATTTCTCTATTTAAATTGTGAATAATTAAACTGGTAATAATAACATTTGAAAGAAAACACTGATTCACCCCCCCTTAAATATTTCCAACAATTGGTATCAGAGCAGGCTTCTTCATATCAATCTAATAGCTAGAAGAAGGATTCTTAGTCACAATGAGAAATCAAGAAGTTTCAGGAAGACATCCTCTGTTTGATGGCACAAATTATGGTTTTTGGAAAAAAATAATGTCCTACTACTTAATGGACCTGAAGATTGGCATTCGGTTTTAAATGAGTACACAACTTCTTCCACTCTTCCAACAGATCAAGATGAAAGGAAAGCTTACATTGCAAATGCAAAAGCCTTAAATTCCATCACTAGTGGAATCACTGATTCTGAATTTACAAAAGTCATGAATTGTGACTCGGCCAAAGAAGTATGGGATAAGCTAGTTAGCTTATACGATGGGGACTCCAAAGTTAAGAAGGCAAAGCTTCAAACTCATAGAAGACAATTTGAAAGTTTAAAAATGGATGATGAAGAAGATATGGCATCATACTTTCTCTGAGTATCTAAAGTGGTAAACTCTCTTAAAGGATTGGGAGAAAACATTGAAGAAAGTACTATTGTTCAAAAGGTCTTAAGATCTCTCCCAGATAGATTTGACTCCAAAGTAAGTGCTATAGAAGAAATGAAGGACCTAGATACTCTCAAGATGGATGAACTTCATGGAATCCTCATTGCCTATGAGATGAGAAAAGGAAGCTGAAGTTCCAAAGATGTAGCATTCAAGGCCTCAAAATCGAAAAAGGGGAAAGAATGGAATACCGGTAGTGATGACTCCGATGTTGAATCCGAATTGATGCAATTTGTACGAAGACTAAAGAAAGGATCTAAGCTAAAAGGTAAGTACCCTCTTATTTGTTTCAAATGTGGAAGAATAGGTAATTATGCTGCAAAATATCCTCTTAAGCAAGATAGTGATGGTGAGGAAAATTCTAAAAGGACGGTATAGAAAAAGAAGGGGTTCAATAAGAAGAATTTCTTCACTAAGAAAGATGAGTATGATGAAGGTGAATTTGTAGTCATCAACAAGAAATAAACTAATCAGTTCCCTCATCACAAAGGAGGTAATGATGAATCAAATGAAGAAAATGACCACGCTGGAAGCTAAGAAGTATTATTCATGGCATTCACAATGATGATGATTCAGGTCTAGAAGGAAATGTAGATGAATTGTTAATGTGTACCATTGAAGAAAATGAGAAATTACGAAATAAAATCATTTCTCTCAAGGTAGAAAACGAGGAAGCAAAAATAAGGGAAGACCTCTTGAAAAATAAGCTAAAAGAAAAAGAAGAAATTTGTGAAGAACGTGAAGTTGAAATAGTATCTCTGAGGAAGGAATTGGAGCAAGTCAAAAAGGGTTGGGAAAGCTCTCAAATACTTGACATTATCCTAAATGATCAAAAACCTCAACATGACAAATCTGGGATAGGTTTTAAAGGGGAATCATCAAGTACTAAGAATAATGCGAAAAGCTATGCCGACATACTTTCCAGCAACCCAAAAGAAGAAAGATTATTTCATCAAAGACCCATATCAAATCCAAAGAATGAAGAGAGATTAACTCCAAGGAAGAATGTTGATTCAAATCATGGCTATTACAACAAGTACAAAACTATCTTTTTTGGGCATTATTTTTATTGTAAAAATTTTGGTCATCAAGCTAGACATTGCATGGCCTGTAAGAATGAAACACCAAAATTGAAGGATCAAACAAACAAACCATATGGTCTCAAAGGGCAAGGACAAATCAAGACCTACAACTCTTTCGATCCCTTGGCCAAATTTGATCCAATTTGCTCATTATGTAATTATTATGGACATAATGAACAAAATTCCCCCTCAAAAGAAGAGAAGCAAAAAATGAGAATCCCAACACGGATAAATGTGGCCTAGGTCTATGTGCTCATAGTGATGAAAATTATTGGTTTGTGGATAGTGGGTGCTCCAGACATATGATAGGGGACAAAATGAAGTTTGTCTCATTGAAAAAAAATGAAGGAAATGTATCCTTTGGAAGTGGATCTGCCAAAATTGTTGGAAAAGGAACTGTTACCCTTATTAATGGAAAAAGGAAAGGCTCAAAATGCTTTGCTAGTAAACGGGATCAAACAAAATCTCTTGAGTGTTAGCCAAATCTGTGATCAAGGACATAATGTTGTCCTTAGCACTAAAGATTGTGAAATAAGGAACTCTTCCTCAGGAGAACTTGTGGCGAAAGGAGTTAGAACATCAGATAACGTCTACATTTTGAACAAAATCCAAAAAGATAAATGTTACTTAAGTCAAATAGATGAAAGTTGGTTGTGGCACAAGTGACTTGGACATACAAGTTTCGATAACTTGATCAATATTAGCAAGATTAATGCAGTATGATACATCCCAAAGTTATTCAAGCCAAATCAAGGAGTATGTGGTCCATGTCAACATGGAAAGAAAACTAGAACTAGCCACAAGACCGAGGACTTTTCTACATCAAAACCTTTGGAGATCATCCATGCTGATTTATGTGGACCAACTAGAACTCTGACACTCCAAGGAGAAAGGTACTTTGTTTATTTGTTAATGACTATACTAGAATGATGTGGGTATATTTCATAAAATATAAATCCGAAGCATTTAAGTGTTTTAAGAATCTTAAATCTCTTGTAGAAAATGAAAAAGATTCTAAGATTAAATGTCTTAGAACAGATAGAAGGGGAGAATTCACATCAAAATAATTTGATGAATTCTATAAAGTACATGGAATCGAAAGAGAACTCTCTGTTTCCAGAACACCCAAGAAGAATGGGGTAGTTGAAAGAAGAAACCGAACAGTTCAAGAAATGGCAAGAACAATGTTAATAGCAGCAGACTTGCAGCCAAAATTCTGGAGAGAAGTAGTCGGGACAACTTATGAATTATGGAAAGGAAGACCTGTTTCAGTAAAATACTTCAATATTTTTGGAAGAAAGTGCTTCATAAAAATCAATGATGACTCACAAGGAAAATTTGATTCTCAGGTTGATGAAGGAATATTCCTTGGATATTCTACAAGGAGCAAAGCCTACAAGTGCTACAATAATCAACTACAGAAAATAGTGGAAAGCATTGATGTGAATATTGATGAAGACCTTCCAGAAAGAGAAATTGAAGATCATGAAGTTGACCCTCTCATTGAAGAAGAACCTAAAAAAGAGGAAAAAGGTCAAGAAAAACACAAGGAAATAGAACCATCTCAAACCCCTTCAAAAATGAAGTTTCTCCAAAAACATCACCTAGAGGATCATATTATTGGCAATATAGATGAAGGGATGCAAACCCGAAGAAGGATGACAAGTACACCAAAGAAAAATGATGTTGCTCTCCTATCTATGATAGAACGAGAAACATTTACTCAAGCAAGTAAGGATCCTCATTGGGTAAAAGCCATGGAAGAAGAAATGTCTCAAATCGAGAAGAATGAAACATGGGAGCTGCTATCTCGTCCAAAGGATAAAAATATAATTGGAACCAAGTGGGTGTTCAAAAAAAAAATGAATGAAGATGGAAAAATCATCATAAATAAGGCAAGGCTTGTTTGTAAAGGTTATTCACAAATTGAAGGAATCGACTTTGAAGAAACCTTTGCACCAGTAGCTCGTGTGGAAGCTATAAGGATGTTCTTGGCATTTTCTTGCTCAAAAGGATTTAAAATCTGTCAAATGGATGTAAAATCAACATTTTTGAATGGGGAACTAAAGGAAGAAGTCTACATGGAGCAACCAGAAGGGTTTAATCTAGCAGAAGGAAAAGACTTTGTTTGTAAGTTGAAAAAGGTATTATATGGGTAGAAACAAGCTCCTAGAGCTTGGTATGCAAGATTGGATCACTATCTAAAAAACAAGGCTTCAAGAAGGGGGTGGCAGGAAGTAATCTCTACATAAAGATGGATGAGGATAAGTTACTAGTCACTCTTGTCTATGTTGATGATCTGATTTTTGCTACTAATAATGATGAGATGAGCCATGAGTTTGCTCAAAATATGTCAAATGAGTTCTAAATGTCGATGATAGGAGAGTTATCCTACTTCCTTGGACTACAAGTATCTCAACCGATGGGAGGCATATTCATATCTCAAGCAAAATATCTTAAAGACATGCTTAAAAGATATGGAATGGAAGACTGTGCACCCATGAGCACACCTATAACCACATATTGAAAATTAAGCAAAGATGATGACTCTCCTCCGGTAGATGCAACTCATTATAGGTCAATAATTGGAGCCCTCCTATAATTAACTGCTACAAGACTTGACATTATGCAAGCAGTAGGAATGGTGGGAAGATTTCAATCAACTCCTAAACAATCCCATTTGTTGGCTGTAAAAAGAATTCTCAGATACTTGAAGGGAACTCCTAATTTTTGTCTTTGGTACCCTAAGAGCTCAACTCTTACTATGACTACATACATCGATGCTGATTGGGTCGGAAGTGTCGATGATCGAAAAAGTACTAGTGGAAATGGATTCTTCCTGGGAGATTCTCTAGTATCTTGGCTCAGCAAAAAACAAACATCCATATCACTATCTATAGCTGAAGCTGAGTATATAGCTGCTGCAGATTGTTGTACTCAAATATTATGGATGAAGGAAGCTCTGAAAGATGTCAACATAGGTACTAATCAACCAATCACCATCTATTGTGATAACACAAGTGCTATCAGTCTCAGCAAAAATCCAGCGATGCACTCAAAGACCAAACATATACCAATCAAGTATCATTTCCTTCATGAACAAGTAGCTGAACAAAACATCAACTTGGAATATATCAATACTAAGGAGTAGATAGCTGATATTTTCACAAAACCTCTACCTCGAGAAGCATTTGAACATCTTTGCCAAAAGATGGGGGTTATTTCTCTAGCATCATATTAATTTGATTCATAAATATGTTGCATGCGAGGGGGAGTAGTTCGACAGGGGGAGTCCTTGTGCACTCCTTTGCCATTGATGTCAAAGGTGGAGAGAAGAAGAATATTGCCATCAATGACAAAGGGGGATATTGTTAATCTAGGTTGTCATTGATGTCAATATAGTTGTGTTTGTGATGGAAAATTATTTGATACACGATTGCCCGTTGATGCCCATTGATCATAATGCTCATAGTGATGAAAGTTTGATATATGATGAGATGGAGGACCCAAGTGGATTGAATATATATATATACAGACATAATAGAAGCAGTAGATCCATGAAGCAACAGGAGCAAGAAGCCAAAGAGGAGAAGCCATTGTGAAGCCAAAGAGTAAAATGAAGAGTTTATCGAAAGCCATCAAAGAAGCAAGTTATCGGAGCAAGAGAAGTAGGTTATCGCATATGCCCAAGGGTAAGTGTTATCGAAAGAACAAAGAGCAACAATGATAACAAAGGAGTAAAGAAGAAAACATCGGAGGAGCCATATTGGAAGAGTGAAAGAGTGAAGAGAAGTCACAGGAGCAATAGCTATCGGAAGAGGGGAGGTTAGGAATATACAGATGTTTTGATCGTGGCTGAAAGCCCATGCTAAATCCTAGCTGTCGATCTCATTATTTCACTATCAATGGCAGGGGTTAGTCTTTTTTTTTAACCCGTGTGCTAGTTGAAGACCCGCAGGTCGTAGATTTGATGATCTCATATATCCAATGGATATCGGGTCATAAAGTGATCGGATGTTAATCTCAAAAATGGACCCGAACTTTTATAGATCAAGGATTTATAATCCTTATCGGCTCCATAAGGGCAGTTAAGCGTCGCACAAGTTCCCCGGCCGATATTGTTGTGAACCATTGGATCTAGCATGCGTTGATCAAACAGTAGAGGATCAACGATTGGGTTTATTGATCAGGTAGATCAACAACTGTCGGATTAATGATGAGATCAACAGTGAAGAATTAATCCGATAAGACTTGGGACTGAGTGGACCCGAGAATTTTAAGGACACATGTTTATTTCATTGGGGGTCCAGTCTTGTGCATTCAGGTGGGACCGACGTTCATCTGCAGGATGAAAGGAATAACTCCAATTTTTTATGAAGTTGCGATTGAAATTAAAGGTGATGACATGGCATGTGGGACCTCCATGTGGGTATAACAACTCTTATATGGTTTCTGTGAATAATCAAGTTTATGGATAAAAGACTCTCCGATATATATTTAATATACAAGTCACCCTCCCTCCAATAGACGTGTCCTTTGGTCATTGGTGAAACTCATATAAAAATGAGTTAAAATGATTCAGTTCTGAGTATCTATCTCAGGCACACAAACAGAGCATAAAGAAGTTCACAACTCGTGAACTTGAAGAGACAGAGGAAGCCGAAGGAATAATAGAAAGAAGGAAGCTGAAAGGTTCAGTGGAAGAAAAAGGAAGCCGAAAGGTCCAGTGGAAAAAGATGAAGCCGAAAGGTCCAGCGGAAGAAGATAAAGCCGAAGTTCTGGCTGACACAGAAGGGGAAGTAGAAGAGGAAGGCCGAGCTAAGAAGGAAGCTGAAGACAGAGTGGGAGGACAATCTTTTGACCTGATTCATCTTGAAAGATAGGGTCGGAGCCCTTGGGGTTGATGCCTCAGAATTGGAAGGATTGGTGTCCTTGGAATTGGTGCTCCTAAATCCAAGGTTGGTGCCTGGATAAGATAGGGTTAAAGCCCCAGAGGTCGGAGCCTCATCAAAACCAAGTTGGAGCTTGGAACACATTTATATTATTTATTATTTTATTCAATAAAATTATACTTATACATTTCTCTATTTAAATTGTGAAGAATTAAACTAGTAATAATAACAATTAAAAGAAAATACTGATTCCCCCCCCGGCCAATATTTCCAACAATGAGATGATGTACACTTTTTCCCAGATCCTTCAATGACTATTAATAACATCTAAGGCACATTCTATAAGCAATAATTTTGGAGGCGCAACACCCTTCACGGTACAAGTTAACTTTGATATCCATTTATTTGAAGCCAAGTAGATGTATATGCTTTGGAGAAATGGTTAAATATGTTAGATGGATATCCCTCTATCCAATTTTTTTTTGACAATGAGAAGATCACCTCCGTGCTCCTGAAATCCACTCCCAATGTCAAAGATTGGTGGGAAGGTTACTGGGAGAGACACAGTGAAGATGATTCTCTGATATTCAAGGTAGGACCCACTTGGGCCGCTTTTGTTGATTCCCTCAAGGAGGAATTCTACCTTGTGGAGAACTATGATGACCAATACATGAGATGGACAACCCCATGATGGGAAAGAGATCAAATGATGTTAGAGTACGACAATATTTTCCATACATTGGGCTCTAAGAAATGTATCATAGAAGCTAAGAGGCACCTGTTTTTCATATACTATAATGGTCTACATGTGTACATCCAAACAAAGATAGATTTCCTGGACATGTCACTATGAGATGTTTATCAATATGATATCAAAATTGAACATAAATATAAGTAGAGGAATAAGAGAAAGTTCCAATATGAAAATCCACCACAATAGGAGCTTAGAAAAGGTTGTCCTAACTCACAGAACAAGGGACAAAGAAAGGAGAGACAAACTCAAGAAAACTAATTGAAGTCAAAGGGAAATAAGGATAATGGAAGTTGAAACATGACACTGGAAAGTGGTGTGAGTTCCACAAAATTTCCTAGCACAAAACTAATGATTGTCGCTCGAAACAATCATTGTTGGTTGAGCTTAAAGAAAAAGAAGCATACTCTAGATCATATTCTGATTTAAAATATGATAAAAGAAAGAAAATAATCGATGCAAAACCTAATGCTACCATGTGTGACCACAAAGATCCAACCAAAAGAGTCAGATGATTTTGAGGGGGAAGTGCCTCTTCCATTCATAAATGTGGGTGAAGGAGACCCCACTACATTTAAGTATTAATAGTGGGACCCAAAATAACATGATATTAGACAAGATTATGAAGAGTCTGATGCTGTCAACAATGCCATACCACCAACCATACACCATTGGTTGGTTGAGCCATGGACGAGACTTCCATGTTAGCCAACAATGACGCTTGTCATAGTGGCATCAAGCCATTCAAATATGATATATTGTGTGACATTACCTCACTCAAAGTCTGATATTTTATTTTAAGACAACCTTATATGTGGAAACATAATGCTGTTTATGAGCCTCATCCACATAGTTTCATTGTTACTCTTGGGGGTAAGATTTATAGGGTACTAGAGGTAGTTTCGACTACCACAATTTCATGGATATATATAAAATAATTTCGAAAGGTAATCTCTTAGACTGTAAATATTTTCATCTTCATGGTTTGGTTAGAAGGTGAAATGAAGGTCATTTCAACCACCACAACCTTAGCACAAGGGCTCTCTACAATATAGAAGCAGGCAGACAAGATTGTAGAAGCATATAAAGATATCTTCACTTCACCTGTGGGGGTTCCTTTGCATTCCAGGTCAAACACTTAATTGACTTGACACATTGTGCTCCTTTACCTAAAAGCCCAATATATAGACACTCTCTATTAGGAAATGAGGAAATAAAATGTCAAGTTCATGAGCTCATCCAAAAGGCCAAATTCAACTGAGCTCCTCACCTTGTAGGATCCCAATTGTGGTGGTGTATAAGGTGAATGGGGCATGGAGACTCTGTATTTATTATATATCCCAAAACAAAATCAATGTTAAGAATAGATACTTGATCCCCCTTATTGATGACAATATTGATTAGATTAAGGGTGGAATTTTATTTAGTAAGACTGATATGAAGTTAGGTTACCAACAAGTCCCAATTAAGCAAATCAATGTATGGATGACAACCTTCAAATCTAAAGAATACATTTTTAACTAGTTGGCCATGCCATTTGGATTGAATAATGCTCCATAATTCAGGAGGATGATGGATGATATCCTATGGCGGTTCACAAACTCTTTTGTGGTTTTATATTTGGATGACATCCTCACTTTATTATAAATTAGGAATAACATTTTCAACACATTTAATAGGGCCTAACCACCCTGCGACAAAACAAGTTGTATGCCTATCTAGAGAAATTATCATTTGGCATGCAATAAGTTTAGTATTTGGGATCATTAGGGGTTGGATAACCTTGATGACGTTAAGAGAGGTCCACAAATTATTTGGCCTTGCTAAATTATACTGAAGGTTTGTATTGGGGTTCTATCGTATCACTTGGCCCTTAAGTCAAGTGATTAATGGTGGATCTAAAACAATTTTTTTGGTTTAAGTCATAATAGAAAACATTCGGGGATTTGGAGCAATACCTCTACTTTGTATTAGTCGTCACCTTTCTAGATGTGCAACAACTATTTGAGATCGAGATAGATGCCTTTGACTATGCTATTGGTGTAGTACTCACTCAACAAGGACATATGATGGCTTATCATAGTGAAACTCTCTTGGATATTTTTTGGAGATACAAGGATATGTACTCCATAGTGAAAGCATATGTACTCCATAGATGACAAGGATATGTACTCCATTTTGCAAGCATGCTGACAATGGAAGCATTATATTCCAGGGAGGGAGAATATCATTCACAATGACCATATGAATCTTTGAATCATGTAGACACAAGGAAAGTTTCAAAATGACCACCATCAGAAATGGTCCACACATCTACAACAATTCCAATTGAACATAAAGTGCAATGAGGGTAGCACCAACCATGTTGTAGATTGCCTTAGTCAACCCCCAATTGTGGCACTAACCATAATTCTTAAGTCTTGTGGGAATGAGACCTCCAGGCGGCCGCAAGCCCTATGAGTCAGTCTCCATCAATTATATGTAAATTTTTTCATTCACCAGGAATGGTAACATTTGTGTTTGTGGTTGTCGATCTATTTTCTAAGTTGAAATTTATTTTATTGCGCAAGAGTATCATAGTCGAATCCATTACTAAAATATTCTTTGAGTGGGTTCATTTTGGTCTACCTCAAACCATTATTTTAGACAAGGATAGTTGTTTCATCATTACCTTTTTCTGCAACCTATGGTCTCTAATCGATACCAACGTGGCCAAATCGATTGCCATTCATCCCCAAATAGATGAAAAAATATAAGTGGTCAATTGGATGATTGTGCATATACTGTGCATGTAAAAATCCAAGAATTGACAAACATGAGATTAAATCCTTCCATGTGTTCAACATAGCTATAAAATATCTCTCCATAGCTATAATATTCACAATCCTTTTCAGGTGTGCTTGGTGTTCCAACCTTGGCCCTGATTGGTGTAGCACTTCCCATTACATCTTCACCAACTGAGTCCTCCCATGCTCAAGATAACTTAGATAAATGACCCAAATTTTTATAATGGATCGAACACCTCCAACAACGGGTTCATGATATCCCACAAAAATGTAGTTCCAAGTACAAAGAATGACATGACCAAAATCACATTCCAGAAAAGTTTCAAGTTGGTGATAAAGTGTGGTTACATTTATAGAAAGAGTGCCTCACATGTCCCCATAGGAAGCTCATACCACTCTGATACGGGTGTTACATAATCATAAAAGCTATGGGTGAACATTATTTTATATTGAGTATTCCCCCTTTCCTTCTCTAGCACCCACTATTTAATGTGGAGTTAATTCGATAATATTTTCCACCTCCGTTGGACATCTTAGAGGCCACTCAACAATTTAACCCCATAAAACTTAATCCTGGATATGTTGAATAAGCTACAACAAATCAGAACATAGATACGAGGACAAAGGATACGCATAAGCAAAATATACAACTCTATCAGGTTGTTAAAGCAATGCAACTTCTTCACCAAGGAAAGTGGCTCACTAAGAGCCAAATTCGGTAGAAGTTTCCCCATTTGATGAGGTAACTTGATGCAATGGATACCAATTATTCCTTGGGGAGGATGAGGGGGGGATGATCCAAGTGGATATCAATGGCCACCCACCTCTTCCATTGACTAAAAAATTCTGAATATTCTTGGAAATCTTTGTATGGTTTTGTGGCTCCCAAACTTCCGAGGTCAATTTCTAGCCCTAAATATTGATTTTTATCCATTTAGGGGGCCAAGGTTTGCCACAACATGCTCTAGCCCAAAGAAAAGGTCGTAATCCTCAAATATTTCTTTTTGATGGATTATTGTGTGTCCCAAACGAATATTGTATGCAAAATTTGTATGCATAGGATGTTGATGTAACAACTAAGCACCTCAGGATTTGAAAGCCTTTTATCACTTTATCTTCTTTGGTTAGGGTTTTGGACCTCTATGGTTAATTATTTATGTTAAGAGGCCAATCTTTAAACCTTTTTTGATATATTTTTACGAATGCGTGTAGTTTGCATCTCTCTCTCTTCAAATATAAATACCACCATTCTAGCCATCTTGTGTTATATGAGAATATGTTGTTTTATTTATCAATAGAAGTTGATTTTGTCACTATATTACTATGTTCTTTGCCATACTTCTCCATGCACGTGTTCCATTTATTTTCTTACCTTCATCCATTATACAACTTGTATTAGGTAAGTACGTAATTTGGAATGAAAATGGCATATATGTGAGCATGTAGTCCCCTATTTCACTTGCTTTTTCATGCTTTTTACTTGGAGAAGAACAATCGACCATGGCCCTAAATGCACTTCCATTTTCATTGCCTTCTAGTGCATAGGATGCTAGATCCTCATACTAATTAGTTGTGCATCATGACATGACGTATCCTATGTAATCCATTCAAAATAATAAAATGGAGATGGGGAATGGATTCTAATCTGCCACGACCCCTCTCCTCGCTTCCATTTCAACCCATAAACATGTAGCAAACCTATCCTTGAGGAGAAAATGATATGAAAGGAATGCTTCACTTCACTCATATTTACCTCAATTATTCCTATTTAATACTTCTCTTTGTACCTATCTCAAGATGGGAAGGGGTATGATTACTTAAAAATACTTGGAATGTCGTTGCATGAGGCTCCTTTTGATTAACAACCACATTGTGTATTCTTGATTAAACAAGTGGTCCCTATGGTGTATGGGCCTTTGACATTTTAATTTTAAAAAGACAATGTCAAGGGAAAGGGAACCATAAGGCTTTCCTATTGACCCTCAATTCACTCGTATTCAAATTCACCCCTTCCTTTTCCACTACATCTTATTCTTAGTTTTTTCCCTGAGCACATGGTATGCTTTAATGGGTAGAAGAAAAGGGGAAGATAGTTTTGATAATTTTCATTACACTTTTCAACCTATTTTCATGTGGAAGGGGATAAATTAATATGTGATGCATAATAAGTTTAGAATCTCCGACAAGAATCATAAAGGAAACTTTACATTCTCTTTCCAACATTAACTCTTGAAGTAATGTATATGCTTCCATTTTGTTGGTTGAGATTGATCCTGTATCCCATGCATAAGACAAATCTATTTTTCCTTTGGGGAAAATGATAACCCATCTCACTCCTCCTACCTATTATGGAATACCCATAGATTAATGGTAAATACTTCATACATTAGTATGGTAATATATGATATATATCAATTAAATCAATATATGATTACCTATATATTAATTTAACTAATATAGTGAGCGCAAAATATTAGTTAATTCACATATTAGTTAAGTTAATATATGAGTACTTATATATTAATTTCATAGATATATATATATATATATATATATATATATTTTTTTTTGTTTGTTTGTTTTAAAGATTAAGTTCTATTCATGCATTAAGATGTAACTTTATAAAAATTTCTAGTTTTCTCTGCTATGCTACTAGGGAAACTAACCTAGTGGAAAAACCAATTTTTTTTAACATCCAAACATGAAAATTATAAACGTCTAGCAAAAAAACATATATATTGTAGCCTGGGATTTTACATCCTAATCTATTTTCTAGCAAGTAGATGAAAAACAAAAAAAAGAGCCAAATAGACAAAAGGAGCTATAAGCCATCATTTAGACTTGGCTGAGTCTGATGCATCTGATGAGCCTCGGTATTGCAACAAGAATGCTGCAACTCCCAAGGCTACCAGCTTTAATTATAAACTCGAGGTTTGTAAAAACTTAAGAGGTATCAACGCTATATGTGCAACATATAAGGTGTCCTTCCTTTGATTTCATGATGTAACAGAGTGAATGTAATAAAATTAGATCCTAGACTAATTGCAGAAAATTAGATGCTTGAAATGGAATCTGGAAACTATTGCAAGAAAGAAAATACAAGGAAATAAACCTATTCTAATTGCATAAAGTAAATCTCATGAAGTAAATGTCAATAATTACATTTCAAAGATTTTAGGTCCATTAACAGATTTCATTGGATGTGGAAATCATCATTGTATTATCTATTTCATAAATCTTTCCATTAGCCCAAATCATTGAAATGTTTTGCATGGGTAAAGAGGCAAGTCCTAAGTGGTGTTTAGTCTTCCCTAATCATTGGTTTAGAGCCTAGGGGTCTTGATTCAAACCTGAGGGACAATAACCAATCTTCTTGAGTGAATCTAGGCAAGTATATACATGTTGGAATGCTGCTACATGAGATCCTGTAGTTACTACAGGAAACTGTAGATTTACTACAAGAAAATATAATTCTTCGAATGACCAAGAAAATCAAATAAAAATTGGATGGGAACAATTTTGTATTGACGAGGATGTCTTATGTCTCCATTCCAAGTGGAATCACTCAAAAAGACCTCTGTTAACCCATGCTAAAAAATAGCAAAAAATTCCTAGTCTAAAATCTAGAAATTCGAGAACTAGTGAGCTAGTAAAACTATCAAATGCCTAACCTAATCATGTGAAAATGAAATGGGGTAATTTTTGTTATTAATTATCATGATTTGTGATCTAATGCAAGTGGAATCAAATCGAGTTTATCTTTTTAGTATTCTCTAAAAAATAGCAGAAGTTTATTGTTATTTGCCATAAAGGACTTCTAGAAATTTAGATTTGGGAATAAGAAAACTAATCCAAGTAACTCAATGATTACTATGACCTTCCAAAGCTGTTACAAGGATGAAATGATGCTTCTGATCCTGAAAAATAACTTACATCAACCATTTTATCCAATCCTCCATCAAGAAATCATCAATACTAAATGCAGAAATAGAAAAAACAAGAACAAGAGATGCATGTGAATAAGAAGTGAAAGGAAGAAAAGTAAATGATACGAAAGGACTCTAAGGCTCCTGGGATGGCCAAGCCCAAGGAAATCATTGTACTATGGAGAGAACAAGATTTAAAAGCTCAACATGACACCAATCTTCATTATTTCCATCAATACAATTACATCCCTGTAAGAAATGAAAGTGGAGTTGCATAAATACGAGTTCTCTCCATAAGAAGACTAAGAAAAATCAACCCCTAGAGGAAAATTAATCTTGGTACTTATACAAAATGATTAGGAATAATTCCCCATGAAAGGAGGAAGCTTTCCCCACCAAAATCCCTCAAATAGTTGATCTGGTTCCCATTACTAGGAATCTGCATTAATTGACAAGGAACACATTCCTAGATTTTCTCAATCATTGGAGCTCCAAAATATGTTCAGTAATTTCAGAATATATTCTTGATTTATTATTTAATATTGATCCTCATGTAGTAGGGAGCAAGACCCTAAATTATCTCATCCTCCAAATCTTCATAATCTACCCAATATTCTCACAATATTCCACAAAAATAAATATATTAGTCACAAATATGCAATTATCCATAAACCTTCCTAATGAACATATTAAAGTTAAAAATACATTATCTAATGCAAAAATAGAGGTTTAATGTGCTGAAGGATGGTCAGATGGGCATTCATTTATGTCTAATTTAGAGGCCCATCATACCACCCTACTAAAAGTGTTGCTCATCTTCTGAGCAACTTAGTGACCTCATTGTGTCTCATTCATGGCCCTGGTGGCCTCTCTCTTGTGCATTTCTTAGTCTTTTCTCTTAAGAATCTTGACTGTAAGTTCTACAAGGACAAATACAAAAATGTAGTTGTTCTTTTCATGTCTGTTTAACAATATTTCAAGCAAAAAAACAATACTTTCCTCTTTGCAAGTGAACTATGTTGGCTTGTAGATCCAGTTCATTCATATCCTCTCCCTTGAAACCTTCATTCCATTTTCAGTATTTTATCCAAAACTGTTTGTACATAGAAAAACCACAGTGTTTCTTGAGATCATTAGCCTGACTTCTCCCCCTTATTCAATATGGGTTCTTGATTTTTTTTATTATTTATTAATTTTTATTTTATTTTATTTTTAATTTAATATATATATATATATATATATATATATATATATAATTTATCTATTATTATTTTTTTTAACAAAGATGGATATAGTTTGTATTAAAAGAAATCCAAAGCCTACTGGCCGGTTACATTTAGGAAGCCCATGAACCGGCTATCCTCAACATATAGAAAAACTGACTTCCTAACCTTAATGTTCTGAATCTTCTTAACTCCGTTAGTCAAGCCTATATCCCTAATTTCCCAATGCTTGTGAATATAGACAAACTGCTGAAGTAAAAGACAGTAATACATGAGAAACAAAATTAAGGGATTGGATCCCAGTCTTCAACCCCGTCTCTTATCTGGGTGCCTGCAGGAAGGAGGAATGCTTTGTTGGCTTCCGCATCCGCTTCCTTATTATTCTGCCGAACAATGTGGAAAAAATTCACCTTAAGAAAGGAACCAACTAGCTTCCTTATTTTGGCAACCACTCTTGCTAGCCGAAAGTCCCTCGGGGACGTGTTATCCACAAGAATTCGAATCGAGGATTGGGAATCACCAAGAATATTGGCTTTCTCAATACCAAGAACCTGTAAATGCTTAAGACCCTGCAATAAAGCCATGGCCTCAGCTTGCATGTTTGTACTGTGACCCAGGCCCCAGCATACCTGTTCTCTATGTAGCCATTCACATTCCTGATGACACCTCCAGCCCCAGCAGTTCCCGGATTGCCTTTGGCGGCCCCATCAAAAAACAAGGAAGAAATGTCACAATTATGGAGCCAAATGCAGAAATCGTCCTCAGCGAGCCTGATCTGCTAGTTTTTCGTAGTTTGAAACTGTCTCTCATCCTAAGAAAACTGAAGGCCAAGCTTGCTCCCCCACGCCAGTTCTTGAGGATTTAAATTATTTTTTCCCAACATCTCAAATTTCTCACCGAGAAATTCCTTGAGCAGGTCGTTGGCTTTTGACAACACAAGGCTACCCTTCTGCGCTTTTTCTTGAAAAATTTAATGGTTGCGCTCAATCCATATTTGCCAGAAAATGAATTTTGGATAAACCATCCAAGCTACCTTGAACCAGTTGCTATTGGGGAGTTTTCCAAGATAGAGATGAGCCCAATCAACAAAGTATCCAGCAATCGAGTTTGGCAGACGAACAGAGGATCCCCATGAAGAAAATGCATTAGCCCAAATACTATTGGCGAACCTACATTCAATCAATAAATGAGTGGCATTTTTCTCATTTTACAGACAAAGATTACATCTGGAAGGGCTCAGGAAGGCTTTATTTTTCAGTCTATCCTCAATTAAAATGCTGTTGTGGCACAACAACTAGCTGAAAAAATCGATTTTTGGCACACATTTCTGCCTCTAGAGTCCTCACCAAGTCGTTGGGCAGCAAGGGACGTGGGGAATTTTTCTGAGCTGTGCATAACCTTGTGCAATAGTATAAGAACTAGTTAGAGAGCCCTAGCCTCTCTTGTCTTGTTTCCTGATGCTCATCGGGCTCATTTCCTTCAACTTAGTCAGCAGGAATGACCACGCCTGATCCAGAGCATCCGGCATTTGAGGTTTCTTCCAGCCTACCCACGAATTATCCTTCCAGCTAGAAATATCCCACAATGTTTTGATGCCACTGTTTAACGTCCAGCTTTGCAGCTCAGAGAGCTCTTGGACTTCACCCAAAGGTTCTTCGCTCATGATTTTATCGGTCCAAATATTAATGAGCTTTCCATTACGCGGGATCCAATAGGAATGCTTTTGTATCAGTGGTAAGGCCTGCATGCAAAGCCTGTGAATTTGAGAGCCTTTGCTGGTGTGGGTGAGGTCATCCAAGCTTCGTAGCCTTTGACCCATGAAATATTTCTTCCATAATTCTTTTTGGGCCCAGCCCGGTTTCAGAGCTATTTGTCTCCACAGAATCTTAGCCCCCATAGTAATATTTTGAATCCTCAGGTCCTTGAAATTCAGACCTCCTTTTGGTAGAGGTTTGGAAACTTTGTCCCAATTGACAAGGGGGATCTTCCTGTCATTTTTCTTGCCTCCTTTCCAGAAGAACCTTCGAATCCATTCCTCCATCTTCTTGAGTATGCTGGAGGGATCCAACATGGCCGAGAATTGGAAGATGGGCAGGCTAGATAAGACAGACTTAATAAGCACTGATTTCCCTGCAAGGTTCAACCATGAGAAGCCCCAAGACTGAATTTTTTTCTTAAATTTCTCGACCATTGGGAGCCAATCTTTACTAGAATGCCTCCTTCGGAAGATAGGAAGGCCCAAATAGATGGAGTTACAAGAAGCAGAGCCAGTGAAACCCATACATTTGGAAATTGAGGAGAGCTCGTTGTTGGAGATATTCCAGCCATAAAAATGACATTTTCCTTCATTTAGTTTGTTGCCCGAAGTCCCACAGAAATCTTCCAACACTTTTCTGAATCTGGAGGTAGAGTATACGGAGGCAGCACCCAAAAAAACAGAATCATCAGCGAAAAATGCATGGTTGATATCCTTGACACCTCGAGCGATCCTAAGACCCATAATTTATTGGTCTTTCTGGCACTTTTCTAAATAAAAACTCAGAATTGAAGCTTGCAAAACCAAAAGAAGAGGGGAAAGAGGACAACCCTGGCGCAACCCTCTAGAGGCTTTAAAGAAGTCCGTTTCTCTTCCATTCACCAAAGGGGCAATCCAGGGCTCAGAGATGCATGCCCGGACCCATTTGATAAACTCCTGACCAAACCCAAACTTGTGCATCATGCCAAAGAGAAACTTGTGACGAACTTGGTCAAATGCATTAGCAAGGTGCAGCTTGATCACCATACCTTTTTCTTTTCGCTGCAAGCCAGAATGAATCGCCTCTTGCACAAGGATTATGTTGTCCATGATTTGCCTGCCCTGAAAAAACCCCCCTTGGTTTTCAGGAATAATGGAGGGCAAGAGGACCTTCAATCTATTGGCAATCACTTTTGTTATGAGCTTGTAGCCAATGTTGCATAACGAAATTAGATGAAACCTGTTAAAGGTGCTGGCTCCCTTCTCCTTTGGAATGAGGGAGAGAAAGGTAGAATTTGTGCTTCCTCCAATTTTCTAGCAGCACTGAGATTTGGAAACCATTATGTGTAGATCCTTCTTCACTATTTTCCAACAGACTTGAATGAATCTGGAAGTGAAGCCATCCGGACCCAGGGCTTTGTCTGGCTCCATTTCATAGAGCGCAACCTTTATCTCTTTTCTGGTGACTTTAGCTTCCAGTTGTTGATTCATATTTGAAGAGATCTTGGAGGGGACAACATCCAAGAACATAGTGTCCTGGCTCATTCCCTCGACTTCACTATACAGTTTCTCAAAGTGGGAGAAGGCAGCCCCTTTGATGCTTGTAAAGTTCTTATGGGTAATGCGATCTTATTTTATTTCGGAAATCGTGTTGAAGGGTGTTAGGCCCCTATACTACTAGTGTAACCCCTTATTATTATTAGTATAACCCACTTATTATATTGATGTACCCATGTAGTGCCCATATTGTTACTATTGTGCCCCACAGAAGCCCACTATTGTTATTATTGTGCCCTTACATTATTATTGTTATGTCGGCTCTGATTATGTTATAACCCCTTAGACTCCTATATATAGAAAGGAGGTCTTTTCATTTGTATCATCCAAGAATTGTTAATTTATGTAATGTAAAGGAGGTTGCCCCCTCGAAGAGGCTGAATTCTAAGGCATTGATCTATCTTTTCTATCTTTTCTTGAGCTGGTTTCATAACATTTGGTATCAGAGCTTTGGATTCTAGGGTTTCGCTGCTCCAAACAGGGCATCGTGGCATTTTCGCTATAACTTTTTTTCTGTGATGTTTAAGAAGTTGCAAAAAAAAACCCATTTGAGAAGAAATCACGCTGAATCTTGAGTCCGAATTCCAGAGCTTTTCACGTGGTATTTGCGGAGATATGATTTGAGGAAGTTGGTCTTTTTGCAGACTCCTGAATTACATTCAAAACAGGTGACCTGGGGAAAATCCTCATAACTTTCTCTCTGGGGATCAGATTGAAATTTCGTAAGAAGGTACATAAAGAAGACAGACTGTAGTTTCTTGTATGCATTTTTCAGATCCAAAGGTTGAAACAGTGACACGTGGCACTTCATACAATTTCGCTCTTCTGGAAAGGTCTATAATCAGGTCATCTTGGGAGATTGTGCATAACTCTTTCTTAGAGAATCCAATTTGGATCAGACTGGTGGCATTGGAAAGAGGACACAGAGGGCTACTATAGTTCAAAATTTCATAACTTAAAGATCTGAAAGTACAGAGTTACAGTCGTTTCAAGGTCGAGCTCCTAAAATCAAGAAAAAACAAGATGAGGAAGTTTGATGGCAAGGATCCGGTAAATTGGATACTTCAGATGGAGCAATATTTTGATCTACATGGTGTACAACTATTACAAAAGGTATGTATTGCATCTTCATATTTAGAACCAAATCAATTATTATGGTATGAAGGGCTTTGTTCTCGTAAAAAACTTGTTACGTGGTCAATTTTCACGGAGGAAATGATAGCACATTATGAGGATACAAAGAGCAACACCTTCTTTAGAGCAACACCACAACAATTGGAAAGAGTAAAAGGGCTTTGTGACATAATGAAAAGAAAAATTATGGAAACCAGGAAGTATACCCCTCACAACTATAAAGATGGAAGTGTTGTTTCTCCCAGCCTTCCACAACCTACAAGGGTTACACCACAACAATTGGAAGAAAAAAGAGAAAAAGGGCTTTGTTACAATTGTGATAGCAAATGCACTAAAGGTCATAGGTGTGCTGAGAAGAAATTATTTTACATAGAATATGAAGAGGAGGAAGACAAGGATCAAGAAACATCAAAAGAAGAGGATATACGCCAGGACACCACCCCAGAAAAAGAAGAAATGAATCAGACCATATCTTGTAAAGCATTGGAAAGAATTACCACTCCTCAAACTCTCAAGATAGAAGGACATATCAAGAAGAAAAAGGTGCAAGAAGTGAAAGATCACATCGAGAAAGAAGAAATGAATCCAACCATATCTTGTAATTCAATGGACGAAATTACCACTCCTCAAACTATCAAGATAGAAGGACACATCAAGAAGAAAAATGTTCAAGAAGTGAAAGATCACATCGAGCATCAAGAAATGAATCCGACCATATCTTGTAAAGGACTGGAAGAAATTACCACTCCTCAAAAGATAGAAGGACATATCAAGAAGAAAAAGGTTCAAGCAAAGAAAGATCACATCAAGCATCAACAACAACTTCTCCAACTTTTAATGGATAACGCCACTTCGGTGCAAAATCAAACGAAACAACAGGTAGATTAACATCGTAGTGAAAAATATTTTGAAGTAGGTGATTGGGTATTTTTACTGCTACATCTCAAGCAAGCTATTTATGAGAAGGAAATGTTGGCAATACTACATGCACTTAAAAAATGGCGACCTTACCGAATGGGAAGACTCTTCAAGGATGAGGATGTGGAAGCATTGTTTTGTGCTATTTATATTATCCAACTAGATTGGATAAAGGAAGAAAGGGATGAATGGAAGAAGGATGAATAAGTACGACCACTTATTCAAAAGTTGAAAAAGATCCCAATTCAAGCAATATTGCCAGAAATTGAAGAGGAAGGAAAAACAGTATTGGAACCTGGAGCAGTCACAGAAACAAGAACCCGACAGCTACAAAATCGATCAATTTCAGAGTATCTCATCAAGTGGAAGAACTTACCTGCTGAATATTCCACATGGGAGGACAAGAATTTTATACAGAAGCATCAAGAACTACTCAAGCATTGAGGACAACGCTTTTTGAAGGAGAGGGGCATGTTAGGCCCCTATACTACTAGTGTAACCCCTTATTATTATTAGTATAACCCACTTATTATATTGATGTACCCATGTAGTGCCCATATTGTTACTATTGTGCCCCATAGAAGCCCACTATTGTTATTATTGTGCCCTTACATTATTATTGTTATGTCGGCTCTGATTATGTTATAACCCCTTAGACTCCTATATATAGAAAGGAGGTCTTTTCATTTGTATCATCCAAGAATTGTTCATTTATGTAATGTAAAGGAGGTTGCCCCTTCGAAGAGGCTGAATTATAAGGCGTTGATCTATCTTTTCTATCTTTTCTTGAGCTGGTTTCATAACAAAGGGCCTTCTAGCTTGGGCTTGTTTTTGGAAGAAGGAGGTATTCCTGTCTCCTGCTTTCAACCACAGGCTATGGGATTTCTGCCTCCAATATTCTTCCTCTTGCAGATAAGCTCTTTGGAATTTTTGCTACTGCTTTCCTTCTATACTGTCGATTCCTCCGTGGGTTCCTCCTCTTCCAACTGCAGTTGGTGCTTCTCGAGGGAGGCATGGGCCATCCTCCTTTCATCAATCAGATTTGGAAGAGTTTTAGCCCAACTTTTCAAAGTAGCCTTTACTCTTCTTAATTTTTCTTCCCAAACAAAGAAAGGGGACCCTGTGACAGGTCGATTCCAACTCTCTTCAACCTTATCCATAAAGTATGGATACCTTATCCATAGAGCATTGAATCGAAAAGGAATGGGCCCAAAATTTCTATGTGCTGAGAGTTCCAACTTTATGGGTTTATGATCTGAAATACTGCATGGCAAGATGAGCATCCTAGCTTCTAAACCAAGGAGTAAATAGGAACTTTGAATAAGAAACCTATCTAATCTCGTAGCAATATGGCTAGGGCCAATTCTTTTATTTGACCAAGTATACTTACCTTTCAGAGGTTTGATGTTGAGCAGATCCAAATCTTGCATGATATCCTCCACCCATTCCCTCGTTGGCTCTCTTACTATGCTGCCACCTCTCTTCTCGGAGGAGCTTAGGGTTATATTCAGATCCCCTGCGATAATAATATTTCTCAACATTTCTTCCTCAGTTGTGAGTTTGATTGAGTCCCAAAACTGATTCTTTTCCCGTGCGTTTACCGACACATACACATTAAAGAGGCTAAAGGCCTCCCTTGTTTCTCAGCTTATGAGTTGCATAAACTGCCAGTGTGTATTCTGCTTTCCATTGACCAATTCCAACTTGTCTTCATTCCAGAGAGCTCCCAGCCCTCCCGATGCACCTCTAGCTGAGACAGCCTGCCCTCCACTTTTCCTCCATAGGTTCCTACTTACTTGGAGGAAGCTCTTCTCCTCCAACTTAGTCTCCTGGATCAAAAGGATATCTGGGGTTTCTATTCTAATCAAACTTCTCATTGCTTCTTCTTTTTGCTTTCTCCCCAACCCCTTGCAATTCTAGGAGACAATATTCGTTATTTACCTTTCTGAGAATGGGTGGCCCCTTTGGGCCCCTATCCATGGCTTCTTGTAATCTTCGGTGTCTTTGCTAGTAGCTTCTCCAACGTTGGCTGGCTACCTTGGAGTTTGTCTTTATATGTTTCTCGCTCTCTTTTTTCTCGACCAGTTTTCCTTCCTCTTGTCGATCTGCGGGACATTGCTTGGGAGTCTCCTATTTCTCCTTCCTCCTCAGATTCTTCCGAATCTAGGTTTTCCTCTTCCATATCTGTAGCCTTTCCCTTAGGGCTTACTACTGTGCTCTCACCTTGCCTGGAATTTTCAAGGATCTCTTTATCATTTGCCTCCTTCTGCTGCTGTTCTATTTCATGCATTTCAATTGAGGTAGAGGAAAGAGGGGTGAATGCATTCTCTTGTGCCTTTGGTTAGCCACTAGAAGAAGGCTGCAACCCTTTTCCTTTTGTAGCTCCAGGAGGGTTTGAGAGTTTAGGGTTAGCCCTTGACCTTTTGACCTGCTTCCATCCTTCTTCCTTTCCTTGCACCGCCTCTTCATTTTTTGCGCAGTTCTTGGCAAAATGTCCATATTCCTGGCACTTGCGGCACTTGAAAGGACGCTGCTCATAGTAAATTTTTTGCACATGAGTCCAACTTCCTACATTTATCTTTATAGCCTCCGGCAGTCCCACTTCTAGATCTACTTCGACACAGATCCGAGCGTAGTCATATTGATCCTTGGTGTTTGCGTGATCTATGAATTTTCCCAGCACATTACCTATATGTTGGAGGGAGTGCCAGTTCCAGCAATGCACAGGAAGATTCAGAAGCCTTACCCACATTGGAACCACCGATGAAACATCTTCAGCTAGATCAAAATTGGGATTCCATCTGTTCAAATAGAGACCTTGAGGACCCATAAAATAGGGCTCGTCCTGAAGATTAGATCCTTGTCTTCTTTTGAGATAAACTCAAATAGGAAGTAACCTCGCCATAGAAAATACGAGGTGACACTTTGCTTGATTAATGGTCTCCAGTTTCTGCAGACCCAGGCTTCCGTGGCTTTGGGAGAAGGCCAAAGGCCAGTGAACTGACCTACCAGGGCCCTTTCTGCCAGTGACAGAGCAACCTTAATTAGCCCTTCCGGAGGAAGGGAGACCTCCGGAATGTTTTCCAGTTTTTTAACAAACTTCTAAGCATTCAGTTTCTTCTTGGTTGGCAGCGAAGCCAAAAGAGACTTGAATGTGACATCTTCAACTTTGGGGGAGGACAAAAGACTGATAGGAGGATCCTGGGACGCGCCCATCTCATCCATGGCAGAGGGGCACAGAGGAGTGCAACCCTAGCGCGACCAACCAGCCTGTGAGAGCACGAACAACTCACAGATCTCGAGGAGACGGAAGGCAGCGAAAAATGCAATGTTATTTCTTTATTTATTCTTATTATTTATTTATTTATTTTATTTTATTTTAATTTTATTTAATTTTAAATTATTTATTTATTTTTTATTTTTTGCAAGGTCTTCCACATATGTTTCCAACCTCTTGCTACCTTTTTCCACCATTTGGGCACCTCTGAAACCTTGAAAACACCTTTAGATGAGAAATAGGACATCCTATAGTAATTCCTGTAGTAACTATAGGAAACCCTGTAGTAATTCCAGTAGTAACTACAGGAAACTCTGTAGCAGCCTATTTAAATATGTTTTGAACAAAAATGATAGTCTGAGCCTAGGGTAGGTCCTCAACTTGAATTCCATGCCTTTCTCCCCTTTCTATAACATCTTTTAGACCTTGGACAAAAGATAGAAAGAGATTAGAGACCTCTTGGAAAGCCTCTTTTCATCACTGTAGTTTGAGTTCTAAATTGATGGTGAATGCCTTCTTGCCTTTTGTTGCCTTGTTCTTCTCTTTTGTGGCCTATATGATTTCCTAATGGCCTTGGAGTTCTCTGTTTTGATTAGGTCTCTCTTAGGCACTGCCATTTTGGGTTTTAACACAATTTGTTCATTTCTTCCTTCTTGTAGCAGCATTATGTCTTCCTGTAGTAGTCCTTCCTTCTCTTTCAAGGTCTTCTAACTGTATGAGAGTGATGAAAAATGATGTAGAAGGTTTGGAGGATGATGCTAGGGCTCAAAGGGAGTAATGTAGGTTTGTGAAAATGGAGAGGATGTGATCTGTGTGTTTTTTTTCAAGAAATTTTCAAGGTGAGATGAAGTGTAGGGTTTTTTCTTGAAAAATATTAATTTTTTTCTTATGAAATGAGATGGATGAATGATGGATATATAGTGGATATGAAGTGGATGGAGGGTTTGGAGTGATGTGGTGACTTGGCATTTGCACAAATTTCCTCTTTTAACTTTTGTCCCCATTCCTCGAAATCATTGCCCTTCCTAGTTTAGTTTTTCCACATTGCATGAGTGAAGGAGTTAGCTATATTAACTAGTTAAAGGTTGCAGAGATTGCTGACCCATCGTTAGCTTACAAAACCTCATCTGTCATGCATTGACAACAAATTTCTAACTATAATATGCTTAAGAGAAGAGGTCAAGAATATTTCATACATGTACCTACCTGATGGTTGTTGGAGAGACATGCATGCTACTGCTGAGTTGATGATCGATCCATGGTCCTCTAGAGGTGATAATTTCCTTTGTTTTCTTCTGCACAGGTCTTCATAGCTTGGTGATTCTAAACCTCTGTCTTCCAGTTACCGTGAGCAAGCTATCTTAGTCAAATTTGGCCTTCTTGGAGTGCTGGGCTTGGCCATGGGTGATGTTCACCTTCCCCACACTTTTCACAACTTTCATACCCCTTACCAACACTTCATTTCACCTTCCCTACCTTCCTATAGCCTTCAACTAGTTTCCTGTAGAAAACTAGGACATCCTGTAGTAACTACAGGAAACCTTGTAGCAGCTTGTTTAAACCAATATCTCCCAAATGATATACTATATTGACTTGAAATTTTATGATAATGTTCCCATCATCCTTATGCACCTCCCCCGAAACGTTTTTTGGCCAATGGATGCACGAATCTCGATAAAAATAAAAAATGGCTGTAAGTGATGGAGGTCGATTTCTTGAAAATTGTGCACCAAAATTTTCTGAAATTTCTTGGACATGTTACCATCATCCTTATGCATCTCCCCATGAAACAAATTTACAAATGAATGCACGAATATGGAAAAAATTTAAAAATGGTTTTAGGTGATGGAGGTCGATTTCTCGAAAACTGTGCATTGGAATTTGCTGAAATTGCTTGGGCATATTAGTATCATCCACATGCATCTCCCACTGAAACAACTTGGCAAATAGATGCATAGTTTTCAATATATTACAAAAATAATTTTCTTCTCTATGTATTTCTGTTTCTTGTAGTAACTACAAGATCTTCCTGTAGTAACTACAGGATATTCGTGTAGTATTCTAGGACTGTAAGGAAAATTAGTGGTAAAAGCTTGGGAATGATGAGTGGATGGTGGAAATAGATGAGGGTGATGGATTGACATGGCCTTGGTCCTTTTGGAGCATCTAAACAAAGGAGGAGAAAGTCCAAGTTTGACTTCCTTTGACTAGGCTTTTGATCAATTTTTCCTTTGGCAGCTAACTTGTTTTTGTTGATTGCAGAGGTTGTAGAACACCTATATTCATGAGAGAGAGATACATATAAGAAATATTTTTTTTATTTTTCCCTTTGTTTTCTTCTAGGCCTACTAGCTGCCTCAATGAGGTTTTCAACTAATAGGTCTGCCTAGGTGTCTCAAAGGACATTTTCACCTAGGATCTTTTCTTTTTCTCTTTGTTTTTCTCCTTTTTCCAACCCATTGACCGCCTCATGGAAGTTTTGAATCAATGGGCGAATCTAAGGTGCCTCAAAGGACGTTTTCACCTGAGCTTTTTAGTTTTTTCTCTTATTTTTCATTTTTTTTTTGTTTTTTTCTACCCTACTTTACTTGAAAAACAAAATCTCTTTCAAGTATAAGAATATTTCCAATGGAGCCATGTGCACATCAAGATAACATACAAACTAATGTGTAGGCTTGAAATGTATGCTTTGACATGTACCTGAATTTGAGAGACCAAATACTTTGATTTTGATGATATCAAGCACAGTTGAAGAAGAGAGTGTTGCTGCAACTTAGTGACTGTCTGGAACCATATTTCAATATAGTTGTGATGCCCTTGGTCCGCTTGTTGATTTAGATCATCTTGGATGTATTCTTCTTCGATGAGATTTAGATCTTCTTTTTGCTGATTATTCTCTTGAACACATGGAGGATCTTATGGTAAACATGAGGGCACATTCCCAATCTCTGATTCTGATGTCTGCTCCTTTTCAAGTGCAGCCCATGATTCTTTGGTCTTCTCATTTGAATCTTCTTTTTTCTTCAAGTTTTCCTTCAATGATATCAAGAGAATCTCTTTTTTGTGATACTCTTCACGAGTTAAGATGGATACCATTTAGATCAAGAGGAGATGTTTGGAAGTGTTGTACCTAATCATTGTAAGTGGGCTGAGCTACTTCCTTGTGTGGGTTTGGAAATGCTGGTACAAGTAGTTGAGTGTTAGGTCCCTATACTACTAGTGTAACCCCTTATTGTTATTAGTACAACCCCCTTATTATATTGTTGTGCCCATGTAGTCCCCATATTGTTATTATTTTGCCCCATAAAAGCCCACTATTGTTATTATTGTGCCCTTACATTATTATTGTTATGTCGGCTCTGATTATATTATGACCCCTTAGACTCCTATATATAGAAAGGAGGTCTTGTCATTTGTATCATCCAAGAATCATTCATTTGTGTAATGTAAAGGAGGTTTCCCCCTCGAAGATGCTTATTTCTAAGACATTGATCTATCTTTTCTATCTTTTGTGAGCTGGTTTCATAACATTTGGTATCAGAGCTTTGGATTCTAGGGTTTTGCTGCGCCAAATAGGTCATCGTGGAATTTTTGCTATAACTTTTTTTTCTGTGATGTTTCAGAAGCTAAAAAAGAAACCCATTTGAGACGAAATCTCGCTGAACCTCGGGTCCTAATTTCAGATCCTTTCTCGCTATATTTTAGGACATATGATCTGAGGGATTTAGGGTTTTTGCAAGCTCCAGAATTTCATCTAAACAGGTCATTGTGGAATGTTAGCTATAATGTTTTCTCTACAAAGTTTCAGAACCTAAAAACAAAACCCATTTGAGAATAAATCCGTCTGAACCTTGGGTCTGAATTTTAGATCTTGTCTCACTATATTTTCGGATATATGATCTGAGGAATTTAGGGTTTTTGAGACTCTCGAAATACATCCTAAACAGGTGACCTTGGGAAAATCATCATAACGTTCTCTCTGAGCACCAGATTGAAATTCAGTAAGAAGTTACATAAAGAACACAGACTTTATTTTGTCCAGGTATAATTTTCAGAACCTAGGGTTGAAACAGTTACACGTGGCACATCGTACAAGTTCACTCTACTGAACTAGTCTATAATTAGGTCATCACAGGAGATTGGGAATAGATACTTCTTTAGGAATTTAATTGCAATCAGACTTGCAGAGCTAGAAAGAGGACTCAAATGGCTATTACAGACCAAAATTTCAAAAGTTAAAGTTTCTAAAGTACAGATTTACAATAGTTTCAAGTTCGAGCTCATAAAATCAAGAAAAAGTGAGATGAGGAAGTTTGATGGCAAGGATCTGGTAAATTGGATACTACAGATGGAGAAATATTTTGATCTACATGGTGTACCACTGTTACAAAAGGTACGTATTGCATCTAATTATTTAGAACCAAATCAATTTTTATGGTATAAAGGGCTTTGTTCTCGTAGACCACTTGTCACGTGGCCAATTTCACGGAGGAAATGATAGCACATTATGAGGATACAAAGAGAAACACCTTCTTTAGCCAATTGATAAATCTCAAAAAAAAGGTTTCAATGGCAGAGCACATTGAGGACTTCCAAAAATTGAATATAAGGGTAAATGATATTCCAGAGAAGAAAATGGTTGATGTCTTCATAGGGACTTTAAAGAATAAAATTCAACACGAGGTTCGTCTTTGGGAACCTGATTCATTGGAGAAGGCATTCAGGTTGGCAAGAAAAATTGAAAGCAAAATTATGGAAACAAGGAATTGCACCACTCACGACTATTATTATGGAAGTGTTTTTTCTCCTAGCCTTCCACAACCTACAAGGTTTACACCACAACAATTGGAAGAAAAAAGAGAAAAAGGGTTTTGTTACAATTGTGATAGAAAATACACTAAAGGTCATAAGTGTGCTGAGAAGAAATTATTTTAGATAGATTATGAAGAGGAGGAAGAAAAGGATCAAGAAACATCAAAAGAAGAGGATATACACCAGGAACCCACCCCAGAGAAAGAAGAAAGGAATCCGACCATATCTTGTAAAGCATTGGAAAGAATTACCACTCCTCAAACTCTCAAGATAGAAGGACATATCAATAAGAAAAAGGTTCAAGAAGTGAAAGATCACACCAAGAAATAAGAAATGAATCTGACCATATCTTGTAATGTATTGGCTAGAATTACCACTCCTCAAAATATCAATATAGAAGGACATATCAAGAAGAAAAATGTTCAAGAATTGAAAGATCACATGGAGCATGAAGAAATGAATCCAACCATATCCTGTAATGCATTGGAAGAAACTACCACTCCTCAAACTATCAAGATAGAAGGACATATCAAGAAGAAAAAGGTAATAGTGTTGATTGATTCAGGCAGTACCCATAATTTTATTCATTGTAAGATAGCCAAGGAATTGAATTGATTCCTATATCAAGCACCAGAGCGTCAAGTGATGGTTGCAAGTGGAGGAACCATAAATTGCTCTGGAAAGTGCCATAATATCAAGTTATCCATGGGAGAATATGTATTGAATATCCCAATGCTTTCCATTCCAATGGGTGGTGTTGATGTTTTACTAGGAGTCCAATGGCTGCAATCTTCGAATACGATAGATTTTAATTTTCAAGAACTTTTCTTGAAATTTTTTTGGGAAGGAAAGGAAGTTGAATTGTTGGGTATCGAAGGGAAACCTGGAAATATAATCAACTCTAACAACATGACAAAGATTCTAAATAAAGAATAACGGTGCATAATTGCACAATTATGTTCACTAGAGGATCCCACATCAAAATCATGTATTTCTCCAGATCTCCAAAACGTTTTGGACAATCATTCCAAAGTATTTGAGACTCCCAAAGGCCTCCCACCTATTTGTGATCATGATCATGCTATTCATTTGATTCCAGGAAGTGTTCCTCCAAACATCAGGCCTTACTGATATCCATATACCCAAAGGAGTGGGAACTCATTCAAAAGTTGCAGAAGATCCTAGTTCAAACAGTATTGCGAGAACTTGACAAGGAAGAAAAAATCATATTGGAACTTGAAGCAGTCACAGAACTGAGAAATCGATAGCTATGAAATCGATCAATTCCAACGTATCTCATCAAGTGGAAGAACTTACCCGCTGAAGATTCCACATGGGAGGACAAGAATTTATACAGAAGCATCAAGAACTACTCAAGCATTAAGGACAACACTTTCTGAACGAGAGGGGCATGTTAGGTCCCTATACTACTAGTGTAACCCCTTATTGTTGTTAGTACAACCCCCTTATTATATTGTTGTGCCCATGTAGTCCCCATATTGTTATTATTGTGCCCCATACAATCCCACTATTGTTATTATTGTGCCTTACATTATTATTGTTATGCCAGCTCTGATTATATTATGACCCCTTAGACTCCTATATATAGAAAGGAGGTCTTGTCACTTGTATCATCCAAGAAATGTTCATTTGTTTAATGTAAAGGAGGTTGCCCCCTTGAAGAGGCTTATTTCTAAGGCATTGATCTATCTTTTCTATCATTTGCGAGCTGGTTTCATAACATTGAATGGGGGTGGATATTTGAGATGGATGTGATTGGGGTTGTGGTTGTGGTGGAGGTGGATGGTAGGGATAACATAAAGTTGGGTATGGAGGATATTGAGGAAAATATTGAGGATATTGTGGATGTGTCCCATAATTTCCTTTCGAACCTTGTTTCCAAGATTAGTTTTGCGTTTGAGATGGCCAAGGTTGCCAAGGAAAGGGCGTGCTCCAATTACTTTGAGATGGATGTGCATAATTTTGAAATTGTGGATTAGGCTCTTGCATCATATCAGGTTGAATAGGTTTCCATGGTACTCCTGGAGCTACATAACATAGTTTCATTGGCAATTGACTTGCTCCATTATCCTCTTGGTAAACTTCCTTTAACCTTGGTAATGAGGGGAAATATTTAACATCATGTGATTCTGCATGGACAACACAAATATCAACATCTTATTTTTTCTCATTTTATATTTTTAACATTTCTACTTGTTCAATTAGATTGCTACGAATTTCTGTTTTAAAGTTATCAAACAAGTTTCCAAGTTTAGCTCAACTCTCTGATCTGTAGGGGGTAAGTTCCTTAAATAGAACACCAAAGGATATTGCTCACAAACAGATCACAGATCAATACACCAATATTATTGACATGGTTAAAACCCTCAAAGAGGGAAACAATCCACAACCTGAGCCAATGCAGCCATTTCAGGAAATTTATTAATGTAAAAGAAAGAAAATTTACATAAGCTTCTCTCATGAATGATCACCTTACAAATGACCTTCCATACTCTTTAAATAGAGATCATGGAACAATCAAGTGTTAAGCCAGATATCAAGTGTCGGTAATACCGAGGAGAGAATGAATTGTCAGATCACTTCATGTCTAGAACATATGATGACCGTCAGATTGCAAGTTACAAAAAGTACATAGTAAAGAAACACACTTTATCTAACTATACATTAGACCAAGTTATACTTAACTATTTCCTATGTTTCAGAATATCCTAACATCCCCCCTTAAGAGAAAATTGGGATAGGATTGAAGGATGTAAAAAGATGACACAATAGGAGAAGGAAGGAGGCATTAGAGCCTATCCCCCCTAGTGACAACTTCCTGAACTCCAACCATAAATCGAAGTTTAGTAAGATTCGCCTCTGTGAGAGCCTTTGTAAAGATGTCTACAACTTGATCATCAATTGAAAAATATTGCACTTCAAGAACATGGTCATGAATGAGCTGTATGATGAAGTGAATGTGTAGTTCAATGTGTTTGCTGCGCTGATGTTGTACTGGATATTTTCATAGTTTAATGACACTTTTATTATCACACCAAAGTGTAGTCAGATGCTGCTGCTGAAAACCAAACTCTGGCAGGATCTGATGAAGCCACAGGGATTCCTTACTAGCTTCTACAACGCCACGATACTCTGCTTCTGCTGAAGAAAGAGAAATGACACTTTGTTTCTTGCAAGCCCATGTAATAGGTCCAGAACCAAGAGTGAAGACATAACCTGCAGTAGACTTCTGATCATCAGGGTCACCAGCCCAATCAGAATCAGTGAAACCAACCAATAGAGGAGATGCTTCTACACTGTCATGAAGCCTAAACTGAACTGTACCTCGAACATGACGAAGTATTCTTTTAACTTCTTTCCAATGACTTTCATGTGGGTTTTGCATAAACCGAGCAATAAGGCCAACAACGAAGGAAAGATCAGGATGAGTATGAGTTAGATACAAATTTTTTCTAATGAGTTGACGGTATAAGGTAGCATCAACTTTAGGGGAAGTACAAGTGACTGAAATTTTGGCTCTAGACTGAAAGGGAGAAGCAGATGTCTTACAATCTTCCATGTGAAAGTGGCATAGAAGATTACAAGCATATTTGGACTGGGAAAGGGAAATACCTTCTTTGGATTGCAAGACTTGAAGACCAAAAAAATAATGCAAGTGTCCTAAGTCTATCATTTCAAATTGCTTTTTAAGGCTACACTTCACATGGGTTATAAGGTTGGGACCACTACCAGTAAGGATAATATCATCAACATAAAGAACAAGAATGATAAGAGACTTACCCACTTTCTTGGTGTAGATAGTATTGTCAGAATGACACCTAGAAAAGCTAGTATCTAAAAGAAAACTATCCATTTTGGCATACGAAGCTTGAGGGGCTTGCTTGAGACCATAAAGGGATTTCTTAAGCCGACATACAAGGCTGGAGTTTGTTTGTATAAATCTAGGAGGTTGTTCCATATCGATTTTTCATGCAAGTCCCCATGCAAGAAGGAAGATTTAAAATCCATCTGATGGACTACCCATTTGAAAGAGGAAACAAGGGAAAGAACAAGGCAGATAGATTTCATTTTGGCAATAGGGGAGAATGTTTCAGTATAGTCAATGCCTTCAACTTGTGAAAAACCCTTAGCAACAAGACAAGCTTTATGTGTATCAACTTTTCCATCTGGTCCAAACTTGGTTGTGTAAACCCATTTGCATCTAACAAGTTTTCATCCCTTTGGAAGAGGAACAAGGTCCCATGTATCGTTTGCCAATATTGAACGATATTCTTCATTCATAACCATGTTCCAATCTGGATGGCCTGAAGCTTCTGTAAAGGTGTCAGGATCATAATTCGATGAAGCTTGATCCAGTAAAGAAGAGGTTCTATTGAAACACTAATGTGTATGACGATGATCTGTAGGATCACCTGCAACAACACCTTGTTGACAAGGTTAATCCTCTCTACGGACAGAGATGATCCCTCTAGCCCAATGAGTGGTTCTAGCAATTGAAGTGACAATCAACTAGACATCTTCCTAGATTACAATTGAAAATAAGAACGAAGGAGATGGCCTACCTTGTTCTGATGCTATTCTGATTTCCTTTGTTGAGGACCTTGAACCACTTGTGTCATAGGCTTGTTCATGCTTCTCTCAGTGTTTATGCACCTGCATAAGTGATCAAGACACAACAAGACATACCAAAACAAATAGCAAATCCAATAGTAACCTACTTAACTGATCAAGGAATGTCAAGCTAAATGATACATGAATATATACATTTTGGGAAGATGAACTAGCAGCTATATATTATTAGGAAACAAAGGGAAGATTACAACCAAACCCTTAATGTTGTAGGCTCTCCTTGAGTGGTAATCCAAGTCCAAACCAAGAACTCTCCAAGCACTCCTTCTCCAAGTCAAATGAATAGCCTCTAGGCACAATCTTAGCATAAGGGTGCAAATAGACATAGACCAACCATTTGGGAATGGGAGAGGATGAATTTATAGGCCGGGAAAGGGAGTTAGGACCTCTCCAAAGATAGGATTAGGCCTTCATATCAAGGAGATATCTCATAGGGATAATACCAATAGGCCAATTTGGGAGGATTCAACCTCATCTATGCCAAACAACCTCCAGCTCGTCGCTCTGGAAGCTTCTAGATCATGAAGCTTCTCATCCTCTTTGGGAAAATTACCTCTTTGGGATCGTTGTGGGTATGGAGGGGAACAGAGCGATGCCATCGCTGGTCAAGTATAGTGCAACAAGCGACCATCACTGGTTTAAGCCTTATAAGAGTGATGGTTCTACTTTTAGGGTTTTAAGAGCTATTTCTTCAGGGTAAGCTCAAGGAATTTTCCAATCAAAGTATTTTATGAGGGATCTTAGCTATATACATGAATGAGTACGCTTCATAATGGTTATGTTTCAGGCACTTCGGGATATGTCACAGGGAAGTGTAGGAGGTGTGACAAAATACTGTGTAAAAAATGCCCCCTAAAGCATGAAGGAAGAACGAGGAGTGATGACTGAGATGCTTTACGAGCTTTTGTAAGGACGAGGACACACACTGTGAGGAGACTTGAAAATCAAGGACGCATATACATATACACTTCTAAGATCAAGACATGAATCTAGAACATGGATGCAACCATCCGGATGATGAAGACTATATGAAAAGATCCATGGTATGGGCACATCCATCCAGATAACGAGGATCATCATGAATATAAAGTCCCACGGTATGGTCACAACCATCCGTACAGTAGAAAAATTTATACAATCATGAACAATATATAACTCCACACAACTTGAATCATATTAGACAAGACTCAGGGTCTTGCGTTCCATCCCGACCCGACCAAAGTACGAATTCTAACATGCGAATGAATGTGTTGAAGTCGAACATGCTAGAAAACCACCTGATTATCGGCCAATAATGTGGACAGTTAACATGTACAAGAGAGACCACCAATAATGACAATGGATCTCAAGGTACAACAGTACAATCTGTGAATGTGATAATAAATCTGAAGTCGAACATTCATGGAATCACCCGATTGAAAGCCAATAATGAATACTTGTCGTCGAATGCAAGGAAATTTCCATTAGTGCATGTAAGCTCTAAGGTACTGAAAGGGAGTTTCTAAGTCATCTTCCTGGATAATGAGTTGAAGTCGACAGGAAGTGACCTATTGAAGGAGGGAAATGATGAATCCCCCATCATCAACACGAAACAAGGAATAAAGTGGAATAATTTTCAAGACTGTAACAATGACTCAAACAATGTATAGGTAAATAACTGCAGATTGGACTTCTCTTGAACACTGGCGACACGACTCTGGAGTGTGGCAACATCTGACTCGACATAGGACTAAAGGTCATGATGATAAAATGGAATAGTCAAATGAGAGGCAAAAATGGATCACCCAAACCCGGGAGGACAAGTGATTGAGTGAGGATATCCCAAACCCAACACGAGAGTAGAAAAGTGTCATGTTCAAGAGAGATACGTTTCCTATACAAAGGATGTTTCATCTTCATTTTCCCCCCACTATTTCTAGTGAGTACCCCAATTATTTTTAACAAAAACTTGAAGGGGATAGCATATTCTTGTCATGTAAGTTCATTCTTCGAATGAATCCATCCTAGTAAGTTTTACGAGCCCTAGGAAGGAGAAGCTCGTTCTCATCATGGTGACGAGTCTTTCGTCGTAAAGTTTTAATGAGTTCGACGTAAGAATAAATTGGTATCTTTTTCAAATTTAGAGAGTTTGAAAAATAGATGAAAAAGAAAACTCCATCAGGTCCCTTTTCATAATTTGTCTCTCGAATCCGAAAAGGTAGAAAACAATATCCAAGAGAACCTCTTGACCATGGCGATCAAGGTGTACCTTTTTTGTAAGTAGCCAATCTCATCCCGAAAAAAGGGGTAAACGTATATTGAGGTGACGTCGATTTATTTACTTTAACGAGTCCAAAATGACAAGTACTCGAAAATATTTTCAGTTTTTGAGAGTTAGAAAAGAGCTCAAAGATGACTCTAGGGGGTTTCCTTTTTCATTTATTTTGAGTCTGAAAAAGAGATAAAACAAAACTCGCGATAATCACTCAACAATGATCACTATTCACTTGGAGGTACATGTAACTGCACAAAGAAATGCATCCATCACTGATATTGAGAAATAGTAATAAAATATTATTAAAATATTGACAAAAATGACTTGTAAAACTTTTAAATAGCTAAAAGTAATTTTATTTTTTACCATTTTACCATAGTAAGCTTTGAAAGTGCATCTGTGCCCTAATTTTCTTGATTTTCAAGTGACCGTTACGGGAGAACCAGAGTGCCATTTTGCGAACCATCTACAACAGGTAAGAAGCCCATCCTCTCTCTTGCATTTTATCACATTTTTATGCGTTTTTAATGGTAATTTATCTGCTATAAGGGAGGATTTTCAATTTTTAGGGCACCGATGATCATCGCGGGTATGGTCATCGGACCCGCGATGATCGCAATTGAGCCAAAAGACATGCGCAATGATATCGCTCTATTTGTAAAAATAGGCACGATGGCGCCGAGGCAGAGTTTTTGGAAGAAAATCCCTTCTTTTCAAGCAAAATATTTGATTTTAATCCATGAAAAAAACATTAATTGGTGTTAAATGATGTTTTGCAAGAGATCATGGTTCTGGAATGGAAAGAAAGAGGCCATGAGGCTGAAGACCACCAATCAGCTCAGAATCCTAAATGCATCAATGCTTTGACGAATCGTGGGTTGCTAAAGTTCTTCAGGACCACATGGTTAAGGGCCCAGATGGAGTTGCTGCCCTATTTGATCAGTCTCTGAGATGTAGATTGAGAGATCTTCATCATAAAAGATCAGGAACTAGAACTTGAGGAGCAAATATCTACTTCATCACAAGATTATCCTGAAGAGGAGAAGTGATCCAACTCTTTGGATCTTGCCCAGGTGGTGAAAGTACAAGAACTCTAGTCCAAAGGCATTGCCCTGGAGCTGAAATGACCAACAGAGGGAAAGTGAAGATAAAACCAATCACCAAAAATCTTCCCTTGAGAATGATCTTGTTCACTATGGTTCATGTATCTGGCACATAAGCCTTGCATGAGGCTTCAAAATCCTAGTTCCAGTATGCTATTGTGTGTTTGACCCCCACCATATTTAACTGTTGTGGAGGCCTTTTGGATATTATGAAAAGACAACTGACTAAGGGGAAGCATGGACATCTGAATCAATTCGGGTTCAGTTCGATATTGGTGACCTTATTTTTAGAGTGAGTGCCCTTATTTTGGTATCAGTGGGCAGAGGTACCAGATCCTGCCCCCCAAGATCTGAGACTAGTGAGATGGAGTCAACTCATGCCTCGAGGAGGAACGGGTCAACATATGCATTACCCACCACAATTTGTTGCTCAGCTAGAACACAAACTACTTGTGGTAGACGACTATGCTTATGCTGGTATGGATTTTAGGTGGGATCTAGATCTACCTCTGCCACCAGGAGAACAGTGGACCGATGTAGGTAAAAACTTGTTTTTTGGATTTTTTCAAGTTTTATGATTTTTTGTAAAAGTGTAAATTGAGACTCAACTTGTGATAAATGTGCAGATGTGGGACCAAAGAGACCACCTGGCATGTCGCCAATAGCATGATGAGTTTCTCATCAGATAGTGGGTGCAGACTATGAAGAAGGGGCAAACCCCTTAGCTGAAATGGAGCGCAACCTGGAGGCGATAACTCGAGGAGTCCCAAAGTATGCCACTATTGATGAGGTGCCATTGCGTTGGCAGAGACACATAGTGGGAGTATCTGCGAGATTGCGTCGGCTGTTAGGCCGAGTGATCAGAGCGGTCTCATGCTATCATGAGCACCATGCAGGCTGATAGCCTTTCTAGCTCTTTTACACATTTTGTAGGCTTTGAAAGCCAAGTGTCCCAGAACACTCTATTTTTTGATATCTTGATGTAAACACTCTAACAAACGCGATATATATATATATATATATATATATATATATATATATATATATATATATATGCATGTTTTATTTTTTACTTAAGCAACCATAATATGATCAGTTTTATAAATGACGCAAATGCCTATCAAGAACAAAATTTGCTAATGCATCTGTTAATGTATTTAAATTACATGGAATATGTTGATATGTGATGAAATCAATTTTTTTTCCAGTAATCTAAGACTTAGATACATACGCAATATTTATGGATTTCTCACTGAGTAATGATTGTTTAACTATAACACAACGAGCTGTGAATCCAACTTGAAACATAAATCCCTAATGCCAAGAGTAACTGCTTCTGACAAGAGTTCATCGAATGCACTGTATTCAACAATATTATTGGTTGTTCAACCAAGGCATATACCTTGTAAGTTAATCAACTCGCCATTAGGGTCATAGAGTACCCATGATGCAGAAGACAAGTTTCGTGTGCTACGACAAGAACCAATAGCAAAACCAACGTAATGGCTTGACGACATCTGCAAACCGAATGGAACACAGGGTAAGCAGAAAAACACATGTCTGCAAAGAAAACAAACACACCAAAACTCAAAACGCACACTAATGAATTGACACACTAATGTACAAAAGTCATTACATGAATTTCACGCATAATACTTTTTCATATACAACCCATTGCGGGGCCGTGACACTGCATTTCCCTCATAATCACATAGCTCGTAGGCACCTTTTTGTAAGAAACACTTAACGATATAGGGCCCATGCCACATGGGTTTGAACTTTCCTGCCCCCAATTTATTATTGGCCTGATCATAAAGAAGGACCAAGTTGCCTTCAACAAAAGTGCGTGGAGAAATGGTTTGGTAAAAATGAGATTTGACACGTTTCTTTTGATCTTTGATGACCATTGTAGCAATGCGACGAGTCTCATCAAGCTTCTCAAGATACAGTAGACATTCCTCTTCAGTTGAGGTATTCGGAAGAAGTTCGATAGCTAATTTGAGCGAAGGGATTTCACATTCGATTGGAAGAGTTGCCTCTAAACCATACACCAGCTGGAATGGAGTGAATCTAGTGGCCATCTTAATGGAAGTTCTGTAAGCCCAGAGAACTGAGAATAACATCAAATGCCAATCCTTTTTTTTCTTCCCAACGGTAAGTTGAAGCATAGTAATCAAAACATTATTAACTGCCTCAACTTGGCCATTGGCCTGTGGATAATAAGGAGTTGAGCTATCATGATAAACGCCCAACTGAGAAGTCAATTCTGCCATCATGCACTAATAAAAATGTGATCAATGGTCAGTTATAATGGCTTGAGGAACGCCAAAACGTGCTATGAAGTGGTTAAAAAGGAACTGAGCAGTAGTGATATCGTCAACATTGTACGTAGGCATCGCCTCGACCCATTTAGTAAAATAGTCGACAACAACGATTATATAACCATGCCCCCTAGCCGAGCGAGGGTTACATGTCATGAAATCAATGCCCCATTTAGTGAATGGGCCAATGATAACTACTGGGTGTAAGGGTGCGGGCGAGGTGTGCTACTTGCAGTTGCATGTCTGGCATTCTTGGCATTTTCAAACAACTAGAATACAATCTTTGATGATAGAAAGCCAGAAATAACCGACGCAGAGGATTTTGTGAGCGGTGGCATAGCCTGACATATGACCACCACAGAAACTAGAGTGGAAATCATTCAAGACCCGTTCAACCTCTTCTAGGGTGAGACACCTGCGAAGAACAGAGTCCACATCGACCCGATACAATGTATCACTAAGGATCCAATAGGGTTGGGACTGATGCCGAATGTGGAGTCGGTCGGACTGAGACAACTCAGATCAGAAAGTATGGGTTTGATGATAAAAGATAATATCTCCATACCATGGGTCGAGAATTTTGATCAGAAACAAATTTTCATTGGGAATTTTCTTAGTGAAATCAGTAGAAGTGTTAGCAGATGAAAGGGCACATATCAACTCAGCAAAAACGAGTGATTTCTTTGATTTGGCGATAGTAAATTCCAAATCAAACTCATGCAGGATAACTATCCATTTGGAGTATTTTCCCCTCAGTAACTGATGAGTCAGTATATAGGTCATGGGGTTGCAATCAAAAATCATTGTGGTTTTCCGTAAAAGGATATAGTGTTGAAATATTTGGACAACTTGGACTGCTTCCAAGAAAGCTTCTTGACATGGGCATATCGAGACTTAGTATTGAGAATATTTCGGCTTAAATAATAAACCAAGTGGTTGTTGCCATCGTCGTCATCCTAAACTAACACCATAGCAATAGTAGTATCAGTTGCAACCAAGTATAGGAAATAATCGCGTCGATAATCAGGGGGATGTAGTAAAGGAGCACTGATAAGTGTGTCTTTCAAAGCATTGAAGGATTTTTGGGCAACTTCATCCCAAATGAAAGGGATCCCCTTCTTAAGTAAGCGAGTAAAACCCTTGGCGAGTTCAACGTAATTAGGAACGAATCGACGGAGAAAGTTATCCTTTCCTTATAGGCTTTGCAATTGCAGCAATGAGGTATGTGGGGGGGGGGGGGGGTAAGTTGAAAATGGCCTCAACTTTTAAAGGATCGATTCAGATACCTTCGCGGGACACCACAAAACCCAAGAGTCGACTAGATTCAATGCAAAAAATGCACTTGTGCGGATTGAGATGGATGTTATAATTCCGACATCGCAGAAAGATGGATCTTAAGTGATCTGGATGGTCATGACACTTAGTAGAATGAGTTGGTAAGTCATCAAGATAAGGCTGAACAAGGTGTCGAATATCGTGAAACGCATAAGACATTGCCCTTTGGAAGGTAGCACCAACATTTTTTAAACCGAAAGGAATCTTTTTATAAGAAAAAATGCCCCATGGACATATAACAACTGTTTTATGTTGATTAGCTGGTGAAATGTTGATCTGGTTGTAGCCAGAAAAACCATCCATGAATGAGAAAATCTCACTCCCAGCGCATTCGTCAATGATATGATCGATAAATGGGGTGGGATAATTGTCTTTTGGACATGCGTGATTGATATCGCAACAATCAACACAAACACGGATAATGCCCTGATTTTTATCAACATGGACAATGTTGGACACCCAATCTGTCAATGGGATGGGATAAATAAAACTTGCTTTTGAGAAATTCTCCACTTCTGCTTTAATAGAAGCACCCTTTCAAGGATGCATGGGGTGGAGCTGTTGGCAAACAGGCTTGGCACCAATATAAGTTGGTATTTCATGCACCACTATTGCTAGATCAATACCATGCATTTCCTCGTATGACCATGCGAATACGTCTCGAAATTCTTTAAAAAGTTGACTGTAAACCTTGATCTCATCTAGAGAACAAGAAATCCCAATATGAATGTTCTAGACAATTCCAAGTTTAATGGAAATTTCAAGGGGCATAGTAGTAGTGATGTTTCCTCTATTAACCTCTTACAGGACCACATGCACTAGGACAAGTGGTTGAAGTGGAGGTGTGGGGCAATGAGAAACAAATGCTTTAAGACATTAAGGCATGTCATTGAGGCTGGGAAGAAATGAAGAACGATGATGGAGACCATTCTAAGGAGTTTCGTCTAGAGACATGACCTCAACGATACTCTCGTCGGTGGGGAATGTATTTTTCAAAGGATCCGGAGAATCCCAAGAACCAAGCCAAGGAGATGGCACATAAGTATCCAACTTCATACTGAAAATAGTATGACTTTCTGAAGCGACCATCGAAGCTAAGATGATTTATTAATAATATTTCTCTAATGGACTTAAAGGAATAGAATCGCCAAATGAGTCAATTTGATCTGGAGTAGGAATAATCCAAGGATCTGTATAAACCGAGATCATATTGATTGAAGTAACATTCAGAGGTGGGAGAGTAAAAGTACCCATTAAAGTAGAGTCTTTTAAGAGACCTGCCCCACACTCTCATAAGGAATCTTAGTATTTCCCACATAAGGGATGTTGTTGTTTGATGAACCAGAAGATAAGAAAGACAACTGGTCGACGGTGACAATTTTTCCTTCGCGAGGAAAACGAAACACATGGAACAAGGAAGAAACCACACAAAACATAGCGTGGGTCCAGCTTCGTTCGCGAAGAAGGTTGTAGTTGAGATTTTCATCTACAACTTCCACTTCTAATTCAACGATCTTTCCTTCCAATGTAATCGACAAGTTCATGAGAATATTGTATGGACGTGAGCCTTTGCCATCAAAGGCCTCCAAAGTGTTCGAGGACTGGTTAAGAGAAGGAGAGCCAATGGCCTTCCAACACGAAACAAACATGATGTAGGTGGAAGCACCTTCATCAATAACAATATGATGAATCATATTTCCTTTAATAAGAACCTGTATCAGAAAAGAAATCTGATGAGGAAGACAAGGAACATGGTTTTCAAGATCAAAGGTAATCAGACTCAAATTGGCATGATGAAAAGCGCCTATAGAAGGCAACAATGACTTCCGCTGTGTTGGAAAAGTTTGAAGAACCTCCAAGGTAGACATCGCTGAAGGTGCTTGAGCTAAATCCTCAACAATATTGTAGTGTTGTGCAACTCTAGTATTCAGATTATAATATGATTTCTGAACTACACCTTTGGGAGGTGGTTGGATTATGGATTCACTGTTAGGTTGCTCAATATGGAGCAGAACATAACTGGACAAAGTAGAAGTAGAAGGTATATCGGTGACTTCTTTCTCCACCGTTTACTTATGCATGGTTTGATAGTCCTTCGTTCGAGTAGCAATCAAAATAGGTGATGAACCTTGCATCATGAAAACTTGGGAACTAAAGGAGACAAAGGATTGTGGTTAGTCTACCAATTGTGTCTACTGAGATGGAAAAGGTTCTTTTAAAACAGCCAGAGTCCCTTTTAATATGCAGTTAACTTCGGGAATATCGGGGAAAATCCTTGGTGTAATGATCTTCCTCATAGATGAGGCAAGGATGTTTCAACCTTCTCTTAGAAGCATCATCAACAGATGATTTGGGTGGATCCTGATTTGGGGAATCGACTTTGGCTTTACCTTTTCCATTTTTCTTACCTTTATAGGCCTTATTTGCTGCGGTAGACTGAACAACATGTACCTAAGAGGTTTTACCAGGAGTTGATGAATTTTTCGAAGGATTATGTGAACTAGTGCTTGAAACAGGTTTCTTCTTCGAAGAAGCTTTCATGGAAGTCTGAGACACGAAACCAATCACACCATCAACAACTGGTACATTAGGAGACTTTGATGCTGTGAAATCTGAAGATGGTCTCGAAGCATCAAGCAACATCTCATACAACGTGCCAAATTGTGAATAGACTAAGTCTATATACTGAGCATCGGTAATAGCTTGCTCTTTAGTAACACATCCACCCATAGCTATATCCTTAGCAATCTTATTAACAAATGATTTTGTGAACCATTCAGTCAAAAAATCATCAGCAATCTCGAAATTTGATGAGGCGACGCCGACGTCTCCATTCATGGATACTGTCGGAAATGTGGGCCGCAATATATTTATTAAGGGATGTTAGCAAATGAGTGCCAATTTCATATTGAACCGGCAATTGGAAGTGGGTGAGGAAGGCCATAATTAGACAGTTGAAGTCAACATAGGTAGCTCGAGGCAACTCGACATACCATTTTGCGGTACCACCTGTGAGGGTTCTCTGAAAGAGGCGAAGACGGATATAATCATCAACATACAAACTGGAGGAGCACCATAGGTGATATGTCATCATATGGGCTTGTGGGTCCTCCTTAGACTTCCCTTCGAATTTGGGGCAGTCACTTGGAAATTTAGTTGGAAATGGAGACCAGTAAGGTGAATGAAGAATGGAATCATTCGTGAGCCTAGAGACATCGGGAAGCTCCAACATAGCAAAAAAAGGCAATTGCGTGTTGAATGGCATATAGGGTCTTTAAGGAGATCCAAACTGCGGGTTCCATCCTTGCTGGTAAGGATTTTTCCCCCACAGTGGAGGATTTTTCCCATACGAGATTTGATTTTTCCCCCACTAAGGGTTACCCTGACTATAAGGTGGATTTTGTCCAGGGTAGGTTTGATATTGACCCACCATAGGCCGCTGATAAGCATGTTATGTGACATATGGGTTGTAAGGATGTTGAACCCATTGACCTTGAACTTGAAGAGATTGACCCTGCTACTGCAGGGGTTGACCTTGGGCTTGCAAGGGATGACCTTGTTGATACACATATAAATATTGTTGCTGTAAAGGTTGACCTTGTTGCCACAAAGGCTGAATTTGCTGCTGTAAAGGTTGACCTTGCTGCTGCAAAGGTTGGACTTGCGAGTAAAAAGGTTGAGTAGATTGCTGAACAAACCGAGTTTGCTGTTGCAAAGGCTGCTGAGATTGTAACAAAGGTTGCCCCTGCTACTGTAACAATTTCCCTTACTGCTGCAATGTTTGCCCTTGCTGCTGCAAAGGTTTCCCTTGCTGTTGCGAAGGTTGCCCTTGCTGTTGAAAACGTTGTCCTTGTTATTGCAAGGGATGTTGGACAGTTCCTTGGGATATACCCTGTGGGTATTGGTAATTTCCGAATTGAATTTGACCATATCCACCAGGAATAGTGGATTGACCAGGCTGGACATAAGCTCCTGCTTGAGGAATGTAAGACGAATTAACCAAGGCTTGCGAACCATATGGGACATAAGCCTATTAGAGTGGAATCTGAGCCATATAAGGCTGTTGATATTGGATGTTACCTGACCCGGATGGACCAACAGGGTTAGGAATACTACCATAATAAGGTTGATTAACTCCAACCATGTGAGTTTTGTAATCCACACACATTGGTTTCACCTGACACAAGAGGAGTATTGGATCTTTCCCCCCAGGCGGTGGCACATTCTATCCACTTGACAGAGGGGTAGAAGAACTAACTGAAACTTGACCTGAAACAGTCGGTTGTTTCAGAATGGTCGGTCGAAATGACAAAACATGTTGCGATGGAATCATAGGTTTAATAGGAACTGACATGAAAACAATTTGTACAAAAGTTTGAGAGGTCACTTTTAGAATGAACATACTGGATGTAGGCAAAGAATTTTAAGACCAAATGGGATTTTGATACAATGACGAAGCACTAGGAGTACCTGAAACTAATTGAGCTAAGGTTGTATAACCAGGTGGCAACATGGGTCCACTAGTTTCAGGAAAGGTGAGATACGAGACTCTTCCTGTAAAAGGAAAGCCTTATGGAGGAAACTCATACCCTTTTTCATCATTAACATGAGGAGTATGGGTAGCAGAAACTTTCGAATGACCCGGAGAAGAGGTTGGGATTTCACCCTCTGACTCCATAGATGGAAACAACTGGTGACGAGGAACCCGAGACGTGTGAGGGGATAACTCCAAAGGAATACTAGGCCGATCGTAAGGACTATAAGGACGTTGAGGAGATATCACAAAAAAATCGAATAATGGATTTGACGAATAAATAAAAAGCCTCTGCAGACTCTTAGGGGTCTGAATAGGATTGTCTGGGATCTCAGGATTAATTTCTTGAGGTGACCAGGAATCCGATGGGGGTGGACGAGAAGACAGGGGTTGGATAATTGGAATAATCCCAAGTTCAAAACCTTGATCCTCAAGCGAATGAGGAAGCTTCAGATGAACTCCTTGGGAGGACCCTTCATTATCAAATAATGAAGGGGAACTATGAGATGAACTCAATGGTTCAGCCATGATGACTTCCTCTCAAGAGCAGAAAAGGAAAGGAGATTCATTGAGGGATTTATTAACAATATTGAAATTAACAAAGAATTACTCAATATTGGTCCAAGAAATAACTGCTTGGGTTTGACATGTTTATCGTGCACAAATATTTTTTAGAGACAAAAAATTTTCATTTTCATCTTTTAAGAGTCGAGAAAAGGACAAAAATGTGACTCTAGTCACTTTTTATGGTTTAGCAAGCTTGAAAGGGCAAGTGCTCAATGATCTTTTCAAATTTAAAGAGTTAGAAAAGATCGAAATGACCACTCAGGTAACTCTAGGAAAAAGGAGTACCAAGTAATAGTGAACTGCAATATACACCTCAACAAATAAATTTACCAAGGATTTGACGTACGTGCAAGCGACCTCCCTGAATGCTGTGTTCGGTGTATCATGTTTACAGGGTAGCAGACTCAACTTCATATTGATAAAGGTTTGCAACCTATGAGGGTATCCCTTTATATACTCGATGGTACGAGGAGCACAAGTCCATGCTATCGCTGTCTAATGCCAAAGAGAATGAAAACTGCTAAGTTTTATAGACACTGGAACATGTCTCTAGCCTAGACCACTAAATATGAACGTTAATGTTTCAAATTCTCCTTAGATTAATTGATATATTTTAAAGTTGATCTTGGAATTATGTTTTCATTTCAAGACCTTAACGATGTTACCTATTCCTAAAATGCAACTACATGATGAAACTGAAATCCTTTCATTCGATGAAAGCTACCTATGTAAGGAAGAGAAACACTTGAATCATGCATCAAATAAGAAAAAGTGCATCAATGACAATTTTCAAATGCTAAATGCAAAACATGAAATCTAATCTTTCATATCATAAGCAAATGAAATGCCTAAAACAAAAACCTTAAAGAAAACTACCTTAAGATATAATGATGATTTTTTCCTTTTCACTTTAGTGCAATAAATGTAATATAGTGCAAAAAGTAAAAGAGAATGCAAGCAAGCCAACAAACATGAAAATCTCTTTCACATTAATGATTTGAATGCAACAAAAAATTCTTCGAAAACTATTGAAAAGATAAACACTTTCACTTTCTCTTTTCGAAACACAAACCCAAAGAAAACACTTCCTTTCGATTCAAATGAGATAATAAATTTGTAATCTATTGTTTGTCAAATGGAACTTAAGCGACTTTGATAGTATCTACTCAATCCGGCACCAATGAGAACAACTTAAAACACCAGAACCAAAAGTGATTTGCAAAGGAGGCCAAAACACACAAAATACTCTTTAACACAGGCAATTGATCTGTGATGAGAAGATCAATGAGCGGATGAAGGATGACCTAGAAGACCTAGAAACCCTAAAAGGATAATCAAACTTCAAACACACTTAAACAAAGTTAAGAGGTGATTGTAACCAGACAAGAAAAGAGTCAACTAAAAACATATTGGTAAATCACTCAAAGAAGGAAAAAAGATCTGAAAACAAGAAGACAAACCCTAAATTTCTTTAACTTCTGCTATCATCGCACCTATAAGAGAAAATAAGCAATCATCGCCACTGTAATCAACACATCTATGATATCATCGTGATTGTGAGGGCCAAAAACGTGATGGGCAAGAAAAACAAAGAAAAAACACAAAATATTCAAGAACAACTCAAATCAACAACCTTCAAGCATCTACCAGAAAGTGAGATTGACTACAGACAAACAATGAAGTCTGGGAATGAATGGTTGATCAAACTCGTCAAAAGACAAGGTGAAGAATTGGAAGGAAAGGATCATAGGCTCCCTAGTGGATTCACCATTTTGTTGACAAGGTTAATCCTCTCTGTGGACAGAGACGATCCCTCTAGCCTAATGAGTCATTCTAGCAATTGAAGTGATAATCAACTAGACATCTTCCTAGATTACAATTGAAAAGAAGAACGAAGGAGATGGCCTACCTTGTTTTGATGCTATTCCGATTTCCTTTGTTGAGGACCCTGAACCGCTTGTGTCACGGGCTTGTTCCTGCTTCTCTCAGTGTTTATGCACCTGCACAAGTGATCAAGACACAACAAGACATACCAAAACAAATAGAAAATCCAATAGTAACCTACTTAATTGATAAAGGAATGTCAAGCTAAATGATACATGAACATACACATTTTCAGAAGATGAACTAGCAGTTGTGTATTGTTAGAAAATAAAGGGAAGCTTGCAACCAAAGACTTGATGTTGATAGGCTCTTCTTGAGTGGTAATCCAAGTCCAAACCAAGAACTCTCCAAGCACTCATTCTCTAAGTCAAATGAATAGCCTCTAGGCACAATCTTAGCATATGGGTGAAAATAGACATAAACCAACCATTTGGGAATGGGAGAGGATGAATTTATAGGTTAGGAAAGGGAGTTAGGACCTCTCTAAAGATAGGATTAGGACCTCATCTCAAGGAGGTATCTCATAGGGATAAGACCAAGAGGCCAAGTTGGGAGGATTCGACCTCATCTATGCCAAAGAACCTCCATCTCGTCGCTCTGGAAGCTTCTAGATCACGAAGCTTCTCATCCTCTTTGGGAAAATTACCTCTTTGGAATCATCGCAGGTATGCAGGGGAACAAATCGATGCCATCAATGGTCAAGTACAATGCAACATGCAACCATCGCTGTTTTAAGCCTTATAAGAGCGATGATTCTCATTTTAGGGTTTTAAGAGCTATTTATTCAGGGAAAGCTCAAGGCATTTTCCAATTGAATTATTTTAGGAGGGATATGAGCTGTATACATGAATGAGTACATTGTATAAAGGTCATGTTTCAGGCACTTCGAGGTATGTCACATGGAAGTGTAGGAGGTATGATAAAATAATGTGTAACACACCTGTTGCATCCCGAGTAGCACATACCCATTTTGGAAGTAGACGAGATGAAAGAGGATCCTGAGAAGGTGGGGGAGGATTTTCATCCTTGTTGTCATCATCTGAAGAAGAAATATATTCAGAAGTAGAAGGGATAGAGAGAGGTGGCACATCTGCCGAACTAGGGTCATAGGCCGATATATTTTCAGCAAACTTTACATCTCTTCTAATGATAATATTTTTGGATTTAGGTTGAAGAAGTCTATATCCTTTGACATCTTCAAAATATCCAACAAAAATACATTTTTCACTCTTATATTCTAAGGCTTTATGTTTCTAATGTGGAATTTGAGTCCATGCTTCACTTCCAAAAAACGAAAGTGACTTACATCTGGTTTAATTGAGATCCATGTTTCTTCTGGAGTGATATTCTTTAAAACCTTAGTAGGAGTGTGATTTACTATGTAATTTGCACAGTTAATTGCTTCTGCCCAAAATTTAAGACTAAGTCCTTTAGATTGAAGCATACAATTAGCCATTTCTTTTAAGGTGCGATTCTTCCTTTCAGCTACACCATTTTGTTGTGGAGAATATGGAACAATATGTTGCAATTGAATTCCATGCTCAGTGAAAAAGTTGATGAATTTGTTGTTAACATATTCTCCACCATTATCAAATCTTAGCTTAAGAATTTGATGTCTATATTGTTTCTCAAAAAAGGCCTTAAAGGCCAAGAACATGTTAAAGACTTCACTCTTGAGTTTTAAGAAGTATACCCAAGTGCGTACGGATAAATCATCAATGAAAGTTAAGAAATACTTGTAGCCAAAGAATGAAACAATTGGAAGTGGACCACATGAATCACTATGCACAAGGTGTAAAGGGGTTGAGGCATGCCAAGAGGCACATTTTTCAAAACTATCCCAATGATGTTTTCTGAGTACACATCTAGAACAAACACCATCTCTGCAAGATACCATTGGAAGACCTGTCAAAATATTTTCTTTACATAGATTTTTAAGAGAGTGATAGTTTAAGTGACCAAATCACTCATGCCAAAGTTTGATCACTTCATCATTATGAGCAACAAATACCGAGTGAAGAGTTGATGACCCAAAGTTGTTAAAATTATACAACCTTGTAGAATCATCAATAATGCAAGTAGCTAAAATCTATCTAGGATCTCTCAGGTCCTTAATTACAACATCATGAGGTGAAAATTCAACGAGTTTACCTTTACCTGAATGAGTTATCTAATATACATATAGAAGGTTGCAGGATAAGGTATGAACACATAATACATCATTAGATTGACCATTGTCTAGATGAATAGTTCCAGTCCCTACAACACTAAGAGATCTATCATCACCAACATATATATTTTTCGTGTTACAATCATTTAAAGAAGAAAACATGGCTTTGTTTTTGGTCATGTGATAAGAAGCTCTAGAATCAATGAGCCACTCATGAGAATGAGAAGAAGAAGAAGATACATTTAGTGCATAACTAGACTGAGATGCTTGACAACCACATGCAGAAAGTTCTATTCCTGAAGATGAAGTTGAAGTTGAAGAGTGCTCCAAATGGATGTTATGCTTCTTCATTGCTGCTTCCAAGACTTCCATCTTCGTAAAGCATTTGGATTCTAAGTGGCCATCACGATTACAAAAGTTGCAATGTCTATCAATCTTATTCTCGTTGTTTTTATTTTCCTTATCATTTTGTTGAATTGATTTTTCATTATGATACTGAAATTGCTTAGGACCCTTGTTTGGTTTAGGACTATTCTTTTTAGGATGCTGCTTCTTAGGATTCTTTGAATTTGGTTGCTGTTGGGCTGCTAAGGCTTTCTTAGAAGAGTTTCTAGTATTAAGAAGACCAATATGTAAGAGTTTTTCTTGTTCTCTTATTAAAGAATCACAAAAGGCATCAAAAAAGGGGGACTTGTAGGCTTGTCCTTGAGAAATAAAGGCTTCTCTAGTAGAATGGAAGGTGGAAACAAACACAAAGTAGGCTGGTCCTAACTTAGTAAGAATGGAATAGATAAGGCTACCATCTTCTTTCTTAACTTTAACACATTCCAAGAGAAGTCTAAGGGTCTTGAACTTGGACAAAAAATCTTCAATGGAAGAAAAATTATTGGGGTCCAATGTAAGCAACTCATTTTCGAGTTGATTGACTCTAATTTCATTTTTAATTCCAAAAACTTTATTGAGTTGTTTCATTACTACATCAGGGGTATCAAGTTTTGCGATATGGAATCTAAGGTCTAGAGAAATAGACATCCCTATCAACTCACGTGCTTGATCTTTCTTATTTTCCCATTTGGCTGCCTTATCTTCATCTTTAGGTTTAGATTCTTGGCCTAGGGCTATTCTATAAAGGCCTTTACTTCTAAGTAAATCCACAATGTAGGATAACCATTGGAAGTAGTTGGTGCTGTTAAGAATAACTAGGCATGGGATTTCCATTTTAAAAGAAACTGAAGATGTTGAAACTAAGTGTTCCACTGGAAAGATCTCGAAAAATTAGGCTAATTAAAAAAAACGACTTTGCAAACCGATTTCGGATGAAGAATTTTTTTTTTTTGAAGAAAATTTGTTGAAGATGCTGATGAACTACGTGAATGTTGGGAAATGAATGCTAATGTTATATTTAAACCCCTCACTTTCCAAACTTAATCTAATTAGATCACTTTAAAAAAAAGATTACTTTATGTGACCCACTTTTATAAATAAGTGAAAGTCACTTTTACAATGGTACTTTATGAACTACCCACTAAATTGTAACTTAAATAAAAGATAAAGTGACTTAGGAATTATAATTGACTCACTTTTTATTATTGGTGAGAACACTTTCACATAAAGTAACTTTAAAACATAAGTTACATGTGATTTTTGAAAAAGTAACTCAACAAAAAGAAAGACTTGAACGCAAGACTTCTATTTTCATAAAGTGACTTTGGACCAAGTGAGCTAGTTTAAAGGTTAGAAATTTTTGGCAAGGAGGAAGGGGTTTTTTTTTTTGCTCACTGAACCTTTGGAGTGCGTGCTTACTTGAAAAACCTCTTTTTGCCTACAAAACAAAAAAAACCATACAACCCAAAATGAACATGCAAAAGAAATCCAAGCCTTACAACTTAAAGTTAGATTTGGCCGGAAACTAAATATTTTCCTCAATGTTTATGATTTTCCGAGATCACACTAAGGTGCAGCAGAAAATAACATATGCATGAGAAAAATCCTTTCTTTCTATTTCTGGTTTGCCCAGATCACACAGAGTCGCGGGGTAAAGAGCATACATAGAAATGAAAGGTATAGATCCCGTAATAAATTTTTTTCTAGAGGGATATAAACCGAAATAAAAAGAGAGATAAATAATTGTAACTGTAAATAAAGACTGTATACCTCAAGATATTAAAAATGACGTAGCTAGGGCTACTAGAAACCTTTTCGCGTGAAACGAAAGGGGTTCCTCACTGGAACAGATGCTCCTAACACAATTGAGTAGTCCTATCGACCTGAAAGCGGTTAGAAACAATAGATCTAGGAAACGACAGTCAGATGCAGTTGTATTGGCTTTGGATTTCGATCACCAATGGATGCGACCCTCAAATAGCTCTGATACCATGTAAGAATTTACATGGTAAGCTCCTTATATAGAACACCAAAGGACATTGCTCACAAACAGATCACAAATCAGTACACCAATATTATTGATGTGGTTAAAACCCTCAAAGAGGGAAACAGTCCACCCAACACAACCACTTCAGGCAATTTATTAATGTAAAAGAAAGAAAATTTACATAAGCTTCTCTCATGAACGATCACCTTACAAATGACCCTCCATGCTCTTTAAATAGAGATCATGGACTAATCGGGTGTTAAGCTACATATCAAGTGTTGGTAATACCAAGGAGAGAATGAATCATCAGATCAATTCATGTATAGTACATATCGTGACCATCGGATTGGAAGTTATAAAAAGTACATAGTAAATAAACACACTTTACCTAACTATACACTAGGCCAAGTTGTACTTAACTATTTCCTATGTGTCGGAATATCCTAACACGATCTTTATGCTGATTGACTTACTCTTGCCCTTCCTCTTGATATGTGTTTGCATGTTTCACAAATTTTTTCAAATGATAATTGGTATATATCACTGTTACTCATGAGAATAATGATATCAATCCATTCATCCCTAATTGTTCTAAGTACGAGGGTTCTTAGTGTGTCAGATCCTAAATGATGTAGTTTTTCCCTCTTAACATTGTACATGAACCTATCTATTAGATCCTCAAGGGTCTCATCTTCTTTTTGATTCATTCTAAATATTTCTTCTTTAAGATCATGATCTTTATATTTTTCTAGAAATATATTTTGCATATCATCCCATGATCTTATTGAATTAGTCCCTAAACTCATGAACGTTTTAAGAGATATATCCTTCAATTTTTCCAGAAACAATCTCAATTTTTGAGTGTTTAACGAGTAACCATAAGATCTGCAAATAATTTTAAATTCAAATAGACGGGTTTCCAGATCCTCTGACCTCAGACCATGGAAGTTGGGAAGGAAAGATGGAGGGATGTTCTTCATATGCACACTAACATCAGTATCTTGAATGGGAAATCCAAGAGGATCTTCTTCATTGTCATCATCTCCATCCAGTTATTCTACCTTCTCTGTCAGCTCTTCTTCTTCTAATTGCAAAAATTAATGGTGGTGTGACTCTTATTGCACCATGTGATCAAATGCGGGGGGGTTGGTGTTCAAGTAGTTTTTTTTTTGAATAAGAATGCTAATGCAATGCAATTTTCTGTTCTTGAAATGAAAGATGCCTAGTGCAATTTTTGTGCATTTTTCAGAAAGTAAAAAGAAATGAATGACCTAGGGAAGAAAACAGTGCATACTTTGACACCTCCTCGACAACGGTGCCAACAAGTGATGAGCCTTGGTATTGCAACAAGAATGCTGCAACTCCCAAGGCTACCAACTTTAATTATAAACCTGGGGTTCATACAAACTTAAGAGGTATAAACACTATATGTGCAACATACAATGTGTCATTCCTTTGATGCCATGATGTAATGGAGTGAATGTAACAAAATCAGATCCTAAACTAATTGCAAGAAATGAAATGCTCGAAATGGAAACCTTAACTTATTGCAAGAAAGAAAATACAAGGAAATAAACCTATTCTAATTGCATAGAGTAAATCTCATGAAGTAAATGTCAATCATTAAATTTTAAAGAGTTTAGGTCCATTAAAAGAGTTCATTGGAGGTGGAAACCATCATTGTATTATCCATTTCATAAATCTTTCCATTAACCCAAATCGCTGAAATGTTTTGTATGGGTAAAGAGGCAAGTCCTGAGTGGCATTTAGTCTTCCCTAATCATTGATTTAAAGCCTAGGGGTCTTTATTTAACCCTAAGGGAAAATAACCAAGCTTCTTGAGCGAATCTGGGCAAGTATATACATGTTGGAAGGTTGCTACAAGATATCTTGTAGTTACTATAAGAAACTGCAGATTTACTACAAGAAACTATAATTCACTGAATGACCAATAAAATCAAATCCAAATTGGATGGGACAAATTTTTTTATTGACTAGGATTTCTTAGGTCTCCATTCGAAGTGAAATCACTCAAAAATACCTCTATTAACCCATGCTAAAAAATAGTAGAAAATTACTAGTCTGTATTAGGATATTCCGACACATAGGAAATAGTTAAGTACAACTTGGTCTAGTTTAGAGTTAGGTAAAGTGTGTTTCTTTACCGTTGTACATATTGTAACTTACAATCCAACGGTCACGATATGTAGTGATCCGACGGTTCGTTCTCTCCTCGGTATTACCGACACTTGATCCGTGGCTTGACACCCGATTGGTCCATGAGTTCTATTTAAAGCGCATGGAGGGTCATTGTTCGAAAAATCCGTGCATGAGAGAAGCTTATGTAAATTTTCATTCTTTGATTAATAAATTGCCTGTAGTAGCCACGTTGGCGCAGGCCGTGGACTGTTTCCCTCTTTGAGGGTTTTAACCACGTCAAAAATACTGGTGTATTGATCTGTGATCTGGTTGTGAGCGGTGTCCTTTTGGTGTTCTTTCTGAGGAACTTACCCTGTAAAGTCCTCAAAAGAATGGTCCTAAACCAACTCAGCCTCAAAATGAAAGATCATTTCAGCAAAATGATAAGACCAATAAAAACAAATGGAAGAAGACTGATAGACATTGTAACTTTTGTAATCGAGATGGCCACTTAGAATCTAAATGCTTTAAGAAGATGGAAGCCTTGGAAGCCGCAATGAAGAAACATAACATCCATGTGGAGCCTACTTCAACTTCAACTTCCGGAATGGCACTTTCTGCATGTCGTTGTCAATCATCTCAGTCTGGTTATGCATTAAATGTATCTTCTTCCTCTCCTTCTCATGAGTGGCTCATTGATTCTGGAGCCTCTTATCACATGGCCAAAAACCAAGCCATGTTTTCTTCTTTAAATGATTGTAACACCAAAAATATATATGTTGGTGATGATAGATCTCTTAATGTTGTCGGGACTGGAACTGTTCATCTAGACAATGGTCAGTTTAATGATGTATTATGTGTCCCGACCTTATCCTGCAACCTTCTATCTGTATATCAGATAACTCATTCAGGTGAAGGTAAAATTGTTGAATTTTCACCTCATGATGTTGTAATCAAGGATCTAAGAGATCCTAAACAGATTCTAGCTACTAGTATTGCTGATGATTCCACAAGGTTGTATAAGTTTCACAACTTTGGGTCATCCAATCTTCCCTCAGTATTTGTTGCTCATAATGATGAAGTGAGCAAACTTTGGCATGAGCGATTTGGTCACTTAAACTATCGCTCCCTTCAGCATCTATGTAAAGAAAATATGGTGACAGGTCTTCCTATGGTATCTTGCAGAGATGGTGTTTGTACTGGATGTGTACTCGGAAAACATCATCGGGACAGTTTTGACAAACGTGCCTCTTGGCACGCCTCAGCCCCTTTACAGCTTGTGCACAGTGATTTATGTGGTCCTCTTCCTGTTGCTTCATTCTTTGGCTGCAAGTATTTCTTAACTTTCATTGATGATTTCTCTAGACGCACTTGGGTATACTTCTTAAAACTCAAGAGCGAAGTATTTAACACATTTTTGGCCTTCAAAGCCTTTGTTGAAAAACAATCTGGACATCAAATTCTTAAGCTAAGAACTGATAATGGTGGAGAATATGTTAAAAACACATTCATCAACTTTTGCACCGAAAATGGAATTCAAATGCAACATACTGTTCCATACGCTCCACAACAAAATGGTGTAGCTGAAAGGAAAAATCACACCTTAAAGGAAATGGCTAATTGTATGCTGCAATCTAAAGGACTCAGTCTTAGTTTTTGGGCCGAAGCAATTAATTGTGCAAATTATATAATCAATCGCACTCCTACTAAGGTTCTAGAGAATATCACTCCAGAAGAAGCTTGGAGTTCCATTAAACCAGATGTAAGTCACTTTCGTGTTTTTGGAAGTGAAGCATGGGCCCATATTCCAGATGAAAAGCATAAAGCTTTAGAACCTAAGAGTGAGAAATGTACTTTTGTTGGATATTCTGAAGATGTAAAAGGTTATAGACTTATTCCATTTAAGTCCAAAAATGTTATCATTAGAAGAGATGTAAAATTTGATGAAAATAAATCGGCTTGCAAGCCTAGTCCGACGGATGTGCCACCTCTTCCTATCTCTTCTACTTTTGAAAACATTTCTTCTTCAGATGATGAAAGTGAGGATGATAATCCTCCCCCACCTTCTCAGGATCCTCAACTTCCAAGATGGGTCCGTGCTACTCGGGATGCAGCAGGTGATCTTGCCGGTGATCCTACAGATCAGCGACGTACACGTTCTCAGTTTGAAAGAGCCTCTTCTTTACTGGCTCAAGCTCCAGTAAATCATGATCCTGACACTTTTGCAGAAGCTTCAGGCCATCCACATTGGGAAGCAGCTATGAATGAAGAATATCATTCATTGTTGGCAAATGATACATGGGATCTTGTTCCTCTACCAAAGGGACGCAAACTTGTTAGATGTAAATGGGTTTACAGAACCAAGTATGGACCAGATGGGAAAGTTGATAAACATAAAGCTCGTCTTGTTGCTAAGGGCTTTTCACAGGTTGAAGGCATTGACTACACTGAAACCTTCTCCCCTGTTGCCAAAATGAACTCTATCCGCCTTGTTCTTTCCCTTGCTGCCTCTTTAAAATGGGAAGTCCATCAGATGGATGTTAAATCTGCCTTCTTGCATGGGGACTTGCAGGAAGAAATCTATATGGAACAACCCATTGGCTTCATACAAACAAAATCCAGCCTTGTTTGTCGACTTAATAAATCCATTTATGGTCTCAAGCAAGCTCCTCAGGCTTGGTATGCCAAAATGGATAGCTTTCTTTTAGAATCTGGCTTTTCTAGGTGTTATTCTGACAATACTGTCTACACCAAGAAAGTGGGCAACTCTCTTATCATCCTTGTTCTTTATGTTGATGATCTTATTCTTACTGGTAGTGATCCCAACCTTATAAACCATGTGAAGTCCAGCCTTAAAAAGAAATTTGAAATGACAGACTTAGGACACTTACACTATTTTCTCGGTCTTCAAGTCTTGCAATCCAAGGAGGGTATTTTCCTTTCCCAGTCCAAGTATGCTTGTGATATTCTTCGTCATTTTCACATGGAAGATTGTAAGCCAGCCCCTTCTCCCTTTCAGTATGGAGTCAAACTTTCAGTCTCTTGTACTTCTCCTGAAGTTGATGCTACCTTATACCGTCAACTTGTAGGAAAACTCTTGTATTTAACCCATACTCGTCCTGACCTTTCCTTTGCTGTTGGCCTTGTTGCTCGTTTTATGCAAAACCCCCGTGAAAGTCATTGGAAAGTAGCTAAAAGAATACTTCGTTATGTTCGAGGTACAGTACAGTTTGGGATTCATTACAGTGCCAAAGCAGCTCCTCTATTAGTCGGTTTCACTGATTCTGATTGGGCTGGTGACCCTGATGATCGAAAGTCTACTGCCGGTTATGTCTTCACTCTTGGTTCAGGACCTATTACATGGGCTTGTAAGAAACAGGCTGCCATTTCTCTTTCGTCAGCAGAAGCAGAGTATCATGGTGCCGTGGAAGCTAGTAAGGAAGCCTTGTGGCTTCGTCAGATCCTATCAGAGTTTGGCTTTGAGCAGCAACATCCAACCACACTTTGGTGTGATAATCAAAGTGCCATTCAGCTATGCAAAGATCCAGTCCAGCATCAGCGCAACAAACACATTGAACTACACATGCACTTCATCAGAAAGCTCATTAATGACCATGTTCTTGAAGTGCAATATTGTTCAACAGACGATCAGGTTGCAGACATCTTCACAAAGGCTCTCACAGAGGCGAAGTTCACTAAACTTCGATATATGCTTGGAGTTCAGGAAGTTGTCACTAAGGGGGGATAGGCTCTAGTGCCTCCTTCCTTCTCCTATTGTGTCATATTTGTAAATCCTTCAATCCTATCCCAAGTTGTTCTTAAGGGGGGATGTTAGGATATTCCGACACATAGGAAATAGTTAAGTACAACTTGGTCTAGTTTAGAGTTAGGTATAGAGTTAGGTAAAGTGTGTTTCTTTACCGTTGTACATATTGTAACTTACAATCCGACGGTCACGATATGTAGTGATCCGACGGTTCATTCTCTCCTCGGTATTACCGACACTTGATCCGTGGCTTGACACCCGATTGGTCCATGAGTTCTATTTAAAGCGCATGGAGGGTCATTGTTCGAAAAATCCGTGCATGAGAGAAGCTTATGTAAATTTTCATTCTTTGATTAATAAATTGCCTGTAGTAGCCACGTTGGCGCAGGCCGTGGACTGTTTCCCTCTTTGAGGGTTTTAACCACGTCAAAAATACTGGTGTATTGATCTGTGATCTAGTTGTGAGCGGTGTCCTTTTGGTGTTCTTTTTGAGGAACTTACCCTGTAAATTCCTACAGTCTGAAATCTAGAAATTCGGGAACTAGTGAGCTAGTAAATCTATCAAATGCCTAACTTAATCAAGTGCAAATGAAATGGGGTAATTTTTGTTATTAACTAGAATTTTTTTGTGATCTAATTCAAGTGGAATGAACTCGATTGAAGCTCGTTAGCATGCTCTAAAAAATAACATAAATTTATTGTTATTTGCCATAAAGGACTTCCATAAATCTAGATTTGGGAATAAGCAAACTAATCCAAGTAACTCAATGATTACTATGACCTTCCAAAGATATTCCAAGGATGAAATGATACTTGTGATCCTACAAAATAATTTACTTCAACCATTTAACCCAATCTTACAACAAGAAATCAACAATACTAAATGTAGAAATAGAAAAAAAATAACAAGAGATGCATGTGAATAAGAAGTGAAAGGAAGAAAATTAAATGATACAAAAGGGCTCTGAGGCTCCTGGGATGGCCAAGCCCAAGGAAGTTAAGATTCCTATCAAGGATACCAAGATTTAGAAGCTGAATATGACACCAATATTCATTATTTCCATCAATACAATTACATCACTGCAAGAAATGAAAGTGGAGCTGCAAAAATACGAGTTCTCTCCACAAGAAGACTAAGAAAAATCAACCCCTAGAGGCAAATTCGACTTTGTACTTATACAAAATGATTTGGAATCATTCCCCATGAAATGAGGAATCTTTCCCCACCAAAATCCCTCAAATAGTGGATATGGTTCCCAATAATAGGAATTTGAATTAAATGTCAGGGAACAAATTCCTAGATTTTCTCAATCATTGAAGCTCTAGAATATGTGCAGTAATTTCATAATATCCTTTTGATTTATTATTTAATATTGATCATCGTGTAGTAGGGAGCAAGTCCATAAATGATCTCCTCCTCCAAATCTTCATAATCTGCCCAATATTCTCACATCATTCCAAAAAAATAAATAATATTAGGCACAAATATGCGATTATCCATTAACATTCCTAATGAAAACATTAAAGTTAAAAATACATTATCTAATGCAAAAAGAGATGTTTAATGTGTTGAAGGATGGTCAGATGGGCATTAAGTTATGTCTAATTTAGAGGGCCATAATACCCCCCTACTGAAAGTGTTTCTCATCCTCTGAGAAACTTAGTGACCTCATTATGTCTCAATCATGGCCCTGGTGGCCTCTCTCTTGTGCATTCCTCAGTATTTTCTCTTAAGAATCTTGGATGTAAGTTCTGCAAGGACAAGCACAAAAATGTAATTATTCTTTTCATGATTGTTTAACAGTATTTCAAGAAAAAAACCAAAACTTTCCTCTTTGCAAGTGAACTCTGTTGGCTTGTAGATGCATTTCATTCATATCCTCTCCCTTGAAACCTTCATTCCATTTTCAATGATTTTTCCAAAACTGTTTTTGCATAGAAAAATGACAGTGTTTCTTGAGACCATTAGCCTGCCTTCTTCCCCTTATTCAAGATGGGTTCTTGAATATTTTTTAGTTTGGAAAGGTCCTCCACATCCTTTTCCAACATCCTATTACCTTTTTCCACCATTTGGACACCTCTGAAACCTTCAAAATGCCTTTAGATGAGAACTAGGAAATCATGTAGTAATTCCTGTAGTAACTATAGGAAATCCTGTAGTAACTACAAGAAACCTTATAGTAGCCTGTTTAAACTTGTTTTCAGCAGAAATGATAGTCTAAGCCTAGGGTACACACTCAACATTCAAATATAAAGAAGACATTATTGACTGGTTGGTCATGCCCTTTGGCTTGAATAATGCTCCATAATTCGGGAGGATGATGGATGATATCCTATGGCGGTTCACAAACTCTTCTGTGGTTGTATATTTGGATGACATCCTCATCTTTATTATACATCAGGAAGAAAATTTGCAACACATTCAATAGGTCCTAACCTCCTTGCGACAAAACAAGTTGTATGCCTATCTAGAGAATTTCTCATTTGGCATGCAACCAGTTTAGTATTTGGGATCATCCGGGGTTAGATAAGCTTGATGATGCTAATAGAGATCTGCAACTTCTTGGGCCTTGCTAAATTATACTGAAGGTTTGTATTGAGGTTCTCTCATATCACTTGGCCCTTAAGTCAAGTGATCAATGGTGGATCTAAAACAATTTTTTTTTGGTATAAGTCTAATAGAAATCATTCGGGGATCTGGAACAATACCTCTACTTTGTATTAGTCATCACCTTTCTAGACTTGCAACAACTATTTGAGAATGAGATAGACGTCTCTGACTATGCTATTGGTGTAGTAGACACTCAACAAGGAAATATGGTGGCCTATCATAGTGAAACTATCTTGGATATTTTTTGGAGAAATAAGGATATGTAATCCATAGTGAAAGCATATGTACTCCATATATGACAAGGATATGTACTCCATTATGCAAGCATGCCGACAGTGGAAGAATTATATTCCAGGGAAGGAGAAAATCATTCACACTGATCATATAAATCTTTGATTCATGTAGACACAAGGAAATTTTCAAAATGACCACCATTAGAAATGGTCCACACATCTACAACAATTCCAATTGAACATAAAGTACACGAAGGGTAGAACCAACCATTTTGTATATTACCTTAGTCGAACCCCAATTGTGGAAATAACCACAATTATTAATTCTTGTGGGAATGAGACCTCCAGGTGGCCACAAGCCTTGTGAGCCAGTCTCCATGAATTAAATTTCAAGTTTACCATTCACTAGGAATGGTAACATTTGTGTGTTTGTGGTTGTCAATCTATTTTCGAAGCTGACCTTTATTTTATCACACAAGAGGAGTATCATAGTTGAATCCATTGCTAAAATATTCTTTGAGTGTGTTTGGTTTCATTTTGGGCTACCTCAGACCATTATTTTAGACAAGGATAATAGTTTCCTCAGTACCTTTTTCTCCAACCTATGGTCTCTAATGCATACAAACTTGACCAAAACGATATCCTTTCACCCCCAAATAGATGGAAAAATATAAGTGGTCAACTGGATGATTGTGCATATACTGTGCATGTAAAAATCCAAGCATCCACATACATAGGATTAAATCCCTCAATGTGTTCAACATAGCTATAAAATATCCCTCCATAGCTCTAATAGTCACAATCCTTTTTAGGTGTGCTTGGTGTTCCAACCTTGGCCCCGATTGATTTAATAATTCCCATTGCATCTTCACGAATTGAGTCCTCCCATGCTCAAGATAAGATAGATAGATCACCTAAATTTTTAGAATGGACCGAACACCTCCAACAACGGGTTCATGATATCCTACAAAAATGTAGTTCCAAGTAAAAAGAATGACATGACCAACATCGCGTTCTAGAAGAGTTTCAAGTTGGTGAAAAAGTGTGGTTGCACATAGGAAGCTCGTACCACTCCGATACAGGCCTTACATAATCATAAAGGCAATGGCTGAAAATTATTTTATATTGAGTATTCCTCCTTTTCTTCGATTGCACCCACAATTTAATGCGGAGTTGCTTCGACCATATTTTCCACCTCTGTTGGACATCTTAGATGCAACTTGACAATTTAACCCCATAAAATTAATCCTGGATATGTTGAATAAGCTACAACAAATCATATCATAGATACCAAGACAAAGGATACACATCAACAAAACATACAACTCTATCAGGTTGTCAAATCAATGCAACTTCTTCACCAAGGAAAGTGGCTCACCAAGAGCCAAATTCAGTAGAAGTTTCCTCATTTGATGAGGGAAATTTACGCAATGGATACCACTGCTTCCTTTGCAGGGCGGGGGGGGGGGGGGGGGGGGGGGGGTGAGGGGGATGACCTAAGTGGATATCAATGGCCACCCACCTCTTCTATTGACTCAAAAATTCTATATATTCTTGGCAAATTTTCTATGGTTTTGTGGGTCCCAAAATTCCGAGGTCAATTTTATGGCCCTAAACAGTTATTTTTAGCCATTTAGGGGGCCAAGGTTTCACAAAATTCTCTATCCCAAACCAAAGGTCCTAATCCTCAAATATTTATTTTTGATGCATTATTGTGGGTACCAAAACAAATATTGTAGGCAAAAATTGTATGCCTAGGATGTTGATGTAACAACTAACCACCTCAACGCTTGAAAACCTTTTATCACTTTATCTTCTTTGGTTAGGGTTTTGGACCTCTATGGTTAATTATTTATGTTAAGAGGCCAATATTTAAACCCTTTTTAATATATTTTTACAAATACGTGTAGCTGCCGTCTCTCTCCCTTCAAATATAAATACCACCATTCTAGCCAGCTTGAGTTATATGAGATTATGTCGTTTTATTTAGAAATAGAAGTTGAGTTTTCACTATATTACTATGTTGTCTGCTGTACTTCTTCATGTACGTGTTCCATTCCTTTTCTTACCTTCATCCATTATACAATTTGGATTAGGTAAATACGTAAATTGGACTGCCAATGGCAGTATACGTGAGCATGTAGTCCCCTATTTCACTTGTTTTTTCATGCTTTGTACTTGGAGAAGAACAATTGACCATGGCCCTAAATGCACTTCCATTTCCCTTGCCTTATCATGCATAGGATACTAGATACTCATACTAACTAGTTCTGCATCATGACATGCCGTATACTATGTAGATGGGGAATGGATTTTGAGCTGCCACGACCCCTCACCTCGCTTCCATATCAACCCATAAGCATGTAACGAACTTGTCCTTGAGGAGAAAATGATATGATAGGAATGATTCACTTTACTCACATTTACCTTAATTATTTCATGCTTAATACTTCTCTTTGTACCTATCTCAAGCTGGGAAAGGGTATGATTACTTAAAAATATTTGGAACGTCATTGCTTGAGGCTCCTTTTGATTAACCACCACATTGTGTATTCTTGATTAGACAAGCGGTCCCTATGGTGTATGGGCCTTTGACATTTTAATTTCAATAAGACAATCTCAAGGGAAAGGGAACCATGAGGCTTTCCCATTGACCCTCAATGCACCTGTATTCAAATTCACCCCTTCCTTTTCCATTGGATCTTCTTCTTAGTTGTTTTCCCTGAGAACAATGGTATGCTTTAATGGGGAGAAGAAAAGGGGAAGATAATTTTGATTATTTTCATTACACTTTTCAACCTATTTTCATGTGGAAGGGAATCAACTAATATGTGATGCATAAGAAGTTTAGAATCTCCAACAACGATCATAGAGGAAAATTTACATTCTCTTTCTAGCATTAACTCTTGAAGTAATGTATATGCTTCCATTTGGTTGCTTGAGATTGATCCTGTATCCCATGCATAAGACAAATCTATTTTTCCTTTGGGGAAAATGATAACCCATCTCGCTCCTGCTACCTATTATGGAATACCCATAGATTAATGTTAAATACTTCTTACATTATTATAGTAATATATATGAGAGATATCAATTAAATCAATATATGATTACCTATATATTATTTAACTAATATATGGAGTGAAAAATATTAGTTAATTCACATATTAGTTAAGTTAATACGTGAGTACTTATATATTAATTTTACACACACACACACACACACACACACACATATATATTTTGAAATATTAAGTTACATTTATGCATTAAGATGGAACATTATAAAAATTTCTAGTTTTCTCTGCTACGCTACTTGGGAAACTAACCTAGTGGAAAAACCGATTTTTTTTAACAACCAAACATGAAAATTATAAAAGTATAGCAAAAAAACATATATATTGTAGCCTAGGATTTTACATCCTAATCTATTTTCTAGCAATTAGATGAAAAAAAATAAGAAGAGCCAAATAGACGAAAGGAGCTATAACCCATCATTTAGAATTGGCTGAGTGTGATGCATCCACATAATTGGTCTCCTTGTTTATGCTTGGTGAGCCATTTGGATCTGGTGGAAGACCGAAATTATCTCCAATGCAATGTAGGAACCTGTACAAGTTCCTCATGGAGAGGTGTAGCTCATCTAACATGAGGTGGATTTCCTCCTTAGCCCGATTATGGTCTAGTCAGACACATCCCAATAGAATTTTCAGATGCCAATATCAACCATATATGTATATTGGTTGTATCTTCCTCTGTCTGCCCAATGTATATCCCCTAGTCAACTACCTACCTCAAGACTTAAGTATTAGTTAAATACCCATGCTCACCTGTAATGTCATGTTCTATTGATGCAATTTCATCCTATACGTTTTGTAGAGTGTTGTCATAGTACATCCTTTGTATAATTTTTTTTTTTCTCTCTGTTGGGACATAGAGTCCAGTTTCTCTATGAGTTATGTCATTCCTCTCTAACTTCGTGCTCATTAATGAGGCATCATAGGAATGCACCATATATAAATCAATCTTCTAAAAATAAAGAAGTCCACTTAAGTATCAATAAAAACCCATGCTTGCCTGCAATGCCATGCTCCACTGATGCAATTTCATCTTATATGTTTTTTGGAGTGTTTTCACAATACATCCTTTGTAAATTTTTTTTCTCTTTATTGGTCCTGGGACTTCCTTGCTCTCAAAAGTATAACACACCTTTCTAACTCTGTGCTTGTTGATGAGGCATCATGGGCATGCAAAATGGATAACTCAACATTCCAAAAAAAGAAGAAGTCCACACTAGAGGAGGGGGCGCAGAGCAAAGGAGGCCAGGGAGGGGATAAGTTGGGAAGAAGAGAGGGAGTCTCGATAAATGACAAGTGAAAACATGGATACTAAGAATAAATATAGGAAACAAAGAAAGAATTCCAAAATGAAGGAACAATATTGTCTAATCGAACTACAACAAAACAAGAGAGAGGATGAACACTAGTGTCACATTCTAGGGAAGGATAAACAAAGTCACCTGCTCCCAAGGGGGATGTGCTAGTGAGGAAATGTAAATACAAAGGAAACAAAAGAGGAGAAGGAGTTTCTTGTGAAATATATTTGAAGCTAGATCCTTAGAAGCCACCCGCTGTAATGATTTTGAAGCCAAGGAGCGCGAGCCCATACATGTTAATAAATCATTGCTTTGTAAGTATTGGTACCCTCAATATATGATCCGGATTTAAACAGGAACGCAACAAATTACATATATAATGATAAATACAAAGATGCAGTAGAAATAACACTTCATTTCATTAATATCAAATAGTTAAGTATGCTTACAAACGGAATGGAAATAAGACTAGCTCGGGCAATGGTAGCTTACCTCTAAGAAGAGGTGTAGCGGCTACATGCCTTTGAAATGTGTTACAATGAGGCTCAAGGGCTTATTTATTATTGAAAAACATGAGAAAACCATAAACAAACAAAACCTTAACCCCAAGAGATGTAACACCAAGCGTTTGTGGGCCCCGTTGGGTTAGTTGGGCAGCCAACTTCCCAGAGTCATAACTTGGTCATATTATCTTTGTTTCACGCGTACAATACCTTGTTGGAAAGGTCTATCCAAATACTACAGGTTATACATATGAGGAATTCAAAAATATATTATATGCACCACTATTTGATATTGAAAACATTTATGTGCTTATTAGCTTCAATATGTATTTTAGATATAATTGAAAACATTGGTTGGCTTATATCGATAATAGAAAATGTTGTGTTAATATTTGATATGCATAAAGGTTCTAAAAATATATATTATACATCGATTAATAATAGATGTTTTTGAAGCCTCAATGCATATCACATATATAAAAAAACTGATGCATATATTATTACTTGCACATCATCATACATATATGGAGAAACCGATGCATATATTATTACTTGCACATCATCATGCCTGGTAACGATTATGATGATAGTAACGACAATGCTCATATCATCATGCCTGGTAACGATTATGATGATAGTAACGACAATGCTCATTTTGTCTTTTAAGGGAATAATGTCTTTGATGTTGTTAGGCGCATCAATGCTTTCATTACAATTATTTGCACCATTGTGAAATACTCGTTAAAATAAGTTTGGTGTCTAAATAAGTATGAATTGCCTCATTTTGTTCAAATTAATACAATGCATTTATATGTTTTAGTGCTGGATTTGTACATGTTGCCTATAAGCAAATGCAATCTTTTTTAACAAATTTAATTAGTCATATATAATCAAATGTTTTTTTTAAATAACAATACTCTTTTATATTTTAATTCTTATGCTTAGTTACAATAATTACATTAAATATAATATATTATTTAAACAAATATATGGTCTGATTACACCTCTGCTCATTGTATATATTCAATTTCATATGCATATATATTCAGTTTAATATCCATAAATTAATTAAAAACCTAAATTTATTATCTATATATATATAGATATAGATATAGATATATACATTTTTGTTAAATTAATATATAATTATTTATATATTAATTTAATTCATACAATTCATATATATTAATTTAACTAATATATGAAGTACGTACATTTAATATATTAATATATAGGTACACATATAAGTTTAACTATTATATGGAATATTTATATATATTTTTAATTAGAATGAGAATTTCTATTAAATAATTATTTTTGTATGGAGAGAAACAATTACATCATAATACATTATATTATAAAAGTGTTTGATAGTTGAATTATACACAATATATCTTTAGACCAAGCTATAATTTTAAAATGTCAGCTTGAAACTACATAAAAACTAGAAATCAAGTGAAAATCGTCTAGAAATATCCCAAAATTCTAAAAAATTTTACTTAAACATCATGAGAAAAAGTAAACCCATCATGTATAGAACTCATTCCTTTATCCTTATTTGGTTCATTTAGATTTAAGGTAACAAGATAAAGAGAGATAGTAGAGATACTAGCTGAGGAGAGCTAGTAAATATACCTGCTGAGGAAAGTTCTGAACGTCGTTGTCCTAGAGACAACTAAATTTATTCTATTTTCTGATGTAGGGAAGAGGTTTCGTCCTTGACTTCTTTATCATATTGTGATGTTCTAATAAATTTCCATGGAAGAAGTAATATTAGCAACCACTTGGTTGTGATTTAGTGGGAGAGAGAATTTATTCCTGCATTGATTGCAATTGTGCATGCAAAGAGTCATATTCAAGTCCCAAACTACTTTTCTAATCCATGGGTAATGTATTTTCCCCACCTAGACTCTGCCCCACTGCTGAATTACCCTGGATTATAAAACTAGTTTTGCAACCTATATCTAACAACCCCTTCGATTCAGTTGAAAGGGAAAAATTTCGACAATCTGTATCAAAAGATATTGTGAATTGCAAATTGTCAATCGAGCAAACTATATTTCCTTTACCCAAGCAAACACCATCATCTCCAATTTGCCAAAATCCTTCATAAATTTTGTATGAAAATGAATCTAGAGAGATTATGAAGCCATATATATCAATCAACCCAACATATAGAATAACCAAACCATCAAAATGCCACACCCAATCAAAGATACAAAACGAGTCATAATTTAGAGTATGAACAAGAGATAGGGGTTGAGATGAAGCTCCATAATTAACAATAAACAAATTGAGTTCAAAATATACCAAGCATTCAATAGGTTGCAATGCTTCCAAGCCCTTAATTAGGCACAACTTTACAATTAGAATGATTTTTGTGCTCAATATAAAATTCCATTTGCTATCCTTATTAGGCCCTTGTCACCCTTGGAAAGTTTCTTTATTGCTTGGCATCAATATTTTGGAGTAAATATAAACCCAATTTTAACTGTAGTCATTCGAATTCAACATTGAGAAAAGAGGATGACTCTTGTACATAATGTTATTGAGCTTGCCAAACCTACACTTAGCAGGGAATGATTTAGGTGGATATAAGTGGCCACCCACCTCTTCTACTGACTCAACAATTCTCTATTTTTTTGGCATGTTTTCTATGGTTTTTTGGGTCCCAAATTTTTGGGATTGTTTTGAGGCCATAAATAACATATTTTGTACATTTGGCGGGGCAAAGGCGGGGGGGTGGGTTGGGTGCAAGGATTTCCATAACATTCCTTGGCCCTAACAAAAAGCTGTAATCCTTAGATAATTATTTCCAATGGTCTACTATGCGCCCAAAATAGACATTATATGAAAATGTTGTGCCATTAGGGGGGCAGATTTGCGCAATTCAGAACAACAGTGATAGTTGTGGGAGAGAACCTAGCTAGGCAGAACTACGTAGTGTCAGGAAGGAAGATAAGACACAACGTCGAGAGGAATTGGTGGGAAATTCTGTGTAGTTTTCAAGATGAGGAATGGGGAGGTCATCTGGGGGTCCATATGGGAATATGCACAATTTCTCTGGGGAAGATAGAGCAGACAGCAAGAGGCACTAACATACATTTTTGCACATTTTTCCAAATGAAGGTTAGATCAGGCTGCAGGGAGTTGCTAGTCATAACTGCGCAATTCTGAGAGATAGTTTGAGACATACAACAATGACCTTCCCGATATAATTGCGAAGTTTTTGGGATGAGTGCAGAGCGGGGTAGCAGGGTAAGTGCTAGTCAAAGCTGTGCAATTTTTAGAGGGAGAGTGGAGCAGGCTAGTAGGGGGTCTGATAGTTAGATCTGTGCAATTTCTCGGGACAATGTAGTGACAAACAACAGAGGCCTGTCTCACATGTCTGTGTAGTTTCTGCAAGAAGTGCACGACAGGTAGTAGGGAAACTTCTGCGCAGTTTTTGGGAGAAGTGTAGCCTCGGGTCACAGTTTAGTTTAGATTTTCCAAAAGACCAGAGGGAGGATTTATGAGTGATCTTGCGGGAAGCACAGATTGGATCAAACTTTGGGACAACTTTTGCGCAGTTTTGGGAGGTAGTCAACTAGCTCACTTCTAGGATTGCGCAGTGCAGACTGTCTTGGAGGATAACTTCAAGCTTTGCACAATTATGGGCAGCAGAGCAGGGTCACTGAGAGCTGAGACTACACAGTGCATCTTAGTCGGGGCTCGGTTGAAGGAGGGTTGTCTGGCCGACAGATTTTCAGGAAAAATGACTAATTGTGAGAGCAAGTGAACTCGTGCATACATGACATTGGGATCACACACTTAACATAACTTGATGATAAGACACCTCAAACCAACAAGACAAACATGGAAATGAATGATCCTCTGCGAGATTGTCTAATGGTGAAAGTGACAAGTGCGACACTTGGGATAGACCTTCGTATGACCGTGACGACACTTGTGCGACAATGCTTACAACTTTGTGTGTGAGTGCGATGAGTGTTCACATAGCTAAGACAACCCAAACACACAAAGATAAACCTTCGAAATCACTAGTACCGGATCGAGAGCATGACATAGAAATCAACATGCCAAATACAACAATTGGTTTAACAAGCTAAAGGAAGCAAGACACGTAGAGGAAACATATGGAATCACTTTCAATGCTTGCAAACATGCATGTTATTGAAGACATTATGATACGACAATGAAAAGAAGTCCTTCAAGCTACACAAGAGATGTGTTTCAAGAGATATACTTTACTTACCATACTTACCCTCGAGATGACATGCATCCGACGGAGCTTGCACGAGGTCCCGATCTTTTATCATAGCCTGGTTTCTTGGTCCTTCTCCTCAACTCCTTGAGAATGATCTAGAATGTCACCTTTTCCTATAGTAACTAAGATGTATATCTATGCTAGTAATATTCCCTAAGAGACCTTCACTTTCCTTCCCTTCTCTTCTTCTTCCAAAATCAAACAACCAGAGATCCTAGCGCAAAAACCCTAACTTCAAACTTCCTAGAAGAATAGAATAGGCCCATAAACACTTTGACTTCTTCAATTTCCTTTTCTTCGCACTTCCTTCTTCGACTTCTTCTTCTTCTGCTTCTTCACATAAGAGATGAGTGAGTAATCCAAATGGAGGATGAGTTCCTATATAGGCTTCTTCAAGGTTGGATGTGGATCTTCATGTAGGCTGACTTGACAGCTCATTAGGCTGACTTGATCTTGGAGGTATTTTGACACTTTAAAGACAAAATAAGTTTTTATTTACACTTTAAAATGTGCCCATAGGGTCTTCAATATATGACAGTGACTCTTATACCTATGAAAAACCCTAGAAGCACTCAATGGGTGCTTGACCTATAAAATAAAATAAAATAAAATTGAGCATGAAACCCATGCCCCAATAATAATAATAATTTATTTTTTCATTTTATATTTACAAGAATATATTTCATACTTATGAAGACCGAACCTAGTTACACATTTTTCAACACTCCCTCTTAACTAGGGATGTATTCATAAGAGGTACATGGTAATTCTCAATCTGAAAAGATCTCATAAGAAGAGTCAGATTGGTAACCCATCTATCTAGCATCATATTAACCAACATTGTCACATAGCAAGGCGTTGACTAACAACTCTATTTCTCCACAAGATCAGAGCACAATCCTGGCGAGGCCAATGATGTATAAATACCATCATCATTGTCTCACAAGGTGCATACCCCGCTAGAGTGTTCACAGAGTATGACCTCCCATTGAACTATCCTTATCTTGGGTAGCTAATCGTAAAAGAATATCGGTCCATAACTACTCTTTTATTGAATTCCCTACCACATTCTTAAAGAGTATTGAATGCAAAATGGTTACCCAATCCTCCATTATTTCTTCCCAAGTGAAGGCAAGAATGTAGTGTCTATCTCTCCCTCTCAATTAGGGAGGAAAAATCCACCAAACCAAGCTTTTCCCTTAAGTATACAAGCTTCCTGTTCGGGAGTGACTTCGTCAATATATCAACTACCTGTTCATCAGTGGAGATATACCGTAGCTATAACACACCATTTTGTACTAGCTCTCGAATATAGTGATACTTTTTGTTGATGTGCTTTGTCGTTTCATGGAACATTGGATCCTCAAACAAACGGATACAACTGGTGTTATCACAAAGAATCAATCTAGGGTTCATAGATCCTTCAAACAAGTTAGCTAACAACTTCCTTAACCATACTGCTTCCCTACTTACTTCACATGCTGCAACATATTCAACCTCAACACTACTCAAAGGAATGATGTCTTTCTTTCTGCTCATCCATGAGACCATGAAGGATCCTAGACTGAAACATCATACCGTAGTGCTTCTTCCATCTTGTTCACTACCTCCCAAGTTGGAATCTGTATACCCAATCAATTGGACATCATTCCTTCTATCATATTACAAACAATAGTTGATGGTTCCTCACATATATCTCAGAATATGCTTTTCTGATATCCAATGATCATGCTTCGGCTCCACTTGGAATTGACTTAGTACATTTACTGCAAAAACATATGTCTGGTCAAGTATTCACCAAGTACATCAGTGATCCAACAAGTTGTCTATACCTGGAAGGATCCACGAGGCTTGATTCAGAAGTCCTAAGTCTCTTTAAGTTTGTGATCATCAGAGTGGTCATAGGTTTAAAGTCCATCATGTTGAACTTCTGTAGAATCTCGATCACATACTTTCCTTGACCCAAATAGATTTCATTTGGTCCTTGCCAAACTTCTAGTCCCAAATAGTAATGCATCAGCCTAAGATCCTTAATGTCAAATTCTGTTTCCAGTTGCTTCTTACATTCTTTAATTCAACCTTCAACACCAGTCTAGAGAAGATCGTCTACATACATAATAATAATTACAGGTTCATTGTTTACAACCTTAATATAAAGGTTCGAGTTAGAAGAACTTTTTGTGAAGCCTATTCTCTGTAGGTATGCAACCATTATAGCATACCATGCCCTTGGTGCTTGCTTGAGGCCATATAAAGCTTTCTTCAATCTACAAACATGTGCCTTCCTATCCTTGAATTTGAATCCCAAGGGTTGTTCCATATAGACTTCTTCATCTATAGTGCCATTCAGAAATGCAGCCTTGACATCCATTTGGTGGATGTTCCATCCCATCGATGCTGCTAGAGGGACTAATGATCAAATCGTTGTATATCTTACTGTTGGAGAAAATGTTTCTTCATAGTTGATGCCTTCAAGTTGAGAGAACCCTCTAGCCACAAATATTTCTTTATATTTATCTATACTTCCATCAGCTGCATGCTTGATCTTATAGATCCACTTGGAAGTAATCACAGATTTGTCTTCGGGCCTAGGTACGATTTCCAAAACTCCATTCTTCATTATAGATTGATACTATTCATTCATGGAATCCTTCCATTCTTAATGTTCTACAACCTCTTCAAAGGTGGGCAGTTCTGCTTCTATTAATTTTTTCATGTATGCAGTATACCCATAATATAACTCAGGTCTCTTACTTTCTCTAAGTGATCCTTGTGCTGCCCCATGACCTTCTGCATCAAGTAGTGTGGATTTCAACCAATTAGGTCTTTTCCTTGTTTCAGGAATGACCACAAGTTGAACAGGTTCACTTGGACCTTCTTCTTCATGGTGTGATCCTTCTCCTTCCTTGTCAACTTCCTCCTCGAATATCATAAGTTCTTCGTCATCAGAATCTATGGAAAGTTCTTTTGATTCCTTGAATGTTATAATCTTATCAAATATGACATCACAAATAAATTCAATGTGATGTCCATATTTCATATATATTCTAGAGGCCTTTGATGAGTTACTATACCCAACAAATATCCCCTTCATACCAGAAGGATCCAACTCCTTTATTTTGTCCTTAGGTATATTAATATACACAAGACACCCAAAGATTCAGAGATGATATACAGATGGATTCTTCCAATTGAATACTTCTTCCATAGTCTTTTTATCTAGATATCTGTGAGGACATCGATTTTGAATGTAGACTATTGTCTTGGTTGCCTCTCCCCACCAAAACTTAGGTAGATCTTGATCGTGTAACACTACTTTTACACTTTGTTCAGTGGATCTGTTCTTTCTTTCTGTGACTCCATTTTGTTCGGGATTGTATGGGACTATCAGCTCCCTCTTAATCCCATACTCCTTACAGAATGCTATAATTTCGTTGGATGTATATTCTCCTCCATTATCAGATCTCCATATCTTGATTCTTCTTTCTATAAGGTTCACTACTTCAACCTTGAAGTCTTGAAATTTTGTAAATACTTCATCCTTGGTTTTCATTAAGTAAACCTGCAATTTTCTTGAATGATCATCTATGAATGCGACACAGTATAGATGGCCTCCAAGTGATTTTGGAGTCACAGGGCCACATACATCAGAGTGAATGAGATCCAAGATTTTTTTTGACTGCGAAGCACTGCTTCCAAATGGTCTCTTGGTATTTTTTCCCAATGCACATCCGTTGCAGACACCTTCATGACCCTCCTTCAAATTCGATATTCCATCTACTATGGAGTTTAAAGTTGGAATTATTTTGAAATGTAGATGACCAAACCTTCGATGCCAAAGTTCACATGGACTAATCTCAGTGTGAACTAGGGCTTGGTTTATAGGATATATTAATATGTAAAGCCTTCCTTCTCGGATACCAATAAATTTAGCTTGATCTATGCTTGAGTCTTTTCCCCAAACAACTAATTTTACATCAATGAAGGATACTCTATCTCCTTTATCTTCTAAACTTGAAATAGAAAGTAAATTTTTGTGCAAACCTGAAACAAATAGAATGTTGTTGAGGTGGATGTTGCTTCCATCCTTGAGTTTTATGGAAGTTGATCCAATGCCCTTCACCAGATAGCTTTTGTTGTCTCCAAGTTCCACAGAGTAAGCGAATTTTCCTTTAGATAAGGTCTTCAATTGGTTGGAGTGACCAGTCATGTGCCTTGATGCACCACTATCAATTACCCATATGTCTTTGTCTTGGAATGTACCAGAGAGAGCCGAGAAGAGACCTTCATCTCTTTCATTGATTGATGATTTCTTTGAAGATAATAAGAACCTCCATGCTTCCTTGATACCTTTCTTGAGATGGTTTGCAATTTAATTGATGAACTTCTTCATTGTAGAGGAGATCTTCATGATGCTCTTAGAGAACCAAAACTCTGATACCATGTTCACAATTCAATAGGGCAATGAATATGTTAATTCTCTTAACTTAATAACTGTTTGTGTTTCCTTTTACTTATTATATTTTTTCATTATTATTCCGATGTGCAATACATCAAACAACTACCAAAGGAATAAGAACAATGACATAGTATATAGGCTGCAAGCCAAGGCCAAAACCCCTCCTCTTGAGAGGAAAACTCATAAATATCTTCTTTATATTTAAAATATTTCAATTGACGAATACCATGACCTAGACTCAGAAAAATACCCTCCAAGATCAAGTCTACACGACCTCCAGCTGCAATATCTTCGACATCCCAGTAGATCCAAAATTCTTATCTCCAGCGACTGCTGCTCCTCCTCTAGGAGACTTCGATCTCCCTCTAATAGCCTTCCTCTTGACTTCGCTTGACTTGAATTGAGTCCTAGGTCTAGTAAGATTCCCTAAGAGACCTTCACTTTCCTTCCAAAATCGAGCCACAAGAGGTCCCATCGCAGAAACCTTAATTTTGATCTTCCCAGAAGAATAGAATAGGCCCAAAAACACTTCGACTTCTTCGATTTCCTCTTCTTAGCACTTCCTTCTTAGAATTCTTCTTCTTTTGATTCTTTGCATAAGAGATAAGTGAGTGATCCAAATGGAGGACGGGTTCCTCTTATATATAGGCTTCTTCAAGGTTGGACGTGGTTCTTCGTGTAGGCCAACTTGACAGCTCATTTGGCCAACTTGATCTTGGAGGTATTTTGACAATTTAAAGACAAAATAATTTTTCATTTACACTTTACAATGTGCCCATAGGGTCTCCAATATATGACAATGAATCTTATACCTAGGAAAAACCCTAGAAGCACTCGATGGGTGTTTGACCTATAAAATAAAAGAACTTGAGCATGAAACCCATGCTCCAATATTAATAATAATAATAATTTCTTTTTAATTTTATATTTACAAGAATACATTTCATACTTATGAAAACCAAACCTAGTTACACATTTTTCAACACACTTAACCATATATACAAATTTACAACATAAGCTTCAAGTGGGGATATCAAAATTTCAACTTATCATCCCCCAAAATATGGTCAAACAAAAATCATCAATAAATGTTTGGAAGCTTACCTTCATTATTATGTAACAAGCAAACAAAATACATGGTTTCAATGGTTACAACTTGATGAATGGTGGTACTACTCTACTTATCAAACTTCAACCAAAATGACTCCCTTGCAAGCTCTTTACAATTATGAGCTCCCTAAATGGAAGGAATTTGCTATAAATGAAAAAAAAAATTCCATTATTAAAATATCAATTAGAAGAAAACCAAAAGGTTCTTCAGACACTAAAGGAAAATTTAAATATCATAAGAAATCATATGAAACAAGCTGACCAACACATAACAAAAGGGAATTTGAGGTTGGATATCAGGTATTTGTTAAGCTTTAACCTTACAAACAGTTATCCCTGAAACAAAAAGGAAAAAACAAATTGTCATCAAAATTATATAGACCATATCAAATTAACAAAAAAATCAGCAAAGTGGCATACAACTTGAACCTCCCTGACAAAAGCCACACCCACAATGTTTTCCATGTATCGTGTCTCAAGAAAATACTAGGCAAGCATCAAACAACACAAACAACATTCCCCATGTTAGATGATGAATTAAAGATCTTCTTTGAATGATAAGGTATTATTACCACCATCGAAAATAAATTATGATCATGAGCAATTAAAGAATGTCTTATTAAGTAGAACTTAGTAAAAGAAGAACCTTCTTGGGAGACATAAAAGTTTCGTAAAAAACACACTTCATTACCTATGCTTTGAAGACAAAACAATTTCTCAAGAGGAAGGAAATATTGTAAATAAATAATAATTTAAATAAAATTATTAATAATTAATTATAATAAGTCATGAATATTTGGAAAGTGTCAGCCCCAAGGGTTAGCTCAAGCGGTCAAGTCGGGGCCTCGCCAGATGGGAGGTCACAGGGTCAATTCCAGAAAGCCCTTGGGGTCAGGTCTGCAATGGCCGAAAGGTTGATCCCCTTAGATCAGCGTAGTCTCTTACCGTGGACGTAGTGGCCACTTAGTGATCAAGGGTGTCCGTGAACCCAAAAATAATAATAATAATAATAATAATAATAATTTGGAAAGTGTCTCAGGCTATATTTAAAGTCGAACCCCTCATTATAAAACAAGTTCCTCTCATATACATTTTTTTCCAATATATATACATTATTTATTTTGAAAATCATGTTTTCTTTAGTGCACATGGTTAGTCAAGATCTCCTCTACCAATAATATATTTGAGGGGCATTTATGCACTTGGGACTGACACTATGTGGGGCGAAATTTTTCACTTGAGAGAGAGTCATGGAGTTAAAATAAGCAACTTTGATACCACTATAAGATAATATGAATAACTACATGCATGAATTGATTTTCATTAAAGTGAGCCATTCATTTAGAAGTGACATTTGGTTTCATTGTCCTAGAGGCTCAAATGACTCTTCATATTCCTAATTAATTATGATTTACAATAATTTTACAAATTACCATAATCCCAAGTATTATGTATCTAACACCTAGAAATATATTGATGTAGTGACATAGGTTGAGGATCTCAGTTAGCTATGTGAGTGGGCCTTCATACGAGCTTGATACAATGTTCAAGAAAACAAGGTTTTTCTGCACAGGTTAAATAACTTAAGCATCTGCTCACATGACTAGGCCAAGGTCAAGGATCAATATGCTAGTGTTTTACATGGTTTAAACACTTAAAAAAGGAAATAGTCCATGACCCCAACCAATACAACCACTCGAAATAATATATTAATGTAAAAGAAAATATTGTACACAAGAGTTTCTCATAATTGGTGTTTAGCAAATGACCCTCCATGCTCTTTAAATAGAGATCGTGCATTAATCAAGAATTAATTCACATATCAATATAATTGTTAGTATCAAGGAGAATATGCACCATTATATTGATTTATGTCTAAAGCATATTATGATCATCAAACTACATAACTACAAATGCATACTAAATAAACACACTATTACCTAAGATACATTAGACCAAGTTAATATTAACTAACTCCTAAGTGTCTAGATATACTATACTAACATATATAAAATTCCTCCACAAAGGACTCCTTTTACAGCACCCAGGAAATAACCAAAAGGAAAGAAACCTATAATTGAACCTATGTGTAATTAGACACTAAGATGGAATATACCCCAATGTAGTTTATTTTGTAATCAAACTCTCTAAACTAGATATTGAGCTTGTGAGACCAATAATTAAATATACAGAAGCCCAAATTAGTCACCAAATTTCCTTTCCAAGTAGGAAGGAAATTTATGGAATGATTAGGGAGGAGGAGTACTTTGATATGATTCCTCCTAGTGAAAAAAACATGAGAAATGTTGCTGACATGGTGTTAATCAAAATTAGAAGGTCTCATATCCACTTTATTACAACATGGGCTCCAATATTGCCTTATTTAGAAAAAGTAGAATGTATTATTACACATGATAATGTAGATACTAGAGAATTCCTCAATGATGAGGGAAGATGTATCAATGCATATCAATATTTTAAGCTTGAGAAATATTATAGGTTACATGGGCTAGAGAAAGGCATGATGATTGGTTTTGTGAAACAACTCCATAGGGAACATCATCATAAAGAGATCGTCACGTGTTAGTGGGTAGAGGACAAGAGGTTCAATAATAAAACAAATAGAATATATACCATGGTGAATCTAAGATATCTTTATATTTATACAAGGGCTGTCATATTTAGAATTTACGAGAGAAAAATTACAGTTATTTCGAGGATGTATAGGTGTCATTGGTATATACTATTATTATCATTGGAAGCGAGTTCAATTGGGCTTCCATATTACTTAATCCAATGAATGAAGTGATAAAGTACAAAAATCTAGATCCATAGCTGAGTTTTCACCCACATTTTATATGTGGCTTCATATTTGATGGATGTTATCTATGCCACTAATATTTTGCTGAGATTAAATTGGAGTTGGCATATCTTAGAAGTTCATATGCATGTTTTTTCAAATAGTGTGGGATAATAAGTATAAGAAAAGCTATGCTCAATTATATGATTCTTTCTTTTCACCTCGCAATGAATGTTCAAGGTTGAGCAAGTCATGAGGTTGCTCAAGAGTATTGAGAACTAGTACTTATAAGAGGATTTTAGCTACCTAAGGATTTATGGGGTGGTTACTCCCCCCACCCTTTTCCAAAGCTTGCCCCAAATAGTGTAACCTTAGGAGACATTACTTATTAGACAATTTTACTAGGATTGAATGCATCATTGGAAAATGATGCAAGAAATAAGACCCCCATCCCATATAATATACACATTGGTAATTATGGTTTATTGAATTTGAAGTAGGTAAGGAAACAAGCCAACATCATGTCGAAATACAAGTTTCCTTACGGCCAATATAGGAGACATGAGCCCCGCCCCCCCGGGCTTAGTTACAAAAAAAGAATTAACGGTTTCCATCACATGGGCTTACTCACATGATTAATTGTTAAATTATGGTATGTTCTATGCTTAGAGCAATTTACTTCAATTCTTCTTATTAGCCCAATGTCAGTTCTCAGTATAGCAATCACATTAACATCTAAGTAAAATGTCGATAGAACATAAATAAAATTGAGAGAAGACAAGCCAAGACAAGAGACACAAGATATGGTAGCTAGCCAGGGACAAACCCCAATGCGGGGAAACCCTTTGATCAATTCTTTATATTCTTCAATAATTCAGTAGAGAGAGAGAGATAGTACAATATCACAAATTTGTGATTTATAATAGCAATAACATAAATCAAATCAGCAAGGTCAAATCTGGTCAAACAACTCACCAATGACCTGAAGACATCCTAAGAGAAATCGACCTCCAACAACAAGTATATGTAGCCCAAAACAGTCCTCGGTCAACACTAAAGCAACAATCAATGAAATTCACAGCCTGCGGTCAGCCCTAACTAGTCAACGCTGGTCAACGTATCACCCAAAAAAGAAATCCACAATCAAGATATAGTAAATGCATTACCCAGCATCTCGGTCAATGGTCAACAATCCTGCAACTCATTCAATGGTCAGTCAACACAACCCTAAACCAGAAATTCGTCCTCTTCTTTGCACGTGTGAGAGATCAACTGCTCCTATGGTTGCCCAATATGATTAGGAGAGAGAAGATGATGAGATGAGTGATGGTCCAATGAGGCACACTGTCTCCTTCTTTGATATGCAACGTTGAGGTTAAGCTGGGGGTGTGCCACACACTTTATCTTGCTGGCCGACCTTGACAAATTGTCAAGAAATATAAATAAATTCATATCTTCATGAATATATGTTGGAATTGGATGATCATTAGATCAATCCTACACCTCTCGATAAGAGGAATCTAAGAAAGATACCAGCTTCCATAAATAAGATGACCCACATGGAGTTTGGCCCTAGTTGCCAATTTTAACATTCCCTCTCAACTAGGGAGAACTCCATCTGCTAATCCATCTGTCTGTCGGTACTATCTCTGCCATCAAATGCACTGCCATGCACTGCTCGGCTCTGCTCTACTGAACTATGAAGAATGAGAAATGATTGAGGATGTATCATACCATCGTCTACTGACCCGAAGTCAGTCCCAGATAAAAGAGAGTACTCGATAAAGCTCTTACTGACCTAAAGTCAGTCCCACAGAGTGTGTCATACCACTCTTACTGATCCCAGAGCAATTCCAAAAGAGAGTAAGTTATATCACTCTTACTGACCTGAAGTCAGTTCCGATTGATCCCAGATCAATGTCATCCTATCATAGGGAGTACGGTAGATACACGATGCATCCATCTATACTACTATGGTCCCTATCCTCATTTCCCTGCTCATTGGCCAAATGAGAGGTACTTCCCATGAGTCCCAGACTTCATGGGTAGGATGCCTCGGTAGGAGAAGGATGAACCACTCATGCTACCTACAAGTCTCCATGGGGTATCATAGGGGAAGGATGAACCGTTCACCCTGTACACAACACACCACTAGGGGAGGGTGAGTCTCCCTATGGTTGCTCGTCGCTCCAAGAAGTACCCCAAGCCCCGCGGAGCTCCCAGAGCTCAATGTATGCATCATACAGGACCCTCATAAGAGGGTCTCTCAACGAATCCTAGTCATTTTCGGAAAGTCAAGAATTTGACCTTTCCCAAGGGCTTCGTAAGAATGTCGGTAACCTGCTCATATGTATCGATATGATGGAGCCTTATTGCCCCTCACTGTACCATATCCTGGATAAAGCGATACTTGATATCGATGTTCTTGGAACGATCATGAAATACGAGATTCTTGGATAAACGAATCCCATTCTAGTTGTCACAAAGGATCACGGGAGTACCCAATGTATGTCCAAACAACTGACTGAATAGCTTCCTCAACCAAATAGCCTCAAAGGAGGCCATACTCACAGCAATGTACTCAGCCTCAGTAGTGCTCAAAGTCACCGACTTCCACTTCCTGTTCATCTAGGAGATCGAGGCAGAACCCAAAGAGAAACAACACCTAAAAGTTCTCTTTCGGTCCACTACACTACCTGCCCAATCAGCATTGGAATATCCATGTAGCATCACATCTCAGAAAGTGTATCCTAACCCATAAGTGATTGTGCCCAAAAGATATCTCAGAAGATTCTTGGCACCAATCCAATGTGAGTGATGAGGCTCAACCATATATTGGCTCAACGTGTTGACTACAAAACATATATCTGGACAGGAGTTCACCAAGAAAATTAATGTTCCTATGAGTTGACGATATTGAGTAGCATTGCCCAAAGCAGGTCTGACAACACTACCGCATAACTTCTTGAAGTTAAGCTTCATCAGGGTAGTCACGAGCTTGCAGTCCACCATACCGAATCTTTCCAATATATTTACCACGTATTTTCCTTGAGATAGGAAAATCTCCCCTGGCTTCTTCCAGACTTCCATCCCTAGGAAATAGTGCATTATTCCTAGGTACTTCATCTTAAATTCAGAATCCAACTCCCTCTTACATTTGTGAATGAGAGGGTATGCACCTGCCAGAAAGGGGTCGTCAACATACAACACTAGTATGATAGGATTATCATCCTCAACTTTAAAGTAAAGGTTTGGATCTGCTTCACTCCTAGTGAATCCCAACTTCATCAAGTAGCTATCGATCCTTTCATACCAAGCTCGGGGTGCTTGCTTCAACCCATAAAGGGCTTTCTTCAACCTGCATACATGAGAATCCTGATTATGAATCTCAAAACCCCTTAGGTTGTTCCACATAGACTTCCTCTTTAATAAAACCATGCAAGAACACGGTCTTGACATCCATTTGATGTAGGTTCCATCCTTGTGAAGCAGGAAGGGCTATGATCGAGCAGATGGTGGTGTATCAGGCAATAGGTGAAAATATCTCATCATAATCTATACCTTCCTTTTGAGAGAATCCACGAGTGACAAAGCGAGCCTTATACTTTTCATCACTCCCATAAGCTCCATGCTTTTTTGTAAAGCCACTTCGAGGTGACAATTGTTTTGTCCTAGGGTTTGGGGACCACATACCAGAAATCGTTCTTCATGATGGACTCGTATTCCTCATTCATAGCATCCTTCCATACTTGATGTTTCACAGCTTCTTTGAATGATTAAGGCTCATTTTGAATAATGGTGCTCATAATGGTCAGGTATCCCTGATACCTAGTCAGCTTCTTACTTTCATGGAAAGTCCCTTTAGGTGCAATATGTCTTACGACTTCATCAAGTGTCCCCCTAAGCCATGAGGGCCTCTTCCTAGAAGAGGAAGGCTCTTGTGGAGGGGGATCAATAGGATCCATAATTTCTTCCACATCAGGCATCGTCTCATCTTCTTTTTCATCCGGCTTCCTGATGTCAGCTTCTTTATATTTTCTTAGAATAGGAAGATTATCAACCTTGCTAAGAGCCATATATTTGTCAAAGGTGACATCATGGCTTATCTCGAATTCCCTTTGACCAACCACATAGATTCTATAGCCCTTATAAGTTTCACTATAGCCCATGAAGATTCCCTTCTTTCTAGATGCACCCAATTTTTTTCTTTTCTCTTTCGGCACATGAAAAAACACGAGACTTCCAAAAATTCTAAAATGAGAGACATCAGGTTTCTTACCAGTGAACATCTCTTCAGGAGTCTTGGAATCCAATTCTTGATGAGGGAATCAGTTTTGAACATATACGACAGTATTTGAAGCTTCATCCCATAGAAACTTCGAAAGCCTTTGATCAAGGAGCATGGAATGAACACCTTCCAAAATTGTACGGTTCTTCCTTTCCGCCACACCATTCTACTCAGGAGTGTATGGTGTTGTGGTATCCCTCTTAATGCCAACTTCCTTGCAAAAGTCATGGAACTCATTGGATTCATACTCAGTCCCATTACCAGTCCTTAAGATCTTGGTCCTCTTCTTGGTTTGATTCTCGATCAGGGCTTTGAAGTGACAGAACCAGGAGAACACTTCATCCTTCTTTTCAAGAAGTATATCCAAGTCTTGCGAGAATAATCATCTGTAAAAGTGAGATAATATAAATATCCTCCCAAAGAGTTCACAGGCATCATACCAGATATGTCAGAGTGAACCAACTGCAAAATGTCGGAGGTCTTGCTATGGCTTGAGGGGAATGGTCCCCTTTTGAGTTTTCCTTCGGCACACCCCGGACATACACCTTCTTGCTCTACTTTAAACTCGGGCATCCCGGTCACCATCTATCTCACATCGGGTAGAGCCTTATAATGAAGGTGGGAAAACCTCTGGTGCCATAGTTCAGACTGAAGAGTCGTGTTGCAAGACATGACCCCCGATAGAATTCCTCCAACTTGATATAAAGAGTCAACTCGAAACCCAAGAGTGAAAGCATATTTAAAATTATTTTTCCACACACGTACCTTGCCATCAATGAGGGCCACCTTGTAGCCTTTGTCTTCCATTGCCAAAATGGAAACCAGGTTCTTCTTGAGATCAGGTACACATAGGACTTCTTGCAAATGAATTGTGTTACCCTAATTTAATTGAAGAGTAACATTCCCTACACCATTTATGGGATAGGTGGAATTGTCACCAAGAATGACCTCCAAGTTTGTCTCCTTCTCTATCAGATTAGAGAGAGCTTCCTTGTAACCAGTGAAGTGTCTAGAGGCACAACTATCAATAAGCCAATTTCCCAACGAGTCCGTAGGAGAGGTAGTAGAGAGGGCCGATATCAGATAATATTCATCTTGCTTATTGTTAACAACATTTGATTAATACTTGGAGTTCCTTGCTTTCTTTGAGGGTTGACCGCTTCCTTGATTTCCGAAATTCCTCTTTCCTTTTCCATTGAGCCTGCCATTCCTTTGATTGTGGTTGGAGTTGCCCCGGGAGTGATTTTGATCATCATCATGAGATGTTTCCTTCCTATTTGGACACTCCCTCGCATAGTGGCCAAATTTATTGCAAGCGAAGCATCTTCCCTTTCTTCCACCCTTCGATCCAGCCTTTCCTTTGAATTTAGACCCAAAATTATTTCTCCTTTTAGCATGAGAGGAGAAAGCAATGGGGTTGCCTTTGAATGAAGGCATTTCTTACTCTACCATCCTTGTCTCTTCTTGAATGCATCTCACCATCAATTCCTCAAATCCTAGAATTTGATCATTATTGAGAAGAGTGGTTCTAAATACATACCATTCGGATGGGAGCCCTCCAAGTGTAGTGATAGTCAGTTCCCTGTCAGCAATGACTTCTCCAATCGATAGGAGATCATTCTTGATCTAAGTGACCCTTAAGAAGTAGGATTGAATATCCTCGTCTTTTCCCTTCTTAATATCCTTCAGCTTATTCTTGAGGAACAAAACTTGATTTGCATCACTAACTTCAAACAAGCTTACCAGTCTATCGTAGATCTCCTTGGAGGTGTTCAACTCGGAAACGTAGGCCACTAGGCGCTTGTCAATAGAGTCCCGGATGATGTTCTTCGCTTTGAATTCACCTGTAGTGTACTTGTTCCTTGTAGCAGCCAGTGCATTTGATGGAGGTTCTATAATTCTGCCTCTCACATAGTCCAACACTTCCTGCTTTTCCAATGTCAGATCAAGAGACATCTTCCATCCGTGATAGGAAAACTTCTCATGGAGCTTGTCTTCAGTGGGGAAGTGTGATGAGGAACTCATGAAGTCTTTTGACTTTCTCCAACAGTCTTCGGTGATTTCTCTTTCTCTTGCTCTTGCTTGGGCTTTGCCTTCACCTCATCTCTGATACCATGTTAAATTATGGTATGTTCTATGCTTAGAGCAATTTACTTCAATTCTTCTTATTAGCCCAATGTTAATTCTTAGTATAGAAATCACATTAAGATAAAAGTAAAATGCTGATAGAAAATAAATAAAATCGATAGAAGAAAAGCCAAGACAGGAGACACAAGATGTGGCAGCTAGCAAGGGACAAATATGAATGCGAGGAACCCTTTGATCAATTCTTCTATATTCTTCAATAATTCAGCAGAGAGAGAGAGTACAATATCACAAATCTATGATTTATAACAGTAACATAAATCAAATCAATAAGGTCAAAGCTGGTCAAACAAATCACAAATGACCTTAAGACATCCTAAGAGAACTCAGCCTCCAACAACAAGTATATGCAGCCCAAAACAACCCTCGGTCAACACTAAAACAACAATCAACGAAAGTCATAGCTTGCGGTCAGCCCTAACTAGTCAACGATGGTCAACGTATCACCCAAAACATAAATCCATAGTCAAGATATAGTAAATGAAAGTCAATGCATTACCCAACAACTCGGTCAATGGTAAACAGTCTTGCAGCTCGTTCAACGGTCACTCAACGTAGCCCTAAAACATAAATTCGTCCTCTTTTTTGCACGTGTGAGAGATCATCTGCTCCTATGCTTGCCCAATCAGTTTTTGAGAGAGAAGATGATGAGATGTGTGATGGTCCAATGAGGCACAATGTCTCCTTCCTTTATATGCAACGCTGAGGTTAAGCTGGGGGTGTGCCACACACTTTATCTTGCTAGCCGACCTTGACAAATTGTCAAGAAATACAAATAAATTCATATCTCCATGAATATATGTCAGAATCGGATGATCGTTAGATCAATCCCACACCTCTCGACGAGAGGAATCCAAGAAAAATATCATCTACCATAAATAAGATGACCCACATGGAGTTTGGCCCTAGTTGCCAATTTTAACAATAATGGGAACATGAACTCGCTTAAGAAAATGTTGTCACTTGGAGGAGGTGGAACTTAGGAAAAAGTCAAAATACTTTTTTTCTTTCTGCAACATGTCTCCTAATCATTAGATGGAAAAAATAAAGTAGCAAGAGATTGAGGTAGACATAATGATCAAAAGAGACGAGGAAGAAAAAAATAAAGCATAAGAATAAATATTTAGAAATGAGGAGGAACTAAGAATAAAAGATGAACAAGAAGAAAAGAGGAAAAAACAAAAAGAATAAAGGTTATTAGTTGAAACTAAGAAGGATAAGAAGGACGTTGAACAAAAATTACAAGCTGAAGTGGAGAGGATAATGAAGGAAGGAACTTGGAAAAAAAGAAGCTAAAAGGAGAGAAAACAAAAGGGTTGAAGAATTGGAAAATGCTAGGAAGGAATATGAAGCTAATAAAAAGACAGATTAGGGTAGGCTTAATCAATAGAAATAATATTTATACAAGGACCAAAGAAATCATATAGAGAATATAGAAACTTCAAAATATCAACAACACCTAGATTAAAACCTAGTACAAGCACAATAATAGATCACACCTCCTAGCAGTTTTATATATCTACAATGGAAGACTTGGTAATTCCAAAACGAGGTTTGAATAAGGGAAAGGAGGTTGAGATCGAGAAAATAATCACACATAATAACATGGAGAATACAATATTATGGAGAGACTACCACACATACTAGATCTATTAGAAGAAGTAGATGACCTTGAGATCATTCCCTACAGTAACTTAAGACTAGCAATTGTGAAGCAAACTTGAAAGAGAAATAAGTTCAATATGGATAATACCATTCTATGTACAATTGAAGGAAAAATTATTAATACCAAAATGGATATACTAATTAATATAATACCTATTGAATTAGGAATTTCCGATGCAACTATTGATAAAAAAGTAACATACATCCAAAATCTATAAAAGAAGATATCATTCTCAAAGATTCTCGTAGAAGTATTTTAATAAAAACAATGATTAGTATCCAATTTTATAAAATAGGTATTAGATGAAGATAAAATAAACTCTCAAATCATAAGTGATTTCTTCTCCAAGGCATTCAAACTCTAGGATTTATGTATGCAATTATCAATTTTGTACACGGAAAATTTCAAGATCAAATGATTTTATTTAAAAAAAAATAAGAAAGAAGAAAAAAAATAAAAAAAGGAAAAGGTTCAAGGCATAAGAAATATAGGAATAGGAACCTATAGAAGTATTTTGTAGCTGATAGAGGAACTTAGGAAGACTACACAACTCATATGTTCATTTAAAAAAATAGAAGTTATTAAATGATTTAATAGATAATTTTTATGTTTTGAGAGCTCTTAAAAAACTAGATATTTTCCCCACACCAAGTTATGCAAAGAAATTTTTATTAAATGGGAAAATAATGACCAAGAATTAGTTAGGGACTCAACCCCATGTTCAAATGAGGGTTAAGTCAAAATTCGTTACCATAACCAATGTTTGTATTGTGTAAATATTAGAATTGAATGGGTTGTATGAGATTTTGTATCCTAAAAATATGGCTTCTGAAAGATATTGTATCTAGATTACTTCCAATGTTCTTATTAGTCCCTGCCTCCTATGACATAGGACTATAGCAATCGAGTTTTAATCTTCACATTAATCTATTTGCAAGTAACTTAAAATTTGTCGTTTCTATTTCATGAAATATGATTGATCAACCTATCAAATAGAGGTATTGGTTTTTATGAACAATAAGAATATTTGTCGTCTTATTTGGTCTCTTCCTGAAGCAAAGACGCTATAAAGGTTATATGGTAAAGATTGATTTATTTAATATTATAAAAAATAAACTAATGTTGGTATTAGTTCCTGGAATGAAATGTTTGGTCTGCAAGGGGATCATTTGATTAGTTATCGAAGGTGCCTGGTAACCACGATGCTACGAAATCCGCCAGTCAACTTCCACAATGCCTGCCAGTACTAGTCAACCTCTCTTCATATTGTTCTTTCACTTGGTCAACAACTACTTTTTCAACCTTAGTTGAGATACACTGATGTTGGTTCTAATGGTGGGTGCACTTTGCTGGGTCACCCCTTTGTTATGGATTCATGGTTAAATGAATAAGTTTTTTTTGTATTCTAGTTCTGTTTTTTGTGGGGGTTGCATGCATTCCTCTAGCATCTTGACATTTAATCTATTTGCCACTGAGATTGCATCTAGCCTATTTTTCATATAGTGATATTTAAGAGTAGTTGTATGCGTTAAACTAAGCTTCCATTTCAGGAGAAATTTCTACATTATTGACACTGTAATGTTAACCATCTCATCCTAAATTCAACAACTTGTTTAAAGAGGATTTTAATAAGCAATACTATACTCAACATGTGCAGACACGATTTTTCCATCTCACAGTGATGATCAATAAATTATATGGTGATTTTAAGACCTCTCAATTTAAATTTGAATGGTTTCCTTTAGTGACAGAGATAATTTCCACTTGTTGCACATTCAATTGGTCAAACATTTTGTTGACAAAATTGTTGAAGGCGCTTTTGAAGGTAAGGGAAGCCCCAATGAATCGGGGCCCCTCTTTTTACATGTTGGCCTATTTAAGAGATGTATTTTGTGATTCCAATGAGATTCATGGTTTGAATTGGAAGTGTACACCCAAGATGCCACTTATCCATATATATTTTCAAGAATTATGAGTAGACTACTACCCCAAGTTCTTTTATGAGATTTCTGACCATTTCTTGGCTTGAACACACCAAATTCTCTTTGGTTTTCAATTTGCTTGGATATACGAAAAAGCCAAAGAAGCCATCAAAGGAATTGGGGAATGGTAATGTGAATAACACTACACATACATCTTAGTATATGGTTGTTCAATGGCCCCTCACCTGATGCCACAATTGGTCCATGATTGATTAATGATAATGAGGATTTCTTATCAAACTATTAGAGCTATAATAATTTTGGTTTTAGCCAACAATTCTAAGAGGTCATGGCCATGATTTCTTATCAAAATAAATCACTATACACTAACTAAGTTTCTTCAGGGAAAAAAGGAAGTAGACAACCTTAAGGAGGTTAATCTCCTCATTGGTGTTTTTAAAAGACATGACCCGCATGGCATAATAAAAGAACACTGCAATATAGTGAAACTATCACATGTCTATGAACATGAGTCCCTCCTCGATGAATTAATGTTTCAAGGTGTTCTAACATATGAGGAGGCAAAACAAATAATGGAAGAAAGGGAACAATAAAACTTGTTGCTTGTCTAATATCTTGAAGAGGGGTAGAGAGAAAAGGAAAGAGAGCAACACTCTTCGGAGATAGATGCTGTCTAAAAATACAAGGACGAGGAAGAAAAGGTTAAAGGCGAGGCCTTAGAAAGGAAGTGACTTGATGCCAAAGCTAAAAAAGAACAAGAAGTATTGGCCTAAGCTAAAGATGAAACAAGAGAACAACCTACTTTTTCCGAAAAAGGAACAACAAGAAGAATTAGGCATATTTGAGAAGGAGGCTAGCAAGGGGAAGGAACTAGATAATTCATTTGAATATTCCAAACAAGAGATATACACAAAGGAAAGCACTCCGATAAGTTCTCTGATACAAAGTTCTGTTGTTTTCAAAATCCTATTTACTATGTTTTTTTGGTCCTTGAGAAAAAAAGAATTGCACCTATTTTTGATAATCCTAGGGATAGAAATGATGAATTGATTAAACTAATGGTCTATTATTACAGAAAATATATAAAAGTTGTCGTCCAAAATGTTCCCAAAGAAAGAAAAATAGGAATGATGGGAGAAGAGGTATTTATTTTGGAAGGAAGGCCCCAAACAAAGAATAATATGGAGTGTCTCCATTCAAAGAAATGAAAAGTCCACTATGGAAGCAACCTTTATTTTAGGATCCCTTTCCATGGAAAACAAAGTGAATGCTCAAAGTTTATACATGGATGTGAAGTATGAGACACAAGTGATAAGATTGCTACAAGAACAATTGAAAGAACAAAAGCAATGAATGGAAGCCGAATGCCAAGACAGGTTAGAAGAAACATGCATACCACTCTTAGAGTACTTCAAGGCTCAATATGAATAGTAAATGGCACAAATAAAAGAATTTCACACCATTGAGCTAAAGGAATTAAAGGAAATTCATAGGAAAGAGGTTAATTATAAGGTTGAACAAACCCAAAATGCGTAATCCAACATTCAAATACTCAAACTACAATCCCTCAAAATCAACAACAATTTTCAAAAGGCTAAACAATATTTCGTGGAGAAGTTAGGGGAGATCCAAGATTACTTTGAAAAATTGGAGTAGATAGATAGTGAAAATAACACCCAAGTGGTAGCCCAATATATAACCAATGAAGATCTATACCAAGTCATTTATTAGAAAAAGAAATATTGGGACACTTCGGACTCTCCACCTCGACTTGATAGGAAACAAAAGGAAAAATGTTGAAATATGTAACTAGGTTTAGTCTTCATAATGGAATATGTAATCATGATTTTATGTATTTAATGAAAAGAGAAAAATAAATTTATTATTTCTATTCTTGAGGCATGTGCTTCATGCTCAAGGGAAATTTATTTTTAGGTCAAGTACCCATTGAGTGCTTCTAGGTTTGTCATAAAGTCAACTGAGTCATTGTCATGTATTTAAGACCCATTTGGGAATGTTACATATTGTAAAGATAAGTTTATTGAGTAAACATATAGTCAAAATACCCTCCAACACCTCATCATGGCACAAATATTAAGTCGACCTACATGAAGGGACAAGTCAACCTCAAGAGAGAAATTCATACCCCTCACAAACCTATAAATAAGAAGGATTTCAACCTAATTTACACACTCACTCAAGAAATTTCGATCTCCTCAAGAAAGAACCTAGAAAAGGATGAAGAAGAAGAAGATTGGGCCTATCTCTCTCTCTCTCTCTCTCTCTCTCTCTCTCTCTTTCATTAGGGTTTCTACAATTTTTGGGCTATATGAAATTTTGAAGCTGTAAGGTCGAAGCTGTGAAGTTGCAAGGTTGAAGTTGTGAAGCCGAAAGGTCAAAGCTATGAAGCTTCCTCTAGATCGAAGTTGTGAATCTACTAAAGCTGCATCAAGGTCAAAGCTGTGAAAATGATAAGTCAAAGTTGTTGAAGCTACTAGGTTGAAGTTGCATAAATTGCTGTTGGGGTTGAAGTTGCTGGAAGGTCGAAGTTTGTTGCTGGAAGCTGTGTAAGGACAGTTCATCAAGAAGAAAAGATGAATTGGTCTTGGAGGATCTTGGTCAAGGGTCATAGGACTTGTAATTCATCAATTGAAGTTATATAAGAAGAGAAGGATTTTGCTAGGTTTCCTTTCAGTTGGAGAGGTTTTGGCCCTGGTTGATCGCTTATATCTTGTGTCCTATTGTCTCATTGTTCTTTATGATTTGGTAGCTGTTTGATGATAGAGAACACTAATAATAATAAAGGAGAGAATAAGTTAATCAAGTACAGTAAAAATACATCACAAGCAATTATCAAAGTAAGAGAAATAACCTACACTTGTTGCCCCCTATATTTTTCAACAAAAAGGACTGATCTTTGACCAATGTTTGGAAATTATAATGTGAGGCAATTACAAAATTGTGAATGAAGCTATCCAGTTAACCAAGAAAATGTGGGTCACCACTGTAGAATTAATGGAGGAATGGGAGATTTAACTCATAGAATACCTACCCTTATTAACCACTATCAAGACAAAGTTTGAAGAAATAATCAGGGCTTGGATGAGTGTGGTCACTAAAATTAAAAATATTTCAAAATTGGATGACGAGTCAATGGATAAATTCATCATGGCTTCCACCAAAGGGGAAGTTCAACTTGATTGTTACACAATCAACATGAAGAAGGATATTAATTTTTTTTTGAATCAACCACTCAAAGGGGAGCGACAATTATAGAAGATGGAAAGTCCCAGAGCTTCCGAAATCCTGAATATCCATATAGCCCAAAAGAAATATAGGTAGTAGTTACCATCAAATAAGTCCTAACTCCGACTTAGTGAAAAATTAGAAGATTTTAATTTTGTAACTATAATTCAATGTATAAATATGAAAACACACCATTGAGAAAGTGGGGAGGAGGGGAGTGAAGATTAAAGGGCTGGATTCTCTTATTAGACTCCCTTTTTCCAATATTTTGTAACAAAGGCTTTGTCTACTGATTAATGCAATTAGCTTTTCGAAAAGATAGATATGTCTCTCATATATGGTAATTGTTGATGTTACAATTTATAATCTTGTATATTAGCACAAATTTATGAGAATTCCAGGATTTTATTATAACTAATCGATTAGTCTTAATGTGAACTCCACTTATAGTGGTTGTAGTATAGATCATTATGTTGGTAAATCTGCAACCCTTAAATGCTTTATTTATATGTAAGAAAAGAATTGTCATTATTACCCTTCAACTCCATTCATTATAAAAATTAACCTCCTTGATCCTAAAAGAATTAATATTCACCGTAAATAAAATAAAATAAGTAGATATAAATGTAAGGATATAAATATTATCAACACTTAGACATAGTTTATAACTTGTCCAAAATATTCCTTAACCTGAAGTGGAAACCATTCCCACATATTCGTTGGAGACTAACACTCTGGAAAGGAAAGAAAGTCTAATTAGGGTCCGTGATTGGGTTTTCTTCCTTGTTGATGTCCTTCTAGTAATATTCCCATTTAGGGCATCAACACCATTTTCCCCACAATAATTGTAATGTCTATCAGTCTTCTTACTCTTTGATTTTGGTCCTTCGTCACCATTGGGAGTAGAGGCTGGCTAAGAGGGTTTGGGACCCTTGTTTTTATTGTTGTTGTGAGGTTTTTGCTTCTTTGGATGTTTGTTTTATCCTTTTTTTGGACCACTTGGGCCTTGTTAGATGTAACTACAACGTTAATATCTCCAATATGAAATATTTTGTCTTGTTCTCTAATTAAAGAGTCACAAAAATATTCAAGATAATTTTTTAGATAGGCATCCCCCATAGATTCTTTAGTGGCATAAAATGTAGATACCAAAATAGAATATGTAGAACCAAGCGTGGAAAGAATAATATATGCAATTTTCATCCTTTAGTTTGACTTGAGAAGCTAGAAGTAAGTGTTTAAACATTTTTAACTTAGATAAATAATGTTCAATGGAAGAGAAATTATTAGGACTTAAAGTCATGATATTATTTTAATGTTGATGAGACTTAATAATATTAGGTCCACCGAATATCTTTTTCAACTTTTCCCATACTTCATTTAGATCATTGAGTTCTTCAATATGAAATTGCAAATTGGAAGAAATAAACATTCTCATTAATCCACTTTCTTTTTCATTCCTATTATCCCATTTGGATCTATTATTAGCATTGATGGGGGCCATTTCTTGTCCCAAGGTAATACAATACAATCATTTACTTCTTAGTACATCCTCCATGTGGGATTTCCATGAGAAGTAGTTGGTATTGGTAAGCCAACTTTCATTTGGAGTGGCCATATTAAAATATGTAGATAAAACGGTTTCAAAAAATGGGATTGACCACATGGATGGAAATCTCTCGAAAAATAGGCTAATTAAAAAAAATGGTAAAAATGAACTTTGGATGTGAAATTTATTCCCTTTTTAAAAAAAGCATTAATGGTAATGAAGTGCATTGTGGCAGGTAGAAGTTGGCCTACGTGGTGATGGATGTTGATGAAAAATAAAAAAATGTTTTCCTTCACTATTTTCCCTACAAGATGATCCATAAACTACAATGGACATTCCATTGTAAAGTTTGTCATAAAATATTTGATAAAATTATGCTTAAAATTTGAAATCTACACTATTAGGGTCTATTTCTCCTAGATTTTTGGATCTATAAATATTGTTTATTGTGTATACATGCCAATTATAATTATGCATAAATACATGATAGTGAAATAAAAATAAAAAGCCAAAAATTAATGCATATTATAACACGAGAAACCCTTTTGGGAAAAAACCCAGCTAGAAGGTGAGGTTCCTCTACTCTCTTTCTTTGAATAAAAAATGGATGCAAGTACAAATAAGTTAGGCATGTGGCCTATGGGAACTACAATGCAAAAATATTCTTTGTTTTCTATCTCCTTATCCTCTCTTGGCTAATCTCTACTCATCTATGGAAAATAAATGCACTTGAATAGAATGAAACCCCTTTTCCTCCTAGTGGCTTGATTACAACCCGATAACTTACTAATGGTTAGGTTTGACAACTTCAACTCTTAACTAGGGTTACAATATTGAATCTTATTCATCATGATCACATGGATAGCCCATTTTACGTGAATAATAAGACTTGATGTGGCATCCTCTCAAATTAGGGTGGCTAGAATAGGAAGGTCAACTTCTGAGTGGAATAAATTTTGCATATAGACTCTTATTAAGGTGATTCTTGCACTATTGGAAAGGTTATGTGTAGAATAACAAAAAAGGTGTTGCGTTTAAGAGAAAAAAAATTTCCCCCAAAAAATGTTGTTTGATGCCTCAAACTTCTCCTAGAAGGTTTTTTATCTCAATTCGCCAAACTCAGTCCAACCGATAAAATGGTCCCGAGTCTATTCCTCCACTTTTTCCACTTTGAAAGCTTCCTGATGGATGAAGAACGATATAATGATGCAATATGGATCACACCTCCTCATTTTGGGAGGTTTTTGGTCCCAAAAGACTTCCACTGAATGAGGTGAAGATATTTCTCCTCCACCTTCTCTCGAGCGTATAGCTTAGATTTGAGTGGAAGCTATCCTTTCAACCCAATCTTCTAAAGGTCATGCTATCCTTGTCTTGGAGTTTTGGACCTATTCTACAAAGTTGTATCCTTTGTCATCTCTATCTAAGCATATGGTGCCAAATCCTCTACAGAAGATAGGACCTGTTCCTCTCCCTGGCCTAGTATGAAAGGCTCACAGAGTTTCAGATTCTCTACTTTCACTGTTGAGTAAATGCACATGTATGAGGATAGATTGAGTTTATTGGTTTTATCACCAACCCTTTCCAGTATCTCAAAGGGACCATATCATAGAGCCTTGATTTTATTACTAAGACCCTATTGCCTCTCCTTAGTCAATTGTAACCATACTCTATCTCTCATCCAAATTCTTTGTTATGTGGCATTGTCTCCAAACTTTTATAGTATCTCAAAGGGACCATATCCTAGAGACTTGATTTTGTTATTAGAACCCTGTAGATTCTCCTCATTCAACCGTAACCATAAAGGACTTTTCTATTCTATGCAGATCATGCCTAGCCTTGTATTTTTCTTGTGACTTATGCAATGCTTCTTGTACTTGTATATGGATTTTCCTGATATTCTCAACAATTTTTTTTCCCTCAATACATCCCCTGTAATATCCTCCCTCACTCCTCCTTGCTATTGATATGCAATATCAAAATATGAAGGTGGTAGATATCTAAAACAAATTTCAAATTAGGACTTAAGAAGTGTGGATTTCTCTGTTATAAGAGTGCTTTATACATACTAGATTATTGTCTCGTCTTCCAATGCTTCTGATTGTAACCCCTCAAAAGTTGCACCGAAGTCTTGTTGACTACTTTTTTCCAATATGATTGTGGATAGAACACTATAGAACTCTTCAACTTCATGTCCATACTCTCCCACAATGTAGTCCAAAAATCACTAAGAAAACTTGTTTCCTTATCTAAAATGATGTTCCTTGGTATTAAAAGTGCACCCAAACCTGTCCAAAGAAATTTCACTGCTTCTTTCCCACTGTTGAGCATTTTATAGTGAATCAAAACACACATCTTGCTAAACTTGTAAACCACCAAAAAAATGTAGTTTTGTCCCTTCTTGGTTGTTGGTGAGGCTCCCACAAATTCCATGGAAATTCTCTCCCAAGGATGAGTGGGTACAAGTGATGGATGATATAGACCTTGTTTACTTTACTAGGCTTGTTGGTACAACATAGTATGCATCTTCTTATGAACCTAGCTATTTGTTCTTACATCTTGGGCCAATAAGATTACCTCTACAAGTTGGTCACTGTCTTCCCTACAATCAAGTTCCTTGCAGCCTTGCAGGTGTGGGCCTCTCTAATCAATTGTCTCCCCTAAAACAAAGTGCCATGTAACCTTAGAGTTATGAGCATATATAATTAGCTACAATCACTCACATTTATGAACACATAAATTATCTAGTCTGTAGAGTACCTTGTCCTAGAGATGGTAGTCAACTATGTTGTCACCATTGTGCACATGATTCTCTCTCTACAATTTTTGAAACACTTCTTTGAAGTCCTCATCCTATGAATATACCTCTTTGAATGCATCATGGATTAATGTCTCTATGTGCATCAAAGTTCCCATGCCAACCAACTTGTTTGTGATGTCCTTATAATTTATCACTAAATTAAACTTTTGTAGAAACCCCATTCACTTGTAATTCTTGGTCTGCTATATCTTACTATGGGTTTAAAGGTATTGTAGTTGATGGTGATTTGTTTGGATTACTATCTCCTTTCCCATCAGATAGTGTTTTCACTTCTTCACAACTTGCACTAGGGCATAGAGTTCCTTTTCATAGGTAGGGTGGTTGAGAATTGCTCCATGAAATCCTTCAGAATGGTAGTATACAAGCCTTCCTCCCTATGTTAAGACTTCTCCCATAACATACCCACTCACATCTATCTACACTTCAAAATTTTGCTACAAGTTTGGTAATTACATAATTGGTGCTTGACTAATGTTGTTCTTTAACTCCTCAAAGTTCCTCTAATGACCTTTTCCCCACTGGAAACTCTTGTCACTCAATGTTAAAAAATAGAATGATGCTACTACTAATGAAAACAAGGCTATGAATTTACTGAGGTACTATGTTGTACCAATGAAATTCTTGACATCATAAACATTAGTAAGAACTGACCATGTCATAATGGCCTCCATATTGGCCAGATCTATCTTTTGCTCTCCTCTAAATATCACATACCCTAGATACACCAAAGGAATGCTATGCAAAATCACTTCTTGATATTTTCTAGTAGTTGGTGCTTCTTTAATGTCTCCAACACCTACATCAAATGAGATATGTGCTGCTCCTAGATAGCACTATATAATAGTAAATCATCCAAACAAATAGTAAAAAATGAATCTATAAAAAGGTGCAATATATAATTCATTAATCTCATAAACATAACTGGTGCATTGCATAGGAAAAACAACATGACTAACCACTCATGGAAACCTTGCCTAGTTTTAAGGGAGGTATTCTAGGTATCTTATTCTCTAACTCAAACTTGGTGGTATCCTAAATTTAAGTCCAACTTGGTGAAGTATTTGGTTTGCTACAATTGATCAAACAAATAATCTATCCTAGGCATGGGGTACCTATTTTTGAGTGTAATTTTGTTTAATACCATGTAATCTATACACATCCACCAAGTCCCATCCTTCTTTGGCACAATGATGATGGGTGACCCACATGGTGACGTACTTGGTTGAATGGCACCCTGTTCCAATAGATGTTACAACTTCTTCTTCACCTTTCTTAAATAATGGATTTACTATACATACCAATGTTTGACAATGGGGATTTCAACAATAGTTGGATATCATGCTCCACTACCCTCTTGGGTGGTATCCATTTAGGCTCCTAGAACAAATCCCTATATGCCTGTAACAACTCTTCCAGTTGATGTTTCTATTTTTTAGTTTCTCTCTAGGCATGACTTTGCTTTCAGTGACTCTTATACACACTGATTTTATCTTATAAATAGTAAAACATACTACTTTCTAGAACTGATTAGTTTCTTGGTTGGTTGACACTTACCATCAATTTTTTGACTTTCCCTTGTGCATGTTGATGGTGAAGGATTTTCCATCCTTAATGAGGTGGTACTGGTTGGCTATTTGTATGAAGTTTGCATCCTAAATGTACATATAGGGACTTCCAAACACCACTCCACATACATCAAGGGGAAATACATTTATTTCTACTTCATCAATAAAATCAACACTGATGAAAAATATATTTTTCCATTGTCTGGTTATGTTTATTTATGCATTGTTATTTACCCAACCCAATGGATATGGGCTTGGATGATCATGAACTTCCAATCCCAATTTTGCAATGAGATTTGTCTATGATCCGAAGTCGAATAAAGCATTAATCTTTGTATTCTTGACTTGTATATTTATATAGAAGGGTTTGGTATTTTCGTTCTCTTCCTTTTCCTAAAGGTTACTCATATTCACCTCCTTCTACATTAATGTACAAATGATCTTCTCATCCACATTCACGATGATTTCAAATTTCTTGCTTGAATCAAGGGGCATGCAGTTATTTTTCTTTGCATATTTATTTCAGTTCTTTGGGTTAAGCACTGGATACAACTTCCAACATTTCTCCTTTGTATGAATTTCAATGTTATAGTTGTTGCAGTGTTTTCTGGGATCTTTGCATTTGTGTGCTATAGTTTCCATTTTTTTATATTTTCCCATTTTTCACTTCTTCTTCTCCCCCCTTAGAAGTTTCCTGGTTCTCCTTTTGCTTCAACCCACTTGATTTCCCTTTCATATGACCTATTTTCTCTAGGTATTGTGCTTGTTCATAAGCCTCGTCCACCGATCTAGGTTTGAACACCATCACTTGCTTCCACATATGGATATGTAGACCACTCAACTACTCGAGGAGTATGTCTGGGCTCCTTGGGAAGATACCTAGCATTATGTCCGTATTTCTAAACTTTGTGATGTACTCCTGTATAATCTTCCCTTGCTTTTACTTGAAGTAATGTAACATGATCCATTGGTCCTCTCCAAACCCGATAGGGTAAAACTATGAATTTATGAGGTTTTTGAAATCTTCCGACTTAGTCATTGGAGAATATCCCTCCAACCTTAAGGTCTTTGTGTGGCTTTCCCACTAGGTCAAGGCATGACCCTCTAATTTTAGCCAAACAAACACAATCTTATATTCTTTCTCTATACGATGAACACCAAAATAAACTTCTAGTTGTTGCAACCAATTATTTAGCTTCAGAGTGTCAATATCACCTTGATACAACTTGATGTGGACCTTCGTTTCCATTATGAACAATGATTGTGAATGGTTCAAGACACCCTAATTGGGTTGATCCTTTTTTGGGTTTTTTCTTTGGCTCCTTTGTTTTTTCCTAATCTACCGATCTCCCCTCTACACTAGCACCCCCATATTCTATGAATAGTTTGATCTTATTAGTTAGGGATGCATTGAGGAGGATCACATTACTGTTTATATTTGCAACTTGTGATTCTAGCCCTACAAATCTCTCCTCTATGTGATCATGCAAGTTATTCAAATATTCATCGGACATGACTAAAGTTTTGTGACTTTCAACTTAATCGATATAGATCCCCTGGAACTCCCCACAATATACCCAAATAAACTTTCTCCAATACCAATATGATCTATAAACTACTATGGATATTCCACTGGATAGTTCGTCTGTAAAAATATAATAAATTTCTGCTTAAAATCCAAAATCTACACTATGAGGGTTTATTTCTCCTTATATTTATATAATTGTAAATTACTATTTCTTACATATGTATGCAAATTATAGTTATGTAAAAAATAAAGAACCGAAAAACAAAATCCACAAACCACAAATTAACAAAAGATATAACTTGGGAAACCCTTTATGGAGAAAACCTAGCTAGAAGGTAAGGCCACTCTACTCTCTTTCTCTGAATGGAAAATTGAAAGTACAAAGAAGTGAGCCCTGTGGAAATGGGTTGCTACAATGCACAAATCCTATTTATTTTCTCTCTCCCTATCCACCCTTGGCTACTCCACTCATCAATGGAATAAAATGCACTAAAATATAATGGAACCCCTTTTCCTCCTAGTGGCCTAATTATAACACAACCTGATAGCCTACTAGTGGTTATGTTTGACCCCTTTAGCTCTTAACTAGGGTTAAAATATCGAATTTTCTAGAGCCTTATTCATCATGAACATGTGACTATCCAATTTTCTATGAACAATGGGAGTTGATGTGGCATCCACTCAAATAAGGGTGGTCTAAACAAGAAGGTCAACTTCTGAGTGACATCAAATTTGCATACAAATTCCAATTGAGGTGATTCTTGGACTATTGGAATGGTATCTATGTGTAGAATAGCGAAAAAAACTTCTTCACTCATGAAACAATTTTTTACCGCCAAAAGACTATGTTTGATGCCTCAAATTGCTGCCAGAAGGTTTTTGACCCCAATTCACCAAACTGGGTCCCATTGGTAAAAATGGTCATGTGAGTTTATTCCTCCACTTTTTCCACTCTAAAAGCTTTAATATGGATGAAAAACAAATCATCGACCAAATATGGATCATAAACTTACTTTTACAAATATATTACTTTATGAAGTGACCCACTTTTATAAAACAAGTGATAATAATTTTTACAATGAAAATTTTATTTTATAAATGACAATTGCACACAAAAAAAAACTAAAAAAGATTAAATTTATTTTTATAGTGATTCACTTTTATAATACAAGTGAAATACAATTTACAATAAAGTTACACATCACTTAAAATTTCATGAAATTTTTCGAAAAGTGACTTAGAAAAAGAGATTTGAACTCAAGACCGCTTACTAAACAAAGTAACTTTTAATCAAGTGACATAGTTCAAAAGACATAACAATAGTAGTAAAGGAAGGTGGGGTTGTTGTTGGAGCTCTTCCTTGAAGTATGTGCTTACCGAAAACATGTTCTTATCCAAAAAACAAACAACAGTTTGAAAAAAAATCCAAAACTCAACAATAATGGGGTTAGATCTCGATTAGCTTACCTGATAAATGAATTTTTTTCTCATTGATTTTATTTTCTGAGATAACACAAATTGCATGAAGAAGATAATACACAATCAACAAAACAATTTCCACCTTGTTTTTGATTTTTTGAGATCACATAGAGCATAGGGTAAAGAGCATACATAGACCAAAAATATGAAAATTGGGAATATAAATGGAAAATTGAAATATGAACTCTGTAAAAAAATTAAAAAAAGAAACCATTTGGACTTCATACATTTAGATTTGATGAAAAATGTCATATTTTGGGAAGAAAACCTGCTTGGATGAAACGAAATACATTCTTAGATGAAAATAATGTTTGATATGTAATGGAACAAACCATTTAGGCCAAAAAATATATGCAAATAGTAGATCTTGGAAAATGTAGCAATATAGGCTTAAGATCTTGGTCACCGATGGGAGAAATTCTTTAAACAAGCTATGGCACCATGTTCACGTAAACAAGGTATTCCATATAGGATGACAACCTTTAGTAACAATTCACACAACCAAATCAAATATCACAATTCCAATATTTTTACGTAAAAAAAACTTCAGAGAGCGAAATAGACCACGATCCTGACTAACGTGGCCACTTGAGGCAATTTTATTAATGAAAACATAATTTTTTTACATAAGAGAATTCCCACAATCAATCATCATCCATGTCCCTCCATGCTCATTAAATAGATATCATAGGAAAATCAAGTGTTAAAACAAAGATCAATAACCTTCAGTATAAAATATAATATGAGCTATTGCATCACTCTACGTCTAGAACATATCATGACTATCAGATTACAATGCAGCTAATGCATACTAAAGAAAAAAACTAAAAAACACAATTTTACATAACAAACACATTAGACCAAGTTGAACTTAACTAACTCCTAAGTGTTTAAATATTTTAATAGTTTTGAGACACTTTGTTCCTAATGCATCTCATATATTGGATTGGAAACAATTGCAAGTTTTGGATGAGGGGGTTTTGAAGGGAGAGGAAATCCATATATTCGAAAATTGCATTTTTTCAAATAAGGTGGTTTCTAGTGGACCAACAAGAGGTTCAATGGGACCTTTATAATTCCACTTATACTACTTGGGAGGATGCAACTTCTAGGTGCTTGAATATCCATTTTTATTACTTAAAAAATTTGGGCTCAAGTTTTATTCCAAGAGGGAAAGTAAGTAATTTCCCATATTTCATAGCTCTATTTAGTATCCAATCAAGAAGGGTTTTCTAGTTTGTTTTCATGTGTGGTGTGTTATGCCATGGGAATAGACGAACCCTACATATTGTTATAGATATGGCATAGATTATGTAGTGCTCTGCTTTGGTTGATTGACTTTGATATTGCATTAGCCTTGATATATAGCCTTATGGCTCATACATTATTCTTTGAGGACTTCAGGTCAAGGATCTAGTTATTATACTTTTATTATTAGTGGATGTGATATAATTATGATGTAATAGTTTGATGACATGATGATGATAATTGTGGTGGACCTGTTTAATGACTATTTGTAATCATGTTGATGAATTCATTATGTTGTATTGTTTACATATTCCGAGGACTAGCTTCTTGCTTACAATTAATTATTATGTTGATAATTATGTCATGATGATAATTTAGCATGTGAAACTATATCAATGACTAACATTATTAATATATATTACTAATTATTATTGAGTGTGGTAGGATACCACCTATATGCACCACCATGTGATGAGTCAGTGATATCTGGTTTGATCAATTGTATACTATTGACACTAAAAATTAAAGTTCAAATTAATATTATGTTACTGTTACTAATGGAATGAAAGTGGTTGCAGGCACATTTCATATGCATGGTAGAATGACTCACACATGGGTGATGGGGTTTTATAGGATATATATAACTTCATGGAAGGGGTGGGACAACATCCCTGATTCCACTCGCTAACACTCCTGCCGTGACTTTGGATGGAAGGTGTTGGGATACCTTTGCCTCGAAGCTCACAATGTCAAGAGGGTAAACCTCAAATTTGGTTTCTCACAATGATTTACTAGGGGGTTTGCATCAAGGAGGATTCCTTGATCCCTAACATCATTAGTCTCACCATAGAGGGTGGCATAGGAGATGAAAAATTGTCTTTGTCACCATGCCCAATTTTTCCTCTCGTAGTCATAGGATGCCTGAAGGGAAAGCAATGTGGCACCTTTGGAGCTTCTAAGGGAAGTTATTGAAGGGAACAAATGACTTGGCACACTAGGCATCAAGAACAAAAAGCTGAAATATAATTAAGGGTTGATGATCATGCAATGGGGAGCACAAATTCAAATAATGTAGTATGTGGGTTTTTTTTAATCAAATTAATTAAATCAAAAGAAAACCTTGGGAAAAGGGAAAATATGAAGAATAAAAACTTGACCAAATGAGTAACTCTACTCTACTCACGTTTGGAAAACATTAAGTATATAATGTGTATTTAAAATAACTCCAAAGAATACAAGTGCTCTAATAAAAAAAGGGGAAGGGGACATAAAGTTTAATTAGAAACATTAATCCAAGGTTGGTTTAACCTCATTAAGAAAAGAGGGTTGAGTATGGAATTAAAGAGTAATAATTTAAAATTAGAGAAGTTGAGTTTCATTAGAGAACCTTCATGTGGCAAGAGCACAACATAAAGATCTCCATCCAAGATTTCAACTTGAGTTAAACTAAGGAGTAGTTGGGGAACAAAATTTGAGACCTACCAATTGACTTGAGTAATGAAAACCAAGTAACGAGTACAAAAGGGGGATCAAGGGAGAACTAGGAAAAAAAATAAGGAATCATGTTGGGGTGAAGGAAAATATCCTATTCAATAATAAATCAAGTAAATATTTTTAGGAAAGCCTTGGTGAAAGGCTGATAAATGGATAGGTGAATAATCAAATTATTGGATTAATAAAAACAATTATTTTTATATATAGTGATAAGTGTAATCTATGAAGCATTCTATAAAAAAATGAACAAGATATGAGAGAGGGGACTCCTTTTTTCCCTAATTTTGGATGATTATCCTAAGGCTATTATGTTTAGAGTGACTGCTAAGTTCTATAGTGAGTTTGGTGAAGCAAAATTTCTTGGAGGAGAAACTCTTGAGCCAGAGTGCTCTCCTCCACTCTCTAGTGTCCATCCTATATAGTACAACCCCATTGCAACTTGGGGTTCCGTGGAGAAGAAGAGTACCCAAGGATTAGGCTCAGAGGTTAACTGGTGAGTTGACAATGTTTAGTCAGGATGCATAAATCTCCACACATTTTCAAGGACTACATCAATGTAGTGGAAGGATAGATGGACTTGAGATTGATATGCCATTTCCCCTTGGTGCACTCTATTACTGTTTTTTGAAATGTTCTCCTATATGATTTTTTTTTGTAATAAATTATCAAATTGTAAAAGTTAAGGAAATGATGTATATTTGTAAATTTCTTGAGTGATGGTATATTTTCCTTGAAATAGTATATGATTCTTATGTTGGTCGTCATTATTCAATGGAAGCTTAATTGTAATCCAACAACTTGGAATGTACAACTTATTTGCTAATAAAAATGTGAGCATGGCATCCTACATATAATAATTTTTGTGTTATTATCTCGTTTTTGTTTTTCATTTATTTTTATTTGATTTATATATGTGTGTGTGTGTGTGTGTGTGTGTAAAGGACATAGTTAGGAAGGATCCCTACACTTGGTATCAAAGCCTAGGTTCAACTTATAGGATCTATGAACTCTTTTTCCCTTCTATAATTTTGGACTGTTTTCTTTCCTGTGGTTGCTATAGGGATTCATGCATGAGTGGTTGTGGATGAAATACCCTGTCAAGTCTTCCCAGGACCCAAGGCAAACTGGTTAATATTAGCTGCAACTGTCACAAAGAAACACACATATATTCATATTAATCCATGATTGAAAAAGAAAAAGGAGAAGGATTACCTTAGTCCCTGCTGGAGAACTCAATGTGGCAAAGTGGAAGACCTCTCCATTAGCTCCTAGATCAGAACCTGCACATAGACAAGACAAAGAATAATCCTACAACATATAAACCTTGATAATAAAAATATAAATATACGAGAATATAAGCTAGCATGCATCTAAGCTACTTATTAATCATGGAATCAAATCAACATGTACATGATTACAATATCGACACCATCAAGTAGACAACATAGAAACATATCTATATTATTAGATAGAAGAAGAATGATTACAACCATCTTGGCTGGACCAAGCCTCCTCTAGTCCTTCAGCTCCACTCGCTCTCTCTCTCAACTTCTTGGCAGCGTAACAATACTAAAGCTGTTGCAAACTTTCGACAACCATTCAACCTCCTTCACAATGACCAAGCCTCCAATATATAAATGAAGAGAGGCTCATCCTTGCCAATTATTTCATGAGTTCCATTGAGGCAAAATTTGGATGTTACCTCACTTTATTTCTCTTTCCCTTCCTATGAGACTTGTTAGGAATAACAATGTCCTTAGTTAGGATGAAGGTGGATGTTTCCTGCTTTTCGAGCTGAAATTTGGGTGAAAATCAGAGTGTTAGTCAGTCAACTCATTCTTTGAACTTCAGAAACTCACAAATATCTAGTAATGCTTACCTTTAGGAAAAGCAGAGCGTTAACTTGGGGACTGATGCCTTTGGCTGAGAGATGGAAAGCATTATAACTCTCCTTTTTTGTTTTTGGGGTGCGTTACCTTGGAAAATATGTCTATGATTTAGGTCTTGTCTTCAACCAATGTGTCTTTCTCCTCTGAGTTGATGAGGAGGTCATTTTCCTGTATAAAAGATGCCCCCTAAAGTGTGAGGTTAGAGATGAAGACAATGGCCAAATTTTTTTATAGATATTGTAGTAAAAGAGACATAGGATCAGAGCTTTGAGACTACAAGAGACTTGAAACAAACCACATATGTCAAAAAATATAAGATCATGTCCTGAGTCGGGCATTCACGTGTTCAATAGTTGTGTCAGAGTGATTTCCCAAAAAGAGATATGACGATCATGTCCATCAATAAGCACAATGTGGAACTGTGTCATAATATGATCAACCTAACGAGCTGTCTTGAAAACAATATACACAGCTTGGGAGAGGAAAAAAAGCTGAGTGATGTAAGCCTCTACCCAAGGTCTTGGTCATCGCTTATCTGAACAACATATTTATGCACATGTGAATAAAGGAGTTGAAGTCGAACACATGGGAAATCGTCTAATTACCAGTCAATGATGAAAACTGTTAACAGATGTGAGGATGGCCACCAATAAGGATGATGGTCTCCAAGATGCGTAGTACAATCTAGCGAGTGTGAGAAGGATGTTGTCGTTGAACACTCGTAGAATCATTCAACTGGGAGCCAATGATGAAAACCCCCAATCAAACACAAGGTAACCTGCCACTGAGGACTGCAAGTTCCAAGGTACTGATATGTTTCTGGATCTTCTTCCTAGATAGAGTTTTGAAGTTGATAGGAAGACATTTGTCAAAAATAAGGCAATGAGGTGTCCTACACCAGTCGACATGAAACAAGACAAGAATGATTGTTTTGGAGATAAATTTTGAGAAATGGGTCAAATAGATGGAGGACATTTTTAAAGTATATGAGGTATGGTCGATACAAGAAGTAGAGGATAAATGGGTCCCTTGAACAATATAAGGCATGACACAAAGGTTTACCAGGAAGCTTAGAATCATGAACACCAAAGAGTGTTAGGATACATATATGTAGGAATATCAGAGTATGAAGGCTAAACTCATAGGATGGTAAGGTTAAGTGAGAGGTTGACAAAAGATGTTTGCTGAGGGAGTGCCATGTTCAAGACGTAGACTGCTGCCAAAAAATCCTTCCGAATATAGATATTGAGTCACTGTGTTGTCCAACTTTTCCCCATTTGATTAATTTTAACGAGTCTAGACGAGTAAACTCGGTGGTATTTTCATATTTAGAGAGTCTGAAAATATCTTAAAGAGCAACTCCAGGGGGTACCCTTTGTCATGGTTGATAACCAGGTGTGACAAAGGTTTAATAGTATACTCGACATAGTTCCTTTTTCGTAAGTTAGTCTACTGAGTCCGGATAAAGTGATAAACCTATGCTCAATAGACATCTACCTCATTTTGTTACGAGTACGAGGGGATGGAGTAAACTCGATATTCTTCGTGAAATTTTAATGAGTTAGATGAAGAAAAACTCAATAGATCTTCATAAAATTTTAACGAGTCAGATGAAGAAAACTCGATATGTCTTTTTTTAGTTTAGGGAGCGAGAAAAAAGAGATAAAAGAACTGCTCAAGTCTTCTTCATAGGAGTTTTATGAGTCCAAAGAAAATAACTCAGGGATTTTTTCAATTGAAGAGCGAGAAAAGGTCCCAAAAAGACTGTGCTAATATCTTCTTCATAGGAGTTTTACAAGCCTAAAGAAGGTAACTCGGGGATTTTTCAGTTTAAGAGCGAGAAAAAGTCCCAAAAAAGGAACATGCTCATCTAGAGTCAAACTTGGTCAACTCTACATAAAGACACTAAAATATCATCAGAGCATAAGTAAAATTTGACAGCATATCAATATGGCACATGTTTAAACAATATAGGAATGAAAAAATTCAATTTCAATGACTAGCTAGAGTGAGTCATACCTCTAGAGTGACTATAAGAAGGGTTACATGCCCTCATTTTCACTATTTTGAGTTCTGTGAGAGTGCTCTGGAGAGAAAAAGGAGTAGAAATTTCTTGAGCGATTGCGAGAAATCTAGGCTACCATTCGACTTGCTGTCAGTTATAGGTAGCTTGCCTCATCCCTATCTTGCATTTAAATACCTGTTTCAGTCTTTTTTCTAGGTAATTTTTTAGTTTTGGGCAAGCCTTAGGTGGCTTGGCTGGCTAACACAGTCGCCCAGGCTAGGGGATGCATTAAACACCTTTCCCGTGAAAGGGAGGGGCATTATCACTCCCTATGGGCTTTAGAGGGTTGCGTTAGCCGACCAAGCACAAGGAAAAATTAGCTTTATTTACTTCCTAGGGTTCTTGGCTAGCTGGAGACTAATTCAAGGGTTCTTTTATGTAGGAATTAAGATGGAAAAAATGAGTCTATGGAGAGAAATAGCTCATGATGCCGAGGAACTATAAATGCTAAATGATCCGGTTTGCTTGGAAAATTTGCGAAGGTGTGGGATACTGAAATATGCCAGACTTGACTTGATGAAGAGTTAGGAGGATCTCTGTAGGTGGATCATCCAACGGTGGGATGAACGACAAGGTGTGTTCAGGATTGGGGACCATGAGATCTCATTCGAAAGAGATGACATATATTTCCTCACTATTTTATCATGTAGAGGTGCACAAGTAAACTTGACAGGAGGGAGAGTTGATCCTAGGACCACCATGGATTTGGTCCAAACATACTGCAGACCGGGCAGTGGGCTAGTGAGCAACAAGGTTCCCATTGAGCGGATTAGAACTAGACCAATGAGGGCTATTCTATGGATGATTGTATGCTTGGAAGGGTCCAAGAGCCAACATGTGGTGAAAAAGGCCCAGTTTCTACTAGCATTGCACTACTTACAACCATAGGTATTCAACTGGTGTGAAGGAGTCCTCCGTCAAGTGAAAGCAGAGTTGACAAATTATAAGACCCGAGCCCAAAGAGAGTTTGGGTACGGTACTTCGATCATGTTCTTTACACTTGAGAGAGTTCCCATGATGAAGCCACTCATGAGTTTGGGTATAGACGATCCCAGGGATCTTAGACAGGAGCGATGGGCATCCCTGGCACCTCGTACTGGAGGAGGACCGATTATATACCTTTTCGAGGATGACTTCTTTGAGTGGCTCAACAACCAGATCCTGATGATTAAGGATTATCCTTATACAGGCATGGATCACATAGGGGATCCAAAACTGATATTTCCACCTGACACTCAATGGGAGCCAAAGTACCAAAAAGTATTTTTTGACTTTTGAAATTTATGTAATTTTTTGGTTATGGGTTAAAATTTTTGACATGAAGCATTTGCTTGACATAGATGTGGAACCGATACGTCCCGTGGGTATGCCTTGCCATGCTAGGTGGGGTGATTGGCTACCTGGGGATGGAGAAACAACAGAGGGTGAGGCAACCACCGAAGAGGGAGATGACACACATAGTCTTCGTGAGGTTGCTAGGAGCCTCGAAGCATTGAGCATGGTTGTGCCGCCTCTTCCCATGAGAGAGATACTAGATCATATGCAACGGTACGTAATGGGTGTGCCGAAGTGGTTTCTAGTGCCTCTTAAGAGGTTAGCTAGATAAGTCATTTATTACCATGAGCAACAGGCTCAACATGAGTAGTGTATGGCCAACGGGTGTCATAGCGAGGCTTAGCAGAGTCAATTTGTACTTAAAACATCTAAGTTTTGGGAATTTTTGATGTAAAAGGACTGGAATCGATATATATATATATATATATATATATATATATATATATATATATATATATATATATATATATATATATATATATATATATATATATATATGACGATGGATGGTGTATGTGTTTGTTTTGATTTTTGTAAATTTTTAACTATGAAAATTTTACATTCATACATGTGACTATAAAGAATGGGACATATGCCAATCTAATACATAATTTTCCAATGAGTCAACTAATGCATTATATTCTCTAGGAATGTGTTCATATGTAATAAACTCAAATTGATGTTCCAAAATTCGCACCCTTCAAAAATAATGTAACAATAGTGGATTACGAATGTGATAGTGATTATTCATTTGCATAACGACTAGTTGAGAGTCTAACCTGAACACTAGATTAGAGATATCCCAAGATGAGGCTTTAGTAAGGAGTTAAATCATAGACATGTACTCGAAAATATTGTCGGTGGCAATGTTAAGAAAAACTCCCCTAGAACTAAGTATTTCCGACTCAGGTGTGTAAAGGACCCAAGCAACTAATGCAATGTGTCGTGTGTGACGACTAGAACCATCCACATATTCAACGTATGGTAAGGGTAATGAAGAAGAAAAATCCAGACACACCAAAAGAAGAAAAATTTATATACATAAAATTACAAAGAAAATGTCCAGTAGAACACTAGGCATAATACTTTTTCAGATAGAGCCCATTGTGGGGCTCCGTGAGTGGAATTCCATCACAGTCTTGAAGTTCATAGGCACCTTTTGAAAGGACCTTAGTAATGACATATGGACCGACCCATAATGGTTGAAGTGTTCCTTCCCCCAAGAGATCATGCTTTTGATCGTAAAGTAAAATGAGGTCGCCCTCTTGGTAAGATCAAGGCTTGACATTTTTGTCATATTGGGATTTGAATCGATGCTTATGGGCTTCAAGAGCCAGTGCAACATCTCGACGAGTTGCATCCAGCTAATTGAGTGATAGCAAGTGCTCTTCTTTAGCAGTAGTGTCGGGAAGGAGTTCAACTTATTTTAGGGAGGGAATCTGGCACTCGATAGGAAGAACTGCTTCTAGGCCATAAGAAAGTTGAAATGGTGTAAAGCTTGTAGCAGTTTTGACTGACGTTCGGCATGCCCAAAGAGTAGGATATAACATGTGATGGCAACAAGTTTTATAATTTCCTACTAACTGACAGATCATGGTTTTTAGGACGCCATTGACGACTTCCACTTGGCCATTAGCCTGTGGGTAGTAGGAGGAAGAATGATCTTGCCCAAAACCTAGCAATGATGTTAAGTTGGACATCATATGGTTATGAAAGTATGAACCATGGTCTGTAACGATCGTGAAGGGAACGTCGAAACAACATATTACCTGATTGAACAAGAATAAAGCAACGATTTCTCCATCAGCCTGAAAAATGGGAATGGCTTCGACCCATTTCGTAAAGTAGTCCATAGCGACAATAATGAAGTTGTGTCCATCATAAGAAGTGGGGTTACACATGACGAAATCGATGCTCCATTTAGAAAAGGGGACGACGGAGATAACCGGGTGAAGTGGGGTAGGGGGTGCACGTATTTTCTTGTTAAATATTTGACAAGGATGACACTGCTGGAGTGTAGTAACACAGTCGTTAAACAAAGTTGGCCAGTAGTATCGTGCGCATAATTTTTTTTGGGCGGAAGCCATGCTAGAAAGATGACCACCACGTGCCCCAACATGGTAGTCATTTAGAACATGTTCTGCCTTGGCATGAGTGAGACAAGGTTGAAGAACTGATTCAATGCCATGGCGATATAGAGTATCGTTTATTACTAAGTAGTGACTGCCTTGGTGGAGGATGCGACAACGGTCATCTGACAAGAGAACCAGGAAGAACCGTTTTATTTGGAGGTAGAAAAGAATGTATCCATACCAATAATCAATTAAGTTGACTAGATAGAAAGAATCATCTAGTAGAGGATCATGGGCTACATCATCTGGGTCGACAATGGGAAGGTTTGACAATAATTCAACGAAGACTAGGGATTTTTTAGCCTTGGGAGTGGCAAAAACCAGATCAAATTGTTGGAGGATCACAATCCATTTGGAATATTTTCCTTTGATGACTTGAAGAGACAAGATGTTTCTCATGGGATTCTCCAAGGCAATGACAGTAGTCTGTCACAACACTATGTAATGTCAGAAGCGATTGACAACAAAGACAACTGCTAAGGATAGTTTCTCCACATGTGAATATTGGAGTTCAGGCCCAACCATGCCTTTCGAGAGATAATAGATCACATGCTCACTATGATCATCATGAGTTTGGACCAACACCATACCAATGGAGGATGGCGAGGCTGCCAGGTATAAGAGAAAGTCACGCGAATAGTCAGGAGGACTAAGTAGTGGGGTAGATATGAGTGCCTCTTTCAAGGCATCAAATGATCGTTGGGCTTGATCATCCCACAAGTATGATACTCCTTTCTTTAGCATGCACATAAAGACTTTCATTAGTTCAGCGTAATTCATGATGAATTGTTGTAAGAAGTTTTCCTTCCCTTGCAAACTTTGGAGTTGTAATATGGATTGTGGCGCAGGAAATTGAGTAATTTCCTTTACCTTATAGGGATGAATCCTTATCCCGTGTTTGGAGACAATGAAACCAAGTAGGCGTTTAGACTCGACAAAGAATACACACTTATGCGGACTCAGCCAAATTTTATAGAACCTACACCTAAGAATGATTTCTCAAAGATGAGTTAGGTGTTGGGTTCGTTTCTTGGAATGAGTTGGAAGATCATCCAAGTAAGCTTGAACAATGTGTTAATATCATGAAACACACAGTCCATGGGAACTCACATTCTTCAGACCGAATGGGAGCTTTCTATACAAAAATATGCCCCAAGGACAAATGAAGGCGGTTTTGTGCTAGTCCGTAGGTTTTATAGCAATCTAGTTATAGCCTGAGAAGCCATGCATGAAGGAGAAGGATTCACAACCAGCACAATTGTCGTTTATTTGGTCAATGAACGAAGTCGGATAATTGTATTTTGGACATGCGGCGTTCAAATTGTGGTAGTCAACATAGATGTGGATGGTACCTTGTTTTTTTCTACACGAACCAGATTGGAGACCCATTTCGTCAAGGGAACGAGGTAGATAAAACCAACACGTAACAATTTTTCCACCTCAGTCTTGATAGCTGAAGTTTTACGGCGGTGGACTGGTTGAAGCCTTTGTCAGATAGGCTTGGAATTCTCATAGACCTTGATCTCATGCTCGACAATAGAAGGATCTATGCCAAGCATTTCCTCATAAGACCAAGCGAAGACATCGCAAAATCCTTGAAAAGGCAAGTGAAGCTTGCAATTTCCTCAGGATTGCAGTGAGTTACAATCTGAATGTTTTCCATGATACTTGTTTTGATTGAGATATCAATGAGCATAATCTTTGAAAGAGTGCTCAAGTTCCCTTCTAAATCCAAAGTTTGGAAATTTGTATAAATTGAGGGAAAAACTTCAGGTGGTTCAAAAGGCAAGATTTTTACAGATGTCGCGTTTGAATCAGATATCAAAGTGCGATGGTGAGAGGTTTCCCAGGCTGCTCTTCTAAAGACATGATCTCTCGAATACTTCTTTTGAAGTTAGCACTTCATCGAGGAGATCGTTGGAAGGAGCCGTGATGGGGGAGCAGGTGGTACCATTGGTTGTAACCAAAGTAGAGGAAGAATCAGATGCAAATTGAATGGATTGATAAGCCAATTCGGATGGTGAAAGTGACATTTGTTCCCCATAAGAGTCAAGGTTTGAAGGGGCCGGGAGGATCCAGGGATCACTTGGGTCATGAGGAACAATGGAGACCATAGAAATCATCTGTGGAACCTCAGGCAGTGGGAGAGGAAAGCAACCCAACAGAGAGGAACCCTTCAAAAGACCGGTACCAACACTGATAAGAGTCAGGTATGCCACCCACTAGGGCATGATGCCGCTAGGAAACGAGGAGTAATTTGGGGTACATAAGGACAACTGGTCCACTGTGACTATTCTCCCATCCAATGGAAAGAGGATGAGGTGGAATATCGAAAAAAAAATGGCAGTCATGGCATAAGTCAAACTACAATCCAAGAGAATATTATAGTCGAGATGACGATCTATGACTTCAATGTCCATATTTATAGTTTTCCCACTCAGAGTGATGGGGTAGCTGGCAAGGTATCCTTTTGGGATGAACATGTGGTCATCAAATGCTTTAAGCGAATTTGATGATGGAGCGAGGGTTGGAGAACCCAAAGCGAGTCAACATGAATTAGACATGACACAGGTCGAAGCACCTTCGTCAATGACTATTCTATGGATAACTCTGCCTTTCGAAATAACCTGCACGTGAAATTTCTAGCATGGAACCCTAAGAATCAATTCCACCAATGGCAAAAAACAAAGCTTTCTGTTGTGTTGGAAAAGTTTGCAATACTTCTAGTGAAGACATGGCTGACGATGCTTGCACCAAATATTCTACAATACTGTAGTTCTGGGAAGCACGTGCAGAGGTATTGTGTGTCATGTGATGAAGTTTCACTTTAGGGGGTTGGACCACAAGATCAACAACAAGCGATATGAAGATCATTAGGTGCCCTTTCGATTTGAACTTGAGGCAACGTACGAAGCATTAGTGATGAGAGTTCCATAAGTTTTGGCTCGTGTTTGAAGATCAACCATTTCAAAGGTGTAAATGGTTGACGATCCTTCACTAGAGGAAGGATGGTTTGAACTACCGTTTCCCCCTTGTGGGGGTTGCGGTGGGTTTGAAATAAGATGCTACTTCTGCTGAGTAGGGAAAGAGTTGTTTAGGACCGCAGGGGTCCGACCAGTGTCAGTTTGAGTAAGAAGATCTGTGCATTCTTGAAGACGAGGACATTTGTGTGTCATGTGGTCCTCCACATAGATTTTGCAAGGGAACTTGATAATTTTTTCCTTTCCACTGTCAGATTTGGCAACAACTTTCTGTTTGGGGTTGTGCTGTGTAGTGGGCTTCTCTTCAGAAGGAGAGGTATTTTTCTTGTTCTTCTTGTTCTTGCCACTGGGTTTTTGTGTAGGCTGCATAGAGTTTATTGCAACGATCAGAAGAACATCCAATTGGGTAGAAGTAGCGGTATCGATAGAAAACTGGGAAACATTCCCGCTAAGTTGTTTTATAGCAGCCCTAGAGGTAGCCTCGACGAGACTGTTAGTGTGCACACCGGGTTTTGAGTAGTGGGAGCATTGGAATTTCGAGGAGCATGGGGTATTATATCATATAGTGTGCCATAATGAGAGTAAATCAGATCTAAATGTTGGGCACAACGAATGGATTGGTCTTCTATGACCGCACCACCTAAGGCAACGTCCTTGACAATTTGAGGAAGAAGTGATTTGCAGGACCAATCTGCTAACAGGTTATCCAGAATGGGTGCCTTGACAAGCCTCTGCCTATGTCTCCATTCATGGATGTGATCAGAGATGTCTTGGTGCAAGGTAGTAAGGAGTTTCGTTACGGTTTCATAGCAGATAGGAAGCTGAAAGTGGTTTAAAAATTCCATTTCCAGGGCACCAAAGGTATTGTCTGATGCACATGGTAACTCAATGTACCACTTGGTAGCATTTCCAGTAAGGGTGTGGGGGAAGAGCTTGATCCAGACACTATAATCCACCATTAAGTTTGATACGCACCATAGATGGTAGGTGGTGACGTGTGTACCCAGATCATCCCCTTGTTTCCCTTCAAACTTTAGGATGTCGACATTCATCTTCTGTGGGATTGGGGGCTAATGAAAGTTATGATAGATGGGGTCATTAGTCAGTTTATACAGATCAGGGATATCAAGAATTGCCAATAAAGGAAAAGTGTTCGGTGCCCCCGAGTTTGACCAGGGTGATGAAGAATTACTTGAAGGACCCTGGGGTCCTCCCATCATGTTGTATCCAACATGATACATATGATTCATTAGATGATAACCTCCTTACTGTGGTGGAACAATGATATACGGTGGCGGTCCATAACATCTATTGGGTTCGGGGGCAAAAGACGGGTTTCCCCTAGGATAAAAGGTGCCCCCTTGACTCAATTGAGGTTGAGGAGGGGGTGCCCAAATAGAAGTAGTAGGACCAGTTTGAGGGATTCCACTAGCCATATAGTTTTCCATAGGCACATGAATGACACTAGAATAGTGTCCACTTGGAGGAGGTAAGTCTATCAATGATGATCTAGGTTGTCTTATAGATAGAGTGGGGACAGTGATGCCCCTGATCGATATGTGCATGCTAGGAACATTGCCCCCAAGAATCTGAGCCTGGGGGTTTGAACTTAGAAAAGGGTTCTAACCAAAAGGATTAATGAAGGTATCTATGTTAACTGTGCTATTAGGAGCACTAGCCGAAGGTCTAGGAGTAGACAAAAAAGGGGCAGAAACCAACATGTATTGGGTTCCACTCATAGCAAGTGTAACTAGGTTGCTCAGACTATGCATCGTATCGATAGTAGGGTAACCAATCATCTGTGTGTTACTAACTATTGGCAGGGGAAGTGGTGGTGAGCCAAAGTTGTCCACAAAAGACCACGACCCATTAGTTGTCGGGGGAATGTTGGATGTGGGTACTGTCGAAGACATGATAGGTATAGGTTCTACCTGAATCAACACTCGTCTAATAGGATTGGTGAGGAAGAAAAAGGAGGTACAACTCCTTCGCTATTAAATTCCTCCGGGAATATAGTGTCTTGGGAAGTGTTATGCAATTCAGTGTTAGACACTCGAGGTTGATTTCTCAAAGAGGCAGAATCTAGGTCACTAAGGCTCAGATTATCCTCCAGAGTCAGCAGAGGAAGACCTTGTTGTCACCTAGATTGACGACGAGGGTCATATGTAGCCATGGTGACCGATATATTTTATCAAATTTTTTTAAGTGATATTTTTTATAGTCTCAGTGATAAAAAACCATCACCTAAAAATAAACAATACTCTAAAAGTCAATCAACAATTAGTAAGGGGATATGACTCTATTTGATAATGATCGTTTGCTGGAGATGAAACCCAGTATCACAATGGCTAAAAGAGAAAGTTGGCCAAATGTATAGTTACGATTACTCTTGAGCTTCACCCGAACCTTAGATTAAGGGGCCAAGAACTCTCGTGAAGACGAGCACCCTCCCAAAAATTGAAGATAGAGTAGGTTCGTCTATTTAGGTACGAGGGAAGCCCACCCTAGTCACCTTATGTTCATCCCTAAAAATCTCTGGCCACTAAGGTTACCTCAAATCATAGACACCACCCGGGGGGGACATGGTCGTAGATAGTACGCTGTGCAGGCAAGATATCTGAGTCCCCGACTCAGCTTCAATATCCCCAAGGAGATTCCCAATACAAAAAATACCCAATGGATATGTAATCGAAGGAAAGATACCTTTTCTCACATTCCAATGTTGTCTCTTTTTTAACTCCTCTTTGAGGGGAGCGTCCTGGATGATATGAGCGCAACATGATTTTACCCTCTTTAACGACACTAGTCTCAATTTTGTGATCTTGGATAATTTACTCACCACTTCCTAGCCCAAGATCCTAGCCTAGACTAATCTGTGTGTATGCTCAAAAAGAGTTGTTGATTGTTTTTATTACGAGATTGATTTTAAAGGTACTTCATTAATGTCTTCGGAAGGGGTGTTGACGTATGGAGTTTTATGAGACTCTAACTCAAACCATGCAAAAAATATGCTTTTCAATTTCAATTCAATGAAGAAGTTATTCTACAAGGAGAGAGTTATCTATACATCAATTCAGTACCATGCATCCAATGCAGTAAACACATGCACAACTTGTAGACATGTAATTCTCTCTAACAACTAACCCAATATACATATGCAGAATCAAACCAACTAAAACAAAAATTTTAAACAATTTTTTCATTTTATTTTCCTGAAAACAAATGCACTTAAGCTATTTTCCTAAAAAGAAAAATGATCATAGAAGCAAGCAACCAAACACAGTGCACAATTGCAAATCCATAAAACATACTACAAGTAACCTCCCAACCCATGATTTCACATAACAGGGTGAAAATCAAGATAATGATGAACTAACGCTTCTCAAGAGAGGATACATAGCATTAATATTAGGACTAACGCTCGGTCCAAAATCCTGGGGATAATTATAACTAACTAGACTGCATAGCTAGGGTGCGTTATAGAGGAAAAGGCTATAAAAAGAGTCATTCAGGGTCCAATCAAAGGCTATGCACAACAAAGGATGTTGTGAAGCATCCTGATTGGTCAGAATGGGAAGCAAGTAGAACAGGAAGGCCTGGAAAGAAAGAGATATCTGGGAAATTGAAAGATCAAAACTGGGAACTAAGTATTAGTTCTAGTGGAGTCACCAATTCTACTATAGGGATTAATGCACGGGTGGTTGTGGATGAAATAACCTCTAGGGTCTTCCCGAGACCCAAGGTAAACTATTTAAGATTAGTTGCAACTTTCACAAAGAAACACAAATAAATTCATATTAATCCATGATTTACCAAGCAAAAAGAGAAGGACAACCTCAGTCCTTGGTGTAGCCCTGCTGGAGAACTCAATGTGGCAAAGTGGAAGACCTCTCCACCAACTCCTAGATCAGAACCTACACATAGACAAGACAAAGCGTAATCCTACAACATATAAACCTTGATAATCAAAACATCAATATATGAGAATATAAGCTAGCATGAATCTAAGCTACTTATTAATCATGGAATCAAATCAACATGTACAAGAATACAATATCAACACCATCAAGTACACAACAAAAAAACAAATCTATATTATTAGATAGAAGAAGAATGATTACAACCATCTTGGCTAGACCAAGCCTCCTCTAGTCCTTCAGCTCCACTCTCTCTCTCACTCAACTTCTTGGCATCGTAACAATACTAAAGCTCTTGCAAAATTTCGACAACCTTTCAACCTCATTCACAATGGCGAAGCCTCTAATATATAGATGAAGAGAGGTTGCTCTTTACCTTCTTATGAGACTCTGTTAGGAATAAAAATGTCCTTAGTTAGGTCGGAGGTGGATGTTTTTGGCTTTTCGAATTGACATTTGAGTGAAAAGCGGAGTGTCAGTTAGTCAACTCACGCTTTGACCTCTAGAATCTCACAAATATCTAGTATCACTTCCCTTTAGGAAAAACAGAGCATTAACCTAGGGACTAACGCCTTTGGTGAAGATATGGAAAGTGTTATAACTCTCCTTGTCTGTTTCTAAGGTGCGTTACCCTGGAAAATAGGCCTGTGACTTAGGTCTTGTCTTCAACCAATGTGTGTTTCTCCTTTGAGCTGATGAGGAGGTCATTTTCCTGTATAACAGTGGTATTTGAACCTTATGATGATTTATGCCTGTATTCGACTTATCAATATCACCATGTAGTTTCAATATTTTCTCTTTTTGTTTCTTAAATTTCTCTCCTCTTGCATACTATATTTTATTTTGAAGCTCACTGGACTTCTCTTTGGGATTTTAGAACCCCTTTACAAAATATGCAAGCTCCTTTCCTTCATTAACAATAATTCAATTTCTTTCAACCTTTCTAGCTCAATATTTGATGATTGTGCCACAAACTTAAGGGGTTGAGTTGCTTCTTAATGTCAACATATTTTATGCCTAGGTGAAATTTTGAAAATTTCCCCACCCCATGAAGCACAATGCATGTTCAATTCAAGCTAATTGTGATCATTCATCATCTTAATGTTCCTAAGTGTAGATTTTTTATTTTGATGCAACCCACTATATAAGGCAAGTCATTCATTCATGGGCTGTTGATTACCAGTCGAAATTGCTGAACTTGTAGTGCCAAGAAGATTAAGATTCACATTACCAATGGATGTCATATGTCCTTCCTTCTCAAATGGAAAAATACTCATCATTCCTTAAACTTGTAGCTAGTTATATTGCCCCGTTGATATATAAATAATGAATTAACTCTCTTGAGGTCTTGGTCTTTAAAATATCGTACCTTGCAAATATGTTTTATATGCACAAGTAGATTGATGGCAATTCCTTAAACTCTAATATTAAAATCCAAGTTGGCACTAATGATATTGGAACTACTCATGTGGAAATATATACACCTTTTGAGAGGCGGAAGAGGGATCCCGACTTATTGAGAGCAAAAGAGGTTGTTCCTTTAGAGAAGTATGTTATATATACCTCTGAAATACTTGTTAAGGTTTCCCCCCTCACCTTACTCTACTTGACTGAGCTGACAAGGGTTAACCCAAAAAAAACTGACTAGAATAGGTGGTACTAGTTAGAGCACAAGTGTTTGGTTTTCACCAAGATTCACTCTGAACAGAACATATTTTCCATTGGTGTATCACTGGCTGAAGACAAAAACTTCTGCATAAAGAGAAAGAGAAACATATATCCAAGTGTTGATAGTAGTACAAGTCCTCTTGTACTTTACCCTGCTTGTCTTAAGAGTCACACACAGTTTCATGTGAACTAACCTATGGACGTAAACAAGCAAACAAAACAATAAAGAAAAAATCATAAGCAAATGCGAAAGCAAAGAAAGTAAGCGAAGAAAGCAAGCAAACAAACAAACAAAGTAAAAAGGAAAACAATAATGCAAGTAAACAAGACATAAAGAAAATACTACTCCTACTCCTAAGCTAATCGTGCATGGGCCTGATCACATGAAGTGATATTTCCAATGTAGCCACCGACACATTGGTTGAACCATGTTGGTGAAGGCACGATTCGCGGAAAGGATGGTTATGCGAACCAACAAACATGAAAGGTATAACAATGAAGACCAGCACACTCCGAGTTTGAATGCGTCCACAAAAAAGAAAAGAGTGAAATCACAAGACAAGCATTCCGCGGACTTAACATGGTGTTGTGACACACTGCATGCATATGATAAGCATGCACACTCTTTTGACTATGATAGACAAGCAAACATGAGAAAGAGAGACAACATACACTTTGCAAGTGTTCTCACTGTGTATGATTCCTCCAATGCATGAGCGATGGTATCATGTGATTCAGGTGGAGGAAGCGAAATCTGTGTATGGGATTGATCTTCAATGCATACAAATGATTGATGAGCAGCCTTGGGTGGTTCAACAATTTCTTGATTAGAAGTGAAACTATCCTCAGGACAACGATGGCCTAACATAAGCATCAGCTCGAGCTGAAGTGCCTCGAAAGCCTGCAGGGTTTCAACTTCATCAATAGATAAATCATCATAAACAAGTGGCTTTGCAAGATCAACAACGATTGAATCAACATCATGATCGAATATAGGAATAAAGAGATCACGACAACTATGGTCAAAAAAATCAATGAGTTCATCGACATCCTTATGGTCTGATGAATCACACAGAGGGGTATATGATAAGTAAGGATGTTCACCCTCTGCATTTTCGAAAATAGTAGATGAAAAATTGAGTGGATTCTCAATGAAAGATTTGTCCTCTCTGCTATCAAATGTTGGATTGACGTCGGGTGTGTTCTGTGAATGATCAAAAGTCAATGCATTCGGGAATGAATTTTCACAAACAAAATCAGAGATAGTAGCATCACCAAAGATGTTAGGAAAAAGAGAAGGAGGTGTAGACAGAAAGAGGTCATCCTTCACCACGGGTTCATGTTTAGATTCCTAGTCATACTCATCATAATTAATAGCGTAGGTTGGTTGTGCAACATCAACTCCATCGATATCTTAATCCTCGTTCACAACAAGGGTGGAGTCCGGAACAGAAGAACACAAGACAATGCAATCTGGAGGATCAACAGAATGCAAGGACGAAGGTTGAGGTAACAAGTGCATATGACAACCCATGGGCTTCCCAACCAAATCTTTGTAGATATCAAGAGCAGGTGGGGTAGGAGGATGTGATAGTTCAACATATGTGCGTGCACCTTTTCCCACCTCGCACTGCGGAGCTAGAGCTGTTTGATGAGAAGAGGACAAACAATCACTTGTGACAATGACCTTGTATATCTTATATTTGGTAGCTCCAACACTGAGGTATGCTGGGAGGGGTTCGAATAATTCTAAGAATTAAGAATTTTCAGATATGTAAAAAGATACTTAAATCTTCTATCGAGAAATTCCCAATCAATTTCATCTTTAGGAAATCGAAATGCAATATTACAGAAGAGTTTGTGAAATTTCTTAATGGATTCATCAGGTTCTTTCCGTAATTTAAAATTTCTTTATTGAGTGCTTTATGGTCAAAATGTTTGAAAGCACAGGCTATCTTTCGAACAACTGATGGAAAGAGTGAATAGATTTCTTGGGCAGCGTGACACACCATAGTAGTGGATGCCCTCGAAGGATGAATGTGAACAACGCACAGGTCATGTAATATTCATGGATTTCATGCCTTTTATAGGAGCCTACAACACCAACTACGTGTCTAAGCAAGTCTGCTCCACCTTCACCATCGTATGTTTTACGTGACAAGCCATTCCAAAGCTATTTCGAGATTTCAAAGTCGTTTACATAAGACATACACTTCGGAAGAGAAATTATGCGGTTAGTCATGGTAAATATGCAAAGATTCAAAATATATTGTGAGGACTCAACTTGTTATCTAGCCCTCCTTCTAGCACCAAAAATGTTGATGGTGCTAGACCTGGCAACATGTCAGGGGATATTCGTGGTAAGAAGTTCCAACTAGACCTTAGACAGTTTGGAGTAGGAGTCCTAGCAGTGGGTAGTACGGTATCGCCTTGATTGCGGTTGTGCATAGAGGTAAGTAAGATGTCCTCGTTGGAAGCAAGGGTGTGACCTTGCAGCAAGTTAGGGAAGATGTATGGAAAGGCTTTAACACATGGAAGGGAAGAGGAGTGCGCTCCTAGAAGCCTATAATAGTACGCAACTTGGAAGGGAACACACGAGCTGAAAGACATCACAAGATGGAAAGTAGAATAGTCGACAATTCAAAGTGATGAGTTAAACCAACAACACGCTTCAATAAGATTCATAAAAACATATACGGAATAGTCCATACATACACGCGTAAGTTACAACTACATACATTGTTAGAGTAACCATAATAGTTGAACTACAATAAAAATACATGCATGAAATGTGTTGGCTCTGTTATATTAAAAGAGTGAAAGATCCAATCATACATACAACCATGAAAACCACTAGCCCCAATAGTGGAACGTTATAGTCACTGCCGCCTGCTCCTCCAAAGAGATGTGGTTGCTTTGCATTGTGGAGAAGCCAAGGCTCGTTACATTACACTCCAATATTTCTTTAAGTTATAGCTATCAGAATCTTGGCTACAAAAAACCTGTACAGTGAGTTATGAGGTTCTATATATAACAAAGGGTGGGGTGACCCTTGAAATTCCCCTTTTTGACGCTTGAGCTACCCTCATGGCTATTCAAATTACACATGACTATTTACATTCTACTATTGAAACTTGGTCTTTCACTTTACAACATGTTTACAATAAAATCTGCACATGTATCCATGTGAGACAAAAATGGGCTTGAGTAAGCCATACAAGAAATCTCTGAGACTCAGACAACTGTGGGAAGACTAACTCGTCGACATCCTCTTGGTATTCATTGGTGGCAAATTGATGGCAAACTTGGTAGTCTGCTATGGTGTCCATGTACTCCATAGTGACATCCTTCTGAAATCGATCTCTTGCCTCCGTAGCATATGGGTACACTGATCTGGCACCTCTATCCAACTTGTCATGTAGCATGCACATAATGGTATTGAGTGTAACTGGACCAATGACATACTTTTGCATAGTGTCTGTGCTCATCTGCAAATTTGCATTGGTGGCTATGCGCATCAACTTCTTGAAGTACATGTCTAGCTCCAGTCGGACTTGGTTCTTTTCTTTCACCTTGGTGAGTGTGTTAATGGATGGGATTGCATGCGTGTGCACAATGACATCCATGGTCTTGAACACTCGTGCATGTGAAGCCTGTAAGCTGGTGATGAGCTGTGGGAGTTCCTCATAGTTCCGGATCTGACTCCAAATGCGTGCCTTCAACTCCACTACCTTTGGCTTCATCATCTTTGGCAAGTACAACAGGGCTCCCTTGTACCTCATTGTCTATATCTGTATGTGATCGACAACAATGTGTATGTCTATCAAGATGCGTGCTCTCCTAGAACAACGCTACTGCCAACCATTAAGATGGACAACTAACTTATGCACAATGATGAACCTGTAGTACAACTTCCGCACGACTGTCTCAAGAGACGATACTTCACTAACTATCACTTTCCTCCACTATGGTCTGGCGGATCATGTAGCTTGCTCCTCTCTCTTCTTGGCCGCTTGCAGTTCCTTATCTATGTGCTCATTCTCAACTATCAAGAATCTGACACTTGAGCAGGTGGATTCGACATATGCCTTTGTAGCATTGGCCAATACAGCTAGATGTCTGTGCACATCAGACATGATCACTTGTTCTTGAAAATGCACAGGAGATGCATGGACATCTGGAGTGGGCACTCTGTGCGACTGCACAATTGTGTGTTGTGATTCATTAAAGGATATGTTGTGCACATCTGCTTCTAGATAGTCCTCAAGGATTTCAGTGTCTCATTGATCACTTAGGACTTGCTCTGCTCCCAGATCTGGTGAAGCTTGTGGAGTGACCTTTGGATCCTTAGGCATGAGGTCTTTATCCTAATCCTTCTCCAGCTGAACCAAATATGTGTCCATATGATCCAACATCTGTTCAAACTCCTGAGAAAAGTCTTGCTCCTGCAACTTCTCACCCTTTTTTCTATCTGCCAATTGTTCTAATTCATTAACATGTATCTATGTAATGTCCTCAATGTGTGCACACTACGCTTCCAGTTGTTCTTGTTCATGCTGCGGTTCCTTCTCCTTTCTGTGCAACTTTTGTTCTTCCCTTAGTTGTTGCTTCACCTCATGAAACTTCTTCTTTACCTCCACTAGTCTCTGCATGTCCCTCTGTATTTGTGCAATAATTTTGTTGCACTGTCACTTCTTTGCTTCAATCTCCAAAGCTGCTCTTTCTACAAGTGGATCTTCCTTGAACTTGTAGCTTTGCTCCACCTCTATGCTGTCAACAATCTTCCTTTTTCCATTTTCTGGTGCAAGCCTGCTGCTGTAGTTTCGGCCTTGTTAAGTGCTGCTGCCTTGTGTGTTGCTAACCATTCTACAACCAGTTTGATTGGTTCATTGAGCCTTGAGGATTTATAGTAGTATCTCCATGGGTCTTCCTCAGGCCAATGACATGCCCCGTGGATCTAAGGATGATACACTCTTGCACAGTGGTCCTTCACTAACCAATGCGAGTCATATAGATTGAAACTTCTGGTGCCAAAGGTGAACCTCTTGAATTCCTCCGTCTTGGCCTCAACATGCTTGAGACTTTGGATCTCATACAACCTGATCCACAAAGGAAAAGTGGGCCAAGGTGCCTTCTTCTTCTTGTCTAGTCTCGCTGATAACCCTGTCGACATGTGGTATGCAACCTCTTGCATGACTAGCTTGTCCATGGAAAACTTTGGTAACACATGTAGAGCTTTCTCCACGCTGGACATCTAGATGAAGATGCCAAGGGGTGAGGCGTACCAATTTGCTATGTTAACTAATGCCTCCATCACTGCATATGACATGCAAGGTGGATCCTGGTCAAAGATCATCTTGTACACTGAGGTGACAAAGTGGTATGACAGCTGTAGTATAAATCCAAGGAAGATGCACTCGAAGAAAAACCTACAATAGATGTGCACAGAGGTTTATGAAGGCGTTTATGCCCAACCAAAGCCAGGGAGCCTTCTGCAGTGTCTTTGTCTTGTATACCTGGTTGAGTGTCGTCCTGAAATTAGACAACTCTCTCACCCAGCTCTTCAATATGTCTCTTGAGTTTGTGCTGTTGCTGGGATTGGTGAAGCATGCTTCCATTTTGTTCGTCGACTGCGGAAAGTGATACATCTCTTGCAAGTTCTCTGCCATGAAGGTAGCAAGTTCTGTTCCACTGACACTTCTTAGTACCATTGTCTCTGGATCAATATGCGAGACAATCCAAGGGATCATATCCGCGCATGGAAATGTAGGATACCTGCATGCAACCTGGTACAACCCAGACTTGTGTATGTTGATATAGACTCTACGGTCCTCACGATTCTCCTCAAAGGTTCCTGAAAAGATGTCATTAATGTCTTGCCATGTGATCTTTATCTCCTTGTCTATGAACAACTTATTATCTTTATAGATGGGAAATCTCATAGACACTTGCTCGACCACATCTCCAGTTGTGCTCTCAATGGTGTTCTTTGACCCTGCTCTCTTGGAAGCCATTGTACCTATAATGTTGAGTGAATGATGAAAACCTGTGATACCTAGAGACAGAGAAACACTCATGGCAAGAAAAATTTCAGTTGAAAACAAAAAGAAACTCGAGGACTAACATGCAACACACCTAGGCGACTGCTTGGGAAAATTGCACAGTTTTCTCTAGGAAAGGCTAGGAGACTGACTGTTGGAACTACGCAGAGCACAGTCCAAGTTTCCAATGAGATGACTGACTGTTGAAGCTGCGTAGAGCACAGTCCATCTTGGCCTGCTAAGGACTGGAACTATGCAATGCGCAGTTTCAGTCAGCATGACTGCTACCCAGGAAATTGCACTACGCAATCCCGGGGGCCAACTGAGGCACTGTCTCTCAAAATTATGCAGAGCACAACCTAGGAGGCTAGTGTGAGGAAAAATATGTGGAATTCCTAGGAGCAAGGCAAGGCCTTCCATACCAGAAATGCACAGTGCAATCCAGGCAAGGAAAGGTCCGGGCCAAGGCAGCTTAGACCTACCGATGGGCGACTGAAAATCAGTAAGGACTGAATGCATGTGAAAAGATGGGCGCAAACATAAGTGAATCAACATGCATGCAATCAGTAAATGTAGGATTCAGTAAGATGGGAAAAAAATGAGGTGTGTGAAGCGAGTCGGCGTAATGACAACTGTTAGTGCAGAAACAATGTCATGCATGCGACAACAAGGAATGCAATGGAAAACTTGAAACAACACTTCTACAAGCTAACATGCATTGAAACGACAATGAGCGTCCAATAAAACAAAGAAAACAACATTCACACAAACCGAAATGCAAAAAGAGACTGAAAAGTAGCAAAAGACATGAAAAGCGGAATTACCTAGAAAAAGCTGCAATGAGTGTGCAGAAGGTTCCTAGATGCATTGGGAATGCTAGAGCTTCAAGATCGAAAGTGAAGAATGAGCTCTGAGGCGTAGAATAAATAGTTTTGGCAAGATCGAGGCTTATGATGCACATGCCACAAATCTAGGAAAAAGCGACACTTGGTGAGAGTTTTCTAAAACAACTTTTGCATGTAACCCTCAGCTGCTAAAAATAGATCCCTAAAATATAGGGATGCTTTCTTATTTTTCGAGAAAAGTTGCCCATTCATGCAAGGAAATATTGCATAGTCTTGGAAGGAATCGGTCAACCTATGAGCACATGCAATGATCAGCAAGCCATGGGATGACTTCTACGCAGTTTCTAGGTTGAGTGGCTCTGGCTGCCCCTCAAGCTTTGCACAATTTTTGAACTGAATCTAGGGCTACTAGCCAGAACCACGCAAATTCTGAGAGCAAGCTCGGTGATGGGATGCTTCGCGCAATTTTCTTAGGGAAGGTAGCCTGCTCGCTCTGCGCAATTATGGAGAGCAGTGCTGGCTACTAGGATGCATTGCGTAATCCTGGAGAGCAAGGCTAGTTACCCTCAAGTACTGTGAAGTTTTCCAAGTCAACACAAGAACCGATTTGAGACCAAGTCACGGGAGGTCAGCTTGCGGGCTAAAGACAAAAAAGTTAGCGAACACAAGCTATTATGCCAAAGAAGCTCAATTGAAAGCATAAGTACCTGGGTAGTGCAAGACATGCTGCTAAGGATGGTTGGTATGGAGGCTCCAAAACGAAGCGAAGACAAAATTTCGGAGGATGGTTGTAGCCACTACAACAAAACCTTTGGAGTTTTTCTTTTCACCTCTTTTTCAAACTCTTTAAACATGAAAAAGGAGCCGAGTTACACCTTTGTTGGACTCACAAAAGCATAAAACAACGATGGATTCGTCAAACATGACAGGATTGGGCCACTCCTTCTCAGGGTTCGTTAAAAATACTCAGAAGGATTCTTATGAAGGATGAAATTATAGATCAAGCATATTTTATCCTTCTCAAGTTTGTCAAAAATAAAGAGGTACTGACCAGAAATGGTTTGGGAAATTGGGAAAACATGGTACTTCACCTATTAATGGAATTGAGTCGCTCTTGAACATGACACTCTTTCACCTCATCTCCATGAATTTTGGGTTGGGAAATCCACTTACCTCTTTGGTTCATCTTACCATATTAAAAGACTCCACATTAGATTTTGGGTCAATGATGCCAATTCCATTAAGTGTCGCTGATATGTTCAAGGGAATTCCTTCAGTTGCTATTTGCTACAATACACCTAAGCCTTCATTCATATCGATTGTTTCTAAATCAGTTCCACATCCACATCTTTCCATCTCCAATATTGATACCTGTTTCATGTCATTGACAGGGGATATATCAAGGCCCTCCTGCGACAGGTCGCTTCCTATCGACATCAATTCATTAAACATGAAGCTGACTTAGAAACTCCTTTTGGTACCTTGGAGCTTGCATACAACAATAGAAAGTTTCCTTTCTTTTGGCGACAAGACTTCATCATTGGCCTTCGACCAAAAGATTCTGTTTGGTGTTCGACTTTAACTCATCTATTCACACCACATAGATTGTACTATAGTACCTTGAGAATCATTAACATCATTAGTGGTTTCTCTCTCATTTGTTATAGACTTACATCCTTGCCAGGTAATCAATTGGTGTCTACCATGTTCGACTCCGTCTCATTTATTCACCTGGTTAGACTCATACATCAAGTGATTGAGTGAACAAGATAGAAGACCCCAGATCTAGTTTCATCCATCTAGGTTGCATTTTAGGATTCATGCAAGATCACAAAATATGATGGATATGATCATACAAAAAATCATCCAAACATGAGTCCACACTTTGTCATTGTTGGCTTAGGGGCCTTGACCTAGGTTCAAAGTTAGTTGCGCCAAAAAAATCCCTACACTACTTTCCCTTTTGGCATCAATCCGTGGTGCGCGGACTAAAGTCTCACCTGAAGCAGTATGGGGGGATGTTGGAACCAAGTTTCCGCACCCAAAGATCAGTGTGATGTCCCTTTTCTGTCCTAGATCTGCTTTGCAAATATCTCTAAGCCCTTATGGCTTATCAGTGTAACTTCCCTTAATCGGCCTCTAGACCTCTACGGAGGACTACGACTGGATTTTTTGGACCCAGAACAGGGAAATTATCTACTTATGCACATCATAGATCTACTTAGATCAATATTTACTCAGATCTACCTAAGTGTTCAATAACTTTAATAGAAGGTGTTATGATCTTTGCGTAATCACTTAACATTAATTGCGTTAAGATAATAAGACGGATCAAGTAAATTCGCATCAATACATCATTATTTCATAAATAAATTATTCATCACAACATATATTGCATTCATACATGACATAAGTAAAGAGATAAAACATAGTGATTTCTGCAACAATGTTATTTATTGATCTTCAGTAAAGGCTTATAGACTCGAAAGTTCCCTCAGCTGCAGGGGTCCGTGCATTCAACTACGAACACAACTCTATGCCTAAGCGCACTCAGCTGCAGAGTCTTTTCCTCCTCTAAGACTCCTATTTCAATATTCCTTCTATCGACCCATCATTCATCATTATAGACTATGCCTTAGACTTTCTAAGACACTCCTATTTATACAATCCCATGGTCCGTGGACCATGGGTAGATCTCAAAAACCGGCTCTTCTTTACATGAACAAGGGTAAAAACCCTTTTTGACTCCTAACTAACTCCACACTCCATGTCCACAATTTGCGGAGACTTTACATCCTTTTACATCAAAATTTGGGATTTTGTCCCAAAATTAACCCAGGGGACCCCATCCCAACAGTCCCCCAACACAAAGGTCGTGACTCGCCCTCGAGTCACTCAGCTGGCGAGGTGATCTTGCTGCAAAGATCCCCCAGATATATCTATACAACTGCTACTTCAACCATGCTCTGTGTGGCTGCCGACTTTACTTGCTCCACCAGCTTCTCTGTGGCTGGTCCTTCACTGACTCGCTTGATCTTCTGTTGTGTAAGTTGCAAGTTCGACAACTTTTCCTGTATGTTAGCTGAGACTAGGTAGGCTTCGTCCAACCTGTTAGTGTCAGTCTTTCCAGCCTTCCTCCAGTGATCAAACGTGCTCTTACAAAATGATTTTGAAGTGTCAAGGTCAAAATTTTGTCATTTCAGTGAGTCTTCAAGCAAAATTTGGTCACTAGGCATTAGGTCTAGGGTTTGATCTCACTCTTTTCAAAGTTGCCCAAATGCGAATCTATGTCACTATTCAGCTGAGTCTATCATCATTCATAGGAGTTTCATTATCATCTCAGTGTCTAATGAGTCATTTTACACCTTGTCCATGCTTCAGTTGCGCCTAGGTAAGGTCATTTCCCTCTCCTAGGGTTTTGAAGGCAATTTCTGTTGGACGATCAAATAATCGGCAAAACTTGTATCCTGATGTTCATACACCTTCCCCTATCCTTAAAGTACCTTATCAAACACTTCCCATCCCTTAGATCCGCCAAATTCCTCATTTTTGCACAAACCCTAGTTTCTAGCTACAACTTGGTAATTTTCTAGGTTTGGCCTGTGTTTTGCCCTTTTGGACCCCTTCCCCTCACTCAATCTCTGAGATTCCATTTTCCCCTACTTCCTAACATCCCTCCCTACTTCCAAAAATTTCCCCAAGAATTTAGAAGCCTCTTATCCCCTTCATTTCGCTTCATTTCGACAAAATCCCTTGTTCCACACATCGGGATAAGTTTCACTCAAAAGCCGTTTCAGAGCAATCAAAAATGAATTTTGGAAACCTGAGAGAGGTTTTTGTCCACAACAGGCCAAGGAAGAAAAACCTCCTTCACTTTTTGTACAAGTGTCATGGTTTTAGAGAAATGTCAAAATTACAATCGCTAGATCCAAGGAGGTTGAGCAAAGCACTAAAACGACGGAAAAGGCCCGATCCACTGCAAATTTTGGCCAAAGCCTCTTTGAATGAGCATGGTACTTGATTGGGGACTCCCAGCCCAAATTTCAAGAAATTTGGAGAAATTTTTGTCAATTGAGAATTTTTTGTGCCAAAAACAGGTTTTCTCCACCAACGGGTCGCGCGCCGCGCGCGACCTTTTCGTTGGGCAACTCCTTTTTGGGAAAACTCAGAATTTTTGGATTTGTCATGCAAAGATACACTTTCTCAGCAATTGCCAAGAAATTTCACCAAGTTTTGAGCCTCCAGAAGGTCAAAAAAAAGCAAAAAATGACTTTCTGCCACTTTTTTGACACACAGGAAGCAGTCTTGGGAGATTGTAATTTTGGAGGGGCAAATGACCACCAAATTCAGAAATTCCACTTGGGTTGGAAAGTAGACATCCAGAACTTTCCAAAAAGCCCACTTTTGCCTCATTTGGACACCTGGAAGTGCCTCAAAAGCAGCTCCAAAGTAGCGCGACCTGTTCAGGATCAGGGCGCGACCTATTGGGAAAGTTTGCCAATTTTTCATCTACAGCTCAGGAATTCACCCAGCTTTGACCAGTTTTGACTTGTGATGGGATTTTTCACCCTCTTTGATGTAATTAATTTATTTTCATGTTGACATGACACTTATTTACCTATTCCAGAAGATTCATTCATGAAATAGCAAACATTTAATGAATGAATTGGTTTCCTAGCTTATAGAGGCAAGTTGTTTTGACTGCCTAGATTTTAGTGCTCAATTTAGAATTGGTTGAAACAGCTTCTAGAAGGATGAGCTCGACCCCTAGAGGCAAGGAAAGGTGTTAGCTTGCCTATATTATGTATTTTCTTAGTCATTTTCAGAGGTTGGAGGGTTGGACTCTTGAGGGAGAAAGCTTCTATTGTATTACTCATTGTATCTCTGCAATTTTGGCAAAGGAAGAAAGACCAGGGTTTTGCAGTCCTTTTTGGGATTCCTGTGGTTACATGTATTGATGGTGTGTTTCTCTTTGTACTTGTAAGTTTGTTATGTGAATCATCTCCTTACTTTTCCTTCTGCAAATTAGGCAAATGAAGTGTTAAAGTAGAATTCATGATTGCCATGCTCTGCTTTTAAGTTTGCTTAATATTTATGTTTTCATCTGTCTAAAGAGAACTCTTGAAGGTTTCTTTCTCTCTTTAGCCCCTCACTGGTCATTCCTATCCATTCACTTAATTCAAAGGCATCAATACAGTCTCCTACCTTGCCCCAAAGAACCCCCTGCAAAAACTGTGTCCAATCCCCACACCCAAAATTGCCTTTCCCCGATTTTCCACCAAAATCCTAAAACTTCCCAATTCAAACCTTTTTATCAGTTTACTAGCCTAAAATCAGTGTTCTTTATTGGTTATCTCTGCCTCGTTGAAGATCTTTGCCGAGATAGACCAGAGAGAGCCCTCTCCTGCCCCGTAGGGCTAGCTACGAGGCTAAGTGGTTTGATGTTGCCTTGGAGTTTGCCTTTCTCAGCCTGAGGTGAAATTTCAAGCGCTAACATATTGGCGACCATACTGGGGAGAACAAACTTGTTTGTGGATTGATGTGTTTGTTTCATAAGTCTTAGACGGAGCCTGAAGTTATGCCAGGTAGCCTTCGAAACGCTTTTGCTTTGCATAAGCGCAAGTAGATAAACGCTGCTTCAGTCAATCTCCGTGAGCTTGTGAACACACCACTTCGATTGCATTTTACCCCAGTACATGTATCAAGTTTAGATTTGATTGTTGATAGTGGACAACGATCAGACACTGACAAGGCTGAAATCATTCACTGGTGACTCCTTCACTGAGATCAATGCTTCATGGTGACTTCACTGCAGAGAGATCAGTAGCTGTGAGATTTTCAAGATGGACCGAATCACAAGAAGATATGCTCCCATGAGCCGAGATCACATTCCAGGTTTTCCAAATAAAATTCCAAAGGTAGATTGGTCAAGGAATCTGCCTACATTTAAAGATGATGGTAAGAAGGATGCTGCTTTACAGCTAGTTAGATTTCATATGCATATTCGCAAGTTGAAGGTTGATTTTCCTGAAGATTGCTTGATGAAGATATTCTTGGCCACTCTGGAAGGTGCAGCTCAATCCTGGTATGAAAATTTGCCGCAGGCCTGTATTTACTGTTTAAAGGATTTTCATGCCTTGTTTATTGAAAGATATCAAGCATCTTATCCATCATTAAATTTGGTTCATGACTGTTGCAAGCATGCTTATAGTTTTATTGAAAGCCTTGAGAAATATTATGAAGATGATAATTTTATGGATGTTGAGATCATGGAGGCTCTGTATGAGAATCCATTTCAGCAACATGAAGAGAACCTAGTGGATACCTATCAAGATGATCAGGAAATTTTGCAGCATAATCAAGATCAGCAGGTTGAAGATAATATGGCTGAAAATGATGAAAGAGAGGGTTCTATTTCAGATCTGCCCATAGAAGAAGACAATGAGCAGGGTAGTCAAGATTCATGTGATGCAATCAAGTCAAATATTTCAGATCAACATTCAGATCATGATGACCAAGAATACCTTGTGCCGAATCCTATAAAGACAAACTTGGTTGTTGAGATCATTTGGCATGAAGAAAACAAAGTTACAAATCTAAGTGCTCCCATTTCTTCAGAACAGAGTCTTCATGAGGAGGTCATTCAGTCTGCTCATGAACAGCAAGGTGAGATCTTTGCTCAAGCAAGTGATAAAGTTTCTTTGAGTGAATTTGTGGTAGACGATGTAAATGATAATATTGTGCTTGATAATATTGAAGAATGTAATAAGGAACTTGATAATTTGGTTGTGATAATATATGAAGATGACCTACCATATTGTCAGACTACAGAAGATCAGAGCATACAGGATTACCTTTCAGATTCTTCATATGTTTCATGTGCTGAAATGTTTTTCCAAGAAGAGATTTTCTCATCCATTTGTTCGGAGTTTTTTGAAGCTTATGAGCATACTTTTACTGAAGCACACGATGAAGGCAGATCAGAATTTGAAGCAAAAGACACCTTGTTCTTTCAGCAGGAGGTGGCAATGTCAAGTCTTCATGTTTTCCAGGATCCAATGGCAGATTTGTTACAGTCAGCACTGAAAGTGATTATTGTTGTGTTCAGTGATGAAGGAGATCATGGTCAGCTATGTTTTTGGATGCCCAGTTACCAGTATCTATTGTTGATCATGAGATCTGAGTGGGAGAATCAATCAAGAAGGCATCTGCTTGATTGGTTGCATTGGCATTTTGATATAGTTTGATGTATATTGTCTTGTAAGAAACACAGGTGGTTGTCATCATGATTTCAGATCTTGATGGACTGCTGCCCTTCAATAAGCTTTGTAAGTTGTTGTTTTCGTTAAGTTAGTCATGAGTCATTTATGAGTCAGTTTTCAGTCATGTTGGTTTCATAATTGTGTTGGCTTGAGTCAAGTTTCAGTCAATAAATGTCTCAAAGTTTTATGTCGTTTGCCGAAATAATGGACTCCATCGCCCAATGGTTGAAAGCACTGGTCTGCTCTCCCAGAGGTCTAAGGTTCTTGGCACCTCCAAGGAGCTACCATCCCCATTGGAGCCAATGTTAGTGTCAGTCTTTCCAGCCTTCCTCCAGTGATCAAACGTGCTCTTACAAAATGATTTTGAAGTGTCAAGGTCAAAATTTTGTCATTTCAGTGAGTCTTCAAGCAAAATTTGGTCACTAGGCATTAGGTCTAGGGTTTGATCTCACTCTTTTCAAAGTTGCCCAAATGCCAATCTATGTCACTATTCAGCTAAGTATATCATCATTCATAGGAGTTTCAATATCATCTCAGTGTCTAATGAGTCATTTTACACCTTGTCCATGCTTCAGTTGCGCCTAGGTAAGGTCATTTCCCTCTCCTAGGGTTTTGAAGGCAATTTCTCTTGGACGGTCAAATCATCGGAAAAACTTGTATCCTGATGTTCATACACCTTCCCCTATCCTTAAAGTACCTTATCAAACACTTCCCATCCCTTAGATCCGCCAAATTCCTCATTTTTGCATAAACCCTAGTTTCTAGCTACAACCTGACAAATTTTCTAGGTTTGGCCTGTGTTTTGCCCTTTTGGACCCCTTCCCCTCACTCAATCTCTGAGATTCCATTTTTCCCTGCTTCCTAACATCCCTCCCTACTTCCAAAAATTTCCCCAAGAATTTAGAAGCCTCTTATCCCCTTCATTTCGCTTCATTTCGACAAAATCCATTGTTCCACACATCGGGATAAGTTTAACTCAAAAGCCGTTTCAGAGCAATCAAAAATGAATTTTGGAAAACTGAGAGAGGTTTTTGTCCACAACAGGCCAAGGAAGAAAAACCTCCTTCACTTTTTGCACAGGTGTCATGGTTTTAGAGAAATGTCAAAATTACAATCGCTAGATCCAAGGAGGTTGAGCAAAGCACTAAAACGACGGAAAATGCCCGATCCACTCCAAATTTTGGCCAAAGCCTCTTTGACTGAGCATGGTACTTGATTGGGGACTCCCAACCCAAATTTCAAGAAATTTGGAGAAAGTTTTGTTAATTGAGAATTTTTTGTGCCAAAAACAGGTTTTCTTCACCAACGGCGCGCGACCTTTTCGTTGGGCAACTCCTTTTTGGGAAAAATCAGTATTTTTGGATTTTTCATGCAAAGATACACTTGCTCAACAATTGCCAAGAAATTTCACCAAGTTTTGAGCCTCCAGAAGGTAAAAAAAAAGCAAAAAATGACTTTCTGCCACTTTTTTGACACACAGGAAGCAGTCTTGGGAGATTGTAATTTTGGAGGGGAAAATGACCACCAAATTCAGAAATTCCACTTGGGTTGGAAAGTAGACATCCCGAACTTTCCAACAAGTCCACTTTTGCCTCATTTGGACACTTGGAAGTTCCTCAAAAGCAGCTCCAAAGTAGCACGACCTGTTCAGGATCAGGGCGCGACCTGTTGGGAAAGTTTGCCAATTTTTCATCTACAGCTCAGGAATTCGCCCAACTTTGACCAGTTTTGACTTGTGATGGGATTTTTCACCCTCTTTGATTTAATTAATGTATTTTAATGTTGACATGACACTTATTTACCTATTCTAGAAGATTCATTCATGAAATAGCAAACATTTAATGAATGAATTGGTTTCCTAGCTTATAGAGGCAAGTTGTTTTGACTGCCTAGATTTTAGTGCTCAGTTTGGAATTGGTTGAAACAACTCCTAGAAGGATGAGCTCGACCCCTAGAGGCAAGGAAAGGTGTTAGCTTGCCTATATTATGTATTTTCTTAGTCATTTTCAGAGGTTGGAGGGTTGGACTCTTGAGGGAGAAAGCTTCTATTGTATTACTCATTGTATCTCTACAATTTTGGCAAAGGAAGAAAGACCAGGGTTTTGCAGTCCTTTTTGGGATTCCTGTGGTTACATGTATTGATGGTGTGTTTCTCTTTGTACTTGTAATTTTGTTATGTGAATCATCTCCTTACTTTTCCTTCTGCAAATTAGGCAAATGAAGTGTTAAAGTAGAATTCATGATTCCCATGCTTTGCTTTTAAGTTTGCTTAATATTTATGTTTTCATCTGTCTAAAGAGAACTCTTGAAGGTTTCTTGCTCTCTTTAGCCCCTCACTGGTCATTCCTATCCATTCACTTAATTCAAAGGCATCAATACAGTCTCCTACCTTGCCCCAAAGAACCCCCTGCAAAAACTGTGTCCAATCCCCACACCCAAAATTGCCTTTCCCCGATTTTCCACCAAAATCCTAAAACTTCCCAATTCAAACCTTTTTATCAGTTTACTAGCCTAAAATCAGTGTTCTTTATTGGTTATCTCTGCCTCGTTGAAGATCTTTGCCTAGATAGACCGGAGAGAGCCCTCTCCTGCCCCGTAGGGCTAGCTACGAGGCTAAGTGGTTTGATGTTGCCTTGGAGTTTGCCTTTCTCAGCCTGAGGTGAAATTTCAAGTGCTAACACAACCAAGGACCCAACCTGGCTTTTAGGACTACTTCCTTTTTCTGCACTGCTTGCACTTGTGCAAGGAGATGCTTTTCCTCCTGCAACTTAGCAAGGCACTGCACTGTAGCAATGGTGCGCGCCGTCACCCTTACTTTGTCGTACTGCTATTGGAGCTCGCAAATCTTGGTATTTAATATCTGCATAGTGGTATTTTCCTATAGGGCTGTCACCACTTCCATGGCTTGTTTGAATAAAGCCATCCATTTAACGACCGCATCATCCACAGTAGCTATCCCTTCCTTGATAGGAGCTTCGCGCTGTTCCTTGAATTAAGGAGAGTGGAAAGATGTGACTTGAGTTCCAGCTCCGTGATTTTCATGTTGAGTTTAGACTAAACTCTAGCCACCTCTGCCTTAGCATTGCGGACGCCCGCAACGAGTTTCTAGATCTTGGCCTCTAGTTGTGCTTCCTCAGGGCTGTGCAACTCCGACACTGTTCGACACGCCTCTGCAACTGCTGCCTCCAACTGGGTGTTTTTCTCCTTGATTGTATCTCTTTCTTTCAGAGCCTCTGCCTTCTCGACAAACATTTGTTCATTGTTCACCCTGTACTCGCCGATTAAACTGAGAGCGCACTACTTCTGCACTCTCAATTCCATTGTCACACCTGCCTGCAGTGCGTGAAGATATTTGTTGGGGAGCACTGCAATGTTGAGGTTGATGTTCTTTAGAGTGCTCACGACGACCTTGTAATTAGCCAATTCCACGCTCATGGATCCTTCTGACAGTGCGAATGTCCCGAGATCCACTGTCTTTCCTAGCTCTATAGCCTTTGACTTCTTTCAGGGCCCCTCCTTCTGTTATTCTCTGTTCCTCTTTGCCCAGTGGAATGGAGTGCTTTGCCCTTCATCACCGCCACCGCTCTGTGTTGATTGTTCTTCCTCCTCAGTCTGGGGCAAAGGGGATTTACCACTTCACTCGGATTCGCACTGCTCTTGTTCAGCCTGCTACTTTGCAGTGCATTCCTTTTCTAGTCGGGCCTTCTCCTCGGCCTCCTTCCTTCATTGCGCGACCAACTTCTGTACTGCCTATTTCGTTGCATCCTTCCTCTTTTTCTCTACCGAACTCCCCGCGTCTTTGCTGGTACCCATGACCAGGTTAGACGGAGAGTGCCAATCTGCTAGCCAACACTTGAAGACTTCTTGAATCACATCATCTGTGGCAATATATGGTAGATCAAACCACTTCTATTGCAGATCCTTCGACGCTCTGAAATAGACGCGGTGGAAGTCTTCCTTAAACTCGGTGTACTATTATAACTTATCATACATGGTTTGGGACAAACATGGCTGTTGGTTGATGGCCATGCGAATGCTCGCCTCCATCAAAACCCAATTTTTTTTTCATTCTGTGATTCGCGCGGGGTCCTTTGTGGTCCAAAGGGAGGCAAACTGTGTAGCCTTCAGCAAACCTGCCTCCAGTGGGGGGAACTGACTGTCCTCTGGTTGCTCCCAAGAAACCAACCAACTGATTATCCTCTGACAACTCCCAAGCAATTGACAACAGAACCATTTGTTGGCTTAGGGGGTCCTGACCCAGGTTCAGAGTTAGTTGTGCCAAACAAATCCCTACACTACTGGCCCTTTTGGCATCAATCCGTGGTGCACGGACTGAAGTCTCACCCGAAGCAGTATGGGGGGATGTTGGAACCAAGTTTCTGCACCTAGAGATCAGTGTGATGTCCCTTTTCTGTCCTAGATCTTCCATTGCGCAAATCTTTAAGCCCTTATGGCTTATTGTTGTAACTTCCCTTAATCAGCCTCTAGACCTCCGTGAAGGTCTATGACTGGCTTTTGCGGACCCTGAACAGGAAAATTATCTACTTACGCGCATCATAGATTCTCCTTAGATCAGTATTTACTTAGATCTACCTAAGTGTTCAATAACTTTAGCAGAAAGTGTTATGATTTTCGCGTAATCACTTAACATTAATTGCATTCAAATAATAAGACGGATCAAGTAAATTCACATCAATACATCATTATTTCATAAAGACATTATTTATCACAGCATATATCACATTCATACATGACAAAAGTAAAGAGATAAAACACAGTAATTTCTGCAACAATCTTCTTTATTAATCTTCAATAAAGGCTTACTGACTCAAAACTTCCCTGCGCACTTATCTGTAGGGGTTCACATGCTCAACTGCGGACACAACTCTAGGCCTTTGCACAGTCAACTGCAGAGCCTTTTCCTCCTCTAAGAATCCTATCTCAATCTTCCTTCTATTGACCCATCATTCATCATTATATACTATGCTTTAGACTTTCTAAGACACTCCTATTTATACAATCCCATGGTTTGTGGACCATGGGTAGATCTCAAAAACTGCCTCATCTTTACATGAACAAGGGTAAAAACTCTTTTTGACTCCTAATTAACTCCGCGCTCTGCGTCCACAATTTGCGGAGACTTTACATCTTTTTACATCAAAATTTGGGCTTTTGCACCAAAATTGACCTAGGGGACCCCATCCCAATAGTCATCAATGGACAAAAGTTTTGAACATTGTACATGAAATATGGCTTATATGTTGAGTATGGGTATGCCTTCCTCAGAAGTGATATCACGATGAAAAATGTATTGTAACAAATGATGATCTCGATTAGTTGTTTTTGATCCAGACTTGTCACAAGGCAAAACATTTCAGTCGTCAACCATTACTTCTGACTTTGTACTTTAGGGGGCAATCTGTTACAGGCCATTTTGTCACAGTAACCTAATAGGCCTGCAAAACAGATCAAATAACATTCTAGAACACTTTTTCATAACCCCTTAAAAAAATCCTTAAGCATCACTTCTCCAAAAAGTCTGAGTTTCTGGGACAATTAGCTCAAAAAAACTATTTTTAGCCCCAACGCACCTTGCATGTTTAGCCACCTGTGTTTAACGCATGTTGCATACCTATTAGTCAACGCTGATCAACACTTGTTACTCCCTTCTACAAGTGCGGTGATTCTAGAAATTCAGGAAAAATAAAAAATATCTCCGAAGCTTCCTCTTCTAGAAACTTCTAAGGTAGTTTTAACTATTTACCACAGATAGAGAGCTCGAATACTATCTTGGATACCTTATCTATGATCCCTTGAGCTCGTCTTCCCCTATTAAGTGGATCTCAATCCTAGATTCATAATTGGATAAGAATTCCTAAGCGACCACACTCCTATAAATTTACTGCCTCCCATAAGGCCTAGGTTGGATTTTGGAGATTGATAGTGCCCTTATGCTGCTTCTTTTAGCCTAAGGAGTCATCACATTTATGCATTAGGTTTGATGTTGAGGTGTTCTTTGTGGCAAGGAAGGACAATTCAACTTTGGGAGACATCTACAAAGTCATCTTATATTTATGGTTGTAACTCTCTCTTATATTTGTTAATACAAAGAGAATCTTGTTTTCCTATATTTGTTGTGTTATGTTTGCACTCATGTATTTCAATGCCATGTTGACTCATTGAATAGAGATTTTAGATTATGCTATGCAGATGGTGGTTCCTTTGCTTGTTTTACTTGTGTGTGTAGGTTCTAATTATATCATTTGGAGCTAGAGTTGGAGCTTACAAGCAAGGAGGAAAGGAAGGTTTTCTACAGATTCCAGGTAGGATTCTTTTCCATTTTCTAATTTCTCTAAGGAAAACTCAAATATTTTTGTCTTCTGTTGTTTTAGATCAGACCACTAGATCTAGGGAATTCACCTTTTTCCGCAATCGTGAAAATTCCGCATAACAATTCACATGTTATTGAATTGAGTTGTTTACAAGTATTGGATGAGGCCACGGTGATGGTCGAGCCAGTTCACATACCGAACCAACGAACTCTACATCTTAGGCGACGATTGGTGGAACAGGTGAAGGTCTGGTGGGATAGTTATAGTTCTAGTTCGGCTACTTGAGAGTATGCCAAGGAGATGCGTCACTATTTTTCCTTCATGTTTTGAGAACGTTAGGACGAAGTCTATTGTTAAGAGGGGGTGCATGTAATTCCCCTCTCTAGTTTATTGAATTTGATATTGGATTAACCTTGATATATAGCCTCAGGGCTCATACATTATTCTTTGAGTACCTCAGGTCGAGGATTCAATTATTTTACTTGCATTATTAGTGGATGTGATAATAATTGTGATGTACCGGTTTGATGGTATGATGCTGATGACTGTGATGGACTTGTTTGATGACTATGTGTAATCATGTTGATTGATTCATTATGTTGTCTTGTTTACGTAGTCTAAGGATTATCTCCTTGCTTACAATTAGCGATTATGTTGATGATTATGTCATGATAATAATTTAGCATGTGTAATTATATCAATGACTAACATTATGAACATATATTACTGATGATTATTGAGTGTAGCAGGAGACCACCCGAATGCACCTACATGTGATGAGTCAACGACCTCTGGTTTTATCGATTGCATAATATTGGCATTAAATATTAAATTTCAAATTAATATTCTATTATTATTACTAATGGCATGATAGTGGCTACAAACATAGGTCAGTTTCTTGGATGAACGACTTACACATGGGTGATGGGGTTGTACAAGATAAATGAAACTTCATGGGAGGGGCAGGATGACGTCCATGATTCCACACACTAATACTCCCGCCGTGATTTGGGTTGGAAGGCGTTGGGATACCTTTGTCTTGAAGCTCACGATGTCATGAGGGTGAACCCTAAATTGGGTCACTCATGAGGATTTACTAGGGGCCGTGCATTAAGGCATATTACTTGATACCCAACACGATTAGTCTCACCATAGAGGGAAACATAAGAGATGATAATGGTCTTGGTCGTCGTGCCCAATTTTTCCCTTCGTAGTCATAGGATTCCTGAAGGGCAAGCGATGTGGCACCCTTGGAACTTTGAAGGGAAGTACTTAAAGGACATGACTTAATTGACACCATTGACATCAGGAAGAGAAAGTTGAAAGATATTTAAGGGTCAATGATCATGCAATGAGAAGCAAAAATTCACATAATGTAGTAATGGTTTTTAAAAATAAAATTAATTAAATTATAAGTAAACCTTGGGAAAGGGAAAATAGGAAGAACTATAAAATCTAGACTAAATGAGTAACTCTTCCCTCCTCACGTTTGGAAAATCTTAAGTATATAAGGTGTATATAAAATAACTTCAAAGAGTGTAAGTGTTCTAATAACAAAATGGGAAGTGGATATAGATTTTGTTGAGAAATCTAGGGCAATGAGATGAGATGATTTCTCTTTGCTTAATAATAGCTTATGCTGTATTTTTACTTTACTTGATTGACTTCTTCTTCTTTAATTATTATTATTGTTCTTTATCATCAAAAAACTACCAAATCATAAGTAACAATTAGACTAAGTACACAAGATATAAACGATCAACGAGGGCCAAAACCTCTCTAATAATGAGAGGAAAACCCACAAAATTCTTCTTCTTACATAATCTTCAATTGACGAATTTCAAGACTTAGACCCTTGACCCATAACCCCTCCAAGGCCAAGTCAATGCCTTTCCTTAATGAGTTCTCCTTCCAGAAAGTCAACCCTAGTCAAACTAGCCTTTTTGTAGAAAAAGTTTCTCCTTCGACCTCCTTTTTCGAACATGCAACTTCTTGACTATAATTCTACATAACTGCATAAACCCTAGGCCATACGTGTGGGAAAGATCATGAATAAATCATCCTCCGTTCTTCTTTGCTTGGTGAGATACTTCTCCAACAATTCAACCTTCAAGATGATTCCTTTGCCACCCAAGTTTGGACTTCTATGGTGACTGCAATTTTTGGTCTTCTTGCAACAATGAGAATCCTAATTCTCTTTGAACATGTGAGATATTTCTAGCCCAAAACAGATCATAAATTACTTCATTCTTCTTTCTCCTTCCTTCACTAGGTGTTAGCTCCTTTCTTCTTCTTGATCGAACACTTGATGATGCTTGAATGAGTGTCTCTTGAGTGAGGCTGATCTTGCCTTTATATAGTCCTTCTTGTGTCCTCAAAATAGGCCTACATCATCTTCTAGAGAGGCCGACTGCTCCTTTGTGGGCCGACTTGATTTTTGCATTTGACAAGGTCTTGGAGGGTTAATTTACATGACTTTGACTTAAATAATTTTTCTTACCATATGTAACATGCCCAAGAAGGGTCTTCCAAATATGACAATGACTCATAAGCCTTAAAAGCTCTCAATGGGAGCTTTAACCTATAAAAATAAATTCCTTTTGAGCATGAAATCCATGCCTCAAGAAAACAATAACAAATTTATTTTTCTCATTACATCAAATACATAAAATAATGATTCCATATGTCATTATGAAGATCGAACCTAGTTAGATATTTCAACACTCCCTCTTATCTAAGGAGGTATGCGTAATCCATACAAGGTACTTGGACATTATCAATCTCAAGAATTCTCGTAAGAAGAGTCGGATTGGTAACCCATTTGTATAACATCATATCATACAACATTGTCACATAGAAAGGCCTTGACTAACAACTCTATCTCTCCACAAGATTAGAGCACAATGCTGGTGAGACTAATGATTTATGGACACCTTCATCATTTTCTCTCTAGAAGCATACCCCACCCAGGTGTTCACAGGGTATGTCCTTTTAGGACTATTCTTATCTTGGATTCCCAGTCCTCAAAGAATATAATTCCTCTACAACTACTCTTATCTTAGATTCCCTACCACATCCTCAAAGAGTATCAGATTCCAGATGCTTTCCCAATCCTCCATCCTTTTCTTCCCAAGTGAAGATAAGAGTGACGATTCTATCTCTCCCTCTCAATTATGGAGGATATACCCATTCTAATGAAGGAATGTACCCATTCCTTATAAAAGTAATGTACCCAATCTCCCTCTTAACCAGGGACTTGTCCAAGCTCCCTCTTAGATTAACGACTTGCTTCCAAGTTTCTACTAAATCAAAAACTTGCTTCTAGACTCCCTCTTAATTAGGGACCTGTTCCCAGCAATGAATTTTTTATTCGTTGGTGGAGATAATGGGACCTTCAGTTGCTTGTAGCGCTCCTCCATTCGATGTCATGAATTTCATTTTTAATATTATGAAGCCTTCTTCTTTTGGGACTTATTTGTAGGGCATCGACCATCCATCACTTTCCTTCTCAAATCAGGGTAGTCATATCTTTCTTCCTTTTTGTCGGAGAGTGATCCATTAGACCATATTTGGCTTTTCCTCATACAACTACCTTTTCCACATCATGTATCCTTCAGGATCTTCCATCCCACCACATGAGTACCAGTTGTAGATGACATCCACACCTTTCTTTTGGTAGCCCTGTATTAGCCCATCCAGATATTGTTCAAAAATTAGAAATGAACATCAAATCAAAAATTACCTTTTGTGATGGCCCTTCATCATGACATCTGCTTATTGCAACATCAACATCCCGCATTCATATTGACACATCTCCAAGATATAAATTTTTCAAGGGTATTCTTTCTTTTCAGACTTTTCCGAGGTCTTCATATCTTTCCCATGGAGATATCATAGTCAATTATTCTAGTCATAAGATGTTGATTTCCTTCTCCATAGTTTCATTTTTTCATGATCTCTTCCATTTTATTCACATATTACTTCCCAAGAACTCCCAATCATAGTTTATTCATTTTTTCAACCACCTCGTATTCCATATGAGGACATATTATGTTGATTTCATCTAGTTAATATGTGACCCATGCCTTTATACATCCTTTTAATGAAAGAGATCCTTTTTAATTGATCATGCTCATGAGGTAGAGCACGAACCCTTACTATCTATAACTATATCATGACATGACTTGACTCATTGAACATATGCATACATACCTCTTTTCTTCTTTGGATATCTAGAATTCCTTTAGCAACTTATTGTCCTTGAGTGAGAGCACTTCAATAATCTTTTGACCTGCTACATTCTTTTGTCATCATATCATCATTCTCCTAAACAATGAATCCCATCCCAAGTGGATTTATTAGCAAGGCCTCTTTCAAGAGATGAATATTTTAATGAAGATTCCAACAGAGGATCCTGATTATCCTCATCTTGCAGATGCTCCTTCCCAATAATGTATGACGAGATTTATACTAGATGACTTCCTTCTACCCATAAGTGCTACTTCTAATGAGGTTACCAAGAGGTACTTCCTTCTAATAATCACTACCATAGACTTCAACTATCTTTCAAGCTTCCCATAATGACGTCATGAGCTCTTGCTTTCAATTGTATGCTATTATGATGCCATTCTTAATGTGATGCATCCTATCATACTCTATTGATTGTAATTCTTTAACCATGATGGAGGTCTTCCACCTTATACTCCTTCCAAGCATCCATACATCATGAATAGTGCCCAAGGGTCTGTATAGTTCCCTCCTATCATGCTTCTTAAAAAAACAAAGTCTTAGCCCATCCACCTTTACTTCTTGCACCTGTAATATTTATTGACAAGCACCCCAAGCAAAGTATATAATACCCAAACATTATGTCAAGTTATCTTTCTAGGGTTTTACACAATCAAGAAGTCATCCTAAGGTTTGTTAAGTTCAAAACCTAGATCATATTATTTTCTCTTCATGTCATTCTAGGGTTTATTCGATATCCTAGAATCCTAAAAAACCCTAGAAATCATAGGGAAAAATTACCTTAAGACTAGGGTTCCTCATTACTAGGGTTTCTTATGAGTATGCAAACTAAAAACCCTAGAGCCATAATTTTAACCCTACAACCTCTTATGATGGAACCTTGAAAATTAAAAGGAAAAATATCATACATAGCTCATGGATACCTACTTGCAATGCTCTATATTTCAGGATACCATGGTATTATTGATTTTTATTAACCTTTCTGCTCTCTTCAAGAATTCTTTAATCAAGGAAATTATTGTCCTTCTTGTTGAGACCTGCTTCTTCACGAGTTCCTTTGGAGGTCCTTTTTGATGGCTAAAAGACTTCTTTGCAACAAAACTTCATAATGGAGACTCTTTTTGTTGCACTTACTTTCTGCTTGTAGTTTCTTGATTTGGCTGCTTATCAAAATGTAAAGATGATTGTTGAGGCAATTTAGCCTTCTCAAATAATTGATTGTTCTACAAAGAACAAATATATTTGATTTGAAGATGATTGCACCTCAGTGACATAGATGAATGATTCATCCCAAACTCGGTGCTTTGCAAATTTTAATATGAATTATCTTCATGAATTTCTCGGTCTTCTTGAGGAGTTAGATTCCTTTATGAGGATGTTTGGAAATTGGGTCATGTGGTTGCTACATATAATTTTTTGATGAAAACAATCTTCTTCTTTAAGGCACAAAGACTCGATCTTCTTGTCAAAGGATTCATATTATTCTGAGAATTTGAATTAGGCCTTCGACCTCTTGAAACAATGATGTAGTTTCTTCGAAAATCACTTCATTATGCACACAATTCAGAAGTTTGCTTACTTAGAGAAGGACTGATATTGTAACCAAAATTTTTAACTTTGGAATGAGTTTCAATGTCTTGAGAGAGATAGAGTTTTATTGAGATTTCTTTGTTTTCAGACTTGAGAATTTCAGAACTTTGTCAAGCCTCCTTAAATTTTGAGTATTCCTTTCTTTGGGTTGATAATTGAGCAAGGTTCCCAAGAATGCTAGGTTTTTGAGATCTTCTTTTATGTAATCCTTGACCTTGAAATGCCTTGGAGATGAGAGGATCTTCTTGATGATTGATGCCCTTGATAATATTTTGGTCCTTGAATGTCCCTTATTGAGTTTCCCTTCCTTGACTTGTCACCTTATCTTTGATACCATGTTGAGAAATCTATGGCAGTGAGATGAGATGATTTCTCTTTGCTTGATAACTTCTTGTGATGTATTTTTACTTTACTAGATTGAATTCTTCTTCTTTAATTATTATTAGTGTTATTTATAATTAAACAACTACCAAATCATAAATAACAATGATACAAAAGAAACAAGATATATGTGATCAACCAAGGCCAAAACCTCTCCAATCATGAGAGGAAAAGCCACAAAATTATTCTTCTTATAGAATCTTCAATTGATGAATTCCAAGACATAGACCCTTGACCCATAACCCCTCCAAGACCAAGTCAATGCCTTTCCTTAATGAGTTCTTCTTCCACAAAGTCAACCTTGGTCAAACTAGCCTTTCTATAACAGAAGCTTCTCCTTCGACCTCCTTTTTCGAACCTACAACTTCTTGACTATAATTCGACCTACCTGCAGAAACCCTAGGCCACACATGTGGGCAAGAACATGGAGAAATTGTTCTCCTTTCTGCTTCACTTGGTAAGATACTTCTCCTTTAGCAATTCGACCTTCAAGATGATTCCTTTGCCACCCAAGTTTAGACTTCTATGGTGACTCTAATTTTTGGTATTTTTGTAGCAGTGAGACCCTACTTTTCTTCGCACGTGACATATTTCTAGCCCAAAACAAATCAAAAATTACTTCGCTCTTCTTTCTCCTTCCTTCACTAGGTGTTAGGCTCCTTTCTTCTTCTTGATCGAACAATTGATGATGCTTGAGTGAGTGTCTCTTGAGTGAGGTCGATCTTGCCTTTATATAGTCCTTCTTGAGTCCTCAAAATAGGCCAACATCATCTTCTAGAGAGGCCGACTGTTCCTTTGTAGGACGACTTGATCATTTTGCATTTGAAAAGGACTTGGAGGGTTAATGTACTTGAATTTGTCTTAAATAATTTTTCTTACAATATGTAACATTCCCAAGAAGGGTCTTCCATATATGCCAATGACTCACAAGCCCTAGAAGCTCTCAATGGTAGCTTTGACCAATAAAAATAAATTCCTCTTGAGCATGAAACCCATGCCTCAATAAAACAATAACAAATTTATTTTTCTCATTACAACAAACAAATAAAATCATGATTACATATGTCATTATGAAGACCAAACCTAGTTACATATTTCAACAGATTTTAATTAGAAACATTAATCGAAGGATGGTTTAACCTCATTAAGAAAAGAGAGTTGTGTATGAAAGTAAAGAGTAATAATTTAAAATTAGAGAAATTTAGTTTCATGAGAGAACCTCCACGTGGAAGGAGAACAACACAAAGATATCCATCCAAGCTTTCAGCTTGAATTAAAGTAGGGAGCGATTAGGGAACAAAACCTATGAACTACCAGTTGGATTCATTAATGAACACCAAATGAGTACAAAAGGGGGATCAAGGGACAATTAGGAGAATAAATAGGGAATCATGTTGGGGTGAATATGTGGATCTTCCTTTCACAACAAACAACTCCAACCACATAAACCTAAAATCTACAATTATAACTCGATATGGAAGGGGTATTCACAACGAAGTTCATTTACTTGAAAACTAAGGATCAAAATTAAAAGAAGAGCAACATAATTGGAATTTTTATAAGAATGTAGGGATAAGTATAGAACTTCCAAATGGGTTAATGTCTTGAGTCGGCTTTAGGGTTTTGGCTACACATATCCCGTTGGATTATTTATTCCTCCCTTGCTCTTAACTTTTTTTCCATGTCTTGACAATGGACCTAGTTATTTGCTCCAAAACGTCGACAACAAAACACTCATATGTGGATCTTACTTTCCCAACAAATAAGTCCAACCACATAAACCTAAAATATCCAATTATAGCTCGATATGGAAGGGGCATTCGCAGTGAAGTTCGTTTACTTGAAAACGTAAGGATCAAAATTAAAGGAAGAGTAATGGATTTGGAGCTTTTAAAATCCTGTAGAGATAAGTACGTCACTCCCAAATGCGTTAATGTCTTGAGTTGGATTTAGGGTTTTGGCTACACTTCCCTTTTTGGCTTGTTTATTTCTCATATGCTCTTAATTTCCATGTCTTGACATTGGACCTAATTATTGACTCCAAACTTTGACAAGAAAACACTCATTTGTGGATCTTTCTTTCCCAACAAACAATTTTTGTGTTATTATCTCGTGTTTGTTTTTTGTTTATTTTGATTTGATGTGTGTGTGTGTGTATGGCGTACTTAGGAACGATCCCTACAAATTTCTTACACACACATGATATGTTTGATGTTCTATGTGGATGACATGAAATTGTGCTTTTGCTTGTCAATGGATTATCAGGTATATCATGCTGTTGATTGGATTATTATATGGTTAATAATTTATGGCCTTCATATTATATTTCAAGATTAGTTTATTTGATAACATTTAGATACTATTAATGTTAATGTACCACATTAGGAGAATTTTGAGGTCTAAAATGGGCCTCAGAAGGAAAATAATAAAATAATAAAATGAGAGTAATGGATTTTTAAAGGAAAAGAAACTAAAATTATTTTTTTTGTTGTATTTTCAACTTATCTCCTTACAGGTTTACTCAATTTTCAAGCATGGGCACTCGTTGGATGCATAATTTGATTCTCCATCCAACGAGTGCCCACACTTGAATTTGAGTAAACCTATAAGGAGATACGTCAAAAATAAAATTAAAAACAATAATTTTCTCTCAAAAAATATTTACCCCTAGGGATGACATCATCATCTTGAATAATCTTGAATCCAATTGGTTATTTTATTAGTACATTTTTCATTTTGAGGCCCATTTTTGACCTCAAAATTCTCCTAATGATATGAACTATGGCCAACAAGCTACATTTGTTGATTTTTATGTTTGAATATGAAGGGTTATGCAAGTACACTTACATAATCACGAGGAAGTAAACTATGCAAGGAAAGCATGAAGATTTTGTCAATAAAAGCCATTGAGGGAAAACATAAAATTGAATTGGATTATGTTATATTATACTTGATCCATTTGATATGCAGGTCTATGTGAAAGTCAAAGGGGGAGACACTTGCCAATTCATTAACACATGGGTGTAGGATGCAACCAAGATGCTTTGATAGAGGCATAGAATCTGTGTTTGCAAAGTATGAGAGATGAGTACTTACACCATGGGAATAAGAGCATGGAGTCCTCATTTAACAATTTCAATTGGGATGTGCATAGTAGGGGTGCCAAATCCTCTCCCTAACAAATACACCTCTCATATTCTTGAATAAACCAAACTAACCTCAAAGTGGTATTATATTTTGAGGAAAACTACCCTTTTAGGAGCGAAAACTTAATATATTAGTATTTTAATGTGATTGAGAATTATTCAATTTTTACAAAAATGAATATTGGAGAAATCACAGAAATGACAAATAAGGGTGATGAATAACTATATATTTAAATTACCAATAAATGAATAATTAGGGAGAGTGACATGTATATGGTGACTATTAGTTAATTTAATAATTATGCATGGATGTTAGATGGTAGGTCACCTTGATCCTAATAAATAATTAGAGTAGGGGTGGGTGGAAAATGCCAAAAAATGGTTAGAATTTGGAGATAGTTGAGTTAAAATGAATTGGCTAAATATGGATGGTTGTTGTGTCCAATTGTTATGAATCCCATTATCAAAGGTGCTATTTCTTCTAGATAAGTTCAATGTGTGCGAACCCACTATTTTTACATATTTGACATCAACTCAAGTTCTTGGTTGTGAACCCATGCAACTCAGGGTCTTAAGGGAATTTTTTTTCCCTCAATAGGACTGAGTGGAAACTAGTTGACATTATTTGAATTGGAAAGACAAGGAGTTAAAAGACTGGAGCTTTCATCTAATAACTAGAAGAAAATTCTAAGTATAAGGATGCACTTGGTTATCTAGTGTAGTTGTAATTGCAAGCTTGATTATTTTGCAGATTTTGAAATAATGAATGGCTAAAAATGTGTGTAGTTATATAAGAATATAAAACATGGAATCATGTTGGTTTTGTATTCGTAATACTAACTTGGTTGATGAAGAAATGATGGAGACAAGAATGTGTAATGACTATCTAAAATTGTTGAGAAATCAATGCTAGTACGATTAGTGTTAGATTTCTCTTTCTTGATAATTACTTGTGAATTATGTTTGCTTATTTTACTTATTAGTTATATTATCTTTCATCAAGCAATTACCAAATTATGTGTGCATGAAGATCACAAAAACACAAGACACAAGATGTAGGTCCTCTACTAGGGAAAAACCCTTGTCTAGGGGAAAGCCCATTCAAAATCTCTTCCTTCAATAGTTTTCCTTGAGACTTCTTTTACCTAGACAAAGACCTCCTCCACGCCAAGCCAACCTCTCCTTCTTCGATCCAACCTTCGACCTAGCAGCAACAACACTTCGACCCTAACAATTTCGACTTGGCAACTTCCAGCATCAGCAACAACTTCAACCTTGACTAGGAGACTTCGATCTCCTAAATCAACCCACACGAGAGAGAGAGAGAGAGAGAGAGAGAGAGAGGGAGAGAGGCACCAAAATTTCTATTTTCTTCTTCCCTTCCTCCTTAACCAAACTCGCACTCCTTTTGGACCCTTCCTTCAACTTCGCACTTCTTCTCAGCTTCTAGTGTCCAAAGATCAAACTATGCTTGAGAGAGTGAGATGCTCAAATGAAGTCGAAATGCCTTGTATATATAGCCTTCCAATGAGGTTGAATTGCCTTCCTCGAGGCTGACTTGATCTTCATGAGGCCAACTTGGTATGGACGTTACATAATTTATTTTTGGCTAAAAACTATCCTTTTTACATCGTTCAAAATCCCAAGAAGGGTCCCATAAAATATACAATGACTTTATTGACTCTTTATTAATCCTAGGATTCCTCAATGGGGGCTATGACTAATAAAATGATGCCACAAGCATGAATCCCATGCTTTAATAAGTCATTGTAACAATAATAAAATTTCTTTTGACAAATACATTTTATGAAGAGTGAACCTAGTTACATTTTTCAACAAAAATAACTGTCATAAGAACTACCCGAAAAAATATGTGGATAGGTATGTTATTTGTGGGAAAATATCTTTTGTCTAGTACCATATAAATGAAAAACTATGGAAGTGAAGATGACCATATGAGTAATAATCCTTATCATTCTTTGCTCTTGGATAAGAATATGTTAATGTAATTTCAATCATGATCTTCATAGTTTAAATAAACATTTCTAACATAATAAATTGAGAATGCATACTAAGTGTTTGAAAATAAGATTGAATGGGGTAACTATTTCTTGTGCATCTTGATAATGACCTTATAATATGTTTGGTGAGTTACCTATGGCTAAGATTTTGTTGTTGGTGGAGTAATTTAAAGATAAATGACATTTTCTTTTAGACATGTATCGTTTCCTTTTGATGATATACTTCCAACTTCTTATAGTTTAGCTATGAATTTCTCTCTTATATTATGAAATTGATTGGAATGGGCTTAGAATAGCTTTTAAGGCAATGGGGAATTTGTTTTTCAGTCTTGTATTGTAAAATATTGGGTTTAGGATGTGCTTGGGGCCTATAGAAGAGGCAATCAAGTTCATATAATGTAGGTCATATTTTTGGTCTTTAACATGGAAAATAAGCTATGAATGGAAATTATATTTGTATGTTTGATTGCTTCTAATGCTAAAACAATGTACATCCCATTTATGTATATTTATCCTTTGATTGTGAATGCATTATACCTAAGATTTGGATTTAATAAAGTTTAGTTGATTGATAATTGAACACTTGAAAAATACATCACTTATATTTACTATTTCTTTTTTTAACAAGGTCGGGTAGTTGATATATTATCAAAAGCTTTGTTGGAGCAAGCTCCTATTACAAACGACTGCAAAATGATAAAAATCTAAGCCATGAGATAGGAATGTAGTCTCTTCTCCTAGGCTAGTGTTCAAGACTTCATGTATTTTTATGAGTATTCTAGTGTACTGCCTAACAAACTAACCTACTAGAAAGAGAAATTTACATGTCATGGATTCTCTGACAATTTTTCAAGGCTTATAGACTGTTTGCTCCTAAGTTGGTTGTTTCTTCTTTTCATATTTAACCGAGTTCTCTCCTTCATTACTTCTGCGACTGATTTTGTAATATGCCACTGTGGTTCCATTTGAGTTGATTTCTTGTTCTTCCTTTGGCTTTGCGTTTTGTTGTGCTTCCTTGGATTTGTATTGGTTGAGGTACTTTTTCTTCTGCTAATGTTGACCGCTTTCCTTTTGTCGGACACGAGGGCCATTGGAATTAACAAACAGGGTTTTCAGATTAATAACTGTCAAGTTTAAGTCACATAGTTCAGAATCATGGGATGGATGGTGGAGATTAACCAGAGGCGCTGCAGTCGGGAGGAATCGTCGCAGCTGTCGATGATTAAAATCAACAATCATCGGGCGCAAAAAGGTTGGAACGATAACCAAGGAGAGAGGCGGGTTTAAAAGCGGAGATAGTGTTTTGGGCGGAGAAAAAACCGAGAGTGGTAAAAAGGGGAGGTTGCCCGATTCCACTGACCGGGTGACATGTAACAGCGGAGGAGAGAGAGAAAACCACTTTTTGGGTGGGTAATCTCCGAGCTTGTTGTCGGCCCAATATTGATATGAGCCGTCAAATCTGATGAGGACAGATCGACGGTGGGAGAAAGTTGCACAGGTTTGGATGGACAGGTTGATCGCCAACCATCGGATCAACGATCCAGATTTGATCGGAGATTAGAGAGAGGAGAGAAAAGCGATGCGGTAAAGGCTTGGGAGGGCAGACTCGACGATAGAATTAGGTGTGAATGAATGCTTATTTGAAGTTTGTATTAAGCACTCGGTCATGATTTTCCTTTGTATTTCGATAGAAATGAGGTCCCAAAGTAAGGACCGAAATATGGACATAACAGAGGCTTTATGCTGCAAAGGGTCGCTGAGTGGAAGGAATGGAGGGAATGGGGGGACGCTTAGCAGTGGTAACACTGCAGGCTATTATAAGGCAGGAAGGGGTTTTGAAACCAAAGAAGCACTATACTGACTTGGAAGGTGAAGATTTCTTCACTGAGATTGCTTCTACGATGATTGCACCCTCTGTTCTTATAGTGCTTTAACGCTGCCCGATCCCTGCCTTTGATGAAATAGTTTGCAACATGTTTCTTGTGACCATGGTTGCAATCCTCCTTCCTGTTGTTTCTCATGCCAGAGTCTTAAGTTTCATGGATTTTATTTTGCATTTCCATGACTTCCTGGCTGTTACTGCAATGATGAGTCCTTTGCTGCTTTTTGACTGTTGGTTTTTGATTTATTGCTTTTATCCTTGTGGTTTTTCCTTGATTTTAGTGAGCTTTATACTTGTGCTTTTTGCTGCTCATTAAGGAACATAGTTATGATATTCTTCCTGGTTTTCATGAACATGCCCTTCATTTTTTCGCACTGCTTGGTTTGCAAAATAATCCACTTGTTGATTGTGAATTCTCAAGACATGTTTGAAGATTACATTGCCAGAGCCTTCCAAGTTCTTCCTGATTCTTCGAAGAATTCTGTTCATGAACTCATTGCTTGGGTTTTTGTTTCTTGCCATTGCCTCTATTATTATGGCTCAGTCTCCTATTATGATAGGATTTTGAATTTATATTTTTTTGATTATTCTTGTTCCCATCAGCAAGCTATATGCTTCTGCCTTATTATTTGAGATTTGTCCCAATCCCCATTCATATGTGACATTTTCTTTTCTATCAGGATCTAGGATTATTCCCCCTGCCCCTGCCTTTCCCGGGTTATGCTTTGAGGCCCCATCAATGTAAAGACAGTAACTATTTGATTTTTCCTCCAGTTTGCCAGTTCCTCTTCACTCATTCTTATTTTCCATATATTTCCTGAGTTTATCTTCTTGTTTCCTTTTTGTCCATTATTATTTATTATGGCTTTGCTGAGCCAATCTTCAGGAATATCTTCCAGTGTTTTAACAAACTTGGTGATTGATGGTCTGTACTTTGCCGGGCCCATTGCAGAAATGAGAGGCAAAAGCTTTTGCTGTTCCTTCATTTTCTTGCTGTTGATCTGAAGGAGGCTCTCTGTCCTCTAATGCGTCCATGGAGCTCAAGCCCCAACAACAGGAGGCCGCTGAGGGGTAGTTGCGTGCTTCTTGCTTCGTTCGCTGGCTAGGGTTGCGCAACTCCTTCAACAAGCGATTGTAATTATATTTAGTGTTAACCTTAGGTATGGGTGTGAATTCAGTGAATCTCTCCAAAGCATTTAAGCATTCTTGTGTCGTTGGAAGGCCTTAACAAACAACGATGGGAGGTTGCATATAATATGATTGATAAAATATCTTAATCAATTGCATATTCTTTTATTATTCTTGCTACATTTTTTGAAGGAATGGATGAACCAAATTAAAATTGAGCCATGTAGAACTTTTATGACTTTTTTTTAACCTTTTTTATTATTAATTTTTTTATGTGGTTCAAAGTTCTCAGAGATCGGTGATCGCTACGTCCACGAAATATTTGTACCAGGCAGATCCACCCGAAGGGATCACTTTTTGTCGGATCAACCACTGAGCCTAACCCTGAGGGTGTCGAGAAAATTGAACTTGTGACCTCTTAATAACAAAGGTGCTTTAACAACAAGAGCTTGACCAATTGAGCTAACCCTCTGGGCTAAAATTTTATGATCATTTTACTTAGCTAATAGATGGAAATTATGTTACAATATGTAGACCCTAAAAAATTGATGAAGCATTCAACACTCATTAGTACCTAAGATTATATGCTTGGTTAAATACAAGGGAAAAGTATCTTATACCTTGTGCATGAAATCCTCAATGTGGACTTACATATATAATTGTAACACAACTATTCAAGATTAAATTGCAATTATCCTTATTAATGATTTTGAATTTGATTACGTAGTTGAACAACAATTTGGGAACTAAAGAGTATTTTTTGGGCTTAATTCAAAAGGTGGAGTGGCCTTATGCTTCCTTAAGAGCACAATAAGGAGTTGATGGAAGAGATTTTCCGCATCGCAAGATATCATGATGATGTCTTCGCAACAAGTTATGGTAGCTACAAGAGCAGAACATTACGGATTTAAGGGTCCCGTGGACAAAGGAAACAAGGCTAGTTCATCTGGTCAACCTTCTAGTTCAATTCCTCCTCCTTATGAACCATTACAAATCAAGAAACCAAACCCTAACATGATGATTTGACCAACTCCCAAAGGTTTCATAGCAATGTTGAATCTTATGAAGTTATCAGGTAGTGAATATTCTTAGCCAGTTTCAGCTGGAGCCTAGACATGATCATTGGGTAGTAACGAAACACATCTTAAGATATCTTTGTGGGACCATACATCATTGTTTGAAATGCGTTGTAGGAAATGAGATTAAGTTATTAGGCTACATAGTACTACAAGTGCGGTTTTTGTTTGGGATCTGCTATGGTTTCATGGATGAACATAAAACAAGACTCGGTTGCATTGAGTACTGTTGAAGCTATTAATCACTCAATTTAAGCTCGTGAGAGTAATACTTTATGGTAGAATGGATGATTTGGAAAATATTTTGCACTAAAAATTGACTAATTATGGGTGGTGTAATTTGGAGTGTGTAGAATATTAGTGTGCAATTTGAATGGCATAGGAATGATGAGGTAAAAAATTTGAATAAGTATAGGTGGTGCAATTTGAAGTGTGTAGAACATTAGTGGAAAACCACAAGATCAACATGGATTCAAATTATTACTCCATGGAATCAAGATTTAATGAAATTGTTCTCTTAGACACTGCACAAGGGTCAATACACTTTTTCTTAGGCAACAAGCATCTACAGAGGTTACTGGAGTGATTGACATGGGACTAAAACTAAGCCAAATTGAAATAATAGCTGTTCTTGATGGAGGGATAATGAGTTCAAGGTCGAAATATGAACAACATGAAGACAACAAAATGCTTTGATTCTTTTAGCAGTTTCAATTATTTATGCTTGAAACCCAGAAGTTGTGAGTGAATCATTATTTTCGGTAGATCCTAGTTGTTCCTTGTATTCACATGCATTTACCTTTGATTAAGATTAGATAAATTAGATAATATTGGCACTATCTCTTGCACACACTATGTGGAGAGCCTTGAAATAAATAGACAAAGCTTCAGGGTGATGATTTAATGTATATTAGGAACAAACTAAGCAACCCAACATTTTGGCATCGTTGTCGGGGAGGCTGTCAAAGAAGTGTTAGTCATATCCCTGTAGTATCTATTATATGACTAATAGATGAGATGATATAGTAGTCATCTAGCCCTGCTCTTTTTCAAGATGAGGTCCATCGTGCTACAACTTAACCAACAAGCTTCTTAAGAGGCATGCTCCAAAAACAGAGAGAGTAGACTATAAGAGTGATATCATCATGGTCATTCAAGATGAAGAACTCATTTCATGACATCACGAAGGAGGATCCATAAATGATCCTAGTTATCGGCTTGCAACAAAATCTTTATATCGACTAGTTGACTACTATATCAGGGTCCTGAATTCTTCCGAATGTTGTTATTAACTCTTATCTTCCAGGCATCCATAGTCCCATGATTATACCATGAATCTATCTTTAATTGCTATCGTGTCACCTATCTAGTCAAGTTATATCATATGCTATTGCACTTTAAGTCAAGAAGACAATTATTCTCATGTGGAATGAGTGTCACAAGAGTAAATCTGCAATGTTGTTAATAAGCTATAATTTTTTTCCTCAATGCATTGAATATATAATGTGGAATGCATTTAGAAATTTTACCAATGGATGATTATAATTATTGGTTGTTATTAAATTAAAAATTATATTGCTTTTCTTTTATTAAAAATTAAACTTTTCTATTGAGTTTAATGGTTGCAGTATTGGGGTAACTAAAGTCCTTTTCTATGAGGGGAAGATGACATTTATAAATTATACCTATACTCTTCCCAAATTTGTCTTATAATAGATCTTTGAATGGCATGCATTTTGAATTCCTAGATTCACATGGTATTATACTTTGTCTTATCTTTAGTGTTGTTAAGAATGCTATTAGACTTTAGGAGTCACGGAAGTATTTTGCTTTGATGGTAACAATGTGGCATTTTGTTGAGAGAAGTTAAAACTTATGCACTTTTGAATATTCATTTCAATGCTTATCATGTGTTGTTGCTATGAAAAATTATTGAGACCTATTAATTAAAGTCTAGATATTTTTGAATTGGTTCTTTCTTTCCCATACAAACTGATTTCCAACCATTTAGGTTTCGATTCATATGACTTTTGAATAATTTGAAAGTTCTTTATAAGTATCCCCTAGGGTTTTCTCATAGCTATCAACACCATTATGATTTAGAGTTGGATTCTAATTGACATTAATATTGTATTCTTCTACTTTTTGTGTTTTCTTTCAAATATTTAAAAACCTTTATTCAACAATTTGATTATAGTTTGGTAAATATTATTACTTACATATACCCTAAATTGGAAGATGGATCATTAGAAAATGAAAATTTGAAAGTATATATCAGAATTTTAATTAGATTAGCCCTATACTATAGTTGTAGTTACCCATGAAAAAAACCTATTTAACTTAGTGAATTATAATGACATTAATAAATGGAAGCTATAAAATGAAAGAAAATAATACTATTTAAATGACATCATCCCAATGCTTAAATTTTATTTTTAATACAAGATATTAAATACTCATATTTATCTATTAGAATATCATCATAATCTAAACATTTTCAGATCTCTTTCTTGGCCCAATCTACTGGATAATCAATACACCATTCTTGCAACACATTGTCAAAAATTAGAAAAGCACATGAATTCAATCTCCTGAATGTAGCTCTTGATTTTAACACTTTCTGATCTTATTACCATAGTATCCACATTTTTGTGTTTTCTATGTAAGCCAATAAGTTTATTAATTGTATCCATTCCTATAAACATGTTAGCCAAAATATAGGAATTCAAACTTGCAAAAACATGAGTTGATATTATTATATATTATATAAAATAAAATTGTCAATTTCATGTTTTAGTAGTGTTTTATGTTTTTTTAATGTAGTCTTAAGTTGATATTATTATATATAAAATAAAATAAAATTGTCAATTTCATGTTTTAGTAGTGTTTTATGTTTTTTTAATGTAGTCTAACACCTAAGAGGAATTTAAACTAGTGATTTTTTTGCAAGTTCCTTAACAGTGCACTCGTTCGCTGAATAATATTTTATGTAATATGCTCTTATTGGAAGATTGTTTTGAGATTTTCATTTTGTAATTATTAAAATTGTATAGATACGATTTTCTTTTTCCATCCCAAAAGAAATCACTGCTTTGAGAAATTTTCATAATATTCTATTAGTACTTTCCACTTTCCACTGAGGTTGAGGTCAAGTCAATCAAAATATACTATACAAATTTCAACTCCAATGGTATATTAACAAAATACCTCAAATACATTGAAAAAGACAAGAACTTATTTATATTGAGTTACTTCAATTTAATAACAAAATATCCCAAATAATACATTGAGAAAGACAAAAACTTAATTTATATATACTAACTTTAATTTAATCACTTGAGAGTTAGCTTCGGTACTCTCACATTGCTATGATGACTCCTAGTTTCTAGTCTCATATATTAATAAATACATTTTATCCTTTTGGATGATATATGGCTATTTTTTTCTCCGTGATGTTGCCCCCAATGAACAAATAATGTTAACTATATTTGGTATCATATGCCAGGTATAAACAAGAGGAGCTATGAAGCAACAAGTCCCTGCCATGTTGAAGAAAATAAACAAGTTACAATAGGCAGTTAGGAGAGTACTGTGAAATCTAAGAAGATAGGCAAGTTACTTTACCCTGCAAAATTGAAAACCTTCACAAATCAGATGGCCTAGTACACATGTCACTAAAAATTTGTCCTCATAAATAGCACATTGCGTAAAATTTCTCTAAAAACTTATAGAAATATACAACAAACAGACCAAGTGTCAACAGGTGTAGAGTAGTGAGTAGCCCCAAGAGCACTTCAGGTGCCCTATACCAAAGGGTCACAATATGTAGCAAAAACCAAAAACTTTGTCAATAAAGAAAAAATCTTGGAAAGATAGAAGAATCTCAAGGACCCATATGCAAACTTGCAAAGCTATAAAGGTTAATTTTAAAAATAACCCACTATATCAATCATTTTAATGTTATTTGCTCAAGAAATTTGAAAAGCTTTGAAAAGTGTTGGCCCTGAATGCCAACCCTTCAACCAAAGTGTCGGTCTTGGTAATTGTGCTTCCCGCCTGGAGTTAGTGACTTTGTCACAAAAATAGGTTAGGGATATTTGGTGCTTATTGGATCATTTAACTCATAGGGCTTTCTCTTAATAATGTTTACACTCAGGAAAAGGCATACAAAGAACAAAAGAAATACAAACAAGGAAAGTACGTCATAGAGAGGACGAGAATGTTAAAGGATGGTAGCGCAATTACATCCATATTGACAGGTGAATCCTTAATTGGTTTCTATATGCTATGGAGCATTTTGAAATATCTATTACATTTGACATACATTTCTTTTTCATTGGCCTTGTTGCAGGACTTTTTGGAGCACTAGAAGTCTCATAATTCTTTTTTTTCAAATTGTACATATACAACTATATTCGTTGTTTGGAAGGATTGGTACCTCATTTATTGTCTGTGAATATCTATTTTTTGTTAGGTTCGACCATTGAGGCTGTAGAGATCATCCTTTATGTTTGATCCGCAGACTCTGTTATAATTGATATTTTGGTCTTGTTAATAATTGGTTTCTTTTACATGGGACTTCTTTTCTAATTCTAAATATCCAACTTTGCTCACGTAGCCTGGAGACAAAAGACCACGGTTAGCACATACCAGTGATAGCCCAGACTAGGGATTAATAAGCACTTGCCCAGACCTACGAAGAAGAATAGTTCCATTTTGGGCCATAGGGGGTACAATAACACCAAAGCCCATACCTATTAGCAACACCCCCTCTTATCCATACCTCACACATACCATGTTGTCTATACAAGTTATCAAGCCCTTTGAAAAATACCTTTTATCATAGAAATGGTTCCCTTGTGATCACGATCAATGTTGCACGAAGCGGAAGCATTTTTTGGAAGCAGGGACGTGGAAGCGTCATTTTCCAAAAATCTAGGAAGCGAAGCATCCACGGAAGCGTCTGCTATATATATATATATATATATTTTTTTTTTTTTTTTTTATTTTATTTTTTGCATTTATACTCAAAACAAACATCCCAAATAGCAAATTAATTGTAGAAGACATGAAAACATGCATATTTTTGCTTAAATCAAGATAGATATAACATCCATTGTACATTAATGATTAATTATTCGAGCATCAACCATTTAGATGCATCAACCATCTAGAATCTAGATTCTTCTCCTCTTGTCTAGCCTTTGCCTCTACCTCGATTGTCTAGGGATATTAGTCAACATTGCTCAATTTTGATCAAACTACCTAATTCAAGACTTAAAATATGGTAGAAAAAGCTTAACATGCTTGATCGATGATTTTGACTTGATTGAAAGGTAATTTTTTGCTAAGGGCGTGCCGCGTGACAAAGGAGTTCAACAATTAACACCACTAGGGTACATATAGGGCTTGGTGCTCTTGATTAAATGCTAATCGCATACCTTCATACTTGATATAATCTAATGAAATGCCACAATCCCATTAATCCTGAATCCCTGAAAATTGTTAAGTCTGCTGAATTTTGAATAGGATATGAAATTCTATTTTCTCCATATGAAGTCCAATGAGGCTGGAACCACTTTCAAACATCCTGAGTCATTTCATGGTAATGTTAAAAATTTAAGTAAAAGGATGAAAATGAAAAATAAAGGAGAATGCCACTTTTACTTTAAGAATTTAACATTACCATGAGGGAGCATCTGCTACATTTATATATATTTTTTTGCCTTCATTCGTCACCCTAACCCAAGGTGGATCCATCCCCAACAAGCAAACTCACCTAAAATTAAAAAAAATTGAAAAAAAACGATTTTCTAAACGCTTTTCCGGAAGCGTACGGGAAGCGTACGCTTCCTCCTCCGAAGCGCCACGCTTCTGACGCCCAAAGTGTCGTACGAAGTGCGCTTCGACGCTTCGAAAGCGGCGCTTCCGTACCATGCTTCCGAATTTCCAGGAAGCGGCAAAAATTTCGGAAGCGCGCTTCCGACCAAGCTTCCTAGGTGCTTCCATACGGGGCGCGCTTCGGGGCTCGGAACCGTGGGGGGAGGGGGGGGGGCGCTTCGTGCAACATTGATCACGATACCTATACCCAAGCTTTAGGCGGAGATATTTTAAACGCTATTATCTCGCCTTTTACTCACATATAACAATATTGCCCCTAATCTCTTTGTAAAGCTTACTTCCTTGCCTTCCTTCTTCTGGATAGGGTAGCTCACTGGCCCTCTCTGTAAATAAAAAGTGAAAACAAACTAGAAGGATGAGAAAACACTACCTTTTCGGTAAGAAAGGCATGTTGGAGGACTCATAACATGTGTGTAAAATCATTTTTTCACTTCCCGTGCCTCGGGTCGGTCTCGATGTTGGCAACGCTCTGGCTTCTGTACTGGCTGGGTAAATCCCCTCCTCCTTCCTGATATATTTTAGGAAAAGAGCGTCTTCCTACATCTGCTGGCATGGAGTTTCGCTGTCCTTGCACCTTCTTTTCACACAATTTAAATAGCCTCAATGAGTTGCAAACTACTAGCAAATACAGAGGTCACATTTCCCAAGGTTTTGAAGCTCCACAATCTTCCTGGAATATCACTATTTGTTATAATCAGCCCTCAGTGGGTATTTTTGCTAAAGCTTATAGAACATCTTTATATTCATGGGAACGCGCATTCCCAAACAAATATACAAAAAATCTACCATTTACCAGAAATACAAGGCCTATATATTTTACAAGTATATATCAGAACATAATGGGTTGGGTGAGTTGTTTGTGGGTGGGCCTATGCGAGAGTCAATGCAACCTTGCATGAATAAAGTCAAAATCCTTGGCCTCGGACCATGTAGTAAGTTTAAATTTTACAGTGATTTCCCTCAAAGGATGCAAACCATACAAAGATGGCAGCATTTGTCTTTCAAATCTCTCTGCAGTTCCCAACACCCAAATGCATGTGGTACACGAAAGGCTAAGGAAGCAATCCTACTTTGATCCAAACAAAAGTTTTCCAATCTACCTGGAGAATGCTGGCACAAGCCTGCGCCCCAATGTGGTGATAGATTCGATGGCTAATTACATGAGATCTATGTATGTTCAAATAGGGGCTGGATATGAGCTATCCATGAGAGCAAAAGAGGTGGTGGACTCTGCTCATAAATTCATGAAAACATTTGTGAATGGTGATGAAGTTGGAGAGGTTGCATTTGGGTCTTCATCTTCACAACCCCTAAAAAATTTCAGCTATTGTTACCTCAATGTCCTCAAGGAAGGGGATGAAGTGATTGTTCATGAGGCTAATCAAGAAGCAAATGCTGGTCCATGGGTTAAACTGGCAGAACAGAGAGACCTCCCTATCAAGTTTTGGAAGGTAAATCAAGCTTGGACTCACTTGGTCAGCTTCTATCCACTAAGACAAGAATTATAGCAGTAACCCATGTTTCCAATGTCTTGGGAGAAATCCTTGATTTGGAAAGAGTGGTTAAATTCGTCGGGCATGAGATGGGTTGCATCATTATCACAGACAGTTCAATGAATATGCCATATGTGATGGAAATTATGTGTCACTAACACGAAATCACTAGACATGATTTCCTAGCCCTCAATCAATTTATACACAAGCTTGCAAGAACAAGGATGCCTCACTTGATGACAAAATACTTCTAATACAATCCAGTTTATGCACATGGAATGACTTCTAGGCTGGTTGTCTAACAGGAGATGCAACAGTAAAACACTTTAATGAACAAAATATTGGTTAGCGATAAGTGAATTACTATAATTTGCAGCACCTGTTTGTCAGAGAACAAAAAAAACATAAAAAAATGCCTTGTTTCTAAATAACTGGACTTCTATTGTTAAGTGTTGAATAGATGGAGTCTATAAAAAATAGCAACTTTTTCCATCTGCTGGCATAGAGTTTCAATAACCTCAATGAGTGGCAAAGTAGAGGTGCAAAATAACTCAATTTCCAAGGGGAAATTTGATATAGTTCAACCAAAAATGTAATGGAACTGTAACTCCTTGAAATCCATTGAAAATACAATGTTAAGAGAGTATACAGATGTTCCTTATACACAAAATAAGACAATGTTTGCAAAATTCTTGCAAATCATGGCATGAGCATTAAACCATAGGTTTGGTATGTATCCCTCAGGTTTTGAATTCTTGCTGAACTGCCAAATTCATAGCACAGGCCATAACAACAAAATTGTGCCATTGTTTGCCTCCCTCGAGAGAAGATGTGCTTGAAGAAAACAGAGGCCCCACACAACTGCCTTGAATGACAGATAGGTTGATCAGCGACCGTTCTCATCCATTCCTAATAACATAACTACAGAAATCAGTGGCCATCTATCCAGTCTCTAATGTTTAGACCTTAATTTAAATTTTTATTTAATTCAATCAAAAATGTCCTATAATTATCTGTAGGGCAAGTGGAGCACTAGTTGTAGGTTTCAAAGGCAGAGGGGATACCACCTGGAGGTGGCAAGCGAGCAACATGTTGTACTGATATACACCATATACCCAACAGTGAGAGGTATATGCAGAAACCACTCCAAGATATGAAAAGGGCAACTAAAATACCTCAAAAATTACCGAAGTGCTCCAATATTTATAATGACATACTACTGTCCAATTCAAACTCTACTTCAAGCTTTCACGAAGGTTCCAGTGCCTCTGTTCAAGGGCTCACTGTATGTTTCCAAGGGTTTCTACAACAAAACTTTCACTAGATAACTTCAGAATATTAGCAGCCTTATGACTCTATGAGATTTTGTACCACCACCATTTATGCCACAAACTTGCTGTAAGATGAAGGCACATGAAGACTTTAAATGGCTGTTGCTTGAAGGAAAGCAGATTGTTGTTCTGACTGATGGGTATTTAAAGTTTTACTGCTGGTTTTAATTTGCTGACAATGACCCTAGAAGTAGTCACAAACAAGTACTGAAGGCTACTGCTATTCATAGCACTGAAATGTGTTTTGAAATCCCTCAAACAATCCCACAATTCTATCACCAAATGGCCACCATCCTTGCCTTACACGTCAGCCATCTTCTTTGGCCACTTTGCTTGAACCAAATGACAAATCAACCTCATAAATCGGTATGGTCAAAGTTGTAACACTTGCACTGGCAAAGAATTCCAAGGGGGTTTCCATTGAGGGCAGTCTTTGGTGAGGAGGTCTTGCACCTAACATGCAAAGGCTTTCAGGTGGTCTTGCAGCTAACATGCAAAGCAAGCAATAGAAAACTTTAGATAACGAGCCTTTTGCTATTTGACCCCATCCACTGTCATGATATAAATTATGAGGTAGCTTCTTTTTTAATCAAATTTTACCCAAACCCAGCTCAAAATGACTTGCATCATCAATTCATAATCACCACCTTTCCCAATTGATTGGCAAATAGATTGAGAGATGGCCATCATCCTTTCCTTATAGGCCATCATTGTTGGCCACTTTGCTTGAACCAAATGACAAACCAATCTCATAAGTCGGTATGGTCAAAGATGTAACACTTACACTCAGAAAGAATTATGAGGGGTTTTCCAATGAGGGCAGTCTTTGATAAGGTGGTCTTGCACCTAACATGCAAACACTTTAAATGTGGTCTTGCACCTAACATGCAAGGCAAGCATTGGCCAAATTTACATAACAAGCCTTTTGCTATTTGTTCCCATCCACTGTCATGATAAAAATAAATTGAGATAGTTTTTTTTTAATCAAATTTTACACAAATCCTTGGGCTGGCTCAAAATGAATCCAATCATCCATTCATAATCGACACCTTTCCAAATCGATTGGTAAATAGATTGATAAATGGTCACAAATCAAATCGATTGGCAAATAGATTGACAAAATGGCCAAAAATTAGCTCCAAGAGAGAGGAACTCCAACCACAAAGGATAGTGTGCCTTCCCTCAACTCTACAGGAAAAAATGTCTTCCATGACTGAATATAAGCCAAATATACTGCAATATTCCAAGTTCCACATCACAAAACTTGCCTTGCCGTAGCTTCAATATTGCGACCTCTTCTAGGTTGCACGAAACAGGGAAACGGGTACGAGTTTCCGAAACGGGAACCGATACGAAACGTGACCTCCCCAAATTTTGGAAACGGGGAAACACGAATATATATATATATATATATATATATATATATCTGTATTAGGACATTTAAGAAATATGTGCAATCATAAAGCATATATGATACATTCTAATTTATTACATTATGATAAAATTGTCAATTGTCAATGCATAAACTATAAGTCTCTAAATTTACATCACATTTACTCATGAATGATCACATAATGAAAATAGAAATATCCAAAATCAGCCACGAGAAATTTCTAATTTCTTGTCTCGTGCTTGATTGGGAGTCTTCTCCTACATAGTCAAACGACCTTAGTGCTCTTGATTAAATACAAGTTTCATACCCTAGTACCCTACATGCTCTTGATTATTAGGAGTCTCCCCTGCATAGAGGGCTTGGTTCTCTTCATTAAATACAAGTTCCATACCCTAGTACATGATAAAATCCAATGGAAACATTGCAATCCCCCCAATCTTGAAATCCTGAAAAACAGGTCTGCTGGATTTTGAGTGAGATCTAAAATTCTACTTTCTCCATATGAAATCCAATGAGGGCGAAACCACTCTCAAACATCCTGAGTCATTTCATGGTAATGTTAAAAATTTAAGTAAAAGGATGAAAATAAAAAATAAAGGAGAATATCACTTTCTTAACATTACCATGAACTGCATATGCCTTAAACTTCCTGATAAATTGCATATCAACATTAGGGCAAAAGTCCACTTTTAGAACTTTAGATAGGCATCTAGAAGCAACTAGAAGTCACTAGGATAACCTAAAAATAAATTAGAAAACAAATTAAAAAAAAAACACAAGTAAAACGCTGAAACGTGAGTCGTATGGCCCTGAAACGCGTTTCAGGCCGTACTGGCCACGTTTCATGATCAGTTTCATGAAACGTGGCAATACGGCCTGGAATGCGTTTCAGGGCCGTACCACACGTGTTTCAGCATTTCGTACTTGTTTCCCTACGGAAACGCCCCCTTGCCCTACGTTTCCTGCAACTTATGACCTCTTTCACTTTCCATTTTAATAGGAACCATTTGTTAAATGCACCTCCATCATGCATACGATGCATGAAGTAAAGACGAATAAAAAGGAATTTTATTAAAATAACATATATCAAAATTTATTTGTATGGTACTTGGATTATTAATTATTAACATCTTTGGTTTGGAATATCTTCAACAAAATTTAATAAGTGGGATGAGTAGTAGTGTTGCTTATTATACCACCCTTGTTTATCATTTTACAAATAGTTAAATATTGTAAACTTGAGGGGAAAAGCACTTGTATGGTGAAATATCAATGGAGTGATACTAGGAGAGTGATACAAGGAGAGTGGAGCTTTTGCATCTGCGAAGATGTCTAGATTGTATAGTGTGACAGTGTAAGTGGATAGCTAGAGAGCGAATGAGTTGTAATGGTATTCTCTAAACACGTGTTTCGTCATGAAAATATTAGGAACTGATCACTAATTCTGTCTTGAAAAGAAACTAGGGAATGAATATTAGAAGCAAGTGTTAATTTAAACTAGAGAATGGATGTTAAAAGCGAGTGTTAATTTTCAAAATCTATTTCTAGTTTCTAGGTTATTTCAAAACAAATCTAATTCAATTTTCTGTAACCATGCTTCACTAAGAAACATCAATTTTGAAACAGGTTGACATTGCTCATCACTTCTCAATCTATACAACTTGCATTTGCTACAAATTTGATAGTGCCTTTGTCCTAAACGATACATTTGTTTCCTATCACTCATAAGATCCTAGAACAACATTTTCATTGGTCTTCCATAGCTCCAATCCACATTTGGAGTGAAATTTTGCATGTGAGTAATCGGCACTGTATACACCAGGCATCAATTACAATGCTCTTTCAAGTTCTACAGTGTGTTTAACCCACACTCCCATATTAGAATCTTTCACAAATTCATATGAGATTTTATCAGATGTTGTGGTCAACTTTGGTTTCTATCTAGTGTTGAGTTTTAGGCACTGTTCACAAGCTGGAAAGCTATAGAATATAAGTTTGGATATTCCATAACTATGGATTTTATTCCTTTTCATTTCATGCTTTTGAATCTGGTATAAACCACAACCCATCAGACATGGCTACTAACAAGGAAACAATCAATTGTGATGTCATTGTAAATGAAAGTGCAAGGATTTTTCAATGTGATTCAGATCCAAAATCTAATCTGAAATTTGTTTATGCTAGTTGTTATTGAGGCTAAAAATTGAGTTGTGTGGCAGGAATGTGAAGGACAGTCAAGTCTACAAGAGTTGAGTGTGCATGAAGAGCACAAGAATGAAGTGGTGGAAAAATGCTCCAAGGAAAACTCATAGCAACACCAGTTTGGAAATGAGAACATGTATTACAGCACTTTGCAGGATATGTCATTGCAAGACCTTCCTCAACCAAGAGAAGAATGGACATGCAGAAAACTGAAAAGGCAAGTTCTCCTCGAGAGTGAAGGAAAAGTTACTTCTGCAGCAAAGCAGGACATATCCAGGACAGCCATGGAATTCAGGTGGTTGGTGGAGTAGAAAAATGAATGTAAAGAGTGGTAGAGTCCAGTTGGAGGATGTACAATGGACAAGATTGGAGTCTTTAGAATTCATGGCAGTGCACAAGATTGGAGTCTTCAGAAGTCATAGTGTAACAAACTAAATTTATATAAAAATAGACACAAATAATGTAAAAACAACGAAAAAGATTAAATGATTAATTAGTTAGCAATTAATGAAACGGTATGTCCCTAAAGGACATATCTGTTTGTGAAAGGGTACTTACCTGGCTATATATACGCAAGACCCTCATTCTCATTGTATCATCATTCTTCATACATTTTAATATATAATATTTGTATCCTCAATGGATATCTTTATATTCCAGGTCTAGAGTATTTAACGAGAAGTACGAACTTTCGCTTCATTTGGTATCAGAGCAATTCGATCCTCTGGTTGCTCCACCACTGCACAGAGTCACGCTCTCCAATCCCTAAAGGACATATCTATTCGTGAAAGGGTACTTACCTGGCTATATATACAAGACCCTCATTCTCATTGTATTATCATTCTTCATACATTTTAATATATAATATTTGTATCCTCAATGGATATCTTTATATTCCTTGGAGTATTTAACAAGAAGTACGAACTTTGTTTGCTTCACATAGCAGGCTCAAATTCCTAATACTTGAGCATAAGTTTATTATACTACCAAGATGTAAAAAGGTACATTTATTGGAGGACAAACCGGATTCTATATTGATCTTAGATGGGCTGAAATTTTCAGTCATCACTAAGTCAAATCTGACCACTGAGTTAGGTGATAATCAAATGGTTCATGAATTGGCATCAACCATGCCAACCATGCCAACCATGCCAAATATAGATCTTGCATTCAATTTTGGTGCATTGTGCTTTGAAAAGACAATGGGATGTAGAGTTGTCGACCATACTCTGTTGTGGATCAGTTCCACTACTAAATGATGGGTGGTGGAGATCACTATTCTAAACCTAACTTGCTTTCACAATTGATGCATGGTAGCATTTATTACAATCCTAATGTTGAGAGTAGAGGCATCATTTTGAATTAGGCAGTTAGACCACTTGCAACTTTTGGCCCTTTCAATTGTAATTGCCATTGCCACGTGTTGATTTTGGGTAGCATCGGATGTGCTCTAAGCCTCAAATTTTGCAAGGAGGCTTGGGCACATGTATTCCAAAGAAACCATAAAGCGTTTTGGGAAATTCCACCCAGAAGTGATTTTATTAAAATAATTAATATTTTTAATGAGGTTCTCAAGTCTAAACTTGGGAAAATTAAAATATTAATGGGTATTAATCTAATCGGGGGTGAAACTTCTAGAAAAAGCCAAAACGATCTGAGCCTTTGATTAAGATGTAATCTAGGCCGTTAGTTGTCAAACAAGAAGATATAAGAAGGGACTTGAGGGTCATTTGGAAGACACCAAGAGAGATCAAGAAATCAATTTTTCTGAAGTGAGAATTTCTCAGGAGGAAAATTTGATTGAGGAGCTTTCCTGCAGTTGAGGGGTAGGGATAGCTTCTGGAGAGAGCGTGATTTTCTCAGTTGGAGAATCATCAACAAAGAGAGGCAGAGAGTAATCTAGCAGTGGCAGCGCTGAGCTAGAGGGGCTGACGCAAAGCCACGCAGAGGTAGCGCAAAAGCCAATGAGGAGTCCGAAATTTGCAGAGGGAATTCGAGTTTCAAAAGTTGGGAACTGGGGTGTGAGATCGGGAAGTAGAAATCGAATGTCCTGGACAACAAATCCACTAGCCAGAGGAGTGATGTAGTCCCTAGAGAGCTTGATGCTGGGTTAACGCAAATACTGCGCAGAGGCAACCAGAAAAGCCAGGGAATTCAGTTTGGGGTTGGATCAATCAGGATTTCTAGTGATAGTGTGAGGTAACCTCACAATTCTTTCTGCCAATATTTCTCTCTGTAACTGAATAACCCTGTGAGGTATTCAAAGATGTATTCAGAATTTGCTATTGCTTAATAATAATAAACCCTCAGAGCTGTTGCACCGGTTTTCCCACATTAGGTTTTTCTGGGGACTTTTGTCTAACAATAATGGTGTCCTATGTTTGTATTTCCTTGCTCAGTTTCTATGTTTTAGAATCATATTTAATTTGGTGCAGGCTGCTTCAGTAATTTGCTTCAATATTTCAAGAAGAAATCTGAAATAAGTTTGTAATGTAATTTACAATCTAGGTGAAGTAGATTCAGCTGGTTGCAGTAGGATTCCTGAGATTGTTAGATCTAGGAATTTTCACATGGTATCAGAGTTGTTGATGTGAAACAGGGAAGAGCAGATCTAGCACTGAAGCAAGGGCTAACTTGTTGCAACAAGCAGCAGTTCGAATCCCTTGAGGGATAGCGTAGTTCTAGCTAGGAGGGCTATATTTTCGTGGGTGTCTCTCTCTGAGTGAGCCGACAGAGAGGTAAGACTGCCAGATCAAAATCTTACCAAGGACGAGGGAGCTACGCAGAGCCACACAAAGCTAGAGGGGCACAGTTTTATGCAAGATGAGTCCTAGGAAGAAACACCGTCAAAAGGAAGAAGTAGATCGCATAGAGAGGGAATAATTCCTTAGTGATTTCTTGCCGAGGAATCAATATTTCTCATTTGTTGAGCAGCAGAGGAACAACAACTTACTAGCTCCATCAGGGAGTGCGTAAGGCAGCCTAGGAGCTATGCAGTAGGGAGAAAGAGGGAGTTGTTCGACATTTTTTTCGGTGGATATGGCAACCAATGGCTTGAGGGACCAAGACAGGTTGGATGGGGCTTCCAACTATGCCATCTGGAAGGTTAGAATGACTTTCCTTCTAGATGAGCATACCCTCAAGACATATGTTGATAATGTGGTAGCTGTCCTGACATATGTAGATCCACTGAAGAAGTACAAAGCTGAGATGGCTAAGGCGAAGAGGATGATCCTGGATGGAGTCAAGGATCATGTGGTGTGCCACGTTGCTAGCAAAGCAATCGCTAAGGAGATGTGGGATGCCTTGGCCACATTGTATTACGGATCTTCTGAGCAGCAAAAGATGTACTTAGAGCAGAAGCTGAGATCTGCTCAGATGCAAAAGGGAGAACGTGTGGATCCGCTCCTCACGAAACTGAAGGAGACCCATGATGAGCTGTCAGCTGCAGGACATACAGCTCAGGTTTCGGAGTTAGTGAGACTAGCTCTAAATTCCGTCTTGGATGAGTGACAAATCTTTGTCCACAGTATCCTGGGCAGAGCAACATTGCCAAATTGGGATGAGATGTGGGCAGCTTTGAAACAAGAAGAGCTGAGGAGAGACCTACTCAAGGTGAAACTTGATGGGAGCAACAACAGCAGTGGGTCAAAGCCCAAAGTAGAGGAGTAGGATAACGTAGCCCTTGCATCAAAGGAACAACATGGTCAATAGAGACGAAAGAAGAACGTTTCCAAGGTCAAGTGTTTCAGATGTGGCGAGATGGGCCACTATGCATCCCAGTGTCCTTTGAAGAAAAAGGACAAGGATGAGAAGCATGATCCTAAGGTTGCAGTCGCTAAAAGATTGAACAGGAGGAGTTCGCCATGACAACCAAGATACCTCCAGGAGGGAGGTGGGCTGATATACAATTGTAGTTCGATAGAGCTACAGATGGGCAAAATCCTTGAGGAGCCCACCTCTTGGATCATCACCTTGCTATGGGAGCCCATGATTAGTAGTAGTGGGATGGTGGAGTTTCAGTTGGTGCCATGGAGTGTTGATTCGATAGATGCAATGGTTAGTAGAGCCATAATGTGAGCAACGCAGAGCAGAGGCAATAGTGCCAGGAGGCACAGTGCAAAGCTCCAGTAGCATAGTGGCTTCAGAGGCAGCGTGTGACTAGCAGCAGTCAGGATTTCAGCACTGAGGAGTATCCACTGGATACTTGTCCAGTTTTGGGTGTTTTTAGTTGCTTCGCTCAGCAACTGAGTTGCAGTACGAATGCAGTGTTAGCAGTCACAATGCTAGTAGCATAGCAGATGCAACGTTTGAGAGGGAGCTACAGTATAGATGTAGCATTGACAGTGGCAGTGTCAAAGGCAGCAGTACAATAGCAGCAACAACGCAGTATTTGGTGGACAACATGTCAGACATCAACAATGCAGAGGACGATGCTTCAGAGTCAGAGCAGTATGCAGTAGCAGTATATTGCTAGAGCACATTCCTCGCTAAGAGGGAGTGTTGATTTGGGGTAGCATCAAATGTGCTCTAAGCCTCAAATTTTGTAGGGAGGCTTGGGCACATGTATTCCAAAGAACCCAAAAAGAGTTTTGGAATATTCCACACAAAAGTGATTTTATTAAAATAATTAATATTTTTAATGAGGTTCCTAAGTCTAAACTTCGGAAAATTAAAATATTAATGGGTATTAATCTAATCAGGGGTGAAACATCTAGAAAAAGCCATGGATCAAGCCAAAATGATCTGAGCCTTTGATTAGGATGTAATCTAGGCCGTTGGTTGTCCAACAGGAAGATATAAGAAGGGGCTTGAGGGTCATTTGGACGACACCAAGAGAGATCAAGAAATCGATTTTCTGAAGTGAGAAGTTCTCAGGAGGAAAATTTGATTGAGGAGATTTCTTGTAGTTGAGGGGCAGGGATAGCTTCCGGAGAGAGTGATTTTCTCAGCCAGAGAATCATCAACAGAGAGAGGCAGAGAGTAATCCAGCAGTGGCAGCGCTGAGCCAGAGGGGCTGACGCAGAGCCACGCAAAGGCAACACAGAAGCCAGTGAGGAGTCCAAAATTTGCAGAGGGAATTCGAGTTTCAGAAGCCGAGAGCCGGGGTGTGAGACCGGGAGGTAGAAATCGAATCTCTTGGGCAACAAATCGACTAGCCAGAGGAGTGACGCAGTCCCTAGAGAGCTTGACGCTGGGTTGACGCAGATACTGCGTAGAGGCAGCGAAAAAAGCAGAGGGAATTCAGTCTGGGGCTGGATCAGTCAGGATTTCCAGTGATAGTGTGAGGTAACCTCACAATTCTTTCTGCCAATTTTTCTCTCTATAATTGAATAACTCTGTGAGGTATTCAGAATTTTCTACTGCTTAATCATAATAAACCCTCAGAGTTGTTGCACTGATTTTCCCGCATTGGGATTTTCTAGGGACTTTTGTCCAAAAATAATGGTGTCCTATGTGTTTGTATTTCCTTTCTCAGTTTCTATGTTTCAGAATCATATTTAATTTGGTGTAGCCCGCTTCAATGATTTGCTTCAATATTTCAAGAAGAAATTTGAAATAAGTTTGTAACGTACTTTACAATCTAGGTGAAGTAGATTCAGTTGGTTGCAGTAGGATTTCTGAGATTGTTAGATCTAGGAATTTTCACACAATCAAGTGTTGGGTAGTGGGGGCTCTAGATGTTTGTCGGGTTAGTGTGATACATTGAATTTTGCAACTTGATTTGCTCTTCCAAGTAAATCGAGTCAACATTGGGTTAGATATACATTATAGTTGGATATACATTACATTCAAATTACTTCGGTTGTATGTTGTTTTGTGGATTAATATGGAGATGATATGGGTCAGCTAACTACAAACTACATATACAACACCAAGTATGCACGATTCTCTATGTTTTGATTCATTGATAGCTGAATTAGTAATGGGATTTAATAGAAGACATTAAGAGATGACCAACTTGGCCGAGTAAGTACAAACCCAATGGAGTTGGACTACTTTAGCACCGAACCAACCCCTAACCCAACTAGAGGGCTGACTCAAGATGGTATCTTTTCAACTCGGTCAATTCGGCAAAGTCCAAGTCTGAATTGTCTGAGATTAAAGGCAAGAAAAAGTTTGATCTAGATATAGCAACTAGTAGTGAAAATTCCAATATATGGCACCTAGAAGAAGACTGGACAATTAGTTTAAGATGCAGAACTTCAGAGTAGCCACAGTGGTAGTTCTCAGTTAGTGATATCATGCATGATTTGTTGTAGTATTCATATTGACAAGGAAACCCTAATTTTTCATTAGGAGTGTTATAGACCAGTTTAATATTGTGCTAGATATTTGAGAATACACATATATACTAGAATTTTCCTTTATTCTCTTCATTCAATTCCAATACAAGAGATTTGTTAGACAATAATGATCTGGGTTTCCAGCATCTAGCAACACCTCAAAATACCAGCCTGCAGATTCCCCTCGGCAGCAGGGTTGGAGGCAGATATAGTCAGAGTTGAGGAGGATTACACTGTACACTTTTGTTTGTTCTGCAATGTAACAGAAGTATCTGAATTTTGCACAAAAGGCACATAAGAATCAGATATCACAAATCACATAATTGCAAGCATACCCGTTGCATTTGTAGAGACATAAACAAGGTATAAGATATCCCAATCATGTAATCACCATCATACACAGTAGAATGTATGCTAAGTTCAGTTATTTCCTAAATGTGTTTTTAACTTTTTAATGTAATTCTAGGATCATGGATCTCTGTTCTGAAAAATTAATACTAACACAATGGGATATTCTAACTCTAGATTCTCAAACAAAACTAAAAATACCAAGCTAAATGATTCATCTGCTTTGTAGAATACGGGAAGATAGCATGATGCGAATAATAAATTGTGAAGGGAAGTGGACTCTCAAAGCATGCTTGCATCCCTTATGCCATAAGAAAAATAATCTCTAGGCTGCTAGTTAGACTTAGAACTAAGAACGAAGAAAAAACAGCATGTTTTCACTTTAAGTAATCATCCAAAACTCTATAACAGAAAATGAGTTACAGCAATATGACTGAATCAGTTATTTTAAATATACAACACATATGACACAGATTCATATATTTGAAAATAATAAGCAGCCCTAGACATACACCATCAAGAAGATGGAATTTTTTATTACATCATAAATATATTGTGATAAGTAAAAAACTTTGAACTTACTTCTGCAAGTTTGGCCACAGTAGACTCCTTCAGTATCTTGTTCAGAAGGAATTGGGCAGAGTTGACCAAACTAAATGGCCGTGCAAAGTAATCCGCAAATCGCATCAACTGAACATCAGGCTGCTTTTCATATGAGGTCTACAAATCCAACACCAGAGACACAACCTAATTAGAAGAAGTCAAATCCTTTCCTAATACTTGCTCCAAAAGTTGATCATATATGCATAATGAAAAACATCTCATCCCAATAGTTCAGTTCACTACGGAATAATATTTTCACTTGATATGCAAAAAAAGGAAAAAAACTATAACCTCAAAAATTGTAAATCAACAAGAATGAAAATGAACCAAAGTTTCGTCACTGAGAGTTCAACCACGAAAATAGAATTTGAAATAAAATTTTATAAAGCTGAGTTTTCCAATACTTTCTTGATTAAATTCCATTCACTGTCTTGATCCTAAGTAAAAGAGCTCGTAAGAACAAGACAAGTCCCAAACGATGTCAGGTCTTGATCCTTAGTAAAAGAGCTTGTAGGAACATGACAAGTCCCAAAGGGTGTCAAAATAAGAAAAGTAAGCCTAAACATTATTCATATCAAAGTTTAAAAAATCCCTTCCTGCAAGTGACGGAAAGAATCCAATGTAAGAGTTTCAAAACAATTTTTCCCTATTTTCCATTTTTACTCAAAGGACCTATAAATATTTTTCAATCCAGTTTGATTTAGTGGACCACAAATAACCTAAAAGTTAGTTATGTATCAGCATCTGATCTATATACATGAGTGTCTGAATCGCTACTGCTATTTTTGACTCAGTAGAATAGAGTCAACTTGGGACAAAATTAATTAGGCTCACCAGCAAGGTCAAGCAAGTTCGCCTCAGGAATAATCGAAACCTCAGCGGAATTTACAACTAAGGTTGCATTTAATCCATAGAAGCCTAAATTCCTTTTAATAGTACCATTATATCACCGTACAATTGAAGATGAAGAATGTGAAAGAAGATGTTGATGAGGAATGTAAAACAAGATCCTAAATATTTTGAAATAGCTAAAATAGTTCAACTATCTGAATGAAGATGAAGAATGCTTAACAATGTACAAAAGATAGGAAATGCTAAATCATTAATTACAGAGCTTATATAAACGTTTGGAGAGGAGATTAAAATTCTCAGATCATTTAAAGAACACATACAAAATAACAAACACTTATAAATGTATGCAACATATAATCCATTAATGAAAAAAATGTCAATCGATCCATACGAGAAGTAATTCAAAGCCTTGGGGATCTACCAGCGAATCAAGCAACTCTAAAATTTCTGGAAGCCCAAAAAATAAATAAATGTGATTTATATTATTAAATATGAATTTATATTATTAAATATTAATGTATATCACATAATTGTGTTTGTGTTTCTTTGTTGTACATTAACTCTACAAATGTAATATGCCATCTACAAATGTCATAACTATTTATAAATCCTACACGTCCTCAACATGCAGCAAGGTAGCAATGAGTTCCCTCACACACCTATGCAGAAAGGTCTTGGAACAACTAGGTTCAGGAAGTGGTAATATGTGGTAACTCGTTTCCCTGGGTGGTTGAGTTCAAGTTGAACCAACAGACTGAGACTCCTTAGAAAAGACGCTTCGATCTACACCTAGCTTCTTTCCTTTCACCAATATATTCATGGGTATCTATTAATCTTTAACAAAGTCAAGAGTTGGGTTGTGATCCAGAAGGAAAGCTGCTCAATCCTCTCTCCCAGATAAAAGAAAGTGTCCAATAACACTCTTACTGACCCATAGTCAGTCCCAATGAAGAGAGTGTGTCATACCACTCTTACTGACCCGAAGTCAGTTCCAAAAGAGAGTGAGTTATATCACTCTTACTAACTCGAAGTCAGTTCCAATTGATCCCAGATCAATGTCATCCTAGCATAGGGAGTACAATAGATACACAATGCGTCCATCGGTACTACTATGGTCCCTACCCTCATTTCCCTACTCATTGGCCAGATGAGAGGTACTTCCCATGAGTCCCAGACTGCATGGGTAGGATGTCTTGGCAGGAGAAGGATGAACCACTCATCCTACCTACATGTCGCCATGGGGTATCACAAGGGAAGGCTGAATCATTCACCCTGTACATAGTGCACCACTAGGGGAGGGTGAGTCACCCTATGGTCGCTTGTCGCTCCAAAAAGTACCCCAAGCCCCCCGGAGCTCCCAAAGCTCAATATATGCATCATATAGGACCCTCATAAGAGGGTCGCTCCACAACTCCTAGTCGTTCTCAGAAAGTCAAGAATTTGACCTTTCCCACAGGCTTCGTCAAAATATCAGCAACCTGTTCATTAGTCCCAATATGATAGAGCCTTATTGCTCCTCGTTGTACCATATCTCGAATAAAGTGGTACTTGATGTCGATGTGCTTGGGAGCGATCATGAAATACGAGATTCTCAGATAAACGAATCCCACTCTAGTTGTCATCGAGGATCACAATAGTATCTAGCGTATGTCCAAACAATTCAATGAAGAGCTTCCTCAACCAGACAGCCTCACAGGAGGCCATACTCACAGCAATGTACTCTACCCCAGTGGTGCTCAAAGCCATCGACTTCTACTTCTTGCTCATCCAGGATATCGAGGCAGAACCCAAAGAGAAACAGCACCCGAAAGTGCTCTTTCGGTCCACCACACTGCCTGCCCAATCAGCATCAGAATATCCATGTAGCCTCACATCTCTGGCAGTGTATCTCAACCCATGAGTGATTGTGCCCTGAAGATATCTCAGAAGATTCTTGGCACCAATCCAATGTGAGTGATGAGGCTCAACCATATATTGGCTCAACGTGTTGACTGCAAAACATATATCCGGACGGGAGTTCACCAAGAACATCAATGCTCCTATGAGTTGATGATACTCAGAAGCATTTCCCAAAACAGGTCCGACAGCACTACCGCATAACTTCTTGAAGTTAAGCTCCATCGGGGTAGTCATGGGCTTGCAGTCCACCATACCAAATCTCTCCAATATCTTCACCATATATTTTCCTTGAGATAGGAAAATTTCTCCTGGCTTCTGCCAAACTTCTAGCCCTAGGAAATAGTGCATTAGTCCTAAGTCATTCATCTCAAATTCGGAAGCTAACTCCCTTTTACATTTGTGAATGAGAGGGTCTGCACTTGTCAGAAAGAGGTCGTCAACATACAACACCAGTATGAGAGGCTTATCATTCTCAACCTTAAAGTAAAGGTTTGGATCGGCTTCACTCCTAGTGAATCCCAGCTTCATCAAGTAGCTATCGATCCTTTCATACCAAGCTCGAGGTGCTTGCTTCAGCCCATAGAGAGCTTTCTTCAACCTGCATATGTGAGATTCCTGATTATGAATCTCAAACCCCTCGGGTTGTTCCACATAGACTTCCTCTTTAATCGAACCATGCAAGAACGTGGTCTTGACATCCATCTGATGTAGGTTCCATCCTTGCGAAGCGGCAAGGGCTATGATGGAGCAGATAATTGTGTATTGGGCAACAAGTGCAAATATCTCATCATAGTCCACACCTTCCTTTTGAGAGAAGCCTTGAGCAACAAAGCGAGCCTTATACTTTTCAGCACTCCCATCGAATCCATGCTTTATTTTGTAAAGGCACTTTGAGGTGACATCTGTTTTGTCTTGGGGTATGGGGACCACATCCCAAACATCATTCTTCGTGATGGACTCGTATTCCTCATTAATAGCATCCTTCCATACTAGATGCTTCACGACTTCTTCGAATGATGAAGGCTCATTTTGAATGATGGTGCTCATAATAGTCAAGTATCCCTGATACCTGGTCGGCTTCTTACTTTCACAGAAAGTCCCTTTGGGTGCAATATGTCCCTCGACATCATCAAGTGTCCCCCTAAGCCATGAGGGCCTCTTCTTAGAAGAGGAAGGTTCTTGCGGAAGGGGATCAATAGGATCCACAGGTTCTTCCACATTGGGCATCATCTCATCTTCCTTCTCATCCGACTTCTTGGTGTCAGCTTCTTTATTTTTCCTTAGAATAGGAAGATTGTCAACCTTGCTAAGAGCCATATCTTCGTCAAAGGTGACATCATGACTTATCTCGACTTCCCTTTGACCAACCACATAGATTCTATAGCCCTTAGAAGTTTCGCTATAGCCCACAAAGATTCCCTTCTTTCTAGATGCACCCAATTTTCTTCTTTTCTCTTTCGGCACATGAAAATATACAAGACTTCCAAAAATTCTAAAATGAGAGACATCAGGTTTCTTACCAGTGAACATTTCTTTAGGAGTCTTGTAATCCAATGCTTGATGAGGGCATTATTTTTGAACATATACGGCGGTGTTCACAGCTTCGGCCCATAGAAACTTTGGAAGCCTTTGATCATGTAGCATGGAATGAACAACTTCCAAAATTGTATGGTTCTTCCTTTCCACCACACCATTCTGCTCAGGAGTGTATGGTGTTGTGTTCTCCCTCTTAATGCCAACTTCTTTGCAAAAGTCATGGAACTCATTGGATTCATACTCGGCCCATTATCAGTCCTTAAGATCTCGATCCTATTCTTTGTTTGATTCTCGATCAAGGCTTTGAAGTGACAGAACCAGGAGAACACTTCATCCTTCTTTTTCAAGAAATATATCCAAGTCTTGCGAGAATAATCATCTGTAAAAGTGAGATAATATAGATATCCTCCCAAAGAGTTCATGGGCATCATACCATATATGTCGGAGTGAACCAATTGCAAAATGTCGGAGGTCTTGCTATGGCTTGAGGGGAATGGTCCCCTTTTGAGCTTTCCTTTAGCACATCCCGGACATACACCTTCATGCTCTACTTTAAACTCGGGCATCCTTGTCACCATCTGCCTCACATCGGGTAGAACCTTATAATGAAGGTGGGCAAACCTTCCGTGCCATAATTCAAACTGTAGAGTTGTGTCGCAAGACATGACTTCGAACGGACTTCCTCCAACTTGATATAAAGAGTCAACTCAAAACCCAAGAGTGAAAGCAACTTTAAAATTCTTTTTTCGCACACGTACCTTGCCATCGATGAAGGCCACCTTGTAGCCTTTGTCTTCCATTGCCGAAATGGACACCAGGTTCTTCTTGAGATCAGGTACATATAGGACTTCTTGCAAATGAATTGTTTTACCTTGATTCAATTAAAGAGTAACATTCCCTACACCCTTTACAGGATAAGTGGAATTGTCTCCAACAATAATCTCCAAGTTTGTCTCCTTCTCTATCAGATTAGAGGGAGCTTCCTTGTAACTAGTGAAGTGCCTTGAGGCACCACTATCAATAAGCTAATTGCCCAACGAATCCAGAGTAGAGGTTGTGGAGAGGGCCGATATCAGATAATATTCATCTTGCTTATTGTCAACAACATTTGATTCATACCTGGAGTTCCTTGCTTTCTTGGAGGGTTGACCACCTCCTTGATTTCCCACATTTCTCTTTCCTTTGCCATTGAACCTGCCATTCCTTTGATTGTGGTTGGAGTTGCCTCGGGAGTGATTTTGATCATCGTCATGTGATGTGTCCTTTCTATTTGGACACTCCCTTGCATAGTGGCCAAATTTATTGCAAACGAAGCATCTTCCCTTCCTTCCACCTTTCGATCTGATCTTTCCTTTGAAGTGACTTTTAGACCTAGAATTATTTCTCCTTTTGGCATGAGAGGCGAAAGCAGTGGGATTGCCTTTGCTTGAAGGCATTTCTTGTTCCACCATCCTTGTCTCTTCTTGAATGCATCTTTCCATCAATTCTTCAAATCCTGGAATTCGGTCATTGTTGAGAAGAGTGGTTCTAAATGCATACCATTCGGATGGGAGTCCAAGGGTAGTGATATTTAGTTCCTTGTTAGAAATGACTTCTCCAATCAATAAGAGATCATTCTTGATCTCAGTGATCCTTAAGAAGTAGGATTGAATATCCTCGTCCTTGCCCTTCTTAATATCCTTCAGCTTATTTTTGAGGAACAAAACTTGATTTGTATCACTAACTTTAAACAAGCTTACCAATCTATCGTAGATCTCCTTGGAGATGTTCAACTCGGAAATGTAGGCCGCCAGACGCTTGTCAATTAAGTCCTGGATGATCTTCTTTTCTTTGACTCACCCTTAGTGTACTTGTTCCTTGTGGCAACCGGTGCATTTGATGGAGGCTCCGTAATTCTGCTCCTCACATAGTCCAACACTTCCTGCTCTTCCAATGTCAGATCAATAGACATCTTCCATCTGTGATAGTCAGACTTCTCACGGAGCTTGTCTTCGGCGGGGAAGTATGATGAGGAACACATGAAGACTTTTGACTTTTTCCAACTGTCTCTGGTGATTGCTCGTGCTCTTGCTGTTGCTTGGGCTTTGTCTTCACCTCAGCTCTGATACCATGTTAAATTATGGTATGTTCTATGCTTAAGAGCAATTTACTTCAATTCTTCTTATTAGCCCAATATCAATTCCCAGTATTGCAATCACATCAACATGATAGTAAAATGCAAATAGAACATAAATGTAAACAACAGAAGACAAGCCAAGACAAGAGACAAAAGATGTGGCACCAGGGACAAACCCCAATGCGGGGAAACCCTTTGATCAATTCTTCTATATTCTTGAATAATTCAGCAGAGAGAGAGAGAAATAGTACAATATCACAAATCTGTGATTTACAACAGCAGCAATGTAATTCTGATCAACAAGGTCAAAGCTGGTCAAACAGCTCCAAAAGACCTCAAAACAACCTAGGAGAACTCGGCCTCCAACAGCAGTAGATAGCAGCCCAAAACAGTGAATGCAAGGAGGTCGAAACAACAATCAATGCTACAGCAATACTGTGGTCAGCCCTAACCAGTCAATGCTGTCCCAGACATGTTCTCCAACAGGTCAATGCAGGCTGTCCAGCAATGCGGCTAGCCTAGGAGAGGCTGCCCAACCCAATAATGCAGTCAACTTCCTCTTCGCTGGTCAAACACATGCATAATATACCCTTGCTGCTCCACAGTCAGCCCTAGGTCAACGCTGTCCCAAAACTGGCCTGTGTCCTTCCTTTTCTCCCACGTGAGTTCTGCTCCTCCTATGCATACCAAGAGACTAGGAGAGAGAGGAATGAGATGGTGAGATGATTGTACTAATGCCTCAAGGTCTCCTCTACTTATATGCCACGTTGAGGTTTAGCTGGGGGTGTGCAACACTATTTTACTTGCTGGCCGACCTTGACAATTTGTGAAGAAATACAAATAAATTCATATCTATATGAATACATGTCGGAATCGGATGATCGTTAGATCAATCCTACACCTCTCGATGAGAGGAATCCAAGAAAAATATCAGCTGCCATAAATATTAGTTGTCAATTTTAACAATAATATACAGCCTTCCGAACGAAGGGTTATCTTCTCAATCTGATGTTTTCTTGAATTTCAAATCTGCAAACAATGTCCCATTTAAGGGTTCCTTTTTAGGTCCACGTTATTCAATGTTTAGTTGGTCAGTTGGACTAATGTAGTTACAACTTATGCCACTGCTTTGCAATACAGCACTTTTCGTCCTCAGACTCGGTTAAAAGATGAAGAATCCAGTGTCCGATATGTTTTGATATGAAAAACCTTTATGAGATAAAGGATGGAGAGTTTTGAACATGCAACATCAATACAAAGCATCCATTATCCATTATGTACAGGTAATTATTACCAAAAATATTTCCATCCCCGGTTCCTTTTGAAAACTTTACAGCAAGTTCCAAGGAAAAGTGGACAAAAGAAAAAACGTTATCTTGTCTTCATTTCTCATACTGAAATCCAATGTTGACATACGTTATGTAAAATACCCAGTAACTATCCAGATGACGATGTTCCTCATCAATCCTAGAAGCCTTCTCATTTAGAAACCCCTATAATGCAATGAAAGATACTAAAGGGAATTACTGGAGACATTAAGTCAACATTCAATCCCCTGGAAAAAATTATATGTAAGACTGTTGTTGTAATGAGGAAGTATTGGAAAGAGGGATGATGTCTGCCACCTATATGTAGTACAAGTTTATGCTTTCCCCTTGTTACAGAGTCAAAGGACAAATTTTGTTACGATAGACTACTTAAGTAGATAAGAGCAAAAAGAACATATGTATCAAATATATGATTATGTCATACAACATGCATTAGCTGGATCAAAAAGAATTTTCAAACAAAAAACTTACCTTCATTCTCGACTTTCATAAAATATGGATGCTGAAGAGCATCTGTTGCAGATATCCGATCCTCCTATGAAGCAAAAAATACCAATGTCAGTATTCTGGTAATGCCTGTTCGGTGTTGGTTGTTAATAACAAGAAAAACGAAAATTTTAAGTATCTCAAGTAATCAAAAGTTGTAAAAACAAACTTAAGTATCTACTAATAAAAAACAAATCTCATCTATCTTGCTTGGAATCCTTATTCTCCTTCAAATTCAATCAAGGAAAGTGGCAAGTAAACAAGTGGAAAAGACACTCAACACTCTAATGGAATGAAAACCATCATATACTCGTGGGACACATAATAAAAAAGGCACATGTTCGGGCCCCCCAAAAAGGAAGTCCGTTGAGAAGGTTATTTTTGCAGTCGTTTTGATTTTGTACTAGTGAGGCTGCAACAGGAAAGCCTGGACTCTCTATATCCTAGCTCAGTCAGACTGTGGCTGTTAGCTTTTGGGGTTATTCTGAAAGTTTTTGGCCCATCTTTGGGGATGCTTCATGTGATTTGGAGTACATGGTGTATAATTCAGCCCCTGGATGACCTGTGACGGATTTACATGTGAAAGATGGTCCGTGATGGATTTGCACATTGGAGATGGCTTCCTTAGTGGTTGATTGACTTCAGTTGGGTGCTTCCTTGGTATTCTTCCCCAGGGCGCTAGCGATCTCCTTAAAGCTTGGGTGAAGTTCTACATGATGGCCACATGGAGAAGTTTGCTTGTTTGGAGCATGCCTTAGTTAGGAGGAACTGAAATGAACAAAGTTCATTTATTGAATATGCAATGTAAAAATGGTTGGGTTGAAATTTATATAGGAAAAATGTTAAATAATTGAATAATGAATAACATAGATGATATAGTGATTGATGTCATGTCATGGAATGGGATAATTATATGCATTGACTAGTCACCATGGTTGAATGCTCATATCCTTTAGTTAGGCCATGCCCCTTAGTTAGGATGAGACACTTCATTCATATATATGTATATATATTACATTGCCTATCCCTTCAAGATGCTCTGTTCTCAAAGCATTTTATGGAAACGTTTATGTCTTTGTTCTGGCTTGTAATGCTTTCTCATGACTCTGTTCATCATACCGTGATGGTTGATGATACAAATCAATGAGTTGTGAAGTGTTGAGTAGGATTGTCTTATTCTGAAAGGGTCACACCACCCTAATTCAACTTTTCGTGGAACTGTGCGGGGACAACCTTTGTGATTTGGAAAATGATAAAAGTCCACACCTGAGCTTCTCTTCAATATAATAAAATCTTCACTTAGTTTCCCGTATTGATTTTTGGTTAATTTGTTGAATAATACAATGACTATTACAATTAGGATGATGAAAATGCATCCTTGCATGATGTGTCTTCAGCGCTGGCAGAGCATGTGGATAACCAAGTCTTCAGCGCTGGCAGAGCATGTGGATAAGACCAAGTATCACGTTTGTATTGAGGAGGCTAAGGTTATTGCCAAGGTTGCCCAGTTCCATCATCGGAAACTCAGGGAAGCTATTGAGATCGAAAGAAGGCCTAACAATCTCAATAGAGATGACTGCTGGAAGATCAGTAGATGTTGGATCCCTGCCCTTTCTTCTTAGTCTCCCCCCCCCTCTTTCATCTTTTTTTCGCTTTTGTCGTTCCCCTGGAGCCTTCCTTTCTCCTTTGGTTTATCCTTTTTGGCTCTGGACTCTTTCCAGGCCTTCTCCTGTTTATTTTGTGTCGCTCCTTTTTCCCGGATTGATATTGGTATCTATATTATAGCTAGTATTTATTTACTTATTATATATATATATATATATATATATATATATATATATATATTATTATTATTATTTATTATTATTTATTTTTTATTATTATTATTATTATTATTATTATTTATTATTATTATTATTTATTATTATTTATTTATTTATTATTATTTTATTTATTTATTTATTATTATTATTATTATTATTATTATTATTATTATTTTATTATTTTTCGTCACTAATTTTTATATATTGTTAGTATTGGTAATTTATCTATTTATTAACCGATATATATCATTATTAGTATTTACTTTATTATTTTTTAATTTTTTTTCATAACTAATTTATATATATTATTATTATTTTTATTTTTATATAGATTTTTATCTATTTATTTATTTATCTAGCGAATATATATTATTATTATTTATTTATTTGCTGATTTGTATTATTATTTTATTTAATTACATTTACCTTGTTTATAAATAAGTTAGGTCTTCAATTTAACTAATTCCCATTTAATAATAAAAAAAAAAATTTAATTATTAAATTATACATTTTAACTAATTATTAAAGTAAACCCCTTCTTAAATTATTTCATTTATATAATTATATATTTATATATAGGTATGGTCATTGCTATCTTCCTTGAAATAATCAATTTGACTTTTTGACTGTCCCTAAGTCAAAGCTAGCCGTTATTCTAGATAGCTGTTGGAGGCCCTGCTCATACTATTTAACACGCAAAGCTGGATCTGTTTCTTCAACTTGTCCTGACGATGAGCCACACTTGCTGGCTCGAAACGCGTTGACAAAAGTCTTTCATTATGTGAATTACGCCGAAGCTCTTCTTATAACTATTATGGATCACAGAAGTCTCAATTCAACCATGATGTGTCTTGTTGTTGAAACTTTCATCTTTTGATACTTTCGGTGATTTATTGGTTGGTAACATCTCAATGTAAACATCTTTATAATTTTGGACAGTGATTGTATCTGTATTGGTCCCTTTCTCTATGGTTTGGATTTTACATTCAATAACTTCTCTAATTCAGTTGCATCAATCATTGATTCTTTATTCATCAATGCTTCCTTGCTAGTAAGTTCCTCTATATTTCATGTCTGTGAACTAGCAAGTCACCTCCTAATTTGGGCAACCAAGCATGTTGTGACTTCATGTTCCTATTTTACTAAATCTGTGCAACTGCGAATGTTGTGACTTCATGTTACTATCTACTATTTTACTTCTTAATTTAATCTGTGCAACTGAGCATGTTGTGACTTCATGTTACTATCTTACTATTTTACTTCTTAATTTTTGCAACTAAGCGAGTTGTGACTTCATGTTACTATTAAATCATTTCATGGTGTGACTTCTTCTTACTATCTTATGTATGTTGGAAATACTGAGAGGGGGGTGAATTAGTATTTTTTTCAAATTGTTAAGATTACCAGTTAAGATTCTTCACAATGATAATTAGAAAAATAAATGATAATGATTTTATTATAAACAAGTGAGGACATCAATCCTCTTTTACAAAAATTCGAGTACAATGATGTTTGATGGCACCAACCCTTCAATCTTCTAGGCTCCAACCTGTTGTCAAGCACCAACTTGGACTTTTGTGAGGCTCCAACCCTATTCTTTTCAAGGCTCCAACCTGATTTTTAGAGGCTCCAATCCCTAGGGCACCAACCCTTCAGTCTTCTTAATAAAGATAGATAAGTTAATTACTTGAATTTCTCCAGAAATCTTGTTTTGCACTTCACTTGTCCGTTAGCTCCAAAACAGCTAGTGCTTCACTATCCAAGGTTCTCAATCCTTTATGTCCTTCTTTAGATGATCATGATGAATGATGCCACCAGAGTCATTCCATTATTGTATCTTCACTGATTTATCCTCCAAAGTGTCACTGCAATAGGTTGTGGTGGGGCTCGAGCTCCTCTAGTGAAGTCTGAGCTTACTGTGGAGGAGTACGAGCTTCTATGGCTTATCCAAATGCTGTCCCACAGTCTTCTCTCTAGCAAACAACTTACATGCTCCTTTTATCACAGGTCTGAGAGTATGGTAGATCACTGTTGATGACCACCTCGCTGCTTCAATGAATGCGGGCCTTCTGATCTCCTCGTCTCTTCTGGGTACTGTAGTAATCTTTTTTTGTGTGAAACTTTCTCGTTATTAGTGGAATGCTTCAGATACTGCTCGCTTAAAAATTCTCGACTAGTATCGGAATACTTCAGATAATGTTCCTTCTCAATGGATGAAGGCCTTCTGGATTCCGATCCAAGAGGTCCAAGATTTCTTCAAATACGTCTTGAAGGTTTACAAAGCTTTGTTATATATCAAGCATACGGTTCCTTGTTGCTGGTCCGAATGTTTCATAGGTCCGAGAGATTGTTTCTTCAATTTTTAACCCAATCAAAATTTGCTTCTTCTTCTCGACCTTAAGCTTCTTTTCCTTGGTGATGTAAAGTTCACGATTTGTGAATTGTATCTTACTCTCTGTGATGGATGATTGAGTTCAATGATAGAAATGAAGGTCTGTGGTTTTATTTATATACATTATCTTATGAAAATGAAGGGACGCAACCCTTGGAGGGAGGCGGACATGATGTGGAAGAGTATTAGAGGTTTGTGTATCGGAAGCTTTAACATGACATAACGTGCAAAACTTGCGATATAGGAAAATTCTGACGCAACGGATGTGATATCATATTAAAACGTTATGATAAAGTCAATTGGGTCCACAACCATATCGGCAATCAAATATTAGGTCATACTGAAGGGTCTTATCCTAAGTTGCAGGAAACGTGGCCCTAGGGGGCGTTTCGCCAGGGGAAACGAAACGAAACGCGTTTCCCCGTACCGTACGGCCTAGAAACGCGTTTTCAGCCGTACGGCCACGTTTCCCGAAACGGAAACGTGGCCGTACGGCTGGAAACGCGTTTCCAGGCCGTACGGGCCACGTTTCCCCCAAAAAAACATTTGTTTTTTAATTTTTTTTTTCTAATGTAGATCTCTTACATTTGTTTGCCCTAGTGTTGATATGCAGTTCATGGTAATGTTAAATTCTTAAAGTAAAAGTGATATTCTCCTTTATTTTTCATTTTCATCCTTTTACTTAAATTTTTAACATTACCATGAAATGACTCAGGATGTTTGAGAGTGGTTTCGCCGTCATTGGATTTCATATGGAGAAAGTAGAATTTTAGATCTTACTCAAAATCTAGCAGACTTATTTGTTTTTCAGGATTTCAGGATTGGGGGGATTTCAATGTTTCCATTGGATTTTATCATGTACTAGGGTATGGAACTTGTATTTAATCGAGAGAACAAAGCCCTCTATGCAGGGGAGACTCCCAATAATCAAGAGAATGTAGGGTACTAGGGTATGAAACTTGTATTTAATCAAGAGCACTAAGGTCATTCGACTATGTAGGAGGAGACTCCCAATCAACCACGAGACAAAAAATTAGAAATTTCTCGTGGCTGATTTTGGATATTTCTATTTTCATTATGTGATTATTCATGAGTAAATGTGATGTAAATTTAGATACTTATAGTCTATGCATTGACAATTGACAATTTTATCATAATGTAATAAATTAGAATGTATCTTATATGCTTTATGATTGCACATATTTCTTAAATTCCTATATATATATATATATATATATATATATATATTCGCGTTTCCCCGTTTCCAAAATATGGGGAGGTCGCGTTTCGTATCGCTTCCCGTTTCGGAAACTCGTACCCGTTTCCCCGTTTCGTGCAACCTTGGTCTTATCAGAGGTGCCATTTCAAAAGTTCTGATAAAGTGGTGGATGCGATTTGATAATTAAATCGTTACTAAATCAAGTCAAGTCCGCATATTGGAAGTTAGAGAAAATCATAGGTTATCACATATCAGAGATCAGAGGTTTTGAGTGGTGACACACAATCAAAATGTCGATATGATATTTCTCCGATAGGGTTTTATTATAGCGTTGTGTTATAACTTATATCATATGTGTTGGAACTTTGGTTAAAAGGTTTCCAAATTTTATTAATCCGACAATGGATTACTATTCAAAGGCCCGATTAAAGTCACACGATAATATATGTCATCAAGTATGTCATCAATTATAACCCTCCAATAGTGCAACATCTTATAGTTCCATTAATGACAATTATTGACCAACAATCTCCCCCTTTGTCATTGATGAAAATCTTATTTCTTTCAACATTCTCTCCCCCTTTGACATCAATGGCAAATGGGGTGCCCAATCACTCCCCCTATCAAGCTGTTTCTTGTCATGCTACTCCCCTTGTCATGGTGCTTCTAACCATATCAATGTGTGATCTTAATGTGATGCAAGAGCAATGACCCCTATCTTTTGGTGAAGATATTCAAATGCTTCTCGTACTAGGGGTTTTGTGAAGATATTTGCAATTTGCTCCTTTGTATTTACATATTCCAACTTAATATTCTGTTCAGCAACTTGTTCATGGAGAAAGTGGTATTTGATTGGAATATGTTTGGTCTTTGAGTGCATTACCGGATTCTTTGAAAGATTGATGGCGTTGGTGTTGTCACAATAGATGGTGATTGGTTGATTAGTCTTTATGTTGACATCTTTCAATGCTTCCTTCATCCACAATATTTGTGTACAACAATCTGCAGCAACTATATATTCGGCTTCAACTGTGGAGAGAGATATAGAAGATTGTTTTTTGTTGAGCCAAGATACTAGACAATCTCCCATGAAGAATGCATTTCTGCTGGTACTTTTTCGATCATCTACACTTCTAGCCCAATCAACATTAGTGTAAGCTATCACAGTAAGAGTTGTGCTTTTGGGATACCATAGACCAAAATTAGGAGTACCTTTCAAGTATTTGAGAATTCTCTTCACAACCAACAAATGGGATTGCTTAGGAGCTAATTGAAATCTTCCCACCATTCCTACTACTTGCATAATATCGGGTCTTGTAGCAGTTAAGTATAGGAGAACTACAATTATTGACTTGTAAAGAGTTGCATCTACTGAGGGGGATTCATCATCTTTGCTCAATTTGCAATCTGTGTTCATCAGTGTGCTCATAGGTGCACATTCTTCCATCCCATATCTTTTAAGCATGTTTTTAAGGTATTTTGCTTGAGATATGAACATACCTGCTGTAGTTTTCTTGGAAACCGGTGTAGCAATTCGGAGGGTTATTTTATTATGCAGTCTTTCTAAGTACAATTGGGTGCCAAACTGGCTCACCCGATAGAGAAAAAATCCAGCAGTAATACCTCTCTATTCGGAAGCAGATATTCAGAAAGTTTGCCCCACGAAACCCTCTCCAACACACTCTGAAGCTCAGCGTCAACCCACCTAGCCTCAACGTCAGCCCAGAACCCCCTGCGTCAGCCCTCTGAGGCACTGCGCAGCCTCTACGTCCCTCTGCATCACTCCTACAGTCTCTGCGTGGATGACGTAGGCCCTTTTGGCCTCTGCACAGTCTCTTCTGCCTCTGGCTCAACGTTTACCTCTCTCTGCTTCTGCGCTAGTCTCTTGGCACTATCTCTGCCTCTTTGCCTTGTACTCACTGCCCGTCGCTGCAATTGACACTGATTCAATTTCTCTTAGCAAACCCCACTCTAGAAATCCGAATGATTGATCACTCTGGTGTATTCTCCAACTGACCCTCAAGTCTCCTCTTATACTTTTCCTGTTGGTCCTTCAACGGCCAAGATTACATCTTTAATCGACGGCTAAGATTAGATTTGGCTTGATCCATGTCCTTTGGAACCTTCTAACCTAGTTTTATATTAATACCCATTAATATTTTATTTTACTTAGGAACTCCATTAAAATATTAATTATTTTAATATCTCCTTAACGGGGTAGAATCTTCCCAAAACATTTCTGTGTCTTGGAGATCTCATGTGCTTTAGCGTCTCCACCAATTTTCATGGCTAGAGCACATCCGATGCTACCACAAATCAACATGTAGTAATTGTTTTCTATGTGAAATTGTCTCGGTTATTAATGGAATGGTTCGGATACTGCTCGTTTACAAATTCTCGACTAGTATCAGAATACTTCAGACACTGTTTCTTCTCAATGGATGAAGGCCTTCTGAGTTTCGATCCAAGAGGTTCGAGATTTCTTCAGATACGTCTTGAAGGTTTACAAAGCCTTGTTATATATCAAGCTTACTGTTTCTTGTTGCTGGTCCGAATGTTTCACAGGTTTGAGAGATTTTGTTTCATCAATTTTTAACCCAATCAAAATTTGCTTCTTCTTCTCGGCCTTGAGCTTCTTTTCCTCGGCGCTTTAAAGTTCACGAGTTGTGAACTGTATCTTACTCTCTATGATGGATGATCGAGTTCGTTGATAGAAATGAAGGTCTACGGTATTATTTATATACATTATGTTATGAAAATGAAGGGACATGACCCTTGGAGGGATGCCGACATGATGTTGAAGGGTATTAAAAGCTTTAACACAACACAGTGTGCAAAACTTGTGATATAGGAAAGTTCTGACGCAATATTATATTAAAACATTATGATAAAGCCAATCGAGTCCGCAACCATATCGACAATTGGAGATTAGGTATTATCGGAGGGTCTTATCGGAGATGCCATTTCAAAAGTTCCGATAAAGTGGCGGATGCGATAATTAGATCATTATTAAATCAAGTCGGGTCCACACATTGGAAGTCAGAGCAAATCAAAGGTTATCGCATATCGAAGATCGGAGGTTTTGAGTGGTGACACACAATAAAAACGTCGTTATGATATTTCTCTGATAGGGTTTTATTATAGCGTTGTGTTATATTATATGCGTTGGAACTTTGGTTATATGAGTTGGAACTTTGGTTAAAAGGTTTCCAAAGTCTATTACTCCGACAATGGATTATTATTCAAAGGCCCGATTAAAGTCACACGATAATATATGTCATCAGGTATGTAATCAATTATAATCCTGCAATAGTGCAAGTGCAACATCTTATATTTCCATCAATGGCAATTATTGACCAACAATGTAATGTTGTTACTACTTCTTACTATTTTACTTCTTAATGTTGATTTGGGGTAGCATCGGATGTGCTCTAGCCACGAAAATTGGTGGAGAGGCTAAAGCGCATGAGATCTCCAATAACTAGAGATAGCTTGGGTAGAATCTAACTAGTTTGGGAGATATTAAGATAATTAATATTTTTAATAGAGTCCCTAAGTCTAAACATAGGGAAAATAAAATATTAATGTGAATTAATATAAAATTGAGTTAGAATGGTCCAAAAGCCATGGATCAAGCCAGATCTAATCTTAGCCGTTGATTAGGGACTTAATCTCGGCCGTTGAAATGTCAATGAGAAAAGTATAAGAGGAGGCTTGAGGGTCACTTGGAGAACACACTGAGTTGATCAAGAATTCGATTTTCTGGGGCAGGGCTTGCTAAGGAAATCTAAGGAGTGATCAGAGTTGCAGCTGAGGGGCAGTGAATGCAGTGGCAGAGAGTCAAAGATAGTACCGGGAGCATTAGCGCAAAATCTAGGAGAGAGTTGACATAGAGCCAACTAGAGGCCACACAGAAGCAGCCAGAGGCCATGCAGAGGCAACCAAGAGCTGCGCAGAGCCTGAGGAGGGCCAGCGTGAGAGACGCAGAGGCTCCAAAGGCTGACGCAGAGCCCAAAGAGGTTGACGCTGGGCCAAAGAGGTTGATGCTGGGCAGACGCTAGGCCAGAGAGGCTGACACAGACCCTAGAGGTTGATGCTAGAAGATTTCATGGGGTAGATTGGGGCTGATATCTGTCTTCGACTGAGAGGTACCATTGTCGAGGGCATTCTCTGTTGGGTGAGCCATTTTTGGCACCCAGGTTGTATTATGAAATTGCTTAATAATAAAACCCTCAGATAGCTGCACTAGTTTTCCCGCATTGGGTTTTTCCGGGGACATTGGTCCAAAAATAAGGATGTTACTTGTGTGCTTATTTTTCCTTCAGTTGATGATCTGTATATGTTGAGACTGTACTTGTATTTATTTTCAGTATTTACATGGTAAATAACTTGTTGACAAGGTTGCACGAAACGAGGAAACGGGTACGAGTTTCCGAAATGGGAAGCGATACGAAACGCGACCTCCCCAAATTTTGGAAACGAGGAAACGCGAATATATATATATATATATATATATATATATATATAAATATAAATATTAGGAATTTAAGAAATATGTGCAATCATAAAGCATATATGATACATTCTAATTTATTACATTATGATAAAATTGTCAATTGTCAATGCATAGACTATAAGTATCTAAATTTACATCACATTTAATCATGAATAATCACATAATGAAAATAGAAATATCCAAAATCAGCCACGAGAAATTTCTAATTTTTTGTCTCGTGGTTGATTGGGAGTCTCCTCCTACATAGTCGAATGACCTTAGTGCTCTTGATTAAATACAAGTTTCATACCCTAGTACCCTACATTCTCTTGATTATTGGGAGTCTCCCCTGCATAGAGGGCTTTGTTCTCTCGATTAAATACAAGTTCCATACCCTAGTACATGATAAAATCCAATGGAAACATTGAAATCCCCCCAATCCTGAAATCCTGAAAAACAGATAAGTCTGCTGGATTTTGATTAAGATCTAAAATTCTACTTTCTCCATATGAAATCCAATGACGGTGAAACCACTCTCAAACATCCTGAGTCATTTCATGGTAATGTTAAAAATTTAAGTAAAAGGATGAAAATGAAAAATAAAGGAGAATATCACTTTTTAAGAATTTAACATTACCATGAACTGCATATCAACACTAGGGCAAACAAATGTAAGAGATCTACATTAGAAAAAAAAAAAAAAAAAAAACAAGTGTTTTTTTTTGGGAAACGTGGCCCGTACGGCCTGGAAACGCGTTTCCGGCCGTACGGCCACGTTTCCGCTTCGGGAAACGTGGCCGTACGGCCGGAAACGCGTTTCCAGGCCGTACGGTACGGGGAAACGCGTTTCGTTTCGTTTCCCCTGGCGAAACGCCCCCTAGGGCCACGTTTCTTGCAACTTAGCTTGTTGATTAACAAAGAAAGTAGGAAGAAATAAATTAGAAAGTATAGGAAGAATTTCTAATAGTTAGACTTAGAAATTCCAACATGGTATCAAAGTGTGGTTGTAGACCACAAGATAACTGAGGGCATTAGCCGAGCAGAGAAGCAACAATAAAAACCGCTGTCTCGAGTGACAGAAGCTGTTCCTAGCGGAAAAACAACAAGGAAGGGGTGATGCAGTGCCTACATCATCAGTTAGAGCCAGGAAGAGGATCAATGCAGTGGCAGAGAGGAGCAAACCTCACCTATGTAGTGCCTGGTCATCTTTCTCAGCGAGGAAGGATTGACGCCTGTGACCAAGAGGTGCGGATTTTGCTAGTGCCAGGATTGCGGAGAGCCTAGAGGCTCTAACCTTTAGTTTCCTGGGGCATAGGAGGCTGTGGGTAAGTTGCAGAGTGAAGCTGGTGGGGTACTGTGGTCAGAACAATACCTAACAGGGCAAGACCAAGGAGGAGGGAGTTGTTGCCGAGGATTTCTAGCCAAGAAATACGGATAAGTGGTGCAGCTGCACTAACGATCGGAGTGGGGGCATCTTGACATTGGCAGAGGGGTTTCCAGGAGGGAAATCGAGGCTCAGAGGGAGTCACACCGAGAACTTCTAGGAGGGAAGTAGAGAGACTCGGAAGAGTCGAAAGAGGAGCAGCGAAATGGCAGTGAATGGGGTAAGAAATCAAGACAGACTGAACGGAACCTCAAACTTCATAGTCTGGAAGGCCATGATCTTGTCGTTCTAGACAGGAATCGTCTCAAGCACTTTGCCTTGAGCACGATAGTGATCCCAGTTGACCCAGCTAAGAACAAAATGTACCAGGAGGCAATGGCGAGGGCCAAGAGTATCACCCTTGACGAGGTCATGGACCATGTAGTACCACATATTGCCGAAAAGGACATGGCAAATGCGATGTGGGAGGCCTTGACGAAATTGTATCAACATACTTCCGTGCATAGGAAGATGCTACTAAAATGTCAGTTGTGGTCATACCAAATGCAGAAGGGAGAACAGATAGACACCTTCCTTAGTCGATTGAAGGAGATCCGGGATCAGTTGATTTCCATAGGGTCCATGCCGGATGAGGAGATGATGGTGAGGACCGCATTGAACACAGTCTCAAATGATTGGGAGGTATTTGTCCAGAACATACTGGGCAGGTCGACCCTTCCAGATTGGGAGGAACTGTGGGCAACTTTTCGTCAAGAAGAGATTAGAAGGCTAACCAAGGCAGGAAGCAGTGGTAAGTGGGTTAGAATCAAGAAGGAGGAAGAGGAGGATGCTGCCTTAGAATCTGAGGGAAAGCAGGAGAAACGAAAGAAGAAAGACCTTTCCAAGGTCAAATTCTTCCACTGTGGGGAATTGGATCATTATGCGAGCTAGTGTCCGAGGAAGAAGAGCAAGGGAGAGGCTTCTGAGACCAAGGTTGCACCAGCAAGGGTGGAGAAAGAAGTGGAGACAGATGATGATTGTGCCAGGAGTGCTCATACGCCACTTGAGAGGAAGTGGGGAGACATTGAGCTGTAGTTCGACGGACTACAAACAATGAGGGGCAGGATCCTCGAGGTACCCAACCTCTTGGATTATACCTTGCTACGGGAGCCCAGAAGAGGAGTAGCAGAACTGGCAGATGTCGGTAGAGACGGATGTGGATGGAGCGACAGAGGGAGATACAGTACAGGAGTCCCAGAAAGCATGAGGCAACAGTGCGAGATGCACAGAGTTGTTGCAGCAACGCAGAGGTTAGAGAGGGAGCACTTGTCAGCGACAGAGAGAGCTTAAACATCGGGAGTGATTCTAGCCTGAGGGAGATGTCAGAGTTGGGAGTTCAGTTACTCACTTCTCAGTAACTGAGTTGCAGTGCAACAGTTAGCAGTGGCAGTGCTATGAGCAACACGATGCAGCATGATGAGAGGGGTTGCAGTGCAGATGCAACAGTGGTAGTGGCAAGGCCATGGGTAGCAGTACATGATGCAGCAGTGCAGAGGATGTTGGGCAGCAGACCTAGCATTAGCACGGGGACCAATGCCGGATGATGAGGGTGATGCTCAGTGTGGACTCTAGAGTATTACTAGAGCACAATCCTCGCTAAGAGGGAGTGTTGATTTGGGGTAGCATCGGATGTGCTCTAGCCACGAAAATTGGTGGATAGGCTAAAGCACATGATATTTCCAATGCCCAGAAATGGTTTGAGTAGAATCTAACCAGTTTGGGAGATATTAAAATAATTAATATTTTTAATGGAGTCCCTAAGTCTAAACTTAGGGAAAATAAAATATTAATGTGAATTAATATAAAAATGAGTTAGAAAGGTCCAAAAGCCATGGATCAAGCTAGATCTAATCTTAGTTGTTGATTAGGGACTTAATCTCGGCTGTTGAAATGTCAACGAGAAAAATATAAGAGGAGGCTTGAGGGTCACTTGGAGAACACACCGAGTTGATCAAGAATTCGATTTTTTGGGGCAAGGCTTGATGAGGAAATTGAAGGAGTGATCAGAGTTGTAGTTGAGGGGCAGTGAATGCAGTAGCAGAGAGGCATAGATAGTACCAGGAGCATCAACACAGAAGCTGGGAGAGGATTGACGCAGAGCGAGCCAGAGGCCACACAAAAGTAGCCAGAGGCCACGCAGAGGCAGCTAGGAGCTGCGTAGAGCCTGAGGAGGGCTAGCGTGGGAGACACAGAGGCTCCAGAGGTTGACACAGAGCCCAGAGAGGCTGATGTTGGGCAGACGCTGGGCTAGAGAGGCTGATGTTGGGCAGACGTTGGGCCAGAGAGGCTAACGCAGACCCTAGAGGTTGACGCTGGGAGATTCTGTGGGGCAGATTGGGGCTAATATTTGTCTCCAACTGAGAGGTACTACTGCCGAGGGCATTCTCTATTGGGTGAACCATTTCTGGCACCCAAATTGTATTATGAAACTGCTTAATAATAAAACCCTCATATAGCTGCACCGGTTTTCCCACATTGGGTTTTTCCGGGGACATTGGTCCAAAATAACAGTGTCACTTGTGTGCTTGTTTTTCCTTCAGTTGATGATCTATATGTGTTGAGACTGTACTTGCATTTAATTTCAGTATTTACATGGTAAATAACTTGTTGATTAACATAACAAGTAGAAAGAAATAAATTAGAAAGTACAGGAAGGATTTCTAACAGTTAGACTTAGAAATTCCAACACTTAATTTATGGCTCCTTAAATGAATTTTTTCTTCATTTTTCTCTAATAATCCCTTTCCAAATTTCTTTTTTGAAAGCTAAATTTGTTGTTGTGATACTTGCTCATTTTGTTGATGTTTTGCTAGTTCATCCTCTATTTATTTTTTTAAATTTGTGACTTGCATTTATGCATTTTTTGTTACATGAATATTCCTTTGCAGTGTGAAATCTTCAACAATTGTGACAAAGGATATTTTCCTTTTTAATGGTTAAAAGAGACTCAAACCTCATTGCACAAAAAGGGCATTTAATCCAAAAGGTTGAATCGTTTGTGGAATTCATAGTCAATATCAAACTAGTCCACATATAGGTTCTTCCACTTTTAATAACAACTCTCTTTCAACTCATAAATACCTTCAATAATTTCAAAGAAAACACTTTATTAAATAACCCTCCCTTTTCTTATAAAAAAGAGTTTATATTTTCCACCATGTACGCTTCACTTATATGTATATTTTCATAATTGAATACGCAAAAAGTGCAATTCTATACTTTTTTTAATATATTTCTCTTATAATATAATGAACCAAATGAATATCATTGTCTTAACTTTAAATTGGCTCATTCTTTGAACTTGGAAAAATAAACCTTTCTTACATTCATTGATTTCATATTATCTCATTCTTATTATATAACACTTACATAATTGACTTTTATATGGCTTCAGCCATCAAATTGACAATCGTGTTGTTCAATATGCAGCTTATGTTTTCTTTGTGATTTTGATGGTGGTTATATGTTCCTTTAAATAGCTGGTTTTAGTGATGGTGACTTCGGTTCAGAGTTTCAACCCTATAAATTTGTGGTGGCTACAGCTGCTTCTTCAATATCGTGACCAAATTGATTTCAATGTTCTTTTTGGCATTGGTAGGTTTAGCACTAAGGTGATGATTTTAACATCATGACATGACTACAAATCCCTAGTGGAATACTTTAGTCTTCAACTACGACACCTGATACCTCTTTATGAAGATATTTTTCTTAACAAAACACTCATATTGGTGACTAACATTGAATGTATTGATGCTTGCAGCAATTACACAAAAAGATTTTGTACACACATTCTTGGTGCTTGTCATATTCCTAGGGAATTTTTATAGTAAATAACAAAACAAACATAGACATAAAACCATGAAAATCAAACACATGAGTCAGACCATGAAATTTCACCAAAATCTGCGTTGCTGAGCCATTTTATTATAATAAGAAGAGGGTACAATGAGGTACTGGAAAGAGTGCACCTGGGCTTGCTCAAGGCAAGCTAGCTAAGCCCAAATGAACAATAAGAAATCCCTCGTAAATCTATTGTTGCTCTTTCCTGGCTCTGCACTGAAACTACCCAGAAATATGCTATTGGCTGCAAAGAACTGCTACTAGGACCTCCTTGGGAGCTCAAAAAATTTCAGGAAATTAACCCCGAGCTCTCCACCAATAATTTACAAAAACCCACGAAGGAATTGGTCAAATGTTGACCTTGAAATTTCGGCCCAATTTTCTCCTAGCTGCTGGCCGAGTTGGGACCTCTGTTTGACCCCTCAAATCTGCCCAGAAAATTCTGCCAAATTAATCTTGGCCTCTCCTCAATAAACCTTGAAAAACCCAGAAAGGGGTTGTCCTAGTTTTGATGCTCCAAAATTAACATCCAATTGCTTGGCTCTCCTCTGCAACATAAAGATGTAACTTGTAGCAATTGTTGCGTTTGCTGTTCCACCAAAATGCTGGAAAAGCCCCCACAACACTTCCCTAGACTCCACCTCAAGTTTCAGCCCCAATCACAACTCACTCCTTAATCTCCCAGAGTGATCCCACCAAGAACTACGCAAATCCCTGTGCTCTTGTAGCTATTCCTCTCTCAGAAAATCGACCCTCCTACTAGTAGAGTGAAAAGGAAAGGTGAAACTCCCTCATTGGGCTGGCATTCCAAAGCAAGGGTTCTGATCTCCGCTCAGAGAGACTTGTGCGCTAAACAACACTGCAGACTTGGCTTCAGTTCAAGCGTGCTGTGTTAAAGACACAATTTCTGAATAGATGAATGAATGACCAAAATGAGTGCCTCTTGCTCTATTTATCAAAGAGCCTCCAAGATGCCCATGTGGGCCCAACTCAACCTTCCCCACCAACTTTGCTCCAATGGGAGTGTCTTCCACATGTGGGTTGTAATTTTCCATGTGGTGGCCCCCACACTCCACTAGAACCGCAATATTTCCCTTCCTTCCTAATGTTTGGGCCCCCATTTAATCCCAAAATTCATGTGGGACCTCTGAACCCACATCTCCTAAGTGAAAACATGAAATAAGACAAAGTTGGGCAAGATTGATATTTCGCTTAGGAATATTGCTAAGTGGGAATATCACAGTCCTCCCTGCCAAAACATTGCTTGTCCTCAAGTAATTGCCGAACAATGCTCTCTCTGGTTGTAGCTCCCCATTGTCACTGTAAAAATGTGCCAAGGTCCTAGATGCGCCACTGATTTGTCCCTAAATTCTGCACTGTCTTAACATGAAAGGATCCCTCAATACCAGGATCCCAAGCCATCCTGTCCCACCTGAAGCTCCCCTCACTCCATTCACTACCCTGCCCGATATAAGTACCAAAAGTCCCCTGTATACCATCAATGAGTAGGGGATCATGATAATATGGCACTATGCCCAACTCCTCGTGAAGTTGTCCTACCACATAGGCCATCCCATGCACTCCAAGAGTATACTCTCGAAGATACCACCCAATTCCTGCAGAGATAGCGTCTCGCTCACGTGATCTTCTCCTGATATCATCCTGCTGGCACACCTTCCATGTTAATGAAGTCCCCCACGCCATCAGTGACTCGCTAAAGCCCAATGGAAGATCTGCATGACCTCCCCCTATAGTAGTAGCTCATCCCTAAAGGTTATTGAGCTGTGAAGAGTGGTGATGATCAAGTCCCCTGCTAATTTCAAAGTGGTGCCACCATGCTGAAGCTGCGCTACTCTGATTATGACATACTCCCCATTGTGTGTGGATTGTATCCTCCTCTCATGAGGTTTAGTGGCGAAAGATCTATGAGATCCAAGCTCATCTTTCCCGAGCATCCCCATGATGCCAATATCTACCCCTCCACTACCAATCTCGACCTTGAGCCATAACAAGATAACTCTGCCTCGCCATATCGTGGAGGTCTCAGTGATCCCCCATGTGTCAAACCCAAAGTGCACTGGATCACCCTTTGCCATGACCCTGCTCATCCTAAAGGGTGAGCTAAGACACAGAGAGAGAGGCCTTAACCAACAGTGTGTGAAGGCCTAATCTGCAGTTCTAAAGAGCCCTAATTGCTGACCCTTATTCATAGTCAAAGACTCCTATACGCTGGTCGAAAAAATCAGTTTGTAAAGCATTTATATGCAACAAGCAGAAGGAGCCTTTAGATAAGAAAAAAGGTCTCTATTCTAAGACCAAGGGCAGTGGAACTTCTAGCGTGGAAGAGAAGGCCTATCATTGTTTAGAAGTTGTCATGGAGGAAGACTTATTACGCAACAGTTAAGAGAGGCCCATTAGTAGTCTTGTATTGCTGTCATGATGCCACATTGCTGTAGATGACAGCGTGGCTTAATTAAGGACTGTCTGGGCATATTGTTGATGATACAAAGGGTTGCTACAGCTAGCTGCTTTGCTAGGCTGCAAGCCATAGCAAGCAGCTAAGGATATCCCATGACAATATTGCAGCATGCAGCATATAGATGACAGTGAGGATGGGTGTTGCATGGTGCAACACAGTGAGGATGGGTGTTGCATGGTGTAGCAAAGTGATGATGGACATGGATGTATAGCAGCAACAATAATGTATTACAATAGCATAATGATGATGTATTGGAGTATTCATTTCGATGCAGCATAGTGCAATGAAGGGTACATCATAGTGCAGCATGAAGGATGCAACATAATGATGATGAAAAGTAGCTTGATGGGTACAACATGATGATGAGGTACTGCTCAGTGATGGGAGAAACATAGTGATGAGAGCAGCGCAGTGATTGGGTGCAACCTAAGTCACAGGATACGTCCTCTAAGGTTTTGTGTCCTGTATTTAATGTGTCCGACACGAAAAATGCCCTAAAATATGTCGAAAACGTTTTTGAAAGTGTCCTGGAAAACATAAAACGTACTTTGTCATTTTCTTCGTGTCCTAGTAATGGAAAACGAGTTTTCTAAGTCTAAAAAATGTTGCCCTAACGTTTTTTCTCCAGTTGAATACGTACCCCACGAAATCAATAGCTTTAAAGCCCACGTAATTATTTTTTTGGGGTTCTTTTGCTATTTTCCTCCGATGTCGTCGCTCTCTGTCGCTGTATAATCGTCGTGTGGAGCCGAGTCATCTCCTTGGAGCTGTTTGGTCGCTGGAAAGTTTGGCAACTTGGCAGCGTGTGTGAGGTTCAGGTAAGTCGTAGACCATATGGCATAGACGCAGTTAAAACTTAAGCGGCAAGCCCGTTAAAAATGTGTTTGATTCGTAACAATGACTAGCTGAGGGCCTAAGGCTATAATAAAATAAGATGTCCATTGTCACCGTTCTCTACACCCAGGATTTTCCCTCTTCTTTCGTATCTAGCAAACCAGTTCTAGTTAAACAATATATATATAGTTGAGGGAAACTGTATATTTGGTTCTGCCAGAAAATGTGGCTTCCCAAAGGGTTCTCCACAAGGCAGACTTTGCCCGAGAAGGTGTCCTCAGAAATTGTTATATACGTAGGGGGGATAATATGGGGTACTAAGGGAGGTACCCAAGGTAATAATGTAATAATGGGATGGGCCATAGTAATAAATAAGGTGGTTAACTCATATCATGTAAGGGACCACAAGTAGTTAATAATAATGTAATGGGCCCATGGTATTAGTTTGATGATATGAGGGAACCATGATAATGATCCATGGTATTGTATGTATGAGGCCTATATAGAGGCTAGAGACTCCACAAGAAGAAATAGTGAAGGATTATTATATGAACAAGCATATGGCTTGTGGAGTGTTCTCCTTCCTTAAGGAGTAAATGTATGGTGTTGCCCTACCTTAAGGGTTTGATCAATAAAGAATCATTTCATATTATTTCTGGGTTTCTTTGCATTATCTTATATTTTCATATCAAATCTATAATATTTTTGGATCAGATCTATAACAAGTGGTATCAGAGCTATAACAAGTGGTATCAGATCACTTTCTTGGGCACAAGGGGAGAATTTTTTTAATTTTTTGCAGGATTTCGGGGGCGACGAGTTTGCAGATCAGATCTGTATGTTTTGGTGAAAGATCTGCAAAATCTAATTGTAGATCTGTATTCTTTGTGAAAAAATAGCCGATTTCAAAAAAAAATCAGTTGAATCGGAGTCTGGATGAAGGAGATATCGCTAATCTAAAAATCAGTGGGGTTGCAGACAATTTTTCAGGGCAGCGAGTTGGCGGCGCAGATCTGGACGTCCTGGTGCAAGATCTGCAAAATCTAATAGTAGATCTAGATCTTTGTGAAAAAATATCCAAATTCAAAAAAACAATCAGTCGAATCGGAGTCCGGATGAGGGAGATATCGCTTATTTAAAATCAGCTCTTTTTTTGCAGAAATTTTGGTGACGACGTGAGAGTTGCAGTACAGATCTAAAATTCCAAGTGCCTAGATCAAGATTTCTACCACATGGGCAGATGCAAAATGATTGTTCCATTTCTAAAAACAGGTTATAATAGAGATTCTGAGCAATATTGACGGAATTGTGAACATTTCAAATTTTCGCCAATATTTTTTGTGATGGCGGGCCTAGATCAGAATTTGAGGGACTTGTATAAATTTGATGGTTCTCATCCAGTTAGATGGCTAGCACAAATGGAGAAATATTTGGATCACGTCTATGATAATGAGACTCAGCTTATGGTGGGAAGCATGTACTTGGACAATGAAAGACGACAATGGTGGCAAGAGCATCAACGTTCCAATGGAAGGTTTTTGACTTGGGATGCCTTCAAGAAAGTTCTTATAGAGCGCTTTGACCGTAAATGTAATCTTGTGGATAAGCTCACACAGATAGACACATAGCCTAGCAAAGATTTTATTTTTACAGGAAAGAAGGAAACCAAGAAACCAAAAGGGTTATTTTTTGCTGGTATCTCTGTATTGCAGGTTCATGGATTGATTCAGAAGGAGAAAATCATTGTGTCTATAAATCCGAGTTGCAAGCAAAATCTCATAAATGTCAACTTGGCAAAAAAATTGCAAGTTCCAGCAAAACAAATTGAAAATACACAGGTTGATGATGAGGATGTTCAAATTTATAAGGATTTGAAGCTTTCTATGGATAAGTATGTGTTTCATGGTGATTTTTATGCTTCAAATATGGATAACATGGATGTTGTTTTGGGATACCCTTGGATGGAGTCAGTGGATACTATCAATATTAATGTACAGAAGAAATTCTTGAAGCTCTGGTATAAAAAGAAGAAAATTACATTACAGGATATTTCCATTAATAAACAGGTAGTCCAAAGAGGCTGAAGCAGAAGATGTTCCAGGGTCTGACATATTAGATGATGAGCCAGTGATGATAGACAATCAAACACAAACAGAGGCTGAAGCAGAAAAGGTTATAGGTGCTGATACATCAAAGGAGGGCTCAGTGGTTGAAGTAATATTGAAAGATAAGACACCACAGCAGGCACCACAACATGCACCAGATAACAGTCAGGCTCCCGTAAGGGGTGAATTAAAGAAAAAGCCATCGTGGATTCAAACTTCAACATATCATCACCCACATCACCCCGCAAGACAACCAACAAGATGGCAACCAATTAGCCACATGGACAACAACCCCCGCAGGACAGATAGAGAGGAGTGAAGATCCACCTACTACACATCCACACAGAAGAGCTACCACAGTCAACTTCCATCTCAAGCGAGCGAGGCACCAGCGAGATCGAGGGTTCACCTTTCTCTTGGATGGCTAGATGCACGTGCATGGTACCAGTGGACTACTCTTTTGAGTAGATCTTATTATTTGTGTTCTTCCCATGTTTCGGGGACGAAACATGCTTAGGGGGGTGGAATGTTATATACCTAGGGGGGATAATATGGGGTACCAAGGGAGGTACCCAAGATAATAATGTAATAATGGGATGGGCCATAGTAATAAATAAGGTGGTTAACCCATATCATGTAAGGGACCACAAGTAGTTAATAATAATGTAATGGGCCCATGGTATTATTTTGATGGTATGAGAGAACCATGGTAATGATCCATGGTATTGTATGTATGAGGCCTATATAGAGGCTAGAGACTTCACATGGAGAAATAGTGAAGGATTATTGTATGAACAAGCATATGGCTTGTGGAGTGTTCTCCTTTCTTAAGGAGTAAATGTATGGTGTTGACCTACCTTAAGCGTTTGATCAATAAATAATCATTTCATATTATTTCTGGGTTTATTTGCATTATCTTATATTTTCATATCAGATCTATAATATTTTTGGATCAGATCTATAACAAGTGGTATCTGAGCTATAACAAGTGGTACCAGAGCACTTTCTTGGGCACAAGGGGAAGCCTCTATATAGGTCTCATACATACAATACCATGGGTCATTACCATGGTTCCCTCATACCATCAACCTAAGTAGCAGGAAACGCTGGGCAGGGGTCCGTTTCCGTACGGAAACGAAACGGAAACGGGTTTCCCCGTACCGTACGGCGTGGAAACGAGTTTCCGTCCGTACGGGCGCGTTTCCCGAGATGGAAACGCGCCCGTACGGACGGAAACTCGTTTCCACGCCGTACGGGCCCCGTTTCCTGTAAAAAAGCACTTGTTTTTAAAAAAAAAAAAATTCCTAATTAGTTTAGGGTTTAGCTTAGGGTTTCTAATCACTTCTAGAAAGCGTTTCTAAAGTTATAAAAGAGCTGTGCCTCTCATTCTCTCATCACACTATTCAGCAAGGAGTTTCTCTTGGAGATTGGCAGTTGTTTCAGTAGCTGGTGTTTTGAGCATTGAGCAAAGTAGATTTCAGCAGCGGGAGAAAGAGATTTCAGCAGCAAGAGAAGGAGATTTCAGCAAGAGATTTCTGTAGCAGCAGATTTGGCTCAGCTATAGCCATATTTATCTTCTCTTTTCTGGCATTTCCGGGTAGTTTCAACCACAGAAAATTAATTTGGGTAAGCCACATTCATTTTGTTAGTTTTTTCTTACTATTTCTTCAAATTTTCTAGGGTTTATGCAGCTAAATTGCTGAAAAACGTTTTTTATTTATAGATTTGTTTTTTAAATTTATTTTTGCAGTAGATTTGGCTCAGCTACAGCCATATTTCTCCTCTTTTCTAGCATTTTAGGGTAGATTCAGCCACAGATAATTCATTTGGGTAAGCCACATTTATTTCTTAGTTTTTTCCTTACTATTTCTTTAATTTTTCTAGGGTTTATACAGCCAAAAATATGAAAAACGTTTTTATAAATTTATTATTTACAGATTTGTTTTTTTAATTTATTTTTGCAGCAATGGCTTCCAGCCAAAGTGCAGCTGCAACTTCAAACCCTAGGGCCAACCCAAGGGCTGAATATTATCCTCTTTGGAGGCATGTGGTGAAGCTTCAAAAATGTGGAGGTGGTGGCTCATGGGAATGGCGATGCACTCTTTGCAATATTACGTACAAGGGCTCCTACCCAAGAGTGAAGGCGCATCTGTTGCATGGAGGAGGACAGGGGATTGTGGGTTGCACAAAAACAGCAGATCCGTTGGTAAGGAGGGCATATCAAAGAGAGCAAGATGAGGCGGATGGTACTAAGAGGAGGCATGATGAGCATACTCAGGCTACATCTAACGTTGAGCCAAGGATTGTAGTTGAAGCAAGAAAGAGGAGAGGTGGTCTGGGTCACAGTCAAGAACATGAACAAGCAGCACCCAAACATACCAGAGGCTCAGGGGCATCCCAATCAGTTCAGGATAGCAGAATTGCTAGATTGGTGAATGTGCAAGCAAGAGAAGAAGCTGATTCCAGAGTTGCCAGGTGCATTTATGCATGTGGTATCCCATTCAATGTTGTTCGCTCTCCTTACTGGCAAGATATGTTGAGGGCAGTTAACAAAGCTCCTCAAGGGTACAAGGGGCCCAACTATGAGAAAGTCAGAACCCAGCTTCTCAAAAATGAGAAGGAACTTGTGGAGGACGTTTTAGCTCCAATTCGTTCTTCCTGGAGTAGCTCTGGGGTTACCATAGTCTCAGATGGTTGGACAGATATGAGGCGCAGACCATTGATAAATATCATTGCCACTTCCCCCAAAGGAGCAATGTTTATCAAGGCAGAAGACTGCTCAGAGAGGTGAAAGATGCACAGTTCATTGCTGATATTATTATAAAAGCTATTGAACAAATAGGGGCTAACAGGGTGGTGCAAGTTATCACGGATAATGCACCAGTTTGCAAAGCTGCAGGTTTGATTATTGAGGGGAGGTATGACAACATATTTTGGACACCATGCATTGTCCATAATATGAATCTGATCTTAGAGGAGATCGACAACAAAGTTTCCTGGATAAAGGAAGTCACAGGGGATGCAAGGGAGATTATCAAATTCATCACCAACCACCACCAGTCTCAGGCCATATTTCGAGAGTACTCCAAATTGGAGTTGTTAAAAGTTGCTGAGACAAGATATGCCTCAAACTTCGTGATGTTGCGCCGCCTTGTTGAGGTTAAGCATGCATTAGTTTCTATGGTGGTGAGTCAACTGTGGATTGAGTGGAGACAAGCAGATTCAGAGCGGGGATCTATGGTGCGTAGATTGTGCCTTGATGAGGATTGGTGGAGCAAGGTAGATTTCTTGCTAAAGTTCACAACCCCTGCATTTGAGCTTCTCCGGAGTGCTGACACTGACCAACCTTTCTTGGGAGAGGTATATGATGGCATGGATTCCATGGTTGAGAAAACTATGGAAATCATTTCGCAGGAGTCTCCACAACTTCTGTTTGTTGATGATCATTTTGCTGGTTTAATCAAGAAAATCATTGTTGACCGGTGGAACAATTTCAATACACCATTGCACACTTTAGCACATGCTTTGAACCCCAAATTTTATGATGAGGAGCTTATTGCTAAAAGCAATGGGAAGAGGAAGGCACCCCATAAGGATAGAGAGGTGGCTACTGGGGTGAAAAAAGCACTAATGAGAATGTTTCCTTCTCACCTACATAGGGAGGTAAAGGAGGAATTTGCCAGTTTTGCTGCAGGAATAGATGATTATGCAGATATATCAGCTTTGGAGGAGAGAAGCACCATGAATCCAGTTAGGTGGTGGATTTGTCATGGAGCAAATGGTGTACATTTGCAAAGCCTTGCCATTCGTATTCTTTCACAAGTGGCAAGCTCTTCATCAGCAGAAAGGAATTGGAGCACTTATGGTTTTATTCATTCTGTGAAGCGCAATAGGTTGGGCTCACAGAAAGCAGAGGATCTTGTTTATGTGCACTCCAACCTTCGCCTTGCATCTCGTAGGGGTCCAGAATACAACAGTGGTCCTTCTAAAGAATGGGATGTGGATGCAGAAAATCCTGATTTGGATCTCTCTCTTGCTGCCCTGAATATTGAGGAGGATTCTGGAAGTGGAATTGGTGCATCATCTTCTTCAGCACCACCATCCACTGTTGAGCATTCTGCTGCTTCTATTTTTGATGAGGATTGTTATGATGAAGATTAGTCTTTTGTGACTTGTCTCTATAGTTCTTGCAGCCTTATAGTCTTTATTGTACTTGCAGCCTCATATACTAATATAAATAAAGGCTGATTTTGGATTTTCCAGTTCCTATATTTTTATTTTCATTATGTGATGACTCATGAGTAAATGTGATCATTGTGATGTAAATTTAATCTTAATGTTAAAATGTTTAAGTAAATGTATCATTAATGCTTTATGATTGCAGTCTTGCACATATATATATTAATAATTTTTAAATGTTTTTAATATATATATATATATATATATATATATATTATTATATATATTCGCGTTTCCCCGTTTCCAAAATTCGGGGAGGTCGCGTTTCGTTTCGCTTCCGCGTTTCGTGTCGCTTCCCCGTTTCCCCGTTTCGTGCAACTTAGCCATCAACTAATACCATGGGCCCATTACATTATTACTAACTACTTGTGGTCGCTTACATGATATGGGTTAACCACCTTATTTATTACTACGGCTCATCCCATTATTACATTATTACCTTGGATACCTCCCTTGGTACCCCATATTATCCCCCCTAGGTATATAACAGAAATTATGTAAACATAAAAGGAAACATCCGAGATTGCATACTGTATGGCTACGTATCACCTGCCTGATTACTACACTATTTCTCTCTCTATTTAAAATACCTTAACTATTATGGTGTCTTAATACCATTCCGTGTGCAGCTTACACTGTCGAATTCTGGGGCCGGTATACAAATATAAATAAGTCTACTCAGACACACTGTCATCTAATCAAATGTTACAATAATATAATAATGATTATGTCAGACGATTTTCAACCCACTAGGTTTTCATTCGAGCTATTAATTTTCTTTGGTTTTTGAAATCAAATTTGTTCTGGTTACGATTATATCAAAAGAGCTAGCATGCAGTGTACCTACTGTTTAACAGTTTAATATCAAAGTACATATCTATAAATTTATAATCTTTGTTTCATTATTGACCCCCAAAAACACAGTTGGATCTTAATCAAGACCAAGCATATCACATTCTAATTTCTAAATTCTGATTCTATTTATTTTTTTAAATGAACTATGAACTTTGAAGTAATTATATTTTAATTTGATTAGATAAGCTGCAGCCTACAATTTAATATGGATCAAAAACTATATATATATATTAATAAATATATATAAAACGTGTCCCTCATGTCCTATTTCCGGGTTGCTGCATTTCGTATTGAATACTCGTATTTACGTGTCCTCCGTGTCTCGTGTCCTCATGTCATGTGACTTAGGGTGCAACACAGTGACAGGTGCAACATGATGATGAGGTGCAACACAGTGATGGTGCAACATGGTGATGGAGTCACCTTGGAGGATCAGTTGAAGTAGTTCACCTGAGTTCAGATCAACTACCTCATTATGTTATCTTCATGGTGAAGATCTCTGCTCTTATCTTATCAAAGTGTTGTCTTTTGATGTATATGTACTATCTCTCTCTACTGAACTATTGAAGAATATAAGAAGAATTGATCAAGGGTTCCCCACATTGGGGTTTGTCCCTGGCTGGCGCCGCATCTTGTGTCCTCTTGTGTTGGCTTGTCTTCTGCAATTTATGCCTTTGTTCTATCTGCGTTTTACTATCATGCTAAATGTGATTGCTAATTTGGAATTGATATTGAGCTAATATGGAAAAATTTAAGTAAATTGCGCTAAGCATAGAATATACCTAAAATTAACATTTATTGATGACCTCTCTAGAAAATGCTGGGTGTATTTCATGCAAAACAAGAATGAGACCTTTGAGAAATTCAAAGAATTTAAAGCCCTAGTGGAAAATCAAACTGAAAAGAAGATTAAAAATCTTAGGTTTGATAATGGGGGGAAGCATCAATACCATTCTTTTGTGGATTTCTGTAAAGAACATGGCATAAGAAAACAATTGACTGCCCCTTATAATCTTCAACAAAATCGAGTAGATGAGAGGAAAAATAGAACCCTTGCTGAGGCCACCAAAGCAATGATGTTTGACCAAGACCTTCCTATCTCTCTTTGGGCCGAAGCTACCAGGACAATTGTTTACATTCAAAACCGTAGCCCTCATTCCATTCTCAAGGATAAAACATCTGAAGAAGCCTTCACTGGAATCAAGCCTAACGTAAGCCACTTTAGAGTCTTTGGTTGCACAATTTACATTCATGTTCCCAAGGACAAGAGGTCCAAACTACAACCCTCTAGGATAAAAGGCATATTTGTGGGATATAGTGAGTCATCCAAAGCCTACAAAATTTATATACCTGGTCAAAGAAAAATTGAGGTGAGTTGGGATGTCACCTTCCATGAAGAAGCAACCTTTAGAAAGTCAAAAGAACTGCAACTTGAAACTGAAAATGAGCCTATGTCTCCTTGTACTGAAAGTTCAGGTTCAGGGAGACAGAGGGGGAGACACCAAGATGATCCCATGGATCGTGACTTGTCTCTTGAGCTTGTTGAAGTCCTAGAAAAATCACTTGAAGAAGCTCCAGTTAAAAGATTCACCCTAAAGGAAGGCATTGATTATGACGAGACATTTGCACCAGTGGCAAGGTATACTTCTATTCGTACAATGATTTCTTTAGCCTCTATATTGTTGAAGAAAAGGGTAACTAGGTTCGGTATTTGTCAATGTAATTTTGATCTTTGTACTTGTCAAGAAAAATAATTATTATTTTTATAAATTATATGAATGAGTTTCTTGCTCATTCCATAGGTCTAAGAAAGTCAAAGAGTCAAAAGAAAATTGAAGAGCTCTTCTTGAGCCTATGTGTAATGTATATGGGTCAAACCGAATGTCTAGAACAACCCTCCAAGACAAGCACAATCCTTTGGATGAAGTCGGCCAGCAAATGAACTAAATAAATGTCATGTCGGGTTGCAAATAGAGACACATCTGTTCACACTGACAAGTCGGCTTACTATGTGGGTCAAACCACTATAAATAGGCGTGTAAGTTCAAAATTACAGTCATGGAATTTCAGACATCTCTTTGCAATTCGGATCTCTGAAATCTCAAGGTAGTACATGAGTCGCAATACGCATTACAGAAGGACACATTTTTAGATGTCTCTGAAACAGTCTCAGTGTAGGAAGATCTCAGTGCAGGAAGAATACTATCATAGTCTCAGTGGATATCAACAGTCTTTGCATATATGTGATGAGAGGGATCTCAGTATTACTGTCTCGGCATGGTTAAGGATCACGATGATCCCACAGTAGTGCAAACAGTCTTGGCATATCTGTTATGAAGAGGATAATACACTCTTGACATATTCATAGTCACAGTCAATTGTAATGATAAGAACCTCGGTGATCATACAGCAATGTTCTCCGTCTTGGCATACATTCTAAGTACAACTATGCTCTCATAGAAGTAATCATGTAAATATAGTCACGATCTCGATGAAGACAAGGTCAGTACAAAGACCTAGTTGACATGGTGATGATCTCAGTGAAGGTGCTGCAATCATCTAGATGAAGGTGCATCAATGGTACTACTGTAATGCAATAATGATGACCTCAGTGAAACAATAGTGATGAAGATGATCTCAGTAGTAACAAAGGGAGAGGATTGGTGTCTTCGTCTTGGAGTGGCATAGAGGGTCAAGTATAATGGTCTTGGTGTTCGTCAATTAGAATCTCTATAAGAAGAATTATGTGCGGGTTTTCCTCTCCAAGAGGGAGAGGTTTCGGCCCTGGCAGAATGCCAACTTCTTGTGTTTTTGTGTTTTTGTTTTGGTAGCAGTTTGATGAAGTAAATACACACTCAGAATAAGAAGAAGATCAAGATAAGCTAAATAGTAAAAGCATTTCACAAATTGTTATCAAGTATAGAAGAATCTATCTAATGCTAATTGCCCTAGATTCTTCAACATATGTTTGGTTGGAAGTTACATCAAATGGATGTCAAAACTTCTTTTCTAAATAAAAATGTAGAGTAGGAAGTTTATGTTGAACAACCAGAAGGCTTTATTTCGCATAGCAAGGACTCGCATGTATGCAGGCTAAGGAAGGCTTTGTACAACCTTAAACAGGCTCCTCGGGTATGGTATGAACCATGGACAATTTTCTTAAAGATTTGGGCTTTCAAAGCAGTGATACTGATTCCTACTTGTATCTCAATATGATCAAGAATCAACCTCTATTTGTAGTGTTGTATGTTGATGATCTCTTTCTAACAAGAGAAGACCACTTAATTGAGTGGTGTAAAAAGGAACTCACAAAAAGATTTGGAATGAAAGATCTTGGCATTATGCATTACTTCCTTGGGTTGGAAGTCTGGCAGAACAAAGATGGTATCTTTCTGGCTCGGGGAAAATATATTGTGGACATCCTAAAGAGGTTTGGAATGCTTTAATGTAAGTCAACGACCACACCAATGATCACCAACCTCAAGAAACTAGATGACTCAGACACAAGATCAGATTTAGTGGACCCCACTATGTACAGGCAGCTAATCAGCTCCTTCTTGTATCTAGCTCATACTCGGCCTGATATATGTTATTCAGGGAGTGCGCTAAGTCAATTTATGGCCGAGCCTAGACATAGACATTGGGTTAAAGCAAAGCATATTCTGAGGTATCTGAAAGGGACCATTACCTATGGTCTAAGTTACTCTTCCAACAATGGTATTTCTTTGGATGGTTATGCAGAGTCAAATTGTGTTGGAAGTCCAGTAGACAGGAAGAGCACAACAGGTTACTGTTTTAGTCTTGGATCAGCCATGATTTCTTGGTTGAGTGGAAAACAAGGGTCCATTGCCCATAGTACAACAAAGACTGAATATATTGCAGCAATTGATGCATGCAGGGAAGTAGTGGGGCTCAAGAAGTTGATTCTGGGTTGTACAAAACTCGGCTGGAGACTACCGTCCTCTTTTGTGACAATCAAAGCTGCATAAAACTATCTGAGAATCCAGTGTCCCATGAAAGAATGAAGCACATGGACTTGAAGTATCATTATGTAAGATACATGGTCCAAAAGAAAATAGTCAAGCTACAATACATAGCAACACAAGAGCAGGTTGCAGATATCCTGACCAAGCCCTTGCCAGTAAAACAATTTGCGCACCTAAGAGGTTAGCTTGGAGTTGCGGAGAATGCCTCCCACGTTGAGAGGGAGTGTTGAAAATAGCAACATCGAAAGTCATTCTCTAATGAGAGGCCTTAAATGGCCACCCTGAGGCTAGCTAGGGAAGATTTGAAGAATCAATAAATCCTGTGAGCCACTGCAAAATTCAAGGCGAAGGTAGAAGCCTTGTGAGATTTGACAAGAGTCAGGATCAAGGCGCTGCTAGTGGATGCCTCGTGAGCCATGTGCAAAATCCAAGGCAATGTCTTGTGAGCTCTTTGAGCAATAGTCAAGACTCAGTCTAGCAAGAGGCAGGACGAATGAAGAAGTCCTGTGAGCTAGTACAGGTATGATGGACCCCTTGGCTTGTTGTGATGTGACTACCTAGGCCCTGGCCCCTCCTAGGCTTAATCCAACAAGTGTCCAATTTGTAGTACTAAATGATCACATGGAAAAGACCTTCTTCTTATTGCCATCTTGAACATAAGTACGTAATGTAATTGTAGGTGAATGGACCATATTGGTTGAGAGAGTGATAAAATGTCTATATAAAATATCTATGTAAAAGTGTTTGTCATGTAAACTCCTAGTCCTAGTGACTAGTTGAGATGTTATAATGTAATGTTATGATGTAAAGGCTAAAAGCCTAAGTTTATAAAGGCATTATTATATTAAAGATGTCAATGTAAAATTAGAAGATGGCAGGGCACACTTGTGTCTAGAGAGAACAACTTAAGTTGTTAACCCCTCTTCCATGGGGTCTTCTAGAACAATCATGAAGCTTATCCAATGTCAATCCGAGATTAAGTATGGGCACTCCACTCTAGCCAAGAGAAATGATAAAAGGACCAAGAGAAAGCAATTCGCTACATAAGTTCTTTTTCTGCAGTTTTTCATCTATTCTCCAAGGTGCACCTATCCCTCTTGAGAGCCCAAGGTTACAAGTTCTCAGTTGTTAGATATAAACATTCAAAGTACAGTAGTCATCTTGAGTTAAAAACATTTTAACATTCTACAAGTTGGATGCAAGAAATCCAAAGACTAAGAGGGAGTTGTCATGATATTAAAAGATAAGTATATTATATTTCCTTTATTCTTTTAATCATTACTGACATTGGATTGATTATGGCTTGTAAGCCATAGGTAGGGTTGGAAAAAATATCTATGGTGTATGAACCTAGAACTGATTTGTTAAATGAGCAACTTGATGGTGACGATATAAATATGGACTTGGACTCTTTAATGTTAACTCCTGGATGATATTAATTTCTTATGATGAGAACTCCTTGATGATGTGGATTTCTTGATGACTTCTTGGTGATGTGGATTCCTTGTTATGGACTCCTTATTGATGATGTGGACTTCCTAAATAATGTGGACTCCATGATGTGAACTCCTTAATGATGATATGGACCCCCTTGTTGAAAAATGTGTAACTAGGTTCAGTATGCATATATATGAGATGTACTTTTGATTCTTGCATATTGTAAATTGAAAGAAAAATTATTATTGCTTTTTTGAAGCATGGGTTTCATGCTCAAGGACTTTTATTTTAGAGGTCAAGCACCCATTGAGTGCTTCTACGGTTTGTCCTAGGTCAAGAAGTCAAAAGAGTCATTTTCATATGTTGAAGATCCCATCGAGCACATTGTAACTTGTGAAAAGAATTATTTTTGTATTTAAAAGTGTCAGAATACCGTCCAAGACCAAGTGGGCCTGCCAGCTAAGAAGTCGGCCCATTTTGAGGATCCTCGTCAACCTTAGAAGCCTATGTAAAGGAAGGAACTCGACATCCGTTCAACACACATTCACACACATCATCTAAGCGAACAAGAAGAGCAAGAAGGCTAGCAAATAAGGAGAAGGGTGAAGGAAGAAGTTTTTGGGTAATTCTCGCTCACATGTGCGAAAAAAAAGAGCTAGGGTTTGCTACTTCAAGGTCGAAATTCTCAAGTACCTAGAAGAAGATCAAAGTTGTTGGAAGAAGAGCCTATTAGGTCACTCTCTACCCCTAGACAAGGAAGCAAGTCAAGTGAAGCTGTTGGAAGGCCTTGGAAGGTCAATTTTTGCTCACACGTGTGGATGCAATAGAGTTGCAGGGGTTGAAAATATCAGACCTGCAGTAGAGGCTGAAAATCAGAAGCTTGAGGTCGAAGTTGTGCTACTGGAAGAGCTTTGATTGGGTTTGACTTAGACAAAGAAAGCATATCATCAAGAAGGTCAGACTTGGTCTTGGTCTAGAGGTCTTAGAATTCATCAATTGAAGAGTCTACAAGAAGAGAAGAGATTTACAGGTTTTCCTTTCAAGTGGAGATGTTTTGGCCCTGGCTTGCAACCTATATCCTATGTTCTTGTGTACTTTTGTGCTTGTTTTTGTAGTTGTTTGATGATAAGAACAAACATAATAATAAGAGAAGAAGCTAATAAGAAAGAAAAAGTAAAAAGACATCAAAAGTAGTTATCAAGAATAGAGAAATCATCCTAACTATGCCCTATAGATTTATCAACATGGTATCAGAGCTAAGGTTGGCTAAGGGCATAATGAAGATCTCTTCTACATTGAAGAAGTTCCTAAAGAAGTGTACAATGGTGGAAAGTCATCTCAAGAAGGACATCAAAGAAGGAAGTGACCAAGACATCTACAAAGGATGAAGAACTATTCTCAACACTCACTTCCACATTTCAAGACGAGAATATTTGGGTAATCGATAGTGGAGCATTGAGACATATGACTGCTCAACACAAGCAACTAAAAACATTGTTTAAAGGAAAGTCCTCTTACTCTGTAGAGCTTGGTGACAATAAGAGCTACCTTGTGAGAAGAATTGAATCAACCTCGCTAGAGCTGGAGAATGGAGGAAATATTCATCTCAACAATATCCTATTTGTTCCAGGTTTGCACAAGAATTTACTTTCCATTTCATGTCTAGAAGATAAGGGTGATAGAATTGCTTTCATAGATGGAAAGGTTGTAGTATGGGATAAAAAATCAAGCATAGAAAATGCAAGGATGATTGGGATCCATGAAGGAAGACTTTAAAGATTGTTAACTCCCCTCACTCAAGCCTTGGTTCACATTGAAGTTAGCCCATGTGAACTTTGGCATAGAATATTTGGTCATCTTCACTACAAAATCTTACCAACCCTAAATTCAATGGTGAATGGCATCCCCGAATTAAAAGAAGATCATGAAGGAGTATGCAAGGGATGTGCATTGGGTAAAAACACCAAGAGACCATTTGGAAGCAATGCTTCAAGGTCAAAAGAAATTTTGGATCTCGTTCATTCCGATGTTTTTGGTCTTATGACTCCAAAATCTCTTGGAGGTCATCAGAGGTCATCTATACTATGTAACATTCATTGAGGACCATTCACGGAAAACTCAGGTTTATTTAATGAAATACAAGCATGAAGTATTCATTAAATTTCAAGAATTCAACCCTGAAGTAGAGAACCTTACAGAAAGGAGAATCAAGATTTTAAGGTCTGATAATGGAGGAGAATGCACATCAAAGGAAATTATAGCCTTCTGTAAGGAGTTTGGGATTGAGAGGGAGCTAATAGTCCCATATAATCCTAAACAAAATGCAGTTGCGGAATGAAAGAATCAATCCATTGAAGAAAGTGTAAAAGCCATGTTACATGATCAAGATTTGCCGAAATTTTTGTGGGGTGAAGCTACTAAGACAGTTGTATACATACAAAATCAAAGTCCCCACAGATCACTAGATAACATGACTCCCGAAGAAGTATTCACTGGGAAGAAACCAAGTGTGGACCATCTCCGAATTTTTGGTTGTCATATCTATATTCATATACCAAAAGACAAGAGAACAAAATTGGATTCTTTAGGCATGATATGAACATTTGTTCACTACAGTAATACTTCAAAGGCATATAGGATCTACATAAAAGAAGGACACCGAATAGAAGTTAATTGAGATGTGATATTTGATGAAATTATTGCATTCAAGAAATCAAAGGAACTCCTGATGGACTCTAATGATGAAGAACTTCCTATATTTGAAGAGGAAGGTACAAGGGAGGAAGAAGAATCAAATCATGAAGATGAAGGTCCCAGTGAACCAATGCAACCAGTGGTCATCCCCGAAACTAGAAAGAGACCTAACTGGTTGAAGTCTACTCTACTAGATGCAGAAGGACATGGAGCAGTCAAAGGCACATTCGGGGAAAGTAAGAAGCCCAAAAGATATTTTGGATCTATAGCATATATGACGAAACTGATAGAAGCAGAGCATCCACATTTGAAGAAGTTGTCACACACCAAGAATGGAAGGATGCCATGAATGAAGGGTATCAATCAATGATGAAAAATGGAGTTTGGAAGATCGTTCATAAGCGTGAAGACAAACCTGTGGTAACTTCCAAATGGCTCTACAAGATTAAACATGTAGCGAACATAAGTATTGATAAACATAAGGCAAGATTTGTGGCTAGGGGCTTCTCTCAACAAGAAGGCATCGACTATGAAGAGACATTTGCACCTACAACAAGGTATACAACTATACGTTCGTTGGTCTCTTTGATAGCATCGATGGGATGGAACATCCACCAAATGGATGTCAAGACTACATTTCTGAATGGCACCATTGATGAATAATTCTATATAGAGCAACCCTTGGGATTTGAAGTTAAAGAGAGAAAGGCTTAAGTTTGCAGGTTGAAGAAGACATTATATAGCCTTAAGCAAGCACCAAGGGCATGGTATGCTAGGATGGATGCATACCTACAAATATTGGGCTTCACAAAGAGTTTTGTTGATCTAAATCTCTATATCAAGGTTGTGAAGAATGAGTCTGTTATCATTTTTCTATATGTGGATGATCTTCTCTTGATAGGTGTGGAAGGTCGAATCCAAGAGTGCAAGAAGCAACTAGCAGCAAAATTCGACATGAAGGATCTAGGGCTGATGCACTAATATTTGGGATTGGAAGTCTAGTAGGGACTTGATGAGATTTACCAAGGTCAAGGAAAGTATGTGATTGAGATACTAAAGAGGTTTGACATGATGGATTGCAAACCTATGACAACTCCTATGATCACAAACTTGAAGAGACTAAGAAGTTCTAAATCAAGCCCTATGGATCCGATTAGTTATAGACAATTAACTGGCTCATTGATGACTTGGTGAATACTCGACCAAACATATGTTTTGGAGTGAATGTTCTCAATTAGTTCCAAGTTGATCTGAAGCATGATCATTGGATAGCAACCAAGCATATACTGAGATATCTACAAGGAACAATCCACTACTGCCTAAAGTATGATAAGAGGAATGATGTCCACTTGATTGGATATACAAATTCCGACTGGGGAGGCAGTGAGCAAGATGGAAGAAGCACTACTGGAGGATGTTTCAGTTTGGGATCCTCCATGATCTCATGGATGAGCAGAAAGCAAGAATCGGTTGCTTTGAGTACTACTGAGGCTGAATATATTGCAACCTGTAAAGTAAGCAAAGAAGCTGGTTGGTTGAGGAAATTGTTGTCCAACTTGTTTGAAGGACCAATGGACCCTACAATGATACATTGTGACAACCCCAGCTGTATAAGGTTGTCTGAAGACCCAATGTTTCATGGAAAGACAAAGCATATAAATAACAAGTATCACTACATTCGAAAGTTGGTGCAGGATGGTGTGTTGTAGCTACGATATATCTCCATTGATGAATGTAGCTGACATCTTGACAAAATATCTTCCTAATAAGGAGCTTTTGTATTTGAGAGACAAGCTGGATTAGTTGATATATCCGCCCTAGTTGAGAGGGAGAGATAGATACATCATTTTTGTCTTCACTTGGGAAGAAAGAATGGAGGAGTGGGTAAATATCTAGCATCTGATACTCTTTGAGGATGAGGTAGGGAATCCAAGATAAGAGTAGTCGTAGAGGACTGATATTCTTTGAGGACTGGGAATCCAAGATAAGAATAGTCCCGGAAGGTCATACCTTGTGAACACCTGGGTGGGGTATGTACCTTGAGAGACAATGATGAAGGTGTCTATAAATCATTGGTCTCACCAACATTGTGCTCTGATCTTGTGGAGAGATAGAGTTGTTAGTCAAGGACTTGCTAAGTGACAATGTTGGTTGATATGATGCTAAACATATGGGTTACCACCCTAACTCTTATGAGATCTCTTCAGATTGAGAATGTCCATGTACCATTTATGAATATCTCCCTAGTTAAGAGGGAGTGTTGAAAAATGTGTAACTAGGTCCGGTCTTCATAAATATGAAATGTACTTTTGATTCTTGTATATTGTAAAATGAAAAAAAAATTATTATTGCTATTTTGAAGCATGGGTTTGTTGAAATTTGGTATCGGAGGACAGGTGGTTCCTTAAGGCTTTGATTTTTGGCCTAGGGAAAAGTGTCCAAAAGAATTTAATTTTTCTCCTAAAGTAACTTTATAATTTTTATAAAGTTAAATCTAATTAAAAAGTGACTTTAAGTGATAAAGTTATTAAGTCTAATTTTAAAGTGACTATTATAAAATCAATGAAAAATTAGAAAGGAAAAGTGACTTTGGAAATAAATGACTAAGTGGGTCTTTATTAAAATGGGGTGAATTAAAAAATAAAAAGTGAGAATTAAATAAGCATTTAATCTCAGCCTTAGATCTCAATCTATTTTAGCCATTGGATTTAGGGATCACCCAAAAGTCAATTGGGGTTAGATTAAAGGAGGAAAAGGCCATTCATTCTTTCATGAGCAGATTGGGAGAAGGAGAGCCAAGAGAGCAAGAGAGATTTCTGAGCAGGGAGGAGAAGGAGACAGCAGCTTGGCACACATTCCAAGGCAGCAGTTGAGCAGATTTGTACAGCTGGTTCAGCACACAGTGAAAAGAAAATTTTGGCACGATTTTTGAGGAGTGGTTTGCACAAAAATCGAGGAGTAGTTTGCTGATTTTTCTGCACGCAAAACGAGGGACGTACAGCAGCATTTATTGCTGAAAGTGGGCATGAAAATCGAAGAGGCCGTACAACATTTATTGCTGTCCTATTTGCTGTAATTTCCAGTTTGCTGTGAGGCATGGGAAAAGAGATAAGTTGTAAATTTGCTTGCTGATTTTTTTGCTGAATATTTCTCACTGTAGAAAGACAATTTTTAGAAATAAAGAAAAGCTCTCAAACTGGTTTTCCCCAAGAGTTTTAGGGGATTTTTCCAGGGTCACATTGACCAAAAATTTCAGTGTTTAAATGTGTTTTAATGGCTGTTTATTACTGCTGATTTTTATTTCTGCAATTTCCAGAATTCTGTAAAATTTCCAGAATTTGTGTTTTCAGCAAATTTATTTTTTCCAGCTTGTTAAATGTATGGTTATGGGAAAGGGCATTTAACTATATGGGAGAAATAAGGAGAAACTGAAAAACGGGGTGGGAAATGAGAAATTTCTACATGGTATCAGAGCTTGAGTGCTGAAGGGCAGTTTGGGACAGCAAAAAGAAAAATTACAGCTACTGATTTTTCACTCAGAAAATTCCAGCAAGCTGATTTTTTCATAAACAGTAGTTTTATCTTTACTACAGCAGTGCTATTTTTCAGTTTTAGGACAGCAGGATGTCATTGGGATTGAGGGTGGAGGATAGGCTGGATGGGCATACAAATTACAGCGTTTGGAAGGAGAGAATGCAGAGTATCTTTAAGGAGGCAGAAGTCTGGGGTATCATGGTGCATACCACACAGAACCCTGTTGTTGTGCCTACTGATGCTACTCAGTTAGCTGTTTATAATAAAAAGAACAAGGGTAAGAGGTTGATTCTAGACGGAATCAAATACCATTGCATTCCTCATGTGAGAGGAAAGAGCAATGCCCATGAGATGTGGACACCATTGTCCAATCTCTACCAGAGTACCAATGAGAACTGGAAGATGGTCCTGAAGGAGAAGCTAAAGAACATTAAGATGGGTAATGATAGTGCAGTTGGATATCTCACAAAGATTACTAATGTGAGAGATGAGTTGGCAGCGATTGGAAAGGCCATTCCACCCACTGAGTTGGTGCGGATTGCAGTGAATGGCCTCCCCCGTTCATGGTTGAACTTTGCTGATGGGGTTTGTGCACGTGAGACCCTTCTCACATGGGAGAGGTTTTGGGATGATTGCATTCAGACAGAGATCAGGAAAGGTCAGCTTGGGGCAGCCAAGCCAGTTGAGCAGGATGAAGATGTAGCACTGGTGGCAGGAGGCAAGAAAGGCAAATGGAAGAAGCAGGCTTCCACAAGCAGTGGTGGGGGCAAAGGCAAAGGTAAAGGTAAACAGGGGAACACACAGAAGGACTATTCCAAGGTGAAGTGTTGGAATTGTCAAAAGATGGGACACTATGCAGTTGTGTGTCCGGAGAAGAAGAAGAAGAAGAGGAAGAACCAGGACGTGGCAGCTTCAGCAGAGATTGAGGACTTTGCAGGTCGTTTTGACCGAGAGTTTGCGTTCACTACGTGTGAGTCCTCTAGTGCAGGATCACCTGCCACACAGGTTCAGAGGGAGCATGCTTTTCCCTCGATTAGCGGAGCATCTTCAGGTATCTGGTATGTGGACAGTGGGGCTTCACGTCATATGACAGGAATCCTGAGTACTTCTCAGAGCTTTCAGAGAGTGGCACTGATATTGAGGTAGTACTCAGTGATGATAGAGTTGTTAGAGCAGTCGGGGTCGGGACACTGACATTTCAGAGGGAGTCCAAACCTCCCTTGAAAGTGTCAGATTTTCTTTATGTGCCAGGGATGAGGAAGAACCTCATATCCGTCTTAAGCTTTGGAGGACAGAGGATATGAGGGTACTGTTCAGGGGAGGACAGGTGTTGATGTATCCTAGGGGCACTCCCGCTGATTCAGCTAGAGTGATAGGTGTACGCCATGCAAAGGTGTACAAGTTTGCATTCCAGCCCCTTTTGGCATTGAGCAGTAGTACCGACAGCAGAGCTAGCAGTTATGAGCTGTGTGAGATTTGGCATCGCAGGATGGGACATATATATCATGGAACCTTGAGGACATTGTGGGGGATCACTACAGGTATGCCAGATTTCAGTACTGATCACTTTGATACTTGCAGAGGTTGTGCGATGGGCAAGTTTGCCAAATCCCCTTTTCCCAGCAGTGACAGCAAAGCGACTGGGATACTTGATTTGATTCATTCTGATGTGAGCGGTCGGATGTCTCATGTTTCCTCGAGTGGATATGAGTACTATGTTTTATTCATTGATGATCACTCCAGGAGGACCTGGATTTATTTTTTGAAGACCAAGAGTGAGGTCTTCAAGCGGTTTCAGGAGTTCAGAGCTCTTGTGGAGACACAGACAGGTCGAAAGATCAAGTCCCTGAGGTCGAACAATGGAGGAGAGTACACCCTTGGAGAGTTTGTTGATTATTTTCCGGAGGCAAGCATTAGTTGGGAGTTCACTGTTCCTTACAACCCCCAGCAGAACGAGGTTGCAGAGAGGAAGAACAGATCCATCATAGGGGCTGCCAAAGCCATGTTACATGATCAGGGGTTGCCATTGTTCTTGTGGGCAGAGGCCTGCAACACAGCTGTTTACTTGCAGAACAGGAGTCCGCATCGTGCCTTGGGGCACATGGCTCCGGAGGAGGCTTTCTCTGGGAAGAAGCCTGATATTGGTCATCTTCATATCTTTGGATGCATTACATACTCCTATATACCCAAGGAGAAGAGGACCAAACTAGAGCCCACCGCAGAGAAGGGTATCTTTGTGGGCTACAGTGAGACCTCAAAGGCCTTTCGGATTTACATTCCTGCACAGAGGAGAGTTGTTGTCAGGCGGGATGTGAAGTTCGAGGAGGACAGGGCCTTTAGGAGGTCACGGGAGTTAGAGTATCTGGATCAGCCAGACCCTCAGCAGCAGTTGAGCCAGTCGCAGGGATCCAGTGGGCAGGGATCAGGAGGATCAGGAGGTACATCTATGAGGATGTCAGGTCCGTCAGTGAGCAGTGGCTCGCCGAGCCAGAGGGGTGGTGCTCTGGGTAGCATGCAGAGCAATTCACAGAGCAGTTCATTAGGGAGTCCACTGATGGACAGTTCACACGGTACCTCAGCTTCTACAGGTTCAGGTGTAGGCAGGAGGACAGTAGACAGACAGTCAGGAGTTCAGGCTCCTGATGATGATGATGAGGAGGAGTTTCATTCTCCTATGGGAGAAGCATGCTTAGGGAAGAGAAAGCCCAAGTGGCTTCAGGACACCTTGAGAGATGCCACATCTGTTGCTGAGCCGAAGAGGCCGGTCAGAGAGAGTAGACCACCTGAGAGGTTTTGTAGCTATATGGCGATGGTTACCAGCATCCTTGACTCTGAGCCTTCTAGCTATGAGGAGGCAGCTAGCCAGCAGGTCTGGGGAGAGGCCATGCAGGAGGAGTATTCTTCTATCATGAAGAATGATATTTGGGAGGTGGTGCCGAGGCCTAAGGGCAAATCCGTGGTTACTTCCAGATGGATTTACAAGGTAAATCATGCTGCAAATGGCAGCATTGAGAAATTCAAAGCAAGGTTTGTGGCTAGAGGGTTCTCCCGGGTAGAGGGAGTTGATTATGAAGACACCTTCGCTCCCGTGGCTCGATATACTTCGATCCGCTCCTTTATATCGATAGCAGCAGAGATGGGTTGGAAGATCCACCAGATGGATGTGAAGACCGCATTTCTCAATGGCTTCATACAAGAGGAGGTGTACATTGAGCAACCACAGGGCTTTGAGGTGCATGGGAAGGAGTCCCATGTGTGCAGACTGAAGAAGGCCCTTTATGGCCTGAAGCAAGCTCCCAGAGCTTGGTACTCCAGGATAGATACATATTTGCAGGGGATGGGTTTCACAAAGAGTGAGACAGATCCGAACCTTTATTTTATTGTGATTGGTGAGGAGCCTCTCATTCTGGTGTTGTATGTGGATGACTTGGTCATTACAAGTGCAGAGAGACTCATAGAGCACTGCAAGAGAGATCTTGCGACGGAGTTTGAGATGAAGGACATCGGCTTGATGCATTACTTTTTGGGGTTGGAGGTGTGGCAGGAGGAGGGGCATTTCTTCCTGGGGCAGGGGAAGTATATTGTGGACATCCTTAGCAGATTCCACATGGAGGATTGTAGACCCATGTCGACACCGATGATCACCAACTGGAAGAAGCTTCATGCTTTGGATTCCGAGTTGGTGGATCCCACATTGTACAGGCAGCTGATTGGTTCCTTGATGTATTTGGTCAACACTAGACCAGATATCTGTTTTGCAGTCAACACGATGAGTCAGTTTATGTGTGAGCCTAAGAAGGTTCACTGGGTGGCTGCAAAACACATTTTGCGGTACTTGTAGGGGACAGTGGATTATGGTCTGGACTACAGGCAGGGAGATGGAGTGAGATTGGCAGGATACACTGATTCTGATTGGGCAGGTTGTGCTTCTGATAGGAAGAGCACTTCAGGGTGTTGTTTTGGGTTGGGTTCAGCAGTAGTGTCATGGTTCAGCCAGAAGCAGCAGTCAGTAGCACTGAGTTCAGCGGAAGCAAAGTATATGGCAGCCAATCTAGCTAGTTGTGAGGCTATCTGGCTTCGCAAGATGTTGTTTGGCTTAGTTGGTCAGCCGTTGAGACCTTCAGTGATTTACTGTGATAATCAGAGTTGCATTAAACTCAGGAGAATTCAGTATTTCATGACAAGTCAAAGCATATCGGGATCAGATATCATTTCATCAGAGACTATGTTCAGAAGGGAGCTGTGAAGCTTGAGTATATTTCCACTGATGAGCAGGTTGCAGATATTCTTACCAAAGCCTTACCACGAGGCAAACATGTCTACTTCAGAGACAAGATGGGTGTGGTGAGGAACACCTTCCTCGGTAAGAGGGAGTGTTGAAATTTGGTATCGGAGGACAGGTGGTTCCTTAAGGCTTTGATCTTTGGCCTAGGGAAAAGTGTCCAAAAGAATTTAATTTTTCTCCTAAAGTAACTTTATAATTTTTATAAAGTTAAATCTAATTTAAAAGTGACTTTATGTGATAAAGTTATTAAGTCTAATTTTAAAGTGACTTTTATAAAGTCAATGAAAAATTAGAAAGGAAAAGTGACTTTGGAAATAAATCACTAAGTGGGTCTTTATTAAAGTGGGGTGAATTAAAAAATAAAAAGTGAGATTTAAATGAGCATTTAATCTCAGCCTTAGATCTCAATCTATTTCAGCGATTGGATTTAGGGATCACCCAAAAGTCACTTGGGGTTAGATTAAAGGAGGAAAAGGAGGAAAAGGTCATTCATTCTTTCATGAGCAGATTGGGAGAAGGAGAGCAAGAGAGATTTCTGAGCAGGGAGGAAAAGAAGACAGCAGCTTGACACACATTCCAAGGCAGCAGTTGAGCAGATTTGTACAGTTGGTTCAACACACAGTGAAAGGCAGATTTTGGCACGATTTTCGAGGAGTGGTTTGCACAAAAATCGAGGAGCAGTTTGCTGATTTTTCTGCACGCAAAACGAGGGCCATACAACAACATTTAATGCTGAAAGTGGGCACGAAAATCGAGGAGGCCGTACAACATTTATTGCTGTCTTGTTTGCTGTAATTTCTAGTTTGCTGTGAGGCATGGGAAAAGAGATAAGTTGTAAATTTGCTTGCTGATTTTTTTGCTGAATATTTCTCACTGTAAAAATGCAATTTTCAGAAATAAAGAAGAGCTCTCAAACTGGTTTTCCCCAAGAGTTGTAGGGGGTTTTTCCAGGGTCACATTGACCAAAAATCTCAGTGTTTAAATGTGTTTTAATGGCTGTTTATTACTGCTGATTTTTATTTCTGCAATTTCCAGCATTCTGTAAAATTTCCAGAATTTGTGTTTTCAGCAAATTTATTTTTTCCAGCTTGTTAAATGTATGGTTATGGGAAAGGGCATTTAACTATATGGGAAAAATAAGGAGAAACTGAAAACCGGGGTGGGAAACGAGAAATTTCTACAGGGTTTCATGCTCAAGGTCTTTTATTTTAGAGGTCAAGCAACCATTGAGTGCTTTTAGGGTTTGTCCTAGGTCAAGAAATCAAAAGAGTCCTTGTCATATGTTGAAGACCCCATCAAACACATTGCAACTTGTAAAAATAATTATATTTATATTTAAAAGTGTCAGAATACCCTCCAAGACCAAGTCGGCCTACCATCTAAGAAGTTGACCTATTTTGAGGAGCCTCGTCCACCTTAGAAGCCTATATAAAGGAAGGAACTCGACCTCCCTTGAACACACATTCACACACATCATCCAAGCAAAGAAGAAGAGCAAGGTGGCTAGCGAAGAAGGAGAAGGACGAAGGAAGAAGTTTTTGGGCTAATTCTCTCTCACACGTGCAAAAAATAAGAGCTAATGTTTCCTGCTTCAAGGTCAAAATTCTCAAGTTGCTAGAAGAAGATTGAAGTTGCTGGAAGAAGAGCCTATTAGGTCACTCTCTAGCCCTAGACAAGGAAGCAAGTCTGTTAATTTTAGGTATGTTCTATGCTAGAGCAATTTATTTCAATTTTCCAATATCTTTTCCAGATTAGCAATCACATCAACATTAAAGTAAACTGCAGATAGAACATAAATATAAATCGTAGAAGACAAGCCAAGACAAGAGGACACAAGATGTGGCGCTAGCCAGGGACAAACCCCACAATGTGGGGAAACCCTTGATCAATTCTTCTTTTATGTTCTTCAAAGTTCAACAGAGAAAGTGAGAGAGATAGTACATTTACAATAGAAGTCAACATTTTGACTTTTGATATCAGTGGAGATCATTTCCTATAACAATGAAATCAATTGAAGACATTCTTCTTCAACTGATTCTTCAAGGTGACAGCTTCACCTATCATAGTGTTGCCTCTTGTTCATTTGTTGCACATTACTGTGTGACACCTTGTTGTATTGTCACATATGTTGAACCTTGATGACTGAGCTGCTCTCACCTTCATGCTGCTCATCATACTGCATCTTCCATGGTCTTATTCATCATCAAGCTGTTAGGGTCCAACCCTAACCCCCTTATTTATGTAATAGGGTCGAGTCATAGTTATAGTTAAGTAAAGAGTCAATAAAGCCCATATTAATAATTGTAAGTGGTTGACTCGCATTTAAAGAAGGGACCACAATTAGTTGCAAATGGGCCATGGTATTAGATAGATGGTATTAATAAGAACCACGGTACTGACCCATGGTATTGCATGTATGAATCCTATAGAAAGGATAGAGACTCCCCTCGAGGAGTGTGGTGTCTTATTTTGTAATTGAGCCCTGCTCTATTGGAGGTTGCCCCCTCGAAGAGGCAAGTGAACATTGCTTTCCTTTCTCAATAATAAAATACATGCTGTTATTTCTTATTGTTCTGTGTTCTAGGTATATTTCTTCTCATATTTGGTATTCTGGTATTTTCTCACAGGTCAAGAGCATAACAAGTGGTATCAGAGCGCTTTCCAGGGCCGGTGGGATCTCCATTTTTAGCAGAATTTTTTTTGGCTAGAGACGTGCTCCGGCGTCATTAAACCATGGGATCTATCGTTGAGCGCATAAACCTGCGGATTTGGGGAGGCATGCACGTAGGAAATACAAGAGGTGGTCACGCTTGTTGGACTCCCTTGTAACCCCTGTGCGTACCCCTTCGAGTAGTAGCGCAATAGACAGAACTGCGCACAGACTGTCTTCCAAGTACCCTATGGGTATATCGGAAGCCCCCTAGGCTCTCTTGCAACCTCGCCATAGATAAACTGTTGGCCGTCTTGCTGCTACATTACACCGAGAACAACACTCAGGGAGATTACTCGCATGTACGATAGGGTTGTCGGGTTGTACGACTAAGGGTACGATTGATCCTCCTTGGTTAGTGCCCTGAAAGATTGGGCCAAGTACTACTGTCGGACCCTTATGTATATTGCGATCTGTAGCATCTGACACTCCTTGAGACCCTAGTTCCCTTGTCTTTCTCTCGATCACGCATCATCTTTGCTTGATCAGATCTAGCAGATTGGGTTCGGTCGCTGCAGCAACAATCAGTTTTGATCTATCAGATCCGCCAATCAGAGCTATCAGATCCACCATTCAGATCTACCAGCAGGGGTTCGATCACTGCCACTCTCTGCAGTTGAGGACTTCGCCGACAGATCTGACTATTTGTGTGGCTCCTATACCTAGGCAGGATTCTCACAGGACATTGGGCAGAAGCAAATTTTCAGGGAATCGGCGACTGCAGTATTCCCAAGCGAGGAGTAAAACTCCTCTCGGAGTAACAAATAAAAAAAAAGTTTGAGACACTCCCGAGACGCTTATAGGAGACTTAGCCCATAAGAATCAGGTTGACGAGCTGAGCAAGGTGGTACCATTCACTTGTTAGCGTCAAAAAAATCGGGTGGTCCCAAATTTTTTCTCACAATAACGACAAGTGCACCGGATCTGTGCATGGTACAAACCAGAGCTCAAGCTATGGCCAATGAGAAGACAAACGCCCTTGAACATAGGTTGGAGGAGTTAATGAAGCAGATCCAGAACATACAGGCAACTCTCAGAAAGGGCAAGCTGAGAGAACAATAAGAGGCATATGATTTTCATGAACACATTGAGGGTGAGTCTAGCCATTCTCTTCACTTCTATGGAAACCACCAACAGTCCCAGCCGCGACCACCCAAGCTGGACATGTATAAATTTGATGGCTCTCATCCAGCCACATGGCTAGCACAAATGGAGCAATATTTCACATTGAATCACATCAGAGATGATGCGACTCAGCTAAGTGTGGGCAGCATGTACTTGGACCATGAAAGATGGCAATGGTGGCAGTGGCATCAACGTTGCTATGGAAGGCCCGTGACTTGGCAGATATTCGCAAAAGCCCTTTCAGATCGCTTTGACCATGAATCTAATTTTTTGGATCACCTTACTAAGCTCCGACAGATAGGAATAATGCAAGAATATATTACAGCCTTTGAAGCCCTAGCCTTCCGCACAGGAGGACTACAAGATGAGTTCTACTTGGAATGTTTTGTCAATGGTCTCAAAGAAGCCATACAAGCCCATGTTCGACTGCAACACCCAATCTCATGGTTGGATGCTTGCAAGATAGCTCGTGAAGTAGAACGCGCGTTAGCGGCCCAGTCCACTCGTACAAATTTCATAGCCAAGGGTCGCCCCACCTAGGCTCAAAGCACTACCCAAACGCTTAAGGTACAAAAGGTGTCACCAACGGAAATGGCAGAAAGAAGAAAGCAAGGATTGTGTTACTACTGTGGTGAGAAATACTCCCCGGGGCATAAATGCAAGGAACCCAAATTCTTTCAAATTGATGCTACTGATCACCGTTCATCAAAGGAAGCCCCACCATTTGAGGAACCAGAGGAGGAAGATGAGGGCAACCAGCTGGACAATGCACCTGAAGAACCAATTATCTCGCTTCATGCTTTGGCAGGGATTTCTTCTCCCCAAACTCTCAAAATTAAAGGTTTTATTAAGCATCGCCCTGTAGTAGTCTTGATTGATAGTGGCAGTGCGCATAAATTTATCCATCAAAGAGTCGCTGATAGAGCAGTCTCTAATTTCTAGGTCCAAATCGCTGATGGGGGGACAATCTAATGTGAAGGCCGCTGTGAAAATGCCAAACTTCAAATGGGGGAATTATCAACTAAAGACCCACATGTTTCCATACATATGGGTAGGTGTGACATTGTCTTGGGTGCTGAATGGCTCCGCACACTCGGCCCAATCACAATGGATTTCTAAGAGTTATATATGAGCTTTAAGCAGAATAACCACACATATACCCTCCACGGACTCCAGACGGGTGCTCCCTCTATCATTAGCTCGCATAGGATGGAAAAATTGTTAAAAAAGGGCCACCATGGAGTTATAGCCCAGTTTAATGCCATCCAGGCCTTCGAACCCACTTCTCTTCATATTCATCCTGAGATGCAACAGATCTTAAACAACCATCTGTCGGTCTTTAACAAGCCTCATGAGCTTCCACCCTCGAGAGGGGAACATGATCATAGCATTACTTTGGTCCCAGGGGCACAACCACCAAATGTGCGCCCATATAGATATCCGTTTGCCCAAAAGAATGAAATTGAAAAAATCATCAAGGAACTCCTAGAAGTAGGCGTCATTTGCCCTAGCATTAGTCCTTATTCATCGCCTGTGGTCATGGTGCTCAAGAAAGATGGGGATTGGCGTATGTGTCCAGACTTCAAGGCCCTCAACAAGCTGACGGTCAAAGATAAATTTCCCATCTCGATTGTCAATGATTTGCTGGATGAACTAAATGGGGCTCAATTCTTTACTAAGCTCGACCTTCGCTCGAGCTATCACCAAATTCACATGAAAGAAGTAGACATTCCAAACACTGCTTTCCGAACTCATGAAGGCCATTATGAATTCCTGGTCATGCCATTTGGTCTTTGTAATGCCCCATCCACTTTTGAGAGACTCATGAACCACTTGCTTAAACCATATCTCATAAAAACTGTCCTTATTTTCTTTGATGATATCCTCATCTACAACCGCAACTGGGCAACACATCTTTAGTATGTAGATTTGCTCTTGCAATTGCTCTGGAAGCATACATTATTTGTTAAGATGTCCAAGTGCTCTTTTGGCATGGAAGAAGTTGAGTATTTGGGCCACATTGTGGGGCGTGAAAGTGGCAGGGTGGACCCCAAAAAGATCCCGGCAATGCAGGAGTGGCCTCAACCAAAGGCCTTGAAGAGCTTGAGAGGATTTTGGGTCTCACCGGCTACTATTGCAAATTTGTCCGCAATTATGGTCGCATTGCTAGACCCCTCACTCACCTTCTCAAGAAAAATTCATTTCTCTGGAATGATGAAGCGCAACAGTCATTTATAGCTCTCAAACATGCCATGTGTTCCACTCCCGTATTAGCACTACCTGACTTCACCAAATCTTTTGTGATTGAGTGTGATGCTTCCGGTATGGGTATTGGGGCGGTCTTAATGCAGGAAGGTCGACCCTTGGCCTTCACTAGCCAACAACTAAGTGGGACAAATCTGGGACAATCTACCTATGAGAAGGAGATGATGGCCATCTTACATGCATTGGATACCTGGCGACCATACTTATTGGGGCGACATTTCCAAATCCGCACAGACCATCAAAGCCTTAAATATTTTTTGGAGCAACGCCTATCCTCGCCACAACAAAATAAATGGTTTGCCAAAATGTTGGGATATGATTATGAGATAATTTACAAGAAAGGGCGCGAAAATGTCGTAGCAGATGCTTTATCACGCCAATTTGAGGAGGAAAGCACCCTGCTCGCAATCTCCCTTCCCATTCCAGAATGGATTGAAGAGGCTCGCAAGGAATGGTTTTCACATCCTTTGCTCTCCCAACTCATTAATAAATTGCAAGCGGATCCAAATTCCACAACAGGCTACTCTTGGCAGGATGAGATTCTTCGCTACAAGGATAAAGTAGTGATATCACCAACAGCCACCCTCAAAAGTCGCATTTTGGCGGAGTTGCACTCATCTCCCACTGCAGGCCCTTCAGGGTTTCAAAAGACTTATGCTCGCACTCGACGTTCATTCTTTTGGACAGGCATGAAAAAGGACATTCTTACTTTTGTAGTTGAGTGTGATGTGTGTCAACACCACAAAGGAGAAACAGTCAAATCCCCAGGCACATTACAACCATTGCCCATTCTGGCCTCAATCTGGACGGAGGTTTCTATGGACTTCATTATGGGTCTTTCGAAGTCTAGCAACAAGTTAGTCATCGTGGTGGTTGTGGACAAACTTTCTAAGTATGCTCATTTTTGTGCCCTACCCCACCCTTTTACACCAGCTTTGGTGGCTCAATCTTTCATGGACCAGATCTTCAAATTGCATGGCATGCCCACTTCCATTATGTCCGATCGTGACCCGATCTTCACCAGTAACTTTTGGAAGGAACTCTTCAGGCTACAAGGTACCCAACTACAACTCAGTATTTCTTATCATCCCCAAACTGATGGTCAAATTGAAGTAGCCAACAAATGTCTGGAGACCTACCTTAGGTGTTTTACTTCAGAAAAGCAACATCTATGGGTCCAGTGGTTACCTCTAGTTGAATGGTGGTATATCACTAACTATCATGCCACCACCAAAATGACACCATATGAAGCAGTTTATGGTCAACTCGCTCCTTCACCTACTTCTTATATCCAAGGATGCTCGAAGGTACAAGCAGTGGATCGACTCCTACAAAACTGCAGAACCAGGCTGGACCACCTCAGAGAGAATCTCCATCAAGCTCAAAACTGCATGAAGCAACAGGCAGATCAACATCATTCAGAACGCAAATTTCAAGAAGGGGATCAAGTATTCTTGAGGCCGCAACCATATAAGCAAACATCCCTCAAAGACAAGGGTTGTCAAAAATTATCTCCAAAATTCTACGGACCGTATCAAGTTCTTCTGTGCATCGGAGAAGTAGCCTACAAGCTAGCTTTGCTACCCACTGCAAAAATCCATTCAGTCTTCCATGTCTCATGCCTCAAGAAAGTGATTAGGAACCATTGCTGAATTCAAACTAGTCTACCGGAATTGGATGAAGAAGGTTCAATCTAGCTCCAACCTACACTAGGTTCTTGATATGCGAGAACGACACCTGCACGGCCGCACGATCAAGGAAGTCCTCGTCATGCGGAAAGACACCTCTCTAGAAGATGCGACCTGGGAACCAACCACTGTCTTTCAGCAGTTTCTGCAGCTTCAGCCTTGAGGACAAGGCTATTTTTATGGGGGAGGGCATGTTAGGGTCCAACCCTAACCCCCTTATTTATGTAATAGGGTCGAGTCATAGTTATAGTTAAGTAAAGAGTCAATAAAGCCCATATTAATAATTGTAAGTGGTTGACCCGCATTTAAAGAAGGGACCACAGTTAGTTGCAAATGGGCCATGGTATTAGATAGATGGTATTAATAAAAACCATGGTACTGACCCATGGTATTGCATGTATGAATCCTATATAAAGGATAGAGACTCCCCTCGAGGAGCGTGGTTCTTATTTGTAATTGAGCCCAGCTCTATTGGAGGTTGCCCCCTCGAAGAGGCAAGTGAACATTGCTTTCCTTTCTCAATAATAAAATACATGCTGTTATTTCTTATTGTTTTGTGTTTTGGGTATATTTCTTCTCATATTTGGTATTCTAGTATCTTCTCGCAGGTCAAGAGCATAACACAAGCTGCCCATGCTCATGATCTCATTCATCATCATTATGCTGCTCATGCTTTTCATTTATCATTATGCTGTCCATGCTCGTATCATCGATGTCATCACAGTTGCATCATTGCTGCACCTTTACTGAGATCAAGCTCGCTGTACCTTTGAAGTTGTTATTGCTTTTTCATCCATCTAAGATGACATTCGAGATCATACCTTCATTCATGGCATCCGAGATCTGCGCCTTTGATCGAGATCTCAGAGAAGGGTTTATTGTCAACAAGACTGTAGCTTATAGTCCATTTGAAGTCTTGTCTATCTGTGATTGAGCAGGAGAATGTCCGAGGCAAGTCTCCTTTGACTGCATATATATATATATATATATATATATATATATATATATATATATATCTATATATATATATATATATATATTGTCATTGCCTATGAATATATATATCTTGCCGCGTTGTATTATTGCTTGCGTATATATATATATATATATATATATATATATATATATATATATATATATATATATATATATTTGCGTTTGACTACGGCTTCATATATTGACCCAATACATAGATTATGCTGCGTCTGTAATGTCACCATGAACAGTGTATGACCAATATATAAATGTCACCATGAATAGCATATAAATGTGTCTCCATGATCTGCGCGTAAGTGTCTTCATGACCCGTGCATAAGTGATTCTATGAACTGCGTATTAGTGTCTCAATGACCAGTGTATACGGTTTCCTTGGACAGCATATTAGGGCCTGCGTATAAGGCTTCAGGACACCGTATTAGGGCCTCACTTTTGACAGCAAATTAGGGCAGCTTGGAATAGCGTATTAGGGCCTCCATTTTAGGGCTGTTAGGACAACGTATTAGGGCCTCCATTGACTGCGTTTACTGCGGCTCATCTTCCACCTTTGACTGCGGCTTAGGGTAGCAGATTAGGGCATCACGTTATGTCTTCATGCACTGCGTGTAATCCATGTACAACGTATAGAGTATAAGGTCTCCAAAAATTGTGTTGGATTAGGGCATCATCAAACTAGGCCAACATATTCTTTTTGTGTCTCTCCTTCTCCAAAAACCCAAGACGTGGAGAGGAGATCACATCAAGAATGTGTGTACAAATGACTTCAAGTCCTTGCCAATTTATACTAAAACGTAGATGATGAATAGGCATGACTATTGGGCTTTTGAGCCTACTCAAGTTGCTGGTCGGCTTGATAATAATTCCATAATCAAAATAAATTCATATCTCCATAAATACTTATCGGAATCGGATGATCTTTAGATCAATCCTACACCTCTCGATGAGAGGGATCCAATAAAAATATCAGCTGCCATAAATAAGCTGACCCACATGGAGTTTGGCCCTAGTTGCCAATTTTAACACTCCCTCTCAACTAGGGAGAACTCCATCCGCTAAGCCATATGTCCGACTGTACTATCTCTGCCATCAGTACCCTGCACTACTCTACTCAGCTCTGCTGGCTCTGGTCAGCTTTGTTGGCTCTGCTCTGCTTTGCTCAACTCTGCTGGCTTTGCTCTACTCTACTCAGCTTTGCTGGCTCTGCTCTACTCTGCTCAGCTCTGCTTTGCCCAGCTTTGCTGGCTCTGCTCTGCTTTGCTCAGCTCTGCTAGCTCTACTCTGCTTTGCTCAGCTCTGCTGGCTCTACTCTGTTTTGCTCAGCTCTGCTCTACTCTGCTGGCTCTGCTCAGCCCTGCTTGGCTCAACTCTGTTGGTTCTGCTCTGCTCTTCTTAGCTCTGTTGAACCATGAAGAAGAAGAATTGATCAAGAATGTCTCATACCATTCTCCACTGACCCAAAGTCAGTCTCAGAGTGCGTACCACTGGTCCCAGACCAGTCTCAACTAACTCAAAGTCAGTGTCATAGTGGGTACCACTCCTACCAATGGTCCCAAACCAGTATCATCACTCTCAAAGTGTGTACCACTAGTCCCAAACCACTATCAACCGACCCAAAGTCAGCGTCATAGTATGTACCACTCTCACTGGTCCCAAACCAGTCTTCCACTGACTCAAACTTAGTCTCAGAGTATTTACCACTGGTCCCAGACTAGTCTCAATTGACCCAAAGTCAGCGTCATAGTGGGTACAACTCCTACAATTGGTCTCAGACTAGTATCATTAATCCCAGATCAATGAAGGTCATCCTAGCATAGGGAGTACGGTAGATACAGCATTGCGTCCATTGGTACTACAATGGTCCCTATCCTCATTTCCCTGCTCATTGATCAGATGAGGGGTACTTCCCATGAGTCCCAGAATGCATGGGTAGGATGCCTCGACGGGAGAACTAATCAATCCTGTCCTCACAGGAGAACTAATCATCCTACTACACAATCGCCATGGAGAAAACATCATCCAGGCCTCACAGGAGAGCTAATCATCCTGCTACATAATCGTCATGGAGAACACATCATCCAAACCTCACAAGAGAACTAATCACCTACTACATAGTTGTCATGGAGAACACATCATCCAGACCTCATAGGAGAACTAATCATCCTGCTACATAGTCGTATCCAAACAGCTCACTGAAGAGCTTTCGTAACCAGACTGCCTCTCAGGTAGCCTTGGCGGTGCTCAAAGCCACCGACTTCTGCTTCCTGCTCATCCAGGACATCGAAGCAGATCCCAAGTAGAACCAGCACTGAGAAGTGCTCTAGTGATCCTCCTCACTGCCTGCCCACTCAGCATTTGAAATATTTCAAGCTGTGTATCCCAATCCATGAGAGATTGTGCCCTGAAGATATCTCAAAAGATTCTAGGCACCAATCCAGTGAAGCTCAACCAAATATGAGCTTACCATACTAACTGCAAAACATATGTCCAGACAGAGGTTCACCAAGAACATCAATGCGAATGAGTTTATGAAACTCAGAGGCATTTCCCAAATCTGGTCTGACATCACTACCATATAACTTCTGAAAGTTAAGATCCTCGAGTTAGTCACAGGCTTGCAGTTTATCTTTCCACATTTGGAATCCAACTCCCTTTGTCTCCTACAAATGAGAGGGTCTGCACCTGTCAGACATAGGTGCCGGTATGAGAGGTCTATCATCCACAACCTTCGAGTAATGGGTTGGATCGGTTTCACTCCTAGTGAATCTCAGCTTCATTAGACAGCTATAAATCCTCTCATACTACGCCTAAGGTGTTTTGCTTCAAGCCATAGAGGGCTTTCTTCCACCTGTAAACATGAGATTCCCGATCACGAATCTCAAACTCCTCGGGTTGTTCCAAACCTGTGGACCTGCTGCATGAGGTGAATGGTCCCCCTCATAAGATTTTCCTTCAGTACATTTTAGACATGTACCTTCATGCTCTTTTTGAATTCAGGCATCCCTTTCCATCAATGAGTGCCACCCTGTAACCTTTGACTTCCATTGCTGAAATGGACACCAGGTTCTTCTTGCGATCAGGTACATAAAAGATCAAGCTCGCTGTACCTTTGAAGTTGTTATTGCTTTTTCATCCATCTAAGATGACATTCGAGATCATACCTTCATTCATGGCATCCGAGATCTGCGCCTTTGATCGAGATCTCAGAGAAGGGTTTATTGTCAACAAGACTGTAGCTTATAGTCCATTTGAAGTCTTGTCTATCTGTGATTGAGCAGGAGAATGTCCGAGGCAAGTCTCCTTTGACTGCATATATATATATATATATATATATATATATATATATATATATATATATATATATATATATATATATATATATATATATATTGTCATTGCCTATGAATATATATATCTTGCCGCGTTGTATTATTGCTTGCGTATATATATATATATATATATATATATATATATATATATATATTTGCGTTTGACTACGGCTTCATATATTGACCCAATACATAGATTATGCTGCGTCTGTAATGTCACCATGAACAGTGTATGACCAGTATATAAATGTCACCATGAATAGCATATAAATGTGTCTCCATGATCTGCGCGTAAGTGTCTTCATGACCCGTGCATAAGTGATTCTATGAACTGCGTATTAGTGTCTCAATGACCAGTGTATACGGTTTCCTTGGACAGCATATTAGGGCCTGCGTATAAGGCTTCAGGACACCGTATTAGGGCCTCACTTTTGACAGCAAATTAGGGCAGCTTGGAATAGCGTATTAGGGCCTCCATTTTAGGGCTGTTAGGACAACGTATTAGGGCCTCCATTGACTGCGTTTACTGCGGCTCATCTTCCACCTTTGACTGCGGCTTAGGGTAGCAGATTAGGGCATCACGTTATGTCTTCATGAACTGCGTGTAATCCATGTACAACGTATAGCGTATAAGGTCTCCAAAAACTGTGTTGGATTAGGGCATCATCAAACTAGGCCAACATATTCTTTTTGTGTCTCTCCTTCTCCAAAAACCCAAGACGTGGAGAGGAGATCACATCAAGAATGTGTGTACAAATGACTTCAAGTCCTTGCCAATTTATAATAAAACGTAGATGATGAATAGGCATGACTATTGGGCTTTTGAGCCTACTCAAGTTGCTGGTCGGCTTGATAATAATTCCATAATCAAAATAAATTCATATCTCCATAAATACTTATCGGAATCGGATGATCTTTAGATCAATCCTACACCTCTCGATGAGAGGGATCCAATAAAAATATCAGCTGCCATAAATAAGCTGATCCACATGGAGTTTGGCCCTACTTGCCAATTTTAACACTCCCTCTCAACTAGGGAGAACTCCATCCGCTAAGCCATATGTCCGACTGTACTATCTCTGCCATCAGTACCCTGCACTACTCTACTCAGCTCTGCTGGCTCTGGTCAGCTTTGCTGGCTCTGCTCTGCTTTGCTCAACTCTGCTGGCTTTGCTCTACTCTACTCAGCTTTGCTGGCTCTGCTCTACTCTGCTCAGCTCTGCTTTGCCCAGCTTTGCTGGCTCTGCTCTGCTTTGCTCAGCTCTGCTAGCTCTACTCTGCTTTGCTCAGCTCTGCTGGCTCTACTCTGTTTTGCTCAGCTCTGCTCTACTCTGCTGGCTCTGCTCAGCCCTGCTTGGCTCAACTCTGTTGGTTCTGCTCTGCTCTTCTTAGCTCTGTTGAACCATGAAGAAGAAGAATTGATCAAGAATGTCTCATACCATTCTCCACTGACCCAAAGTCAGTCTCAGAGTGCGTACCACTGGTCCCAGACCAGTCTCAACTAACTCAAAGTCAGTGTCATAGTGGGTACCACTCCTACCAATGGTCCCAAACCAGTATCATCACTCTCAAAGTGTGTACCACTAGTCCCAAACCACTATCAACCGACCCAAAGTCAGCGTCATAGTATGTACCACTCTCACTGGTCCCAAACCAGTCTTCCACTGACTCAAACTTAGTCTCAGAGTATTTACCACTGGTCCCAGACTAGTCTCAATTGACCCAAAGTCAGCGTCATAGTGGGTACAACTCCTACAATTGGTCTCAGACTAGTATCATTAATCCCAGATCAATGAAGGTCATCCTAGCATAGGGAGTACGGTAGATACAACATTGCGTCCATTGGTACTACAATGGTCCCTATCCTCATTTCCCTGCTCATTGATCAGATGAGGGGTACTTCCCATGAGTCCCAGAATGCATGGGTAGGATGCCTCGACGGGAGAACTAATCAATCCTGTCCTCACAGGAGAACTAATCATCCTACTACACAATCGCCATGGAGAAAACATCATCCAGGCCTCACAGGAGAGCTAATCATCCTGCTACATAATCGTCATGGAGAACACATCATCCAAACCTCACAAGAGAACTAATCATCCTACTACATAGTTGTCATGGAGAACACATCATCCAGACCTCATAGGAGAACTAATCATCCTGCTACATAGTCGTATCCAAACAGCTCACTGAAGAGCTTTCGTAACCAGACTGCCTCTCAGGTAGCCTTGGCGGTGCTCAAAGCCACCGACTTCTGCTTCCTGCTCATCCAGGATATCGAAGCAGATCCCAAGTAGAACCAGCACTGAGAAGTGCTCTAGTGATCCTCCTCACTGCCTGCCCACTCAGCATTTGAAATATTTCAAGCTGTGTATCCCAATCCATGAGAGATTGTGCCCTGAAGATATCTCAAAAGATTCTAGGCACCAATCCAGTGAAGCTCAACCAAATATGAGCTTACCATACTAACTGCAAAACATATGTCCAGACAGAGGTTCACCAAGAACATCAATGCGAATGAGTTTATGAAACTCAGAGGCATTTCCCAAATCTGGTCTGACATCACTACCATATAACTTCTGAAAGTTAAGATCCTCGAGTTAGTCACAGGCTTGCAGTTTATCTTTCCACATTTGGAATCCAACTCCCTTTGTCTCCTACAAATGAGAGGGTCTGCACCTGTCAGACATAGGTGCCGGTATGAGAGGTCTATCATCCACAACCTTCGAGTAATGGTTTGGATCGGTTTCACTCCTAGTGAATCTCAGCTTCATTAGACAGCTATCAATCCTCTCATACTACGCCTAAGGTGTTTTGCTTCAAGCCATAGAGGGCTTTCTTCCACCTGTATACATGAGATTCCCGATCATGAATCTCAAACTCCTCGGGTTGTTCCAAACCTGTGGACCTGCTGCATGAGGGGAATGGTCCCCCTCATAAGATTTTCCTTCAGTACATTTCAGACATGTACCTTCATGCTCTTTTTGAATTCAGGCATCCCTTTCCATCGATGAGTGCCACCCTGTAACCTTTGACTTCCATTGCTGAAATGGACACCAGGTTCTTCTTGCGATCAGGTACATAAAAGAGATTCTGTAAATGAATTGAGTTACCCCCATTCAGTTGAGGGATAACATTCCCAACATCCTTTCTGGGATAGGTGGCATCGGCTCCAAGTATAATCCCACGATTGTTTTCATCTCTACCAAATTAGAGAGTGTACCCATCTATCCGATGAAGTGCCTTGAAGCACTACAATCAATAAGCCGAATTCCCAAAGGATATGAAGGAGAGGGCCAATATAAGATAACGCTTTTTTATCATATCAGAAACAACATTTGATTCTTCATACTTGGGGTTCCTTGCTTTCTCTGAAGAGTCGGCCGTATCCTTGATGACCTGCATCTCTGCCATTTGGACACTCCTTCGCATAATGACCGAACCTATTGTAACCAAGGCATCTGTCTTTCCTTCCATGCTTAGATCCGAACTTCCCAATGAAGTGATCTTTAGGTAGGCCATTAGAACCTTCCGCTTGATAATATTCTCTGCTTTGACTTCACTCTGGGTGAATTATGAGGAACCCATTGATCCTTTTGTCTTGTCCCAACTGTCTTTGGTGATTGCTCTTTCACTCTTGCTTGGGCATTGTCTTCACCTTAGCTCTGATACCATGTTAATTTTAGGTATGTTCTATGCTAGAGCAATTTATTTCAATTTTCCAATATCTTTTCCAGATTAGCAATCACATCAGCATTAAAGTAAACAGCTGATAGAACATAAATATAAATCGTAGAAGACAAGCCAAGACAAGAGGACACAAGATGTGGCGCTAGCCAAGGACAAACCCCACAATGTGGGGAAACCCTTGATCAATTCTTCTTTTATGTTCTTCAAAGTTCAACAGAGAAAGTGAGAGAGATAGTACATTTACAATAGAAGTCAACATTTTGACTTTTAATATCGGCAGAGATCATTTCCTATAACGATGAGATCAGTTGAAGACATTCTACTTCAACTGATTCTTCAAGGTGACGGCTTCACCTATCATAGTGCTGCCTCTTGTTCATTTGCTGCACATTACCGTGTGACACCTTGCTGTACTGTCACATATGTTGAACCTTGATGACTGAGCTGCTCTGCTCATCATGCTGCATCTTCCATGGTCTTATTCATCATCAAGTTGCCCATGCTCATGATCTCATTCATCATCATTATGTTGCTCATGCTTTTCATTTATCATTATGCTGCCCATGCTCATATCATCAATGTCATCACAGTTGCATCATTGTTGCACCTTTATTGAGATCATGCTTGCTGTACCTTTGAAGTTGTTACTGCTTTTTCATCCATCCGAGATCATACCTTCATTCATGGCATCCGAGATCTGCTCCTTTGATCGAGATCTCAGAGAAGGGTTTACTATCAACAAGACTGCAACTTACTGTCCATTTGAAGTCTTGTCTATCTGTGATTGAGCAGGAGAATATCCGAGGCAAGTCTCCTTTGACTGCGTATATATATAGAGATATATATAGATATAGCCATAACTGCATTGTCCATTGCCTGCAGCCGCAGTCAAACACAGCAATATATATATATATATTCGCAGGCAATGGCAATATATATCTATATATATATATATATATATATATATATATAGATATATATTGCCATTGCCTGCGAATATATATATATTGCTGTGTTTGACTACGGCTTCATATATTGACCCAATACATAGATTATGCAGTGTCCGTAATGTCACCATGAACAGCGTATGACACAACATATAAATGTGTCTCCATGATCTGCGTGTAAGTGTCTTCATGACCTGTGCATAAGTGATTCTATGAACTGCGTATTAGTGTCTCAATGACCAGCGTATAAGGTTTCCTTGGACAGCATATTAGGGCCTGCGTATAAGGCTTCAGGACACTGTATTAGGGCCTCACTTTGACAGCAAATTAGGGTAGCTTGGAATAGCGTATTAGGGCCTCCATTGACTGCGTTTACTGTGGCTCATCTTCCACCTTTGACTGCGGCTTAGGGTAGCAAATTAGGCATCACATTATGTCTTCATGAATTGTATGTAATCCATGTACAACGTATAGCGTATAAGGTCTCCAAAAACTGCGTTGGATTAGGGCATCATCAAACTAGGCCAGTGTATTCTTTTTGTCTCTCCTCCAAAAACCCAAGACGTGGAGAGGAGATCACATCAAGAATGTGTGTTCAAATGACTTCAAGTCCTTGCCAATTTATACTAAAACGTAGATGATGAATAGGCATGACTATTGAGCTTCTGAGCCTACTCAAGTTGCTAGTTGGCTTGATAATAATTCCATAATCAAAATAAATTCATATCTCCATAAATACTTATCGGAATCGGATGATCTTTAGATCAATCCTACACCTCTCGATGAGAGGGATCCAATAAAAATATCAGCTGCCATAAATAAGCTGACCCACATGGAGTTTGGCCCTAGTTGCCAATTTTAACAAAGTCAAGTGAAGCTGCCGGAAGGCCTTGGAAGGTTAATTTTCACTCACGTGTGGATGCAGTGGTAGTTGCAGGGGCCAAAAATTTAAGACCTGCAATAGAGGCTGACAATTTGACGCTGGGGGTCGAAGTTGTGCTACTGGAAGAGATTTGACTGGGTTTGACTTAGACAAAGAAAGCACATCATCAAGAAGGTCGGACTTGGTCTTGGAATGGTATTGGTCTTGGTCTAGAGGTCTTGGAATTCATCAATTGAAGAATCTATAAGAAGAGGAAATTTATGGGTTTTTCTCTCAAGTGGAGAGGTTTTGGCCTTGGCTTGCAGCCTATATCCTTTGTTCTTGTGTACTTTTGTTCTTCTTGTTTTGGTCGTTGTTTGATGATAAGAACAAACATAATAATAAGAGAAGAAGCTAATAAGAAATAAAAAGTAAAAGGACATCACAAATAGTTATCAAGAATAGAGAAATCATCCTAACTATTGCCTTATAGATTTCTCAACACCCCTGATGTTGATGTGGATGAGATTAACTCTTTAATGAGTTGAATTAAAGGGAGCTAACATATTCTCAAGAGATAAGTACTTTCTTGATTATTTTTGGTATTGTTCTCTTAATTATTATTAGTCTCTTGTCTTTTTATATCTTGCTTGAATGGATTTGTTCTTTCATTGCCTCCTAGTGAGGATTGCAAGTACTTAATGAAGACTGCTAGGGTTGTGGCAACATATGAAGAAGGATGGAAGAACAAAGGCAAGAAGACTTGTGATTGGATGAGCTTTTGGACTTAGAGGGAGCAGACAAGATTAACCTGATTGAAGCAAGTTTTGATAATGATGTAGATGTTGATTTGGGGTAGCATTGGATGTGCTCTAGCCATGAAAGTTGGTGGGGAGGCTAAAGCGCATGAGACCTCCAAGACCTAGAAATGGTTTGGGCAGATTCTACCCAGATGAAGAGATATTAAAATAATTAATATTTTTAATGGAGTTCCTAAGTCTAAACTTAGGAAAAATAAAATATTAATGGGTATTAATATAAAACTGGGTTAGAAGGTTCTAAATTACATGGATCAAGCCAAATCTAATATTAGCCATTGATTAGAGATGTAATCTCAGCCGTTGAAGGACTAACAATAAAAGTATAAGAGGAGGCTTGAGGGTCAGTTGGAGAACACACCAGAGTGATCAGTGATTTGATTTTCTTGAGCAGGGTTTGCTAAGAAAAGTCGAATAAGTGATCAGTTTGCAACAAGGGGCAGTGAGTACGAGACAAAGAGGCAAAGATAGTGCTGGATGACCAGTGTAGAGGCAAAGACGCAGACGTAGAAGCCAGAGGGAGCCACGCAGAGGCTAGTAGAGACAACGCAGAGGCCAGGAGGGCCTGCGTCATCCACGCAGAGGCTGCTGGAGTGTCGCAGAGAGCCAAAGAGGTTGCGGAGAGCCTTAGAGAGCTGACGCAAGGGGTTTTCAGGTTGACGCAGAGGCCAAGAGGGCTGACGCAGTACTTCAGTTGTGCTAGAGAGGGTTTCGTGGGGCTAATTTTTTGAATATCTGCTTCCGAATAGAGAGGTATTACTGCCGGATTATTTTCTCTATCGAGTGAGTCGGTTTGACACCTAGTTGTACTCAGATAGACTGCGTAATAAAATCACCCTCAGAATTGTTGCACGGTTTTCCCAAGTTGGGTTTTTTTGGAGACGAGTTGTCCAAAAATAACAGTGTCACTTGTGTGTTTGCTATTTCTTTCCACTGTTGATCTGTAGATGGTTGAGCCTGTATTGTGTTTATTTCGAATTTATATGTTTAAATAACTTGTTCATAATTAACAAGTAGGAGAAATAAACTAGAGAATATAGATAAAATTTCTAACGGGTAATACTTAGAAATTTTGACAGTAGAGAAGTCAGTTGAAAACATGACTTGAAGTCTTGAAGTCTAATGCTGATCCAAGTATGTTGATAAAGAGTTTGTGACTTTTTTGTTGTGTTTCTGACAAGGATTGAAGTCCTCTTCGTCCTGTGTAGGAGGGAGATGATTGAAGAATTATATGATTGAAAGTATTAAATGAGCTTAGAAAAAACCTCCACTAAGGATGTGGCATAATGGACTGTGAGTCCATGGTCACTTGCATGAGGAAAATTTGAAGAAGCTACGTAACTTTGTTGTTGATGTATCCCTCTGATTAGCATTACTGACTCTATCTGAACTAGATGTATTCTGGATGACATGGATGATCTCGTTGCCTGCTGTGCGATTGAAGCTAGAAATGTAGTTGACTAGTGAAGCTAGTTGTTGATGTTATTGACTACTGGATTTGATCGTGGGTGTTGATATTTTCTTCTGCGAGAAGCCACTAGTTATCTGTTGGATTATTTGCTTTTGTGAGAAGCCCCAACTGAAGCTAAATGAATAGATGTGTATTGTCGTTGGAATGTTTGAAGTCCGCCATGTCTTCTTTTCTGCTGTTGAGCTGGCTGCTAATGATTATGTGATTGGGCTGATTTGGGTGTTACTTAAGTTTGGAGTCTGCCATGATTTCTTGGATATGCAAGGAGCAGAGATTTGTACAACCGAGACAAAGTATATTGCATCTAGTATGGTTAGTTGTGAGGCAATGTGTTTGCAGAAGCTCCTTACATAGTTGTTTGATCATCTTCCAGATACAACTGTGATATATGGTCACAATCAAAGCAAGATCAGTGTTTCAGAGATTCTAGTATTCTATAATAGGTCGAAGCACATTGAGATCAAGTACCACTATATCAAGGATGTGGTACAAAAAGGAGCAACTAGACTCCAACATATTTTGACAGATGAGCAGATTGTAGACATTCTCACCAAGCCATTGCCCAAAGCGAAGTTCTTATTCTTTAGATAGCAACTTGGAGTGCAGGAGAATGTATTCTTTCTTGAGAGGGAACACTGCTGATCAAGAGCACTAATCATATGCTCTTCCCCCAGTGTTTTGTCAAGCCATGGACTTGGTGGGGGGGCGGGGGGATGAGCAACAGGGCTCCTGGGTGTGAGGCTCCTCCTTAAAGCCATGGACTTGGCTGAGTACATGCACTAGTATGCATCCTACTAGCAAGTCACCTTCATGTCATTAGTGACAAAGGGCCATATTGAGATGGTTAAAGCTTACCAGGATTGCCACCCATCTGGCTAGTGGGAGAGGAGACTTAATGTGTGTGATCTTTACCAAAGTTGGACGCGACTGCCATGGACTTGGTTAAGGTAAATTGATCTCCCTAGTTGTTGGATGCAGGTGTTCTACTACTTGATTACTGAGGATCAATCAATGGACATAGGGTGTGTGCAATCTTTACCAAGGTCAGTTATGACTGCCATGGACTTGGTTGTGGTAAATTGATCTCCCCTATTGTCAATGTCAATCATTCTTACTAGATGAGATGAAATGAGATGATGATACAACTATTAGCCTTCCTTATGTTGAGACATGTACATCTGAGATGAGATCTATGATATACTCCTTTAGGTCATGGAGCTTGACTTAGAGACCATAGTGTATGTGTGATCTTTACCAAGGTCATATATGACTGCCATGGACTTGGTTGTGGTAAATCAATCTTCCCTATCATCAGTTGTGGATCGAGACATCATTGTTTAGCTAAGATGAGATTTATGGTACAACCGGAAATTCCTCCCTAGCTAAGAGGGAGTGTTGAAGATTGGCCGCTTTGGTTGGAATTTTTCACTAACAAAATTATGGAGAAAAACAAAGGATGGAAATTGAAATTGAAATTTATATTTTTCCCTCCTAAAATAATGAAGTCAGGCATCTTTTGTTTAGGTTGGTTGGGCCCATAGAGGCACCCATTCGAACCCCCTTTAATCTCTATTGAAAGGAGTCTTTCCTCCATCATTTGCAGACACATTGATTTGTATATTGAGATCTTTGTTCTAGCAAAGGAGGAAGAAGAATTGAGCGTCAAATTTCAGAAGGAAGGCTTGGAGGATTTCTATTGCTTTTGGTTACTGGTTTGGTTATTCTTTTGATGTTGCTTCTGATGTATTGATGAACATTGAACTCTCTCTCTCTCTCTCTCATATAAGGTAAAATTTTTGGGTTTTTCCCTGGCCTCAGGCCTAATTTTTGTGTCTCTTGTCTGATGGTTTCTTGGTTACTTTTGTTTTTACTATGATTTATTATTGCTCTTTCATGCTTATGAATATATTTCCTTATAACTGATTAATTATATAAAATGTTAATGCTAATGATGATTGCTTGAAGTTGTTATTGTTGAGAAATCTAAGGGCAACAACATTAAGTGATTTCTCTTACTTTCATAACTGCTTGTGACGTATTTTTACAACTTTATTATCTTCGTCTTTGACTTGATTATTATTATTATTTTCTTCATCAAACAATTACCAAACCATGAAGAATAATAAGACGAGGACACAAAATATAGGCGATCAACCAGGGCCAAAACCTCTCGAACTGAGAGGAAAACCTACAAGAATTCTTCTCTTCTTATAGACCTTCAGTTGACGAATTCCAAGACCTATCACCATTGACCAAAACCTTCCAAGACCAAGTCAACACTTTTCATTGAAAGATAAAGTCAACCCAATTCAACTTGCTTGCTGCAACTTCCTTCTTCAAAATTTCGAACCTGCAATTCTACAATTTCGACCTCTCGCAATTTTCGGCCTCACTGCAACTTCTTGCAATCTTGCACGTGTGAGTTGATGAGGGCAGAATTGAGAGGTTTCTCCTTTGCTTGGGATAGAGTCTTCTTCTATGGATTTCGACTTGCAGTGGAGACTCCTTCAAAGACAAATCTTGACTTCCTTAGATGACTGCAATTTGGTACCTGTTGCAGCAACAATGATGCCCTAGCTTTGCACGTGTGAGGATAGGAAACCCAAAAATAGTCCCAAAATGCTTTGATCTTCTTCTCTTCTAATCTTTCCCTTCTTCGCTTAGTAGGAGACCTTCTTGTTTATGATCGAACTTCTTGATCAATGATTGATGCTTCTCCAAATGAAGTCGAGCTCACATATATATATATATATATATATATATATATATATATAGTCTTTCTGGTAGGTTGAATAACCCCTTCATTTGGCCAACTTGATCTTTCTAGAAGGCCGACTTGTTCTTTCTTGTTTGACAAGGTCTTGGAGGGTCTTTTGACTCTAACTTTGACACAAATAATTTTCTTTACAATATGTAACATGCCCAAGAAGGGTCTTTCATACATGACAATGACTTTCTTGACTTGTACACTCAATTACAAGCACTAGAAGCTCTCAATGGGAGCTTGACCTAAAAATAAATTTCCCTTGAGCATGAAATCCATGCCTCAAGAACAATAATAAATTTATTTTTCTCTTTACATTAAATACATAAAATCATCGTTACATATGTCATTATGAAGGCCGAACCTAGTTACATATTTCAACATAAAGAGTGTGTAAGTTGAAACTTTTATGACATGCCTTCAATGACCGTGTAAGAGGAATATGCCAAGTCTTTAATGAGAGAGTAACGTAGAGCCAGGTGAGACATTAAAGAGAGGGGTGTGAACTATGAAGGCAAGTGACTTGAATTTATTTTTGATAATAATATCATAGTATCATAAATATAATGATAATAGTAATGATAATATTGATAATTAAGTCAAAATTGAACTATTAGGATTGATTAATGATACATTGATAAGTTGAATGATTTTCCATCAACTATATTTGATTACCAATTGATACAAGGTAATTTACTGTTTTTGGAAAGTCATACTTGAGATGTTAGACATGACTTTCTATTTTTAGAAAGTCACTCCAGAATTGTCAGAAATGAAATTTTAATTAAGGAAATTCATCCCTGAGCTGTCAATTTTCAACACTCCCTCTCGGCTAGGAAATAATTTCTTTCTACGACAAAGATCTCAACTTTCTCTGCTCATCTCTACTGTAGAACAATGATGTCTCAATCTAATGAAGAAGAATCATCATAGGGTAGATTCATCTATCATCCTATATCCACTGATCTTCCCATCTTGACACAAGCTTGGGGCGATTATCACTTGTCAACACATGACAAGGATCGCGCACAACCAAGTCTCACCTTTGCTTGGGGGGATTACCACTTGTCAACACATGACAAGGATCACGCTCAACCAAGCTTTACTATAAGAGTCAAGTGGTAGAAGACTTTGGGAGGATTACCATTTGTCAGCACATGACAAGGATCTCACACAACCAAGTCTCATCTCTGCTTGGGGCGGATTACCACTTGTCAACACATGACAATGATCACGCACAACCAAGCTACACCCATTGGCCAGATGGGTGATAATCCCAAGAAGCCCATCTTGTGGGTAGGATGCATATTGGGGTATACTCTTGGCAAGTCCCAAAATTGATGGTAGGGGGGATTATCACTTATCAACACATGACAAGGATTGTGCAAATCCTATAGTCAAGAGTTTGCTCAACCCAAGGAGCTCTCCCAGGTCCATTCCCAACTTGCGGGCTCAAATAAGAGGGAAGAGAATAGCTCAATGTTCTCGATCATCTATGACCACCCCCACCAAGAAGGGTCAAATCTGTCAGCCCAAGTTGCTCTTTGAATACCAAGAGGCCTTTCATCAAAGGCTTGGTAAGTACGTCAGTTATTTGATCATCAGTTGAAATATGATGGAGTCTCACTGCTCCTCTTTGCACCATATCCTGGATATAGTGACATTTAATCTCAATGTGCTTTGACTTGTCATGGAACACAAGATTTTATGTAAGTTGAATCCCATTCTTATTGTCACAGTATATTACATTCTATCTAGTACATGCTCAAACAACTCTCCAAAGAGCTTCCTCAGCCATACTGCCTCACAACTAGCTATGCTAGCAACAAAGTACTCGACCTTACCCATGCTAAGGGCTACATAATTCTGTTTTCTGCTCATCCAAGATATCATGGTAGATCCCAAGCTAAAGCAACATCTAGATGTGCTCTTTCTGTCAGCAGAGTTACCAGTCCAATCAACATCAAAGTACCCATGTAATCTCACAACTCTGGTACTATGTCTCAATCCAAGATTGATGGTCCCATGTAGGTATCTCAGCACATGCTTTGCAGCAATCCAATGTGCATGTGATAGCTTAATCATATATTGGCTTAGAGTATTGATGACAAAACATATGTTCGGTCTAGTTCACTAAGAATATTAGTGCCCCAATCAGTTGTCGATATTCAGAATGATTATCCAAATAAGGTCCTACAAGTTCACCACACAACTTTTTGAAATTCATTTCCATTGTTGTATTCATGGACTTACATTATGTCATACCAAATCTTTCCAGAAGCTTAACAGCATATTTTCTTTGAAAAAAGAAAATCTCATCAAGTCTCTACCATACCTCTAGGCCCAGAAAGTAGTGCATCAAATGAAGATTTTTCATTTCAAATTCAGAAGCTAACTCCCTTTTACATTGGAGGATAAGAGGTTCTCCACCTGTCAATAATAAGTCGTCAACATATAATTACCAAAATCAAAGGCATACTTTGCACTATTTTGAAGTAGAGATTTGGATCAACATTGCTTCTGGTAAAACCAAGCTTTATCAAGAAGCTATCAATGCTAGCATACCAAGCTCTTAGGGCTTCCTTCAATCCATAGAGAGCTTTCTTTAGTATACACACATGACTTTCCCTGTCATGTACTTCAAAGCCTTGTAGTTGCTCCACAAATACTTCTTCCTTGAGGAAGCCATGCAGAAAAGCAATTTTCACATCCATTTGGTGAAGAGTCCATCCCTGGCTAGTAGTTAGAGCCACAATAGATCGGATGGTAGTATATCGAGCAACAGGTGCAAAAATATCATCATAGTCTATTCCCTCTTTCTGAGAGAAACCTCTAGCCACAAATCTAGCTTTATATTTTTCAATACTTCCATCCGCACCATGTTTAATTTTGTACAACCATTTAGAAGTCACAACAGACTTACCTTGGGGTCTTGGAACTACTTCCCATACATTATTATGTATAATGGACTAATATTCTTCGGCCATTGCATCTTTTCATGCTTGATTTTGCACTACTTCTTCAAAAGTGCATGGTTTAGCTTGAATAATACAATGTATCCCTGGAGTCGGCATGGTTTCTTGCTTTCTCTAAAGGTTCCTCTGGGGGAAGCATGTCTATATGCATCTTGTAGAGTGTCACTAAGCCATAATGGTCTTTTTCTAGCAAGAGGATTACATGGAGGAGGATCCAAGGGGTCCATGGGATCCATAGGTTCATCAACAAGATCAAGTGTAGGCTTAGAATCTTCTTGGGCATCCAAGGCATTATCCTAACTTTCAACACTAGGAGGAAGAGGATGAGTGTCTCTTGCCTTTCTAAGAGCTGCATCTTCATCCAATGTTACATCCTTACTAAATTCTATAGTTCTTTGACCAGGCACGTATATTCTGTAAGCTTTAGAATTTTCACAATAATTGAGAAACATACCTTTCTTACTTGAAGCTTCCAGTTTGTTCCTCTTTTCCTTTGGCGCATGAAAGTAGATAGGGCAACCAAAGATCCTCAAGTGCCAAACCTCGGGCTTTTCACCAGTGAAGACCTCTTCAAGAGTCTTGTTGTTTAAGGCTCGATGTGTAGATCTATTTTGGACATAGACAACAGTGTTAGCGGCTTCTCCCCATACAAACTTTGGTAGCTTTTGATCATGCAACATATATTTGACTTCTTCCATGATAGTTTTGTTCTTTCTTTTGACCAACACCATTTTGTTCTGGGTTATATGGTATGGTGGTCTCTTTCCTGACTCCAACTTCTTTGCAGAAGTCAATGAAATCATTTGAAGTAAACTCTCCTCCATTGTCAGATCTGAAGATTTTGATCTACTTTCCAGTTTTTTCCTACTAGAGCTTTTAAGTCTTTGAACATGTTAAATGCTTGAATTTCAAAAAGAAAATCCATGTTTTGCAAGAAAAATCATCCACAAAGATTATATAATACAAGTAGTCACTCAGAGAAGTTACAGGCATAGATCCACATAAATCAGAATGTATAATATGAAGTTCCTGACTGGTTTTGCTTTTGCTTGAAGGGAATCGTCCATTTACATGCTTTTCACTTGTGCACCTTTGGCAAACCCCATCATGATCCACTCTAATCTCCGACATTCCAGAAACCATCTTTCTCACATGAGGCAATGCTTTATAGTGCAAATGAACGAACCTTCAATGCCAAATTTTACATTGATGATTGTTCTCATGAACCAGTGCATGGATTGGTCTTCCATTGAATTTATAAAGACCTTCAAATCTCAATCCCAGAGTGAAGGCATCTCTCATGTTAGATCTCATTGGCTAGGTGAGAACTTTTCCATTTATGAAAGCAACTTTCATTCCTTTATCTTCTAAGGCAAATATAGATACAAGATTCTTTTTCAAACCAGGTACATACAAAACTTCTTGAAGAGATATAGTTTTACCTTGATCTAGATGAAAAGAAACAAAACCAGATCCCTTTATAGGATATGTAGAGTTATCTCTACGTAACATTTTCAGATCTGTCTCCCTCTTAATCAAATTTGAGAGAACTTCTTTATAACCAATAAAGTGCCTTGAAGCACCACTATCAACCAACCAACTATCACAAGAATCTATAGGAGAGGAACTAGAAAGAGAAAAAACAAGAAAGTACTCTGAATGTGTCTCAGTTGTATTATTATCGTACCTTGGGTTCCCTGAAGTCTTGGAAGAACAATAACTTTCTTTACGAGCAACAGGTGCTTCTCTTCTTCTTCTATAATCCAATCTGAAGTTGTTGCTACGATTGTTGTAGTTGGAATTTGGTGCTCTTAATGTTTTTTGGACAGTCACGAGCATAGTGGGCATGCTTATGGTAGTTATAGCATCAAAATTTTGATAAGTCCCTGCTCCATTTATAGGAATTGTTGGATTTGGGAGAAGACTTTCTTGAAAAGTGACGACCTCTTCTTCCTTTCTGCTTCTTGTCTTGAACAACAAAGGCAGTAGGTTCTCCCTCTCCATGCTTGGTAATTCTTCCTCTGGAAATCATTTTGGCCTCTTTTTTACTGCACTTAACCATGAGCTCATCAAATGTGGGAAACTTATCATTGTTGTTGATGGTGTTAGCGCTTGAAATTTCACCTCAGGCTGAGAAAGGTAAACCTCAAGGCTACATCAAACCATTTAGCCTCGTAGCTAGCCCTACGGGGCAGGAGAAGGCTCTCTCCGGTCAATCTTGGCAGATCTTCAATGGGATGAGATGACCAACAAGGTAACACTGATATTAGGCTAGTAAACTGATCAAAAGGGTTGATTTGGGGTTTTTTGGGTTTTTGGTGGCAAATTGAGGAATTGCAATTTTGGGTGCGGGGATTTGACACAGTTTCTGCAGGGGGTTCTTTGGGGCGAGATAGGAGACCGTATTGATGCTTTTGATTGAGGTGAGTGGATGGAAAAGACCGGTGAGGAGCTAAGGAGAGCAAATAATACTTTGAATTCTCCTTAAACAGCAGAAAACATAGAAATTAAACAAATTTAAAAGCAGAGCATGGCAAGCATGAATTCTTACTTTAACACTTCATTTGTTTAATGTGCAGAAGTAAAGAAAGGAAATGAATCACATAACAAAGCGTACAAGAACATTGAGAAACACACCATCAACACATGAGTCCACAAGAATCCCAAAGATGACTGCAAAACCCTGGCCTTCCTTAGCCAAAAATTGCAGAGATACAAGTGAAATAATACAATGATAGCTTCTCCCTCAAGAGTCCAACCTTCCAACCCCTGAAAATGATTAAGAAAATACATAATATAGGCAAGCCAACCTCTTCCCTTGCCTCTAGGGGTCGAGCTCATCCTTCTAGGAGCTGTTTCAACTAATTCTAAACTGAGCACTAAAATCTAGGCAGTCAAAACAACTTGCCTCTATAAGCTAGGAAACCAATCCATTCATTAAATATTTACCCTTGACATGAATGAATCTTCTAGAAGTGTTAAACAAGAGTAAAAGTGTCTTAGAGTTACAATAATTACATCAAAAATAATCATCTTCCACCCCAAAAAGTCAAACTGGGTCAAAACTGCGTTTTCTGGGCTGTACAATGCAATCTGGCAAAAACTGCTTGACAGGTCGCGCACCCCTGCCTGACGGGTCGCGCCCCTTTGGAGCTCTGTTTGAGGCACTTCCCGGTGTTAGAATCAGGTGCAGGATAGCTCGTTGGAAAGGTCTTTGAGTCTACTTTCCAACCCAACTGGAATTTTTCAATTTGGAGTTCATTTGCCCTATCAAAAATCAAATCTCCCAAGACAGCTTTTTGTAGTTCAAAAAAGTGGCAGAAAGTCAAATTTTTCATGTATTTTGACCTTCTGGAAGCCCAAAACTCCATAAAAACTCAAGTCCATCCATGGGCATATGTAACTTTGCATAACAAATCAGGAAATGCTGAGTTTTTGTGAAAAGGAGTTGCCATGACAAAGGGTCTCACCGGGGGTGAGACCTGTTAAAGAGCCAAAACCTGTAAATTACCAAAAAATGCCAAAATTACCCAAAATTCTCAAAAAAATTTTGGAATTTGAGCTGTGGCTGGGCTAATTAGTGCCTTGATCCTTCAGTGAGGCCTCAGCCAAGATATGGACGGGATCGAGCCTCTTTCCCCTTTTTTGTGCCTTGGCCAACCGCCTTGGATCCGGCGATTGTAATTTTGACATTTCTCTAAAACCATGACACCTGTGCAAAAAGTGAAGGAGGTTTTTCTTCTTTGGCATGTTGTGGACAAAAACCTCTCTCAGTTTTCCAAAATTCATCTTTTATTGCTCTGGAACATCATTTGAGTGCGACTTGTCCCGATGTGTGAAACAAGGAATTTTGTCGAAATCGAGCGAAATGAAGGGGATAGGGGGCTTCTAAATTTTTGGGGAAATTTTTGGGAGTGGGGAGGGATGTTAGGAAGCAGGGGAAAGTGGAATCTCAGAGATTGAGTGAGGGGAAGGGGTCAAAAAGGGAAAAACACAGGCCAAACCTAGAAAATTGCCAGATTGTAGCTAGAAACTAGGGTTTGTGCAAAAATGAGGAATTTGGCGGATCTAAGGGATGGGAAGCATTTGATAAGGTACTTTAAGGATATGGGAAGGTGTATGAACATCTGGAAACAAGTTTTGCTGATGATTTGACCGTCCAAGAGAAATTGCCTTCAAAACCCTAGGAGAAGGAAATGATCTTGCCTGGGTGCAACTGAAGCATGAACAAGGTGTAAAATGACTCATTAGACACTGATATGATAATGACAACCCTATGAATGATGATAGAATCAGCGGAATAGTGACATAGATTGGCATTTGGGCAACTTTGCAAAGAGTGAAAGCAAACCCTAGACCTAATGCCTAGTGACCAAATTTTGCTTGAAAACTCTTTGAAATGACAAAATTTGACCTTGACACTCTGAGACCACTTTGTAAGAGCATATTTGATCACTGGAGGAAGGCTGGAAAGACTGACACTAACATTGGCTCCAATGGGGATGGTAGCTCCTTGGAGGTGCCAAGAACCTCAGACCTCTGGGAGAGCAGACCAGTGCTTTCAACCATTGGGCGATGGAGTCATTATTTCGGCAAACGACACAAGACTTTGACTCATTTATTGAATGAAAACTTGACTGAAAACTGACTGAAACTAACTCAATTATGAAACCAACATGACTGAAAATTGACTCACAAATGACTCATGACTGAACTAAACGAAAACAAGAACTTACAAAGCTTATTTGAAGGGCAGCAATCCATCAAGATTTGAAATCATGATGACAACCACCTTGTTTCTTACAAGACAATATACATCAAACTATATCAAAATGCCAATGCAACCAATCAAGCAGATGCCTTCTTGATTGATTCTCCTGATTAGATCTTCTGGTCAACAATACAAACCTATCACTGGGCATCCAAAAACATAGTTGACCATGGTCTCCTTCATCACTGAACACTGCAATAAACACTATCACTGCTGACTGTAACAAATCTGCCATTGGATCCTGGAAAACATGAAGTCTTGACATTGCCACCTCCTGCTGAAAGAACAAGGTATCTTTTGTTTCAAATTCTAATCTGCCTTCCTCATGTGCTTCGATGAAAGTATGCTCATGGGCTTCAAACAACTCTGAACAAATGGATGAGCAGATCTCTTCTTGGAAAAGTATTTCAGCACATGAAACATATGAAGAATCTGAAAGGTAATCCTGTATGCTCTGATCTTCTGTAGTCTGACAATATGGGAGGTAATCTTCATATGATATCACAACCAAATTATCAAGTTCCTTATTACATTCTTCAATCATAAGGAAAGAAACTTCAGCTGATTCTTGACGTGCAAAAATGACATTTCTATCATCTACCATAAATTCATCCAAAGGGACTGTTTCACTTACTTGAATGAAGATGTCATCTTGCTTTTCATGAACTAACTGAATTACCTCCTCATGCAGGCTCTGTTCTGATGGCATGAGAACATTTGGATCAAAAACTCTGTCTATGGTCTCAACAACAAAACCCTCCTTTTCAGGATTCAGCACAAGGTATGCTTGGTCATCACAATCTGAATCTAGAACTGAAGTAGCTGTCCTGTCTTCTTCAATCTGCATGCTGTCTTCTTCTGTGGGCAGATCTGAAATAGGACCCTCTCTTTCATCATTTTCAGCCATATGGCCATCTTCAACCTGCTGATCTGCGTTAACTTGAGCCGGAACAAGACCTCTCAAAAGTAGATCTATCTCATCTTCAGATAGAGGAGATAATACCTTTTGTTTTCTTTTGTTCACACAGTGAGTGTCTTCATTGATTTCAAGTGAAGGAGTATACAGATTTTCCTCATACTGTTAATCCATTTCATGCAATCCCTGTTGACTGTCAAGATGCAAAATTGTTTCATTTCCCACCGTACTAAGATCTTGGTCCTGCTGCAAATTTTCATGATCATCTCTATGGGAATCCACTAGGTTCTCTTCATGTTGCTGAAATGGATTCTCATACAGAGCCTCCATGATCTCAACGTCCATAAAATTATCATCTTCATAATATTTCTCAAGGCTTTCAATAAAACTATAAGCATGCTTGCAACAGTCTTGAACCAAATTTAATGATGGATAAGATGCTTGATATCTTTCAATAAACAAGGCATGAAAATCCTTTAAACAGTAAATACAAGCAGGTGGCAAACTTTCATACCATGATTGGGCTTTACCCTCCAGAGTGGCCAGGAATATCTTCATCAAGCAATCTTCAGGAAAATCCACTTTCAACTTGCGAATATGCATGTGAAATCTAACTAGATGTAAAGCAGCATCCTTCTTACCATCATCATTAAATGTAGGCAAATTCCTTGACCAATCTACCTTGGGAATCTTATTCGGAAAATCTGGAATGTGATCTCGGCTCAAGGGAGCGTATCTTCTTGCAATCCGATCCATCTTGAAAATCTCAAAGCTATTGATCTTCCTGCAATGAAGTCACCATGAAGCATCGATCTTTGGAGTTTTCAGTGAAGGAGTCGCCAGTGAATGATTTCAGCCTTTCAAGTGTCTGATCGTTGTCCACCATCAACAATCAGATCTGAACTTGATACATGTACTGGGGTAAAATGCAAATGAAGTGCTGTATTCACAAGCTCACGGAGATTGACTGAAGCAACGTTTATCTACTTCCGCTTATGCAAAGCAAAAGCGTTTCGAAGGCTACCTGGCATAACTTCAGGCTCCGTCTAAGACTTATGAAACAAACACATCAATCCACAACCAAGTTTGTTCTCCCCAGTATGGTCGCCAGTATGTTAGCGCTTGAAATTTCACCTCAAGCTGAGAAAGGTAAACCTCAAGGCTACATCAAACCATTTAGCCTCGTAGCTAGCCCTACGGGGCAGGAGAAGACTCTCTCCGGTCAATCTCGGCAGATCTTCAATGGGATGAGATGACCAACAAGGTAACACTGATATTAGGCTAGTAAACTGATCAAAAGGGTTGATTTGGGGTTTTTTTTTGGGGTTTTTGGTGGCAAATTGAGGAATTGCAATTTTGGGTGCGGGGATTTGACACAATTTCTGCAGGGGGTTCTTTGGGGCGAGATAGGAGACCGTATTGATGCTTTTGATTGAGGTGAGTGGATGGAAAAGACCGGTGAGGAGCTAAGGAGAGCAAACAATACTTTGAATTCTCCTTAAACAGCAGAAAACATAGAAATTAAACAAATTTAAAAGCAGAGCATGGCAAGCATGAATTCTTACTTTAACACTTCATTTGTTTAATGTGCAGAAGTAAAGAAAGGAAATGAATCACATAACAAAGCTTACAAGAACATTGAGAAACACACCATCAACACATGAGTCCACAAGAATCCCAAAGATGACTGCAAAACCCTGGTCTTCCTTAGCCAAAAATTGCAGAGATACAAGTGAAATAATACAATGATAGCTTCTCCCTCAAGAGTCCAACCTTCCAACCCCTGAAAATGATTAAGAAAATACATAATATAGGCAAGCCAACCTCTTCCCTTGCCTCTAGGGGTCGAGCTCATCCTTCTAGGCGCTGTTTCAACTAATTCTAAACTGAGCACTAAAATCTAGGCAGTCAAAACAACTTGCCTCTATAAGCTAGGAAACCAATCCATTCATTAAATATTTACCCTTGACATGAATGAATCTTCTAGAAGTGTTAAACAAGAGTAAAAGTGTCTTAGAGTTACAATAATTACATCAAAGATAATCATCTTCCACCCCAAAAAGTCAAACTGGGTCAAAACTGCGTTTTCTGGGCTGTACAATGCAATCTGGCAAAAACTGCCTGATGGGTCGCGCACCCCTGCCTGACGGGTCGCGCCCCTTTGGAGCTCTGTTTGAGGCACTTCCCGGTGTCAGAATCAGGTGCAGGATAGCTCGTTGGAAAGGTCTTTGAGTCTACTTTCCAACCCAACTGGAATTTTTCAATTTGGAGTTCATTTGCCCTATCAAAAATCAAATCTCCCAAGACAGCTTTTTGCAGTTCAAAAAAGTGGCAGAAAGTCAAATTTTTCATGTATTTTGACCTTCTGGAGGCCCAAAACTCCATAAAAACTCAAGTCCATCCATGGGCATATGTAACTTTGCATAACAAATCAGGAAATGCTGAGTTTTTGTGAAAAGGAGTTGCCATGACAAAGGGTCTCACCGGGGTGAGACCCGTTAAAGAGCCAAAACCTGTAAATTACCAAAAAATGCCAAAATTACCCAAAATTCTCAAAAAAAATTTGGGATTTGAGCTGTGGCTGGGCTAATTAGTGCCTTGATCCTTCAGTGAGGCCTCAGCCAAGATATGGAGGGGATCGGGCCTCTTTCTCCTTTTTTGTGCCTTGGCCAACCGCCTTGGATCCGGCGATTGTAATTTTGACATTTCTCTAAAACCATGACACCTGTGCAAAAAGTGAAGGAGGTTTTTCTTCTTTGGCATGTTGTGGACAAAAACCTCTCTCAGTTTTCCAAAATTCATCTTTTATTGCTCTGGAACATCATTTGAGTGCGACTTGTCCCGATGTGTGAAACAAGGAATTTTGTCGAAATGGAGCGAAATGAAGGGGATAGGGGGCTTCTAAATTCTTGGGGAAATTTTTGGGAGTGGGGAGGGATGTTAGGAAGCAGGGGAAAGTGGAATCTCAGAGATTGAGTGAGGGGAAGGGGTCAAAAAGGGAAAAACACAGGCCAAACCTAGAAAATTGCCAGATTGTAGCTAGAAACTAGGGTTTGTGCAAAAATGAGGAATTTGGCGGATCTAAGGGATGGGAAGCATTTGATAAGGTACTTTAAGGATATGGGAAGGTGTATGAACGTCTGGAAACAAGTTTTGCTGATGATTTGACCGTCCAAGAGAAATTGCCTTCAAAACCCTAGGAGAAGGAAATGATCTTGCCTGGGTGCAACTGAAGCATGAACAAGGTGTAAAATGACTCATTAGACACTGATATGATAATGACAACCCTATGAATGATGATAGAATCAGCGGAATAGTGACATAGATTGGCATTTGGGCAACTTTGCAAAGAGTGAAAGCAAACCCTAGACCTAATGCCTAGTGACCAAATTTTGCTTGAAAACTCTTTGAAATGACAAAATTTGACCTTGACACTTTGAAACCACTTTGTAAGAGCATATTTGATCACTGGAGGAACGCTGGAAAGACTGACACTAACAGATGGTAGTAATAAAAGTTTCCCAAGTTGGAGAAAGAATTCCAAGCATAATCAACACTAGCTCATTCTCAGATACAATTTCACCAACTGTTGACAGTTGATCCTTGCTTTTTGATATCCTCATGAAGTATGCTTGAATGGTCTCTCATATGTTCATCTTAATGTCTTTGAGTTGATTCTTCAAAGAAAGGATTTAACTCAAGTTGTTTACTTGATATATTCCAATCAACTTGTCATACATTTCCTTAGATTTCTTCAAGTTGGAGACATAAGTGATAAGATGGTCTCCACGAGAATCAAATATAATCTTTTTAGTGTTGACTTCTCCTTTCTTGTATCTAGCCTTGATAGTAGCATTCGAATATTTTGATGGATCTGTTACCTCACCTTCAACATATTCCAGTACTTCATGCTCCTCAAGAGTAATATCCAACCTTGCCAACATCTCTTTATTATTGAAGTAAGAAGAAGACATCTTGATCAAGTCAAAGAAATTTCAACAACAAATAGGACAACAAATAAGATCTCCTTATTTCAGCAACAAATAAGATCGTCAAAGGGGTAGCAAGATAGACTTCAACAACAGGGAAGGAGCAACAAATAAGATTTTAGTAGCAAGTAAGATTTCAACAGCAAGGAATGAGCAGCAAGGACTCCTTATTTTAATAGCAAATAAGAAGTGACAATTCTTTATCTTCTTGAGTTTTTCTTCATCAAAGCTCTAATACCATGTTAAAATCTGATGTTCTATGTTGTAACAATCACTTATTACAAAAATTCTTTATGCTGCAATATTAGTTAAGCAAGTGTAGCTAGAACATAACCCAAATGCACAAAGGGTGACAACCAAGAACAAAATGAGAAACAAACAATTTAGGTCCAATGACTAGGGCAAAGCCCACAAGGGGAAAACCCAACCAGTTTCTTCTTCTATTAGATATCAATTGTTCATCTGAGATACAAAGTACAATGAGAGATCATGAGAATAAGTAAGTTCAACCAAATATGAACTAGTTGTAGCATGGAGATCACTGATAACAGTACCTGATGCAAACACTGAATCAAGCTTCAAGTTCTGCTCTTACTCTCCAAGTCTCTCTTCCTCACAATCTTCTTCAAGTCTCTCCAACTCTGTCTCTCTCAATTTTGAATCCTTCTTTCACAATGCACTAGTGAGGTGAGAAGATATGAGGCACATATATATAGGAGGAGCAACAAATTCATGCCATAAAGGAGGAGCATGCCTTAGAGTAACTTGTATGCCAAATAAGGAATAGTAACTTAAGCCATTATGGAGAGAGGCAACACATGCCTTTAATGGAGGAATCTTGCATGGCTTGAGGAGTATAACTTATGCCCTTTCAGGAAGTGTAACTCATGCCATTAAGGAGAGAGGGTAATGAATGCCATTTAAGGAAAGGTACGCATGCCTTTTGTAACTTATTGACTAAAGAGAGAGTGCAACATATGCTTTAAAAAATGCGTAAGACAAATCTTTTATGACATGCCTTCAATGAGTGTGTAAGAGGAATATGTGACGTCTTTAATGAGAGAGTAAGAGAGACAGTAACGTAGAGTCATGTGAGACACTAAGGAGAGGGGTGCAAAGTATGAAGGTAAGGTGACTTGAATTTCTTTTTGATAATAATATCATAATATCATAAGGATAATGATAATATTGATAATTAAGTCAAAATTGAACTATTAGGATTGATTAATGATAAGTTGAGTGATTTTCCATCAACTATACTTGATTACCAATTGATACACGCTGATTTACTATTTTTGGAAAGTCATACTTGAGATGCTAGACATGACTTTTTATTTTTAGAAAGTCACCCCAGAATTGTCAGAAATAAAATTTTATTAAGGAAATTCATCCCTGAGCTCCCAATTTTCAACATGTAAAAAGACCATCAACAGGCAAGAATCAACGAACTTGTTCTTGGCTAGGTTTGGGTGCACAATGAGATACCAAGGAGCATTATTTCAAATGAGGACACAAGATTTCTCAATGCATTTTGGACTATATTATGGAACAAGATGGGCATGAAGTTGAAGAGGTCTACAACATTCCATTCATAGATAGATTGGTAGACATATGTAGTCAAAAAAACTTTGGTGTAGCTTTTGAGGGGTTACAATCAAAAGCATCCAAAGACTTGGGATGAAAATTTGGTGTATATATAACACTCTTATGACAGAGAAGTCCACACTTCTATTGGTAAGTTCCCATTTGAAAATTGTTTTGGATCTTTTCCACCTTCACCTTTGGATATTACATATAGGAAACAAGGAGTGAGGGAGGATCTTATAGGGGATGCCCTGAGGGCTGAAGAATTTGTTGAGAAGATCAGGGAAACCCATATACATGTATAGGAGACACTACACAAGTCACATGAAAAATATAAGGCTAGGCATTATTAACAAAAAATAGAGAGGTCATCTAAGGTGGGAGACATAGTATGGTTACAATTAAAGAAGGAGAAGCTACAGGGTCCTAGTAAGAAAATCAAGGCTCTGGAATATGGTCCCTTTGAGATACCGGAAAAGGTGGGAGATATCGCCTACAGACTCAGCGTACCCCTATACATGCACATTTCCTCAATGGTGAATGTAGTGAATCTGAAGCTCTATGAGTGTTCCATGCTAGATTAGGAAGAGGAACAAATCTTCCCTTCTGTAGAGGATTTGGCACCAGACGCTTATGTAGAGTTGATAGAAGATACGATTTTGCAGAAGAGGTCTAGAAGTACAAGACAGGGGCAACATGACATTTGGAAGATTTAGTTAAGGACAGGTTCTAGGCAAGACTAAATGGTACACCTGTGAGAAGGTGGAGGAAAACTTTTCTCACCTCATTTAGTAGAAGCTTTTGGGGACCAAACGCCTCCCAAAATGGGGAGGTGTGATCTGGATTAGATCACTATATTGTTTTCTATCCAACTCGATGCTTTTAGAGTGTAAAAAATGGAGGAATCAAAACACAAGACCATTTTTACCAGTGGGACCCAGTTTGGCAAATTGGGGTCTGAAACCTTCCGAGAGCAGTTTGAGGTATCAAACAATGTTTTTTGGGGGTAAAACTTTGTTGCGTAAGTGCGGCACCCTTTTGTGCTATTCTACACAGACATTTTCAACGATGGGAGAATTGCCTTAATCGGAGTTGGTATGGAAAAATTGTCCCAAATAGAAGTTGACTTGCTTGTTTTGATCATCATAATTCAAGATGATGCCATGTCAATCCCCATAGCTCATGGAAAAGGGGCTCGTCATGTGAACATGATGAAGAAGACTCTCGAAGAATCCATATCATAACTCTAGTGAAAAGTTGAACAAGTCAAACCTAACCACAAGTAGACTACAATACTATGTTATAATCAGGCCACTAAGAGCAAAATGGATTCCATTCTTTTCGAGTGCATTGTGTTCCATAGACAAGAAAAGTTGCCAAGAGGGATAGGGAGAGAGCAAACAAAGAGGATTTGTGCATTGTAGCAGCCCACGGGTCATAGGCCTCATTTCTTTGTACTTGCATTCAATTTCCATTCAGATAAGGAGAGCAGAGTAGGGTCACCTTCCAGCGGGTGTTTCCCAGAATATATCTTGTGGCAATTGTAGTTTGTGATTTTTTATTTCATTATTCTCTCTTTTTTTCATAACATAATTTGCATGCATACACAATAAACAATAATTTACAGATCCAAAAATCTAAGGAGAAATAAACTCTCATAGAGTAGTTTTCAGATTTTAAGCATAACTTTATCAGATTTGTTGTGACGAGTTGTTCAGTGGAATAAGTTAATGATCTACTTTCTACTACATGGCTTAAAGATTTGTATGTTGTTTTTGTACCTTATAGAATCTACATTCTAGATGGCTAATGCTTGAATGATTATCATTAATGTACTATGGTTGCCATTTCTATGTTCATTGACGTACAAATATGCATATTTTCATATATTTTGCAACTAGTTTGGCATTCTATATTTTTTTCTCCTTTTTTTTTAATATAAATACAATATAACACACACACACCTAAGTTGCACGAAACGGGGAAACGAAGCGGAAGCGAGCGAAACGAAACGCGACCTCCCCGAATTTTGGAAACGGGGAAACGCAATATATATATATATATATATATATATATATATTAAAAACATTTAAAAATTATTAATATATATATGTGCAAGACTGCAATCATAAAGCATTAATGATACATTTACTTAAACATTTTAACATTAAGATTAAATTTACATCACAATGATCACATTTACTCATGAGTCATCACATAATGAAAATAAAAATATAGGAACTGGAAAATCCAAAATCAGCCTTTATTTATATTAGTATATGAGGCTGCAAGTACAATAAAGACTATAAGGCTGCAAGAACTATAGAGACAAGTCACAAAAGACTAATCCTCATCATAACAATCCTCATCAAAAATAGAAGCAGCAGAATGCTCAACAGTGGATGGTGGTGCTGAAGAAGATGATGCACCAATTCCACTTCCAGAATCCTCCTCAATATTCAGGGCAGCAAGAGAGAGATCCAAATCAGGATTTTCTGCATCCACATCCCATTCTTTAGAAGGACCACTGTTGTATTCTGGACCCCTACGAGATGCAAGGCGAAGGTTGGAGTGCACATAAACAAGATCCTCTGCTTTCTGTGAGCCCAACCTATTGCGCTTCACAGAATGAATAAAACCATAAGTGCTCCAATTCCTTTCTGCTGATGAAGAGCTTGCCACTTGTGAAAGAATACGAATGGCAAGGCTTTGCAAATGTACACCATTTGCTCCATGACAAATCCACCACCTAACTGGATTCATGGTGCTTCTCTCCTCCAAAGCTGATATATCTGCATAATCATCTATTCCTGCAGCAAAACTGGCAAATTCCTCCTTTACCTCCCTATGTAGGTGAGAAGGAAACATTCTCATTAGTGCTTTTTTCACCCCAGTAGCCACCTCTCTATTCTTATGGGGTGCCTTCCTCTTCCCATTGCTTTTAGCAATAAGCTCCTCATCATAAAATTTGGGGTTCAAAGCATGTGCTAAAGTGTGCAATGGTGTATTGAAATTGTTCCACCGGTCAACAATGATTTTCTTGATCAAACCAGCAAAATGATCATCAACAAACAGAAGTTGTGGAGACTCCTGCGAAATGATTTCCATAGTTTTCTCAACCATGGAATCCATGCCATCATATACCTCTCCCAAGAAAGGTTGGTCAGTGTCAGCACTCCGGAGAAGCTCAAATGCAGGGGTTGTGAACTTTAGCAAGAAATCTACCTTGCTCCACCAATCCTCATCAAGGCACAATCTACGCACCATAGATCCCCGCTCTGAATCTGCTTGTCTCCACTCAATCCACAGTTGACTCACCACCATAGAAACTAATGCATGCTTAACCTCAACAAGGCGGCGCAACATCACGAAGTTTGAGGCATATCTTGTCTCAGCAACTTTTAACAACTCCAATTTGGAGTACTCTCGAAATATGGCCTGAGACTGGTGGTGGTTGGTGATGAATTTGATAATCTCCCTTGCATCCCCTGTGACTTCCTTTATCCAGGAAACTTTGTTGTCGATCTCCTCTAAGATCAGATTCAGATTATGGACAATGCATGGTGTCCAAAATATGTTGTCATACCTCCCCTCAATAATCAAACCTGCAGCTTTGCAAACTGGTGCATTATCCGTGATAACTTGCACCACCCTGTTAGCCCCTATTTGTTCAATAGCTTTTATAATAATGTCAGCAATGAACTGTGCATCTTTCACCTCTCCTGAGAAGTCTTCTGCCTTGATAAACATTGCTCCTTTGGGGGAAGTGGCAATGATATTTATCAATGGTCTGCACCTCATATCTGTCCAACCATCTGAGACTATGGTAACCCCAGAGCTACTCCAGGAAGAACGAATTGGAGCTAAAACGTCCTCCACAAGTTCCTTCTCATTTTTGAGAAGCTGGATTCTGACTTTCTCATAGTTGGGCCCCTTGTACCCTTGAGGAGCTTTGTTAACTGCCCTCAACATATCTTGCCAGTAAGGAGAGCGAACAACATTGAATGGGATACCACATGCATAAATGCACCTGGCAACTCTGGAATCAGCTTCTTCTCTTGCTTGCACATTCACCAATCTAGCAATTCTGCTATCCTGAACTGATTGGGATGCCCCTGAGCCTCTGGTATGTTTGGGTGCTGCTTGTTCATGTTCTTGACTGTGACCCAGACCACCTCTCCTCTTTCTTGCTTCAACTACAATCCTTGGCTCAACGTTAGATGTAGCCTGAGTATGCTCATCATGCCTCCTCTTAGTACCATCCGCCTCATCTTGCTCTCTTTGATATGCCCTCCTTACCAACGGATCTGCTGTTTTTGTGCAACCCACAATCCCCTGTCCTCCTCCATGCAACAGATGCGCCTTCATTCTTGGGTAGGAGCCCTTGTACGTAATATTGCAAAGAGTGCATCGCCATTCCCATGAGCCACCACCTCCACATTTTTGAAGCTTCACCACATGCCTCCAAAGAGGATAATATTCAGCCCTTGGGTTGGCCCTAGGGTTTGAAGTTGCAGCTGCACTTTGGCTGGAAGCCATTGCTGCAAAAATAAATTAAAAAAAAAAATCTGTAAATAATAAATTTATAAAAACGTTTTTCATATTTTTGGCTGTATAAACCCTAGAAAAATTAAAGAAATAGTAAGGAAAAAACTAAGAAATAAATGTGGCTTACCCAAATGAATTATCTGTGGCTGAATCTACCCTAAAATGCCAGAAAAGAGGAGAAATATGGCTATAGCTGAGCCAAATCTGCTGCAAAAATAAATTTAAAAAACAAATCTATAAATAAAAAACGTTTTTCAGCAATTTAGCTGCATAAACCCTAGAAAATTTGAAGAAATAGTAAGAAAAAACTAACAAAATGAATGTGGCTTACCCAAATTAATTTTCTGTGGTTGAAACTACCCGGAAATGCCAGAAAAGAGAAGATAAATATCGCTGTAGCTGAGCCAAATCTGCTGCTACAGAAATCTCTTGCTGAAATCTCCTTCTCTTGCTGCTGAAATCTCTTTCTCCCGCTGCTGAAATCTACTTTGCTCAATGCTCAAAACACCAGCTACTGAAACAACTGCCAATCTCCAAGACAAACTCCTTGCTGAATAGTGTGATGAGAGAATGAGAGGCACAGCTCTTTTATAACTTTAGAAACGCTTTCTAGAAGTGATTAGAAACCCTAAGCTAAACCCTAAACTAATTAGGAATTTTTTTTTTTTAAAAACAAGTGCTTTTTTACAGGAAACGGGGCCCGTACGGCGTGGAAACGAGTTTCCGTCCGTACGGGCGCGTTTCCATCTCGGGAAACGCGCCCGTACGGACGGAAACTCGTTTCCACGCCGTACGGTACGGGGAAACCCATTTCCGTTTCGTTTCCGTACGGAAACGGACCCCTGCCCAGCGTTTCCTGCTACTTAGACACACACAATAGATGTTATCAGGACACTCTTCTCCTGACGATTTTTGGAAAATGAAGCTCCCACTGATCCCATTCTCAAAAGCACTCCTGCTCCATGCGACCTTTGGTTCCAATGATAAATTTCTAGGTGTTTTGGAACACAAAATACAATTCTCACAAGAATGCAAAACTATTTCTGTGCTATTTTAGTAGCGCTGAGCTGAGCATAAAAGGATAAAAGGGATAACCATTTAAATTATATATGCATACTCTTCAAGTGAATGGATGTATGATGGCAAGTGTTTGGGGTACTTAGGATCAATAAGTATTAAGGAGTCTATTTATATAATTATATATAATGTTGGTAAATATTCTATAAGTTGTTTCCTTCCATGGCCCCTGTGAAGGGAGAGTATATATATATTAATGAGAAATATAAATATTAGTTCTTGGAATATTACAGAGCCTTACAGGATGCCACTGCAACAGCTGACGGACCAGGCGCAGAGCCCAAATATTAGGAAACCTGTTCAAGCGAGATAAAAGTTAGAGATGATCAGGGAGCACCTTATAGACATATCAAGTATGGTGATTGACAACAAAAGTAGCGAGAAAGAAAAAATATTAGATAGAAGGTGACTACCAGAAACAACCAAATAAACAAATAAATACTGGATGAAGCAGCAGCTTACCCTAGCTTAAGTGGATCTTGTTGTTTGATTCGCTGGGCAAAAGCTTCCTCAGAGCATTCCCATGAAGCTGGCCAAACTTCCTGCTTGAGTTCATCGCATATTACATTTCATCAGATGTGCACAGATAGCAGTTTTGAAACTTGGAAGCATCCAAAAATTCCCAGGACACCTTTCCTTATGAAATTTAAAGGAAACCAGAAGCAATTAATTTGCCAATACTGGCATCAAGTTGAAAAATTACGTCCTAGAATGCATATGTCAACATCCATTTAAAACTAATGATAGGTGGCAATGTGCAAATATTCGTCTAAGAAACTTGACAGTGGACCCTGTACTGTTATCTTGAAAAAAATGGAAAGGCTTATTCTCATTTACACTACTATCAGCCATCTAGAGTTAATGTCTGACAGTGCAAAGTTGCAAACAAAGGGAAGATAAGTCTTCCATTATGTAGATAGTGAACTATGTGCACATTGATATGATTTATCCTTTGGGAAGGAAAGCTAGCAAAACCTACCGATTGATTTGGTATGCCTTCCATAGTTTGATATTGGTGATTATGTGGAGAACTTCCAGGAAGAAGAATGCACAATTCCATGAGTGCTCGCAATCTAGTTTTACAAGAAGAGTGATCAATAATCTGGTGATGTCATGCTTTGGACATAAAAATTATAATCTTCCAAGATAAGTTTCAGAACAACTGAACCACCAACGAAGTTTCTAGGTTAAGAATCATTCTACAAAGCTGTTCAATACAAAACAAAATACTAATGTACAGGTATACACCATAAAACTGAAAAAACATTAACAAATTCCATTTTCTCCTTGTTTTATCATTTGACTTGACAGATTGTTTTTGGCAATGAATTGCTCAAGCTGATAATTGGCTTACATGTATAGGCATTTGTGTTGATGTACCAATAATGGCTGACAACTAAGAATTTGATTAAATCCAAAGTATTTGCATCATGTAGAGGTATTGGCCCACCTGAGGTAGCCTACAATGCATAGCCAAGTAATTGCTTATTTGTGATATGTTATCTATGGTTTCAATTTTTACAGTAATTAGATGGATAAGGCCCAATGGACCATAGTTAAATGGTGGTAAGACAGATGAAAATAAATTCATAGTATTATAGATCCAACTTGATCATGAAGGATTTGATTAAGAGAAGACGGGATATATTTTCTTTACAATTCCTTAGTTGGGGTTTGTGACACAGGGGACTCATGAGAGGTCAGTATTGGGATTGAGAAAGGGCACTTACCATCTGCTCTGTAGACTATGAGATAGGACACTCTAGAGGGCTCTGTAGAGGTATTACCCACATGTGATAGCATACCATGCACAACCAAGTAGTTGCTTATTTGTGATATATTATCTAAGGTTTCATTTTTTTACAGGAATTAACTGTATAAGGTCCAATCGACCATAGTCAAATGGTGGTAGGGCAGATGAAAATACATTCATAGTATTTGAGCTTCAACTTGATCATGAAGGGTTTGAATCGGAGAAGAAAGATATATTAGCTTTACAATTCCCTGGTTGGGTGTGAGTGGTAGTTGTCACTTGTTAGAATCGAGTCTGTAAGTTGTGAGCCATGACTCACCCGTTGATTTCTAGTAGCATCAGAGGTGCTATAAGCCTCAAAATTTGCAGGGAGGCTAGGTAACATGTATTCCAAAATACCCAGAAATCATTTTGGGAAATTCCACTCAGAAACAATTTTATTAAAATAATTAATTATTTTTAATGGATGCCTAAGTCTAAATTTAGGAAATTAAAATAATTAAAAGGTATTAATTAAGCTAAGGGTTAAACTTCTAAAAGAAGACAAGGATCAAGTCAAAATGATCTGAGCCATTGATTAGAATATAATCTGGGTCATTGATTGATCAACGAGAGGACTATAAAAAGGACTTCGATGAGCATTTGGAAGACGTACCAAGCAGATACTTAGTTTCCCAAGCAGATTGATTTTCTCACTGGCCGAAGTTCGGCAAGAGAAAATCGAATCAGAGGGAGAGTTTTGTTGAAGTTTCTAAGTTTACTTAATTAAAAACCCTCCATGCACTTTCTCTGATTTATTCCTACCTACTTGTTATTTTCCTTAACAAGTTATTTACACTGTAAATACTGAAAATAAACACTAGTGCATGCTCAACATATTACAGATCAGCAACTAAAAGAAACAAGAACACCACATGACACCATTATTTTTGGACTAATGTCCTAGGAAAAACCCAATGTGAGAAAACCGGTGCAGCTATCTGAGGGTTTCCTTATTAAGCAACATCAGAGTACAATCTGGGTGTTGAAACTGGCCTACCCAACAGAGAATGCCCTTGGCAGTAGTACCTCTCAATCTGAGGAAAATGTCTCGGTTGAAACCCCGGATAAACCCTCTGGCAGTTCCTCAGCACCAATTTGCCCCAGAAACCCCAGCGTTTGCCACTCTGGACTGCATCAGGCTCTCTCTGCCCAACGTTGGCCCTGCGTCACCCTGAATGGGTCTGTGTCAACCTCAAGAGGCCCTGCATTAGCCTTCTAGCCCTTTGCGTCAGCAACGCTGGCCTCTCTGAAGCACTGTGCAGCTCCTAGTTGCCTCTGCGTAAGCCCTGACTGGCTCTGGCGTTGTTCTCCCGACACTATCTCTGCCTCTTTGTCTCTCTGTACTCAATGCCCCTCAGGTGCAACTCCGATCACTAATTCTATCTCTCTTAGCTAACCCTGCTCTAGAGAATAAAATAACTGATCACTCTGGTGTGTTCTCCACGTGACCCTCAAGCCTCCTCTTATACTTTTCTTGTTGACATCTTAACCGCTGAGATTAAGTCCCTAATCAACAGCTAAGATTAGATCTGGCTTGATCCATGTCTTTTGGACCATTCTAACATAGATTCATATTAATACACATTAATATTTTATTTTCCCTAAGTTTAGACTTAGGGACTCCGTTAAAAATATTAATTATTTTAATATCTCCTGATCTGTTTAGAATCTGCCCAAACCCTTTCTGGGTATTAGAGATCTCATGTGCCCCAACCTCTCCACCAAATTTCGTGGCTAGAGAACATTCGATGCTACCCCAAATCAACACTCCCTCTTAACGAGGATTGTGCTCTAGCAATACTCCTCCCTAAGTATTACTTTGATCATCCGGCATCGGTACCTGTGCTAATGCTAGGCCTTCCTGCCCAACATCCTCTGCACTTCTGCATCTTGTACTGCTGCCCATGGCACTGCCATTGCCACTGCTATATCTGTACGACAGCTCCCTCTACATCCGTGCTGCTGCTAGTCCTTCCTCCCAGCACTGCATCTGCACTGCACCTCCTCTCATCATGTTGCATCGTGCTGCCCACTGCTGCACTGCAACTCAGTTACTGAGCAATAAGTAACTGATCTCCCAACTATGACATCTCCGTCAGGCTAGAAACACTCTGATGTTGAAGCTCCCTCTGTCACTCCATCCGCATCTGTCTCTACTGACATCTGCCAGTCCTGCTACTTTTCTTTGGGGCTCCCGTAGCAAGGTACAATCCAAGAAGTTGGGTACCTCGAGGATCCTGCCCCTCATCGCCTCTAGTCCATTTGACTACAGCTCGATGTCTCCCCACTTCCTCTCAAGTGGCGCGTGTGCACTCATGGCACAGTCATTGTCTGTCAAAACTTCCTTCTCTGCCCATGCTAGGGCTGCCTTAGTCTCGAAAGATTCTCCCTTACTCTTCTTCCTTGGACACTGGGTCGCATAATGACTCAGCTCCCCATAGTGGAAGCACTTGATCTTGGAGAGATCTTCCTTCTTCTGCTTTTCCTGCTTTCCCTCAAATGCTAGGGCCACATCTTCCTCCTCCTGCTTCTCTTTGATCCCCTTGCTGCTGCTACCTGTCTTCAACTGTCGTTTAATCTCTTCCTGGCGAAGAGTTGCCCACATCTCGTCCCATGGTGGAAGTGTCCCTCTGCCCAGTATACTCTGGACAAACACTTCCCAGTCTTCTGAGACAGCATTCAAGGCTGTCCTCACCATTAGCTCTTGATCCGGTGTCACTCCTATAGCAGTCAACTGGTATCGGATCTCATTCAGTCCTCCGAGGAAGGTGTCTATCGATTGTCCCTTCTTCATCTGATTCTCGAGCAGCATTCTTCTCTGCACAGAAGTATGCTGGTACAGCTTCTTGAGAGCCTCCCACATCTCAAATGTCGTTTCATTCTCGGATATATTTGGTACCACATGATCCTTGACCCCGTCAAGGATAATGCACTTGGCTCTCGCCATCGCCTCCTCGTACCTGTCATTATCACTGGGGTCAACTGGGACAGCTATTACCTTCAAGGCAAAGTTCTTGACATGATTCTTGTCAAGCACTGATAAGATTCTGGCCTTCCAGACTGCGAAGTTCGATGCTCCATCCAGTCTATCCTGGTCTCTTACCCCGTGTAGTGCAATGATGCTCCTCTACTTCCCTTCTGGAAGTTCTCTGTTCGACTCCTATGAGTCTCTACTTCCCGTCTGGAAGTTCTCTTCTGAACTCCCTTTGAGTCCTAATTTCCCTCCTGGAAATCCTTCTGTCGCTTGTCGAGAAGCCCCCTACTCTGATCATCTTGTGCAACTGCACTGCTAATCCAAGTTCCTCGGCTAGAAACCCTTGGTAACAACTCTTCTGGCCCTGCTCTATCAGGTACTGTTCTGACTACAGTACCTCACCAGCTCCACTCTGCAATATTCTTACAGCCTTCTAGACCCCAACAACTGCCTCTCTGTGAACTACGTCAACCCCTCTCTGCGTCACCCCAGATGGATCTGCGTCAGCCCTGGGATGCCCTGCGTCAGCCCTCTGCGTCAATAATGCTGGCCTTTTTGGGGCTCTGAGTGGCCTTGGCTGGCTTTGTGTCACACTCCTTCGCTTCTACGTTGCTAGAAACAACTTCTGTCACCTTGGGACAACTGCTTTCTACTGTTATTGCTCCGCTCGGCTAATGTCTTTTAGTCCTCCTGTGATCTGCAATCACACTTTGATACCATGTTGAAGTTTCTAAGTTTACTTAGTTAGAGACCCTCCATGCACTTTATCTGATTTATTCCTACCTACTTGTTATTTTCCTTAACAAGTTATTTACACTATAAATACTGAAAATAAACACTAGTGCATGCTCAACATATTACAGATTAGCAACTAAAAGAAACAAGAACACCACATGACACCATTATCTTTGGACTAATGTCCCTGGAAAAACCCAATGTGGGAAAATCAGTGCAACTATCTGAGGGTTTTTTTATTAAGCAATATCAAAGTACAATCTGGGTGCCGAAACTGGCCTACCCAACAGAGAATGCCCTTGGCAGTCGTACCTCTTAGTCTGAGGAAAATGTCTCGGCTGAAACCCCGGATAAACCCTCCGGCAGTTCCTCAGCACCAAATTGCCCCAGAAACCCCAGCGTCTGCCACTCTGGACTGCGTCAGCCTCTCTCTACCCAACAATGGCCCTGCGTCACCTTGAATGGGTCCGCATCAGCCTTCTGGACCTCTGCGTCAGCAACGCTGGCCTCTCTGAAGCACTGCGCAGTTGCCTCTGCGTGAGCCCCGACTAGCTCTGCGTCACTCTCTCTGGCTCCTGCGCTGTTCTCCCGACACTATCTCTGCCTCTCTGTCTCTCTGTACTCAATGCCCCTCAGCTGCAACTCCGATAACTAATTCTATCTCTCTTAGCAAACCCTGCTCTAGAGAATAAAATGACTGATCACTCTGGTGTGTTCTCCAAGTGACCCTCAAGCCTCCTCTTATACTTTTCATGTTGACATCTCAACGGCTGAGATTAAGTCCCTAATCAATGGCTAAGATTATATCTGGTTTGATCCATGTCTTTTGGACCATTCTAACACAGATTCATATTAATACACATTAATATTTTATTTTCCCTAAGTCTAGTTTAGACTTAGGGACTCCATTAAAAATATTAATTATTTTAATATCCCCTAATTTGTTTAGAATTTGTCCAAACCCTTTCTCGGTATTGGAGATCTCATGTGCCCCAACCTCTCCACCAAATTTCATGGCTAGAACACATCCGATGCTACCCCAAATCAACAAGTTGCAGGTTGGAGAGAGAGGGCATCAACAATAGTCAGGAGTGCAGGAAGCAGAGAGAAGACACAGAGCAGAGGAGGGGCAATGCAGAGGTAGTGACGCTAGGACTGTGCAGAAGGTGACACAGTGAGGGCAACAGGTCCTCTCCAGAATCAGAATTTCACTGTGAAGCATGAGAAAATTGTCTGTAAAATTTCTCACAGAAATTCCTCTTCCATTCTGCTGGTTGTATTTTGTACATGAAATTTTGTTGAAGATCAATAAAGAAACCTTAATCTGCTGCATGTGTTTTCCCACATGGGGTTTTTCTGGGGACAATTGTCCAAAAATAACTATCATTGTGATTGTACTCGTGCTAGTATTTTTCCTTGCATTTACTTTCCGCAGTATTTCAATTGTGAAGGATGCAGTAGAATTTATTTTGATATTTGTTGTAAAAACACTTTGAATAACTTATTAATAAAGTAGAATAAATAATATCAATTATTGCAGTTGGATTTCTATTTAGAAATTTTCACATGGTATTAGAGCTAAGGAGAAGCAAGAGAATGGAGCCAAAAGAGCCAACGCTAAACATAAGTGGGACCTGCGTAGGCAGCAACTCGAATCCCTAGAGGAATTGAGCAATCCAGGATGGCAAATTTTTCGTGGGAAAATCTTTCTCTGAGTGAGTCGACAGAGAAAGATTTCTAGATCGAAATTTGCTAGTGACAGAGGGAGCAGCGTAGCAGTCTCAGCGCAGAGCGGTCTTCAGGGGGGATGCAGTTTTTGCTAGGCAGAAAAGCGTCAGAAATCAATAGGAAAAATAACACAAATAAGGATGGAAAGTCAAGATGTCTTTGAATTACCTTCCAGATTGGAAGAAGAATTTGCATGCTTGTCAAGCTTAGCATCAGCAGATGTTTGGTATATTGATAGCGGGGCTTCAGCTCACATGACTACTTCCAAATCACTATGGGAAACAGAACAAAGTGTACTCTAGTAAGGAGAGACACCATAGCATTTCAAACGGAAGTAGGAACCAACATCCAAGCCACTAATGTTCTGCATGTGCCCCGGTTAGGAATGAATCTGATTTCAGTGTCCCAATTACAAGACAAGGGATACGATGTATACTTCATTGGAAGGAAAGTATACGTCAAACATCTAAGATGGAAGAAGATGAGACAAATTGGAGCTCGAAGCAACAGAATGTATAGATTGCAGCGCGAGTCTCAAATGGCACTGATAGGCAACAATCATAATGGCGAAAAGGAACTGAATGAACACAGGCGAATGGGACACTTACACCATGGAGCACTGAGGATGCTTAGAGAGACTGTTACAGGAGTACCAGTGTTTAGTACTGAGCATGTGATGTATGCAGAGGATGCGTACTTCGGAAATATGCTAAGGCATTTCCAGAAGTAACAACAGAGCGAAAGGTATATTGGGATTGATACACTCAGATATTTGTGGCCCAATGTCCATGAGAGCTCTTACTGGTGGCGAATACTTCGTCACCATTATTGATGATCACTCTAGAAAAACCTGAATCTATTTCTTAAAGAACAAGGATGAGGTTTTTGATTGGTTCAGAGAGTTTAAGAAACTCGTAGAGAACATGGCAGGGAAAAATATGAAGGTCTTGCGTTCAGATAATGGTGGAGAGTATATGGACAAATGTTGATTTGGGGTAGCATCAAATGTGCTCTAGCCATGCAAAATGGTGGAGAGGCTAAAGCACGTGAGATCTCCAAAACCCAGAAATGGTTTGGCGAAATTTTGCTCGATGAAGGAGATATTAAAATAATTAATATTTTTAATGAGTTCTTAAGTCTAAACTAAGGAAAATAAAAATATTGATGGGTATTAATATAAAACTGGGTTAGAAGGTTCTGAAGAACATGGATCAAGCCAAATCTAATCTTATCCATTGATTAGAGATGTAATCTTGGCTGTTGAAGACTCAACAGAAAAACTATAAGAGGAGGCTTGAGGGTCAATTGGAGATACACTAGAGTGATCAGTCATTTGATTTTCCAGAGTGGGGTTTGCGAAGAGAAATTGAATCGGTGATTTGAGTTGCAGTGAGGGGCAATGAGTACGAGGCAAAGAGGTAGGGATAGTGCCCGAAGGTCAACGCAAAAGCAAAGAGGCAAACACAGAGCCAGAGGGAGCCACGCAGAGGCTAGCAGGGACTGCGCAGAGGCTAGAAGGGCCTGCGTCATCCACGGAGAGGCTGCAAGAGTGACGCAGAGAGCCAGAGAGGCTACACAGAGCCTCAGAGGGCTGACACAAAGGGTTTCAGGCTGACGACAATGCCAGGAGGGCTGACGCAGTGCTTTAGATTGTGCTGGAGAGGGTTTCGTGGGGCAGATTTTTAGAATATCTGCGTCCGAAGAGAGGTATTACTGCCATATTTTTTATCTCTATTGGGTGAGCCAGTTTGGCACACAGTGTACTCAGAAAAGCTGCTTAATAATAAAAACCCTTAGAACTGCTGCACTGGTTTTCCCAAGTTCGGTTTTTCCGAGGACGATTGTCCGAAAATAACGGTGTCACTTGTGTGTTTGTTCATTTCTTTCAATTGTTGATCTGTAGATGGTTGAGACTGTATTGTGTTTAACTTTATTTCAGTATTTATATGGTTAAATAACTTGTTAGTAATTAAACAAGTAGGTGAAATAGACCAGAGAATACAGATAAAATTTCAACATGGTATCAGAGCATTGCAGATCACAGGAGAGATGAAGGCACCAGCTGAATCGGAGAATTTGTAGCAGAAACAACTATCCTGAGTGACAGAAGTTGTTCCTAAGCAGAAAGCAGCAGAGAAGGGTTGACGCAGAGGGACTGCGTCATCAGTTTGAGCAAGAGAAGGGGCCAGCGCAAAAGCAGTGAGAGGCAGAAGAGGCTCATGAAGAGCCACGTCATCCTGCTCAACCAAGTAGGAGTGACGCAGTTGGTTAGTGGAGCGATTCAACCACTATCGAGATTGCACAGAGCCTAAAGGCTCAGTGATTTAGTTGTTGGGGCATAGGAAGCTGTGGGCAGATTGTGAAGTGTGAATTTGGTGCCGTGTTGTTGTTATTGAGACAGAATAGTACCTAACAGGGCAAAACCAAGGTAGAGGGAGTCACTACCTAGGCGGATTTCTAGCCAAGAAATCCAAATCAGTGTTGCAGGTGCATAGGAGATCAAAGAGGTGCGATTCGACGGTTGGCAAGCGGATTTCCAGGAGGGAAATCAAGACTCAGAGGGAGTCTAGCAGAGAACTTCCAGGAGGGAAGTAGCGACTCAGAGGGAGTCAAAGAGAGAACTTCCAGGAGGGAAGTAGAGACTCAGAGGAGTCGAAAAGAAGAGTAGAGATCAGGACAGGCTGGACGGGGCATCCAACTTTGTCATCTGGAAGACCAGGATCCTGTCTGTTTTAGATAGACATCGCATCAAGGCCTTCGCCTTGAGAATCGTGACTATCCTAGTCGACCCAACTGACAATGAAAGGTATGAGAATGCGATGGCCAAAGCGAAATACATAATTCTTGATGGAGTCAAGGATCATGTGGTCTAACATATTGCCAAGAAGGAGATGGCAAAGGAAATGTGGGATACCTTGAAGACATTGTATCAAGGTACCTCCGTGCAGAGGAAGATGCCACTGGAGAATCAGATGCGGTCGTACTAGACGCAAAAGGTGGAGCAGGTAGATCACTTCCTCAGCAGGTTGCAGGAGATCCAGGACCAACTAACTTCCATAGGGGCCACACGAGATCAAGAGTTGATGGTGAGGATTGCCGTAAATGCAGTCTCCGAGGAGTGGGAGACATTCGTCCAGAGCATTCTGGGCAGAGCGAATCTTCTAGATCGGGAAGAATTGTGGGTAGCTCTTTGCCAAGAAGAGATCAGACGGCTGACCAAGACGGAAAGTAGCAGCAAAGGAGCCTGTGTCAAGAAAGAGGAGGAGGAGGATGCAACTCTGGCATCTGCAAGGAAGCAAGAGAAGAGGAAGAAAACGGACCTCTCTAAGATAAAGTGCTTCAACAGTGGGGAACTGGGGCATTATGCGAACTAGTGTCCGAGGAAGAAGAATAAGGGAGAGGTGTCTGACTCCAAGGCATTGCCAACAAAGGTGGAAAAAGAGGTAGAGGAGGATGACGATTGTGCCATGAGTGCTCATATACCTCTAAAGAAGAGGTAGGGAGACATCGAGCTGTAGTCAGGAGGACTACAGGTAATGAGGGGCAGGATCCTTGAGGTACCAAAACTCTTGGATCATACCTGGCTACGGGAGCCCCGAAGTGAGAGTAGTAGGATGGCGGATGTCGATATAAGCGGATGCGGATGAAGCGGCAGAGAGTGTTAGAGTGTAGTAGTCCTAGGCAGCGTAGAGAGGTTGCAGTAGTGCGAGAGGCACAGAGGAGGTTGCAACAGTGCAGGATGGCACGAAGAGGTTTGTAGTGGTGCGAGAGGCACAGAGTTGTTGTAGCAACAGAGAGGTAACAGAGGGAGCATAGTATAGCGACAGAGAGAGCTTTAGCATCGGGAGGGTTTCTAGCTTGACAAGGATGTCAATAGCAGGTGGATCAGTTACTTATTAGTAACTGAGTTGCAGTGCAGTAGCACGATGCAGCGTGATGAGAGAGACTGTAGTGCAGATGTAGTGTTGGGAGAAAGGACCAGCAGCAACACAGATGCAAAGGGAGTTGTCGTATAGATGTAGCAGTGGCAGTGGCAAAGCCATGGGCAGTAGTACAAGATGCAGCAATGTAGAGGATGTTGGGCGAGGACGCCTAGCATCAACACAGGTACCGGTGTTGTATAATTAGGGTGATGCTCAGTGTGGAGTATTACTAGAGCACAGTCCTCGCTAAGAGAGTGTTGATTTGGGGTGGCAGCGGATGTGCTCTAGCCATGAAAATTGGTGGAGAGGCTAAAGCACGTGAGATCTCTAAGACCTAGAAATGGTTTGGGGAAATTCTGAACAGTGAAGGAGATATAAAAATAAAATGAGTTCCTAAGTCTAAACTTAGGAAAATAAAGATATTAATGGGTATTAATATAAAACTGGGTTAGAAGGTTCTAAAGAACATGGATCAAGCAAAATCTAATCTTAGCCATTGATTAGAGATGTAATCTCGGTCGTTGAAGACTCAATAGACAAAGTATAAGAGGTCTGAGGGTCAGTTGGAGATACACCAGAGTGATCAGTCATTCGATTTTCTAGAGCGAAGTTTGCTAAGTGAAATCGAATCAGTGATCTAAGTTGCAGCAAGGGGCAGTGAGTACGAGGCCGAGAGGTAGAGATAGTGTCGAAAGGCCAGCGCAGAAGCAGAGAGGCAGACGCAGAGCTAGAGGGAGCCATGCAGAGGCTAGATGGAACTGCGCAGAGCCCAGAAGGGCGTGTGTCATCCACGCAGAGGCTGCAGGAGTGACGCAGAGAGCCAGAGAGGCTGCGCAGAGCCTCAGAAGGCTAGCACAAAGGGTTTCAAGCTGACGCAGAGGCCAGGAGGGCTGACACAGTGCTTCAGATTGTGCTAGAGAGGGTTTCGTGAGGCAAATTTTTAGAATATTTGCTTCTGAAGAGAGGTATTACTGCCAGATTTTTTATCCCTGTCGGGTGAACCAGTTTGGCACCCAGTGTACTCAGAAACGCTGCTTAATAATAAAATCCCTCAGAACTACTGCACTGGTTTTCCCAAGTTGGGTTTTTTCGGGGATGATTGTCTAAAAATAACGGTGTCACTTGTGTGTTTGTTCATTTCTTGATCTGTAGATGGTTGAGATTGCATTGTGTTTATTTTAGTGTTTATATGGTTAAATAACTTGTTAGTAATTAAACAAGTAGGCGAAATAAACCAGAGAATACAAATAAATTTCTATCAGGTAATACTTAAAAATTTCAACAAACTTCACAGATTTCTGCACAAAGGAGGGCATCAAAAGAGAATGGAGAATTCAATATAATCCAAAGTAGAATGCAGTAGCAAAGCGAAAGAATAGAACTATTGTTGGGGCGACAAAGGCTATGTTGTATGACCAGGACTTGTTTAGATTCTTATGGGTAGAGGCATGCAACAAAGTGGTGAGTCATCTCAGGGTATTCAGAAGTGTGGCATATTGTCACATACCAGACGAGAAGCATAGTAAACTGGATCAGACTGCAAAAAAGGGGTACCTCGTAGGTTATAGCGAGACCTCGAAGGCATACAAGATCTACATTACTAGCAGCAGGAAGATTGTAGTAAGACGGGATGCAAAGTTCATGGAGGATAAAGCTTTCAGGAAATCTCAAGAGATGCTAGCAAAAGATCAGTCAGAAGATGTTCCATTAGTCCAACAGCAGCAGGGGCAGCAAGGAGGACAGACAATAAATTCAAGCACAGTGACCAGCACCAGTATTTCCTCATAAATAGGAAATCTAGGCATTCTTACTAGATGGAACAATAGGAACAAGAGGGGGATTTGATTAGGTCTCCCACCACCAGTGGTAGAACCAATAGGGAAGTACGACAGATGTTGAGGGCTGCAGAGGAGTTTGTCAAGGCTCGTAGAACCAAGAAGAGGCAATGTAGACAGCCTGACAGGTACCAGGCATTGAAAGTATAGGCTGAAGAATCCTCTAGCTTTTAGGAAGTTGTACAACACCAAGTTTGGGTGGGATGCCATGGTAGAAGAGTATAGTTCTATCGTGACGAATGATGTCTGGGAAGTAGTACCTAGACTAGAGGATAGATCAGTTGTAAGATCAAGGTGGATCTACAAGATCAAGTATGTTGCAGATGCCAGTATAGAGAAGTACAAGGCTAAGTTCGTGGCAAAGGGGTACACATAAAAGAAAGGAATAGACTATGAGGAGAACAGGGTGATAGAAGAAGAGGTGTATATAGAACAGCCCGAAGGCTTCGAAACTCATGAAAAGAGAACTCATGTATGTAGGTTAAAGAAAGCCCTGTATGGGCTCAAGCAGGCACCCAGAGCATGGTATGGTCGGATTGATAGTTACTTGCAGCAGTTGGGATTCATCAAGAGTGATGTTGATCCCAATCTCTACTATCTAATGGTGGAGAATGAGCCACTTATTTTGGTATTATATGTGGATGACTTGTTTCTAACAGGGTCATCTAGGCTCATAAAGGACTGCAAGAAGAATCTTGAAGTAGAATTCGACATGAAGGATATGGGGTTGATGCATTATTTTCTAGGGTTGGAAGTTTGCAGAAGAATGCGGAGATCTTCCTTGGACAAGGAAGATATGCTACAAAGTGTTGACCTAGGTTGTCATTGATGTCAATATGGAAATATTCTAGATACTAGAGGATGACATGAAGCCAAGGGGAAGCCGAGCAAATCCATGAAGAGACAGGAGCGAGGCCATCAGGATAGCCAAGCCAAGAGGAGTTACCAAAGGAGGCATATCAAAGCATATTGCAAGATATCAGAGCAAGAGAGGCATTCATATATGCAAGGAGGTCTTTGAAAGACACATTGGAGAAAGAGGAGCTACAGGAGGAGCCACATATATATGTAATAGGAGCTATATATATATTACATATATATATGCCAAAACTAAATTCTCAAACCTACAGGAGCAAATTGAGCGAGCAGAACAGAGCATATATATTCCAAAGAAGAACAGAGCCATGGAAGGCAGCACACAGAGCTATCGGAGCTACAGAGGACCATATATGTATGCCAAAGAAGAGGAGCACACAGAGAAAACGGAGGAAACAGAGAAACAGAGCCATCAAAGAGCTTATATGCATGTGTTTAACAACAGATAGGGCCACAGATGAAGTAGATAGGGCCATCGGGAGCCATTGGAGCCACAGAGGAAGCAAACAGAGCCATCAGAGGAGCAATGGGTGCATTTATATTATCGGGAGCTATCGGGCCACAAAAGAATTACATGCATGAAGATACAGGCAGAGGCGCATATATCATACATATGTGTTTTTACACTATCAGAGGCGCAGAACCTATATATATATATATATATATATATATATATACTATCAGGCCCATAAAACCCACGTATGCATGCTTTAACACTATCGGCGGACAGAAAGCCCATATACATGGGCAAATACACTATCGGAGGCGAATTGCTGACTTGAAACTCTATACATGGCAGTGTTGAGTTGTATCGGGTCCGGCACATCGCATCGCTATGAGGGGTTTACGTTAATGTCGAGCCCTGACCTTGTATGACTCGCGATCGCCGATAGCGAGTATCACATCGACACTTCGAAAGTGGGAGCTACAATATGTCAAGAGGTCCATTGCGATCACCAATAGCGATATCGCATCGGACCTCTGCTAGGGGCAACTCCCGACTGCGATGCATATCCACGCGGACCCGCTGCACATTACAATATGACTTAATCTATGATTGCATCTGTCGCATATCACAAGCCATAAAGCCTTGCCACATTGGAAGCGCCCACTACGATAGGCTGTGGACCCAACGGGCATATTAACTATGGTTTAATACCATATCGCATCTGGTCCCTCGGAGCAGTGGAGGATCGGCCATCGGCCATTGGCGGAGTCATGGGTCCAATATATAAAGGACCCCTGGGAGTCACGAATCGCTGATTGTGATTTAAGCACGGACCCGATACAAGAATAGGTGCGATTGTAATATTTCCTGAAGTCCGCCTTTTAGTCTGTTTCACTGTTTTTCTCATATTCTCTGTGTAATGAAATATTTGGCTTGCGCGAGGTGTTTTTAAGCCGAAAGGCTTACGATGGCTATTTCAATGGTTCAGAAGGCTGAACGTCAGTTAACAAGGGTGAATCATGGCGATTATGATTGTGATCGGGACAAAACATCTCCGTTTAACTGAAAGAACTCTGTGTATGCCCGTAATCATTGCCAAAAGGAGCACTATTAGGATAAACCGGGAAGATGTGTTCTCCGTGGATCATTTGGACCTGTCTAATGAATCCAAGTGTCCCCAGAGAGTCAGTGAACTTGCACAATGCAAAGGAAACTGAAAGCCGGGAAGCTAAAGAAGCAAGTGAGCACATAGGAAATGACAGCGAGCGTTGAGGAAGCAAAAGGGCCAGTGAAGAGAGGAAGCTAGAGGAGACAGAGGAATGGGGAACAAATAAGACAGAAAAAGCAGAGAACAGGGTGTTGAATGTTGTTGAACGTTGTTGAACATTTTTTGTGGAAATAAGTTGGAGGAGACAGAGGCAGCGAGAGGATCTAACTGAACAGAAAGAGGGCCGAAGGGCCAACAGGAGAGCAGACAGGCGAAGGGGAGAAGTAGCCAGCAGAGAACATGAGCTTGAACAGAAAGTTGTTCTTTATGCAGAGTTTAGTGCAGCTACCAGTACACTGACTAAAGCTGTGTGAAGACATTATCAGAGAGCATGAAGGGTATTGGACACTCTGTGTGGGCAGTATGAAGAGTTGTAAAGACTCCTTCATAAGAAGACTGGTTGTCATTGATACTGTAGCTTGGAGACTACAGTGAAGCTGTAAACAGACAGAACTCAGCAGAGAAGAGCTCTGAGAGCAGAAGATTACTATCCAACATGCCTTAACAAGATTGGGTTGGAACCCTTGGGGTTGGTGCCTCAGAAGTGAGAAGGATTGGAGTCCTTGGGGCTGATGCCTCAGAAGTAAGAAGGATAGGAGTCCTTGGGGATTGGTGCCTCTGAAGTAAGAAGGATAGGTCTCCTTGGGACTGGTGTCTCAGGAAATGGAAGGATTGAAGTCCTTGGGAGTTGGTGCTCGTAAGTCCAAGATTGTTGTCTTGGCAAAATAGAGTTGGTGCTTTGGAGGTTGGAGCCTCACCAAAGTCCGAGTTGGAGCTTGGCAATTGATTGCAACCACTTATATATTGTATCTATTTTACTGCAAAGATTATATTAATAAAAGCATTTATTATTGTTGTTCTTCTTGTGTTTTGAATATAAATTGCTTAACTAGTAAAACAATAGTCAGGAAAAGAAATATTGATTCACCCCCCCTCTCAGTATTTCCAACACTTGATATCAGAGCCAAGTTCCTTCATTCAAAGCCTAATAGCTTGAAGGTTGATCTTTAGAACACAAATGGTGAAGTCAAGGAAGAAAGTCTCCAATCCTCCTAAGGATGTGTCTCCCTCTACTGCTAAAATAGAAGACAATCAATTTGAGCAGGCTCCAAGGCTCAATGGGAACTTTAATATATGGGAAGCAAGAATGAGGAATTTCCTACAGACTCAAGGCATTGAAATCTGGAAATCAATGATTGTTGATAGCAGGATGGATGAAGAATCCAAGAAGTACAATGCAAAAGAAATGAAGGCAATCTTGAATGGGCTACCTGATTCTGTAAAGAACAATCTAGGAAAATGTTCATCAGCAAAGGGTATATGGGACAAACATCATGACCTTCACTCAAAAGGAGCATTGACCATGACCATCAGTCAAGAAGATGATGGGAATCAAGAAGGAGATCCAAAACCCATCATAGAAGCTAAAAATGAGAATGATGACATCAAGGCTAAAGCAGACCTAGAAGATGAAGAGAATGAAAAAGACTTTGTAGAAGAACTCCTTGCTCAACTTATGATTGCCATGGAAAAAGGAAAATAAGGCACTTAAGAAGATAGCTCCAGTTAGTGACCAAGATCAAACAAGAAAGAAAGTTGACCTCATCAAGCTTCAAGTACAAGAAAGGGATGAAGAGCTTGCCAACCTTAAGAAGGAATTTGATCAAAGCAAAAGAAAGCATCATGAAGAAGTCATATCCATGACAAATCAATTGAATAAAGCAAAGAAGCAGGAAGATACTTAGTCAAGTCAACTTGAACAAAGGCACAAGAGCTTGAACAAACTTGAAGAAGAGATTGGTCAGTACAAGGTAGAGGTCTCCTCTCTCAAGTCTCAACTACAAGAAGCAAGGAAACAAGCACAAGGAGTTGAAAATACCATGGAAGCATTGGAAGTCATAGAAGGACAGGTTGATGAAGCAGGAAAGGAAAGAAACACCATGATCTGTCAGCTGAAAGCAAAGAATGAAGAAATCTTCGAGTTAAAATCAAACATCAAGCTTCTCAAGGCTGAAACATGTGAAGTTATTTGTATCAAGGAAGAAACTGAGGAACAACCTGCTAAGAAGAATAGTGAGTGTGAAAGATTGGAAGAAGAGATTGTCCTCCTCAGAACAAAGGTTGAAGGGATGAACAAAATCTTGAAGAGCTCTCAAGCCTTGGATGAGATGCTCAGCTATCACAGATGTCCATCTGATAAATCAAGTCTCGGGTATGCAAGTGAACCCTCAAACAAGAATGAAAATGCTTTAAACTAAAGAGATGTGAAGAAGCTAGAAAGGAATGGTGATGCTCCCAGTTGCAACAAAGGCAAGGAGAAAAATCAAGGCTACAATAGAAGAAATCCAGCTCCAAGAAGAAATATAGATGATGTCAAAGATGCGAGAGGCAATGGTTATCATCAAAGGATCTCAAGACAGAAAGGCTTCAGAAGTACATAAAGGAAACCTCCATCTCCCAGGTACCAAAGTTCATTTTTTGGTTATTGTTATTCTTGTACAAACTTTGGTCACATGGCAAAAGACTGTAAAGCATATCATAAAGATAAATGTTATGGTGCCCAACCATCCCATAGAGATAGTTATTATAGTCCCCAACAATCTACAAGAAACAATTTTACAGGAAGAAATCATGAATTCTTATTCATAAACAATGTAGATTGCTTCAAGTGTCATAACATTGGTCATATGGCACATGATTGTAACTTACCATGGGCTCTTACACAAGCTAGAACCATGCAAAAGAAAAAAGTTACACAAATATGGAAAAGGAAGGAAATACAATCTGAAAGTCCCTTGAACTCTCCAGCCAACAACATATGTCATTGGCCTAAATTTTGACAATCTAAGCATTTGATGGGAAGACCCTGCCAAAAGGAGAAGATGCATACAATTAGGGGGAGCCTGTAGTTCGTGATCGCTGTTGCAGAAGCTATTAGTGAAAAGGGTCCTGATGAAATCCTTGTTGAGCTATATTAACAATCATTCTTTGATGAAGATCATGTCTCAGGAGTACTCCATTGAAGCATATGATCCTGTAACCATGCTTTGGACTGTTGTTAAACATGCTTTCCACTTAATCACTAAGTAGTATTTGAAGCAACAGAGAAAGTCATCTAATGGTAAAGAAAATAGGGAAAACAACCATCGTGTTGTTATCACAAAAGTTTATGTCTTAAATCAGGGATTTAATGTGAGAACAGATAAATTCTGGACACTAATAGAGGGAGTATTCAAACAAACAGAGACCTTTGGAATGGAGTTTGAAATACGAGAAGCTGGCAGCATATAACAAAACTGAAGCATTGCATGAAGATGCAAATCAGCAATTGGATTTAAAAGACAGGCATAGACTGGATATCTGAATCTACTAGGAAAATAACATGCAGAGATGTGTGCAAGAACACAAGGACAAGATGGCTCATAGAAAGGAGAATGTTGTGTAGTCAAGCATAACTTAAGCTGATACAGATCACTTAAGAAATATAGCAACAGTAAGGCACAACCCCTCACATTTTTGTCCAAATGTAATGATGATTGAATACTAGATGGCAGTAACTTAAGGAGAAGCACAGAGACACAAAGGAACTTAGATCTGAAGAAAGATAGCAAGAAAGACAATCTCAGGGGCATTTTCTCTTGATTCGGACTATGAAGCCTCCCAATGTTACCTGTGGAGACAGCGATATGGATTGAAGCATAAGAGCCTGGACTTGGACACTTGGTGTATAGCTATTTCAAATCTAATTGTAAGCATTGAAGTAGAGCATCCTTAAACATTGTTGAAGCCATGATAAAGCAGTTCTGAGACATGAAGAGGGAATAATGTGCTACTTGATGATAAAGCATCAATCCTTCTATCTTGAGTAAAAAGAAGAAGAGCACTATGACAGGGGCAGTCACAGACCCATGAAGATCTACCATTCATGAAGAACAGAAGCAGTTTGATAGGGGGAGTCCCAGAGCACTCCTTTTCCATTGATGTCAAAGGGGGAGATAAGAAGAATATTGCCATCAATAACAAAGGGAGAGATTGTTGACCTAGGTTGTCATTGATGTCAATATGGCAATATTCTAGATACTAGAGGATGACATGAAGCCAAGGGGAAGCCGAGCAGATCCATGAAGAGAGAAGAGTAAGGCCATCAGGATAGCCAAGCCAAGAGGAGTTACCAAAGGAGACATATCAAAGCATATTGCAAGATATCAGAGCAAGAGAAGCATTCATATATGCAAGGAGGTCTTTGAAAGACACATTGGAGCAAGAGGAGCTAGAGGAGGAGCCACATATATATGTAATAGGAGCTATATATATATTACATATATATATGCCAAAACTAAATTCTCAGAGCTACAGGAGCAAATTGAGCGAGCAGAACATAGCATATATATGCCAAAGAAGAACCGAGCCATGGAAGGCAACACATAGAGCTATCGAAGCTACAGAGGACCATATATATATGCCAAAGAAGAGGAGCACACAGAGCAAACAGAGGAAACAGAGAAACAGAGCCATCGAAGAGCTTATATGCATGCATTTAACAACAGATAAGGCCACAGAGGAAGCAGATAGGGCCATCGGGAGCCATCAGAGCCATAGAGGAAGCAGACAAAGCCATCAAAGGAGCAATGGGTGCATTTATATTATCGGGAGCGATCGGGCCACAAAAGAATTATATGCATGAAGATATAGGTGGAGGAGCATATATCATACATATGTGTTTATACACTATCGGAGGCGTAGAACCTATATATATATATATATATATATATATATATATATATATATATACTATCGGGCCCGTAAAACCCATGTATGCATGCTTTAACACTATCGGCAAACAGAAAGCCTATATACATGGGCAAACACACTATCAGAGGCGGATTGCGGTCTTGAAACACTATACATGGGAGTGTTGAGTTGTATCGGGTCCGGCACATCGCATGGCTATGAGGGATCTACATTAACGTCAAGCCCTAACCCTGTGCAACCTGCGATTGCCGATAGTGAGTATCGCATCGGCACTTTGGAAGCGGGAGCTACAATATGTCAAGCGGTCCATTGCGATTGCCGATAGCAATATCGCATCGGACCTCCGCCAGGGGCAACTCCCGACTGCGATGCATATCCACGCGGACCCACCGCACATTACAATATGACTTAATCTATTATCGCATATCGCAAGCCGTAAAGCCTTTCCACATTGGAAGCACTGACTACGATAGGCTGTGGACCCGACAGGCATATTAACTATGGTTTAATACCATATCGCATCCGGTCCATAGGAGTAGTGGAGGATCGGTCATTGGCCATCGAAGGAGTCATGGGTCTGATATATAAAGGACCCCCAAGAGTCACGAATCGCCGATTGCGATTTAAGCGCGGACCCGATACAGGAATAGGTACAATTGTAATATTTCCTGAAGTCTGCCTTTTAGTCTGTTTGACTATTTTTCTCATATTCTCTGTGTAATGAAATATTTGGCTTGCGCAGGGTGTTTTTAAGCCGAAAGGCTTACGATGGTTGTTCCGATGGTTCAGAAGGTTGAACGTCAGTTAACAAGGGTGAATCATGGCAATTATGATTGCAATCGGGACAAAACATCTCCGTTTAACTAAAAGAACTCTGTGTATGCCCGTAATCATTGCCAAAAGGAGCACTGTTACGGTAAACCAGGAAGATGTGTTCTCCGTGGATCGTTTGGACCTGTCTAATGAATCTACGCATCCCCAGAGAGTCAGTGAACTTGCACAGCGTAGAGGAAACTGAAAGCCGAGAAGCTGAAAAAGCAAGCAAGCACAGAGGAAATGACAGCAAGCGTTGAGGAAGCAAAAGGGCCAGTGAAGAGAGGAAGCTGGAGGAGACAAAGGAATGGGGAACAAATAAGACAAAAAGAGCAGAGAACAGGGTGTTGAATGCTGTTGAACAAATTTTGTGGAAATAAGGTGGAGGAGACAAAGGCAGTGAGAGGATCCAGCTGAACAGAAAGAGGGCCGAAGGGCCAATAGGACAGCAGAGAGTCGAAGGGGAGAAGTAGCCAGCAGAGAACATAAGTTTGAAAAGAAAGTTGTTCTTTATGTAGAGTTTACTACAGCTAACAGTAGACTGACTAAAGCTGTGTGAAGACATTATCAGAGAGCATGAAGGGTATTGGACACTCTGTGTGGGCAATATGAAGAGTTGTAAAGACTCCTTCATAAGAAGATTGGTTGTCATTGATACTGTAGCTTGGAGACTACAGTGAAGCTATAAACAGATAGAACTCAGCAGAGAAGAGCTCTAAGAGCAGAAGATTACTATCAAACATGCCTTGACAAGATTGGGTTGGAACCCTTGGAGTTGGTGCCTCAGAAGTGAGAAGGATTGGAGTCCTTGGGGCTGATGCATCAGAAGTAAGAAGGATAGGAGTCCTTGGGGATTGGTGCTTCTTAAGTAGGAAGGATAAGTGTCCTTGGGATTGGTGTCTCAGGAAATGGAAGGATTGAAGTCCTTGGGAGTTGGTGCTCCTAAGTCCAAGATTGGTGTCTTGGCAAAATAGAGTTGGTGCTCTGGAGGTTGGAGCCTCACTAAAGTCCGAGTTGGAGCTTGGCAATTGATTGCAACCACTTCTATATTGTATCTATTTTACTGCAAAGATTATATTAATAAAAGCATTTATTATTGTTGTTCTTCTTGTGTTTTGAATATAAATTGTTTAACTGGTAAAACAATAGTCGGGAAAAGAAATACTGATTCACCCCCCCCAGTATTTCCAACACAAAGATCCTCAAGAGATTCAAAATGCAAGATTGTCAGCCCATGGCTACGCCCATGATCACCAACTGGAAGAAAATATATGCATCAAGAGACAAGGAAGTGGACCCCACCTTGTACAGACAGCTCATTGGGTCGCTCATGTATCTGGTCAACACTGGGCTAGACATTTGCTTCACTGTCAACACCCTTAGTCAGTTCATGTTGGCGCCGAAAAGGGTGCATTGGGCAGCAACTAGGCACATTCTTAGATATGTGCATGGAACAGTCGGATATGTGTTGAAATACACCCGAGAAGATGACGTCAGATTGAATGGATTCACAGATGCAGATTGGGCAGGTAGTTTAGTAGACTGGAAAAGTACCTCTGGGTATTGCTTCAATGTTGGATCAGGAATGATCTCTTGGTGCAGTAGGAAGCAGAATTCGGTAGCTCTAAGCTCAGTAGAAGCATAATATATGGCGGCTAGCACAACTACGTGCGAAGCTATATGGCTTATAAAACTTCTTGTGAGTTTGTTCAACAAGAGGATGGAAGCAACCAATATTTTCTATGACAATAAGAGTTGTATTAAACTCTTTGAGAATCCAATATTTCATGATCGGTGGAAACACATTGATATTAGATGTCACTTTATTAGAAACTATATTCAATGTGGGGCAATACAGCTGCAGTATGTCCCCACACGAAATCAAGTAACAGACATACTCACAAAATCTCTAAGAGCTAAGTTCATCCAACTCAGGGAGCAGATGGGTATGGTAGAGAACTCGTTTCAATAGCAGATGCCAAAAACAGTTGGTTTCTTAGTAGCAGCAGCACAGATGCAGCATTTGCGCAGTAGTCAGTGGGCACCGATGTCAGACATCAACAACACAAAGGGAGACGTTACAGAGAAGGGTGATGCTTCAGCAAGTCACATTACTAGAGCACATTCCTTGCTAAGAGGGAGTGTTCATATTGGGTAGCATCAGGATGTGTTCTAAGCCTCAAAATTTGCAGGGAGGCTAGGACACGTGTATTTTAGAATACCCAGAAATCGTTTTTGGAAATTCCACCTGGAGACAGTTTTATTAAAATAAATAATTATTTTTAATGGATGCCTAAGTCTAAACTTAGGAAATTAAAATAATTATAGGGTATTAATTAAACTGAGGGTGAAACTTCTAGAAGAAGACGAGGATCAAGTCAAAATGATCTGAGCCATTGATTAGAATCTAATATGGGTTGTTGATTGATCAACCAAAGGATTATAAGGACTTCAATGGGCATTTGAAAGACGTACTATGCAGATACTTAGTTGCCCAAGCATATCGATTTTCTCACTCGCTGAAGTTCAACAAGAGAAAATCGAATCAAAGGGAGAGTTGCAGGTTGGAGAGAGAGGGCATCAGCAATAGTCGGAAGTTCACGGAGCAAAGAGAAGACGCAGAGCAGAGGAGGTACAACGCAGAGGTAGTGATGTTGGGACCACACAATCATGCACAGAAAGTGACACAGGGAGGGCAGTAGGTCCTCTCTAGAATCATAATTTCACTATGAAGCATGAGGAAATTGTCTATAAAATTTCTCACATAAATTCCTCTTCCATTCTGTTGGTTGTATCTTGTACATGAAATTTTGTTAAAGATCAATAAAGAAACCCTCATCTGCTGCACTGGTTTTCCCACATTGTGTTTTTCCGGGGACAATTGTCCGAAAATAACTGTATCATTGTGATTGTACTTGTGCTGGTATTTTTCCTTGCATTTACTTTCCGCAGTATATGAATTGTGAACGCTGCAGTAGAATTTATTTTGATATTTGCTCTAGAAACATTGTGAATAACTTATTAATAAAGTAGAAGAAATAATATCAGCCACTGCAGTTGGATTTCTATTTAGAAATTTTCACATCACCATCAGGTTTGTTAGACAGGGGACTCATGAGGGGCCAGTGTTACATTTGAGAGAGCACAATCACCATTGGCTCTCTAGACTAAGAGAGGGCGCATGAGATGATTTGGAATCTGAGGAGGGAAGGAATGACGAAACTGAAGAATGGAAGGCAGCAGGGAAGAATGTGAAGCAGCACCTGGTTGGAGAAAGGAATGAACCACAGTCAAGGGGTTTAGATTTGGCCATTTAATAAAATCCCAACCTTCAAAAAAAAAAATGAGCCTCAACGAACGTCGAAAACCAAAGTACAACATTTAATTTGAGGGGAATTTATTTGCATTTAAGTTTGAATTTAAATTTATCTTTAAGTTTGAGTGAATTTTGGATAAATTCATCAAATTTGTTTAGATCCACTTGAAAATCACTGAACTTTGAACTTCAACCTTTGAATTCACTGAGTCTGGTTACTTAGTTTGAAATATGACCATTAGTTCATGTAAAAAAAAAAAGACATCGCTAAGGAAAATTATGTGCCATTAAGTAAACAAAATCACAGCTAAACTTTTGAGGAATATTTAGTGGTCAGTCAGAGATCTTCCCTTTTGGGGCAAGGTACATCCCTGCACTTATCAAATTTCAAGATTCCATCCACATGAAGAAGCAATAATCACATAGTATTGCCACACTTTTCATAATATTTCCTTTGGTTTAACAAACAACCAGGGAGTCCATTATTTCTGCTTTATCAGCCTTACCTGTAGGCAAGCTCTTTTGCCACTTCAGTCCACCCTTCCAGATGCTTATCAAGGAGAACATGGGTGCGGGCACTTATCTGAAAAACGTGGGGGGTGCCTAGGATGAGCTCCAGCATAACAACACCTATGCTCCACATATCATATCTGAAATCAAGAATATCAAGGTATGGCTTCAGGGATCTGCCACACTTACACTCCACCATGGAACTGAGATAGACAGTTCACTAATTTGATAGACAGATAGATTAATGGTCATCATAAGCTCATATATATATCTTAAAACTGTACAAATTTAATCCAATGACCTACTTTAGAGGTTTCTGAGGGGAACCAAGAAACCACTTGTTCTGTAAAATAGCTTCTGGTGGAGCATATTCAAGAGTTTGTTCTCCCCTGCAAAATCCAAGCAAATAAATTTTATGTCAACAAGGAAGAAACATTCAACAGAAAACATATCATCTTTCCAAGACAACAAACTCCAACCTGTGATTCAGTTGCCACATATTATGCTATGGCAACACAAATTTTACAGAGTTCATGGGTACTTCCACATTCTTCGCATGCAGTATTTGATAAGAAAAGTAAAAATACCCAAAAAAACAGCAATGCGTATTTAGATACTGTCAGTGTAAATAGTTCCAGTTTGCTTCAAGTGACACATAATTACTATTTATTGGCTACATTGACAGATTTCTGTAAGATAGAAATCACAGACATAAACTTGGGAAACATAAAGCAAAGAGCTTAGTGTCATTACGAAACTTCTCACTGGAGATATGTTCAAGGTCAGAGTCCAGACACATACAAGTGTACATTGACTACTCAATACTCAACTTGAACTCTTTGAGGGTTTGTTAACCCATGAATTTTCCCCTTGCAAATTTGGAGAGTTAAAGACGCACACATTTTATCATACTGCACATTTAGAGACAGATATGGATATAGGCTAAGGGTTGGTTCCTGTTACCCCTCTTTCAGCAGGGGTACTCCAGAACTTTTTGGCCACGCCATATAAACCCAAAGGATGTGCCTTATAGACTTGTAAAGCCATGTGGGTTTATGTTATTAGTGAAAGTGACTCTTAGATCCCCGTTGGTGTGGACGGCCATGGCTACTCCTGGTCTTGTTTATTTCATGATATGTTTGCCTTTGTGGCATTGCTGACTTCCCCCTGCTGGGCAATAACTCCATCCCTGCCTCGATGGGTATTCTTATACCTGGTATGGTGTTGCGGGTATCATCGAGTAGATATTACTAGGACTCATGGTTTAAGGGATTACTTGTGTTAATAAAGCTTTTTAAGGGTGATCACTGTTGCTGCACAAACTAGCAGGCCTAGTTAGCAGGCTAAAGCTAGAGTGCACAACAACAATTTGGTACAAAGGCCTAGTGTCACTGAAAGAGACAAACTCAGCAATTATCAGCAAAGATATATATTTTATTAATAATGAATGAATAGATGGATTACAGAGTGAGAGGCCTTGGCTTAAATACAGCCCTAAGTGGCTCTTGGTGAATGGGCATGATCTTTGATCATGCTCTTTGCCTTAATTAAACTAATAGTTACAGAATAATTAATTTTTTATATAACATTGCCTTCTGCTTTGTCCTCAAAGGATACGTAATGACGGATGTTGTCGACGAAACACTTCAATCTCCCAAGAAGCTTCCTCTTCTGGTAAGTCCTTCCACTTGATCAAGTATTCTTTGATTACTCGTGATCGCAACATCCTTTTCCTGCTGGATATGATACATTTTGGCTCTAGAATAACCCTTCCTTCGTCATCTAAAGTCGGAAGTGTTGTTTGTGTTGATTGATGTTCACCAAGTGCCTTTTTGAGACATGAAACATGGAAGACGTTGTGAATACAACTTTTATCAGAAAGGCTTAAACTGTATGTGACTTGGCTGATCTTTTTGTTGGTCTGATATGGTCCATAAAAAAATTATTTTTTCCTTTTGTTTTAAGGATAGCTGCTTGTATGGTTGAAGTTTGACAAATACCCATTCACCAACTTCAAATTCTCTCTCTATTCTGTTTCAGTCAGTTTGCTGCTTCATAGGGTTTCTTGCATTATTTAGATTTCCTTTTAGAGATTGTCTAATGTCCCAAATCAAAAAATTTGGAACAGACACTTCATAAAAAATATCATGCATTTTCCAGAAGATTGGCATGTAAAACCCAAATCATAAATCTATAAATGACACAAAATCTCATTAAAAATCACAACATGAGAAACAATGAGAAATGTAGCAACCAAAATCCAACTTTATTATATATAGATGTATGCCAATACAATAGCTGGGAATGACCCTCCAGTCTCCAAACTGAAACAGAAAAACAATCACTACACCTGTGGATTCTGAATGAATCCACCAAGGGGAGATGGGTGCTCGCCCAATCTCTCTAAATCACCCGAGGGTTTTCGTCCTGGGGCTACCAATGGAGTAGAGAACCAAGTTCTCAACCTCTCATACAAGAAACAATACTCAATCCAAAATGTCCTACAATGGTCTCCTCCTCCTCTTTTATAGATTTGATGAACTCCTCTAAAAACTTCTATTTTATTATTATTTTAATCATGGAGCACTTTCCCCTCTTTTATTTCAATTGAAATATTCTTTGAATGCGAGAAATGCGTAAATTAGCCACCATGTCTCCTCAGGCCACTGAAACTCATATCTAACCATCCCATCCTGTAGATCTTCCCATTCCAGTTCCAACGAGCTATTACACTGAGGTGTTCCACCAATTAATTTCCTCGGAATGCCACCTCGAGCATAATTAATTAAGTTATGCCCAATAATAATGTTGATTTCTAAAAGTTGTCGGAATGCGATGAAACGAAAGGAAAACTGTGCGGATGATGAAATATGCCAAGCGAATGCCATCAAACCCCATAAAAACTCTACAAAACTCCATCGGAACCCCTGATGACATAAACCTGCTCCACAGACCTAGCCATCTACTGCCCTGGAAATCCACCATGGCTACACTACGAAGAAGGATAAAATTGGGGAGATGACAGTCCACCCACCCCAAGATTGCTTGCCCTCAAGCAATCCAAATATGTGGACCAATCTGGTGGTCCAACGCAATTGAGACCCAATGCCAGGATCCCATACGAACCACTGGGTGATGCTCTTATCCTGTGTCAACCCACCATGAACGAACTCCTCAATGCTCGAATCCCAGATCAATCTCCGATGGAACCTATCATCAGCAAATCCTCCTGGATCCCAATGCTGCTAAGAAGGAGCATCAAGGCTCCACAGCTTGTGTTGTGCTATAACTCCGGCTGCGAATGCTGCTCCACTTGAAGCGTACCAACTCATCACCTCTCTCCAATCCAACCTTTGGCATAGACCAAGGTCAATCTCATCATGTTGAAGCCGTGCTGAAATACTGATGAGTGGCTAGCCTACATCCTGCTGCCAACTGAAGCATGTGATATCCCTCACCTTGGAGGGCTCTTGCAATACAATGCTCTTGACTAAGAATGACACTCCATGGTCCAGGATATGTATGCTATGCTGAAACTGGTCCATGGTCAGCTGCGGATGCTCTACCTAGACAATCCAAGCATGTCCAAGGAACCCTGCCTCTCTCCCTCTAATGGGAAAAAGTTGGCAAACCATGCTGCAAGCCCTGTCTACGTACTCCCGGAAAGGGTTGTTGCCTAAAAATGTTGTAAGCTCGTCTGGCTGCCACTACATCTGTTTGCACCTCATCAATGGGTAGTCCCAAAGATGGATGCACTGCCATCCCCCTCACTTGGTAGGAAACTTCGCTCTCCTCCAGTCCACCAATCTCCTGCCAAATTGTCCTATCATACTCCAACATATCCCGAGGACAAGTGTCAGCGAATAATGTCATCTTGCCAGCTATCCGTACATCTATTTGCTCCTCATCAGTGGCTGACCCCAAGGGTGGCTGCTCATCCTCCACCATCACGGGTTCAATATGAACCTCCAACTAGCTCTCCCAAGAAGGCTCATCATGCATATTGTGTGCCTCATCCTCCTCAGCTGACTCACACTCCATCATATGCTACTCATGCTAACTCATCACTGGTGACACACTATCCTGAATGTCTCTCCTAGGACCCACAAACTGCTCATCATATGAATCTGGCCTGATGTCAATGACTCACCATGACTCATGCTCCTCTATGTGCTCTCTACGTTGAATCATCAATTGCTCATCTGTTCCCTGATCTCTTTCCCATATGGGAATAATCAGCTGCTCCTCGTACTCCTCTATCACACATGGATGCATATCTGGGTTGTTGTCATCAACTCCATATGACTGCTCGTGCTCCTCTAAGGTATCATCATATGAACCCATGGACTCGTCCAACGAAGAGTCCTCATCTTGACAGACATAAAGAATATCGCCCTACTCTACCGCTGTCATTTCCTCAGTGTCACTCATGCATGAGTGGTCAAGTCCCCAAGGTCCTTTGCAGATGAAGCAAAGCCCCTTCCTCATCATCTCATTTTTCCTGCATGAGCCTACAAACCTGAGCTGCTCCTACTTGGTCAACTGTCTCCTGAACAACCCAATGTTCTGCTCAACCAACCTCTCAGCTAGACCATAAGCAGCAGGTGAGACCAACTTCTCTCTCCTCCAAACAGACAACAATCGAGACTGCAACTCCCGACAAATGGCATCATGACCTCTCATACATGAGGACAAGATGGACTGCATGTGTGTTATGACTCTCTCGGGATGATGTTTCCTAATGCTAAAGAAGCATTGGAACATCTGTAGGATCAAATTGTCACACTCCAGATCAAACAGGATCTCATAAGTCCTAGTCATGGCCATGCCTCCTAGAATATCAAGCTTCTTTCCAAAGGTAGAACCTACACTGTTGTCCAAGTCCTTAATAGTCTCTACTATCAGCTTGAAAACTCTCCTCATAACATCATCATTGTAAGGAGCTATAGGGGCGGTTAGTCTCATGATTTTACTGAGACAAGATGCAATTGGAAGTCTAACCCCTTCACAACGCTCCTCCAAGAACTTGGGATGTATTAAAGCTAGCATGGCTGGTTTCAAAGCCCACATCAACTTCTTCCCCTCTAACTGACTGACTTTGGAAAGGAGGGCATCTAGTTCATCAAGTTTGAAAAGACATTTCCATGTGACCCTCATATGCTTCAAATATGTTCCAAGTGCAAGGATTTTGTGTCCAATCTTCGGTTCCTTCTAAAAATCTCTTGGATGTTCCTTCTAAAGAATGGCATAGACCTCCTTTGAGAAGGGTCTGTTATCTTGCTTGGATTTCGGGTCCAATGATGCATGGTGGTTCAAGGTATTGATTCCTGTGTTGTTCAATCTTCTTAAATCATTCATGCGTGTTGTGAGCCTCTCCATGGTTTAGATTTATGAGGATAGTACATCAGCGATAATGAGATCACTGTTTTCCCAAGTTTTTAGTGTTGTAGGTGTTGTTTTAGTTGACGTTTGGATAATGACAACCAAAATTTTAGACTAGCACTTTCGCACAAATCCTCATTAATTACTTGATTGTTGATATGGATAACAATGTTAACAGAAACAAACAAAACAAAACAAGAAAAGAGAGAAAAAAAAAGTATACATGCTCATCACACTAAACCTTGTCAAGAGAAATATATCACAATAATGAGATTAGAGAATCTGGTTTGAGCCATTGTGGACTTGCTGGGGATTATGAAGTTCATCCGTAGTAGATGTCCTTAGTAAGTTGATCATGTTGTCGTTCCACCTTATTCAGCTACCAGAGAGATATGCTCAGTTGTTAACATCCATGTACAACCTCCCAATCAACTGCATTCTTTTGAGAAATTTGTGCTTCAGCTGTTGGAAACGACACACGTTCAACAAGGAAGAGATGGTTTTGTTTTTCTCAGACAGCAGTCTTTTGAAATATTCCCAGCAACACAAGTAAGGCAGCGGCTTAGAGGGATATTCAACTCTATTACAGTTTTGTTAATGCACAAGTAAATGTGCCATCGAGTTCTCCATCAATTGGTTTCCCACTACTGCTGGAATGTGCAGATGACAGCCACCATGGACACACCTGTAACAAGCACAACTAGTGATCTTTGGGCAAGACTGATAAACATGGCCTCCTCACCTTTGCTTTACGATGTCTGCTACAGCCATGGTTGAAGATGCACGCCTAGCAACCCAACCTCTCTGAAATTTGCAGAGGAATTCACGCCAACAATCACACTCCTCTGCTCATAATGAACAATTCGCTATGTTATTTTATGCACTCAGCTGCATAGGAAACTGACACCCTTGCTAATGAATCGAGCTCAAAAACTTGGCCCAGCAACTATGAACAGGTATTTCAGCGGTTATGAATTTGTCTATGATTATTTTGGACCATTGTTACCAAATTTGGGTTGGACAACGCTTTCGACTAAGACGTGTCCCACGATTGGATCTTGTTCTAGCAAACTCGTCCACTGGTGTATTTAAAACAATTTTCCCTCCCTCAATCCTTTGGCAATGAATCGTTTGCAACAATAACGTTACACAATCAATATTAATTTCGTGTAGTCACTGATCTGTCACCAGAGTAAATCGCACAGGGTCTAGTTAGCCATCGCACCAATCTGCATATGTCACATGAGCTCTGGCGGCTTACCCTGCAATTAGCTCGACACCAAAGTCGTCCCGATCCAACTTTGACGTGGAGGTTGGAGATTCAACTTCCGCCTTAATTGAGGAAAATCAGCCTTGATCCGGGCATTGCAATAGTGGTTTGATCACCACTTAGTAGTGTTTGTACCCATGCATTCAACAAAATTTCATGCAAGTCGAACGCAATCCTGAGACAAAGGATTAATAAAGCCACGATCTACCCGAACTATCAAAATACACAGCAAACTCCCACTGGTCTTGTGCAGGGATCAAAACAACCGCAACCTACAATATATATTTCAACTTGCCCTGATAATAATGGCAATTTGATGTGGTGATAAAAAAAAGAAATTTCGGCGGAGCCCACTGGCTAGCTAATGGACTTGGCCTTCCAAAGATAACTCAACCCCCTTATCTAAATAAGAATATATCCCATATAAGTTGACGCAATTCGGCAAAGGATGCTGAAATGTAGTGTGGAAACTCCAAATCAAGCGACGACTTGGCTGCTTGGCTTGATGTCCCATAAAAAAAACCTTGACTTCAATAAAAATTGGCTTCAATTTGGTGGCTCTCACGATTTTACAAGAATCAACCCCTAAATTTCACCTTTGTTTGAACCACATCGAACGCTTGAACCACCCATAATTGATATTCGGCCTACTAATAAGAATCGGACTACCTTTAGAAAATCATAACAGAACCCACAAATCTATTGGTGGCAATAAAATTTGGCGACATGATTACAGAGTTGCTATGGCAGCCCAAGTTATTTCATCACGTCGATTGGCCTGATGCATAAGAATGCTCACGCTCAGCCAAGGCACGAGCTCGACCCACTATTGGAACTTGACCTGTCTTCACAAATGTGTGCTTCAACCAAACAACGAAATTCAGTTCAACCCGAAATTCTCGTCCAAGTAGATCAAGAATCGAACCCTTGGGAACGACAAGATCAACTCCTCTGTAACCAAAATACTTGCAACTGAAACTGAAAACCCACAGGCTGAGCCAATATCAATGCTCTAATACCACTATAATGTCCCAAATCAAAAATTTTGGAACAGATACTTCGTATAAACTATCATGCATTTTCCAAAAGATTGCCATGTAAAACCCAAATCATAAATCTATAAATTACACAAAATCTCATTAAAAATCACAACATGAGGAACAATGAGAAATGCGGCAACCAAAATCCAACTTTATTATATATAGATGTATGCCAATACAATAGCTGGGAATGACCCCCCGGTCTCCAAACTGAAATAGAAAAACAAATCACTACACATGTGGATTTTGAATGAATCCACCAAGGGGAGATGGGTGCTTGCCCATTCTTTCTCAATCACCCGAGGGTTTTTGTCTTGGGGCTACCAATGGAGTAGAGAACCGGATTCTCAACCTCTCATACAAGAAACAATACTCAATCCAAGATGTCCTCCAATGGTCTCCTCCTCCTCTTTTATAGATTTGATGGACTCTTCTAGAAACTTCTATTTTATTAGTATTTTAATCATGGAGCACTTTCCCTCTTTTATTTCAATTATAATATTCTTTTAATGCGAGAAAAGGGTAAATTGGCCACCATGACTCCTCAGGCCACTGAAACTCATACCTAACCATCCCATCTTGTAGATCTTCTTGTTCTAGTTCCAATGAGCTATTACACTGAGGCAGTGTTGCGGGGGAGCGCCCCCCCCCCCCCCCGAACCCGCTCCCGAATTGCGCTCCGGGCTGGAGCGGTTCGGGAGCGCGCTCCCTTAAAAAAATTTGCGCTCCCTGGTCTGTTAGGGAGCGACACAGGGAGCGATCGCTCCGGCGCTCCCGGAGCGATTTTTAATGCCCGGGAGCGATCGCTCCCTGATCGCTCCCGGACATTAAAAATCGCTCCGGGAGCGATTCGAGCCGGGCCGGGAGCGGTTCGGCGGAAAAAAAATCCGTCGGACCAGAAAATAAAAATAAAAAATTAGAAAAAAAAATTAGTTTTATAAGCCCAATGGGCCAAAAAAAATTCATTATAACTTCATTGAGCTTGAGTTTGGAGCTGGAGCAAGAGCAAAGGAGCAAAGAGCAAGTGCTGAGGAGCGAGGAGCAAGCCTGCAAAGGTAAGTAACTTAGTAATTTAGTTAGTTTAGCTGGTTAGGTAGTAATTTAGTTAATTTAATTTAGCTTATTGAGTTTAAAAATCATGTATTTAAATTAAATTAATAAATTAAATTAATTAATCCCAATAAATTAAATTAATTTGCAGATTCAAGAATCAAAACCCTACAAACATCAAACACCATGGACCTGGCTATATTTCTTGGCATTTTCCTCTTCCTGGTCCCTTTTATGGTTATTATGGTGCTGGAGAGTAGGAAACGGAGGGGCCAGCCCCAAACTGAAGAGGGGGATGAAGAAGCCGGAGAAAGTCAAATGGGTGAAAACCCCGGTGAGGAGGAGCTGGAGGAGGGTGAACATGACCCTCAAAAAACTAAACAAGACCAAACTCCATTGTGGAAATATGTTAACAGGGCTGAAACAGGGAGAGGGGGTGGAACCACTAAATTTCATTGCCCCCATTGCAACACTAATTACACAGGTTCATACACCCGTGCTAGAAGACACCTCTGCGGGAAAAGGGCATGGGATGGAGAGAAACAAATAGGAATCAAAACTTGTACAGCGGTGTCAACAGTGGAGAGAGCCAAATACATAAGGGAAGAGGAGGAAGCCCAATACAGAACAAAAAAGTCAAGGGGTTTCTTTGAACCAAGCTCACAATCACAAAGAACTCCTTCAGCATCCTCCCAAGGCAGTGGATATGGACATGGAGGCACAGGGTCATCATCTTTAAGGCGTAGAACCATATCAGATTTCCTTGATGAGGGGTGTAGGAATGATGTAGATTCAAAAGTTTACAGGTTTCTCTATGCATGTGGGATACCATTCAATGTTCTTCGCTCACCTTATTGGCACGAAATGGTTTCTGCCATAAAGGATGCCCCTAAAGGATACAAGAGCCCTGGGTATGACAAGGCAAGAACTGTTGGCCTTGATCATGAAAAAGCAAAAATATCACATTCTTTGAATAAAATGAAAAGTTCTTGGACTGACCATGGGGTGTCCATTGTATCTGATGGATGGACAAATGTAAAAGGCAAGCCATTGATAAGTGTTCTTGCTGTGTCTGTTAGTGGTCCCATCTTTCTAGCTGCACATGATTACTTAGACAAGTTCAAGACCGCCATCAACATTGCAGAAGCATTACTTGAAACAATTGAGCATATTGGCCCATACAATGTCATCCATGGAGAGGCTCACAATACGCTCAATTGTTTCAAGTAATGCTTCTGCAATGTTGATGGCGGTCTTGAACTTGTCTGAGTAATCATGTGCAGCTAGAAAGATGGGACCACTAACAGACACAGCAAGAACACTTATCAATGGCTTGCCTTTTACATTTGTCCATCCATCAGATACAATGGACACCCCATGGTCAGTCCAAGAACTTGTCATTTTATTCAAAGAATGTGATATTTTTGCTTTTTCATGATCAAGGCCAACAGTTCTTGCCTTGTCATACCCAGGGCTCTTGTATCCTTTAGGGGCATCATTTATGGCAGAAACCATTTCGTGCCAATAAGGTGAGCGAAGAACATTGAATGGTATCCCACATGCATAGAGAAACCTGTAAACTTTTGAATCTACATCATTCCTACACCCCTCATCAAGGAAATCTGATATGGTTCTACGCCTTAAAGATGATGACCCTGTGCCTCCATGTCCATATCCACTGCCTTGGGACGATGTTGAAGGAGTTCTTTGTGATTGTGAGCTTGGTTCAAAGAAACCCCTTGATTTTTTTGTTCTGTATTGAGCTTCCTCCTCTTCTCTTATGTATTTGGCTCTCTCCACTGCTGACACCGCTGTACAAGTTTTCATTCCTATTCGTTTCTCTCCATCCAATGCCCTTTTCCCGCAGAGATGTCTTCTAGCACAGGTGTATGAACCTGTGTAATCAGTGTTGCAATGGGGGCAATGAAATTTAGTGGTTCCACCCCCTCTCCCTGTTTCAGCCCTGTTAACATATTTCCACAATGGAGTTTGGTCTTGTTTAGTTTTTTGAGGGTCATGTTCACCCTCCTCCAGCTCCTCCTCACCGGGGTTTTCACCCATTTGACTTTCTCCGGCTTCTTCATCCCCCTCTTCAGTTTGGGGCTGGCCCCTCCGTTTCCTACTCTCCAGCACCATAATAACCATAAAAGGGACCAAGAAGAGGAAAATGCCAAGAAATATAGCCAGGTCCATGGTGTTTGATGTTTGTAGGGTTTTGATTCTTGAATCTGCAAATTAATTTAATTTATTGGGATTAATTAATTTAATTTATTAATTTAATTTAAATACATGATTTTTAAACTCAATAAGCTAAATTAAATTAACTAAATTACTTCCTAACCAGCTAAACTAACTAAATTACTAAGTTACTTACCTCTGCAGGCTTGCTCCTCGCTCCTTGGCACTTGCTCCTCGCTCCTTTGCTCTTGCTCCAGCTCCAAATTCAAGTTCAATGAAGTAACAATGAATATTTTTTTGGCCCATTGGCCTTTTAAAACCAAAAAAAAAAATTAAAAATTTATTTTTTTCGGGTCCGCATAATTTTTTTCCGCCGACCGGCTCCCGGCCCCGCGCGAATCGCTCCCGGAGCGATCGCTCCCTAAATCAATTCCTAACAGACCAGGGAGCGCAAATTTTTTTGAGGGAGCGCGCTCTCGAGCCGCTCCCGCCCGGAGCGCGATTCGGGAGCGGGTTCGGGGGGGAGGGGCGCTCACCCGCAACATAGGTTTGCATACTTTATGTTCATGTCCTTTCACAACAAATCCTTCAGGCTAGGACATAAAAACATTCTCTTTTAGATCTCCATTCAAGAAAGCAGTTTTTACATCCATTTGATGGACTTTCCAACCGTTCTAAGCAGCTAGTGCAAAGAGTGTCCAGATGGTAGCCCATTTCGTTGTGGGGCAAAAGTCTCCTCATAATCGACCTCTTCCTTCTGTGCAAAACCTTTTGCCACAAGCCTAGCTTTGTGCTTGTCAAGTGAGCCATCAACGTTATACTTGTTCTTGTAGACCCACTTGCAGCCAATTGGTTTGGTTCCTAATGGAGGATCAACCAGCTTCCAGGTGTCGTTCTTTATGAGGGCATCATACTCCTTATGCATCGCTTCTTTCCATTCATCATGAGAAGCAGCTTCTTTGAAGGAAGTTGGTTCAAAATCTGTAGACAAGTTCAATTCACAATCATAAGAAACATCCATATCAACAGGTGAATTAGAGTCATCTACATCACCTCCATTTTGCTGGTTTGAATTTCTGGTTCCTGTCTTTCCAACTTCATCAGGATGAACACTTTCAAGTGTCTTTGTCAGCCACTTTGGAGGACTTTTCTGAGATGGTCCAGGCTGCTCCGTTGATTGAGTTGGGACTGAATCAAGATTGAGTCTCCCAATTCTATCAATCACATCACTTAAAGCATCATCTGTTGTTGGAGTTTCATGCAGGGGAGAGTGTTCTTCAGAAGAAGATTCCACATGTTGATCTAGTATAGGAATCCCCCCTTCAAGATGTAGAATTTGATTATCAAATTCTTGAAATGATTTTGCTTATGCGAATCTATCCAAGCAATCAAGTTGTCGCTGAACAACATTGTTAGTTTTGGATGATTCAAGGAAAATTACATCTCTAGATACAACAAATTTCTTATTTACTTCATCATAGAGGCGGTATGCTTTGGAGGTGTTTGAATACCCCAGGAAGATACACTTACGACTTCTAGCACCAAGTTTGTTTCTATGTACTTTTGGTATTAAGGCATAACAGGTGGAACCAAAGACCCTGAGATGCTTTACCGAAGGAACATGTCCATACCACATTTTATATGGAGTCCTGTTTCTTATAGCATTAGATGGACATCTATTTTTTATATATGCAACACATAGAGTAGCATCAACCCAAAACATTATCTTTACATTCTTGAAAAAGAGCATGGATCGTACCATATTTAAGATTGTCCTATTCATTCTTTCAGCTACACCATTCTGTTGGGGATTATAAGGCACAGTGGTTTGATGTTTGATCCCATGTTGGCGAAGATAGTTTTCAAATTCATTTGATGTGTATTCTTTTCCATTTATCAGTGCGAATAGACCCAATATGAGATTGTGCATCATTTTCAATCCATTTATGAAAATTCTTGAATGTTTGAAAAGCATCAGATTTGTTCTTCAAAAATAAATCCAACACATTTTGGTGTAGTCATCAATAAATGTCATGATATATTTATTTCCATTTGCAGAAAGAACAGGCATTGGACCACATAAATCTGAATGAATGAGTTCAAGCTTCCTATGTGCTCTTAAATGTGAATCATGAAAACATTGTTTGCTATGCTTTCCTAGAATGCAAGCATCACATTGCTTAAGTTTCCTAGGAATTGTAGGCAAACCAGCGACACCATTTTTCTTCAACAAGCAGAGATTGTCATAGTTCAAATGTCCAAATCTAGCATGCCATAATAAACTTGATGGAAGTGTACCTTCTTCATGATGAGAATTGTATGAGAAATGTTGTGCATGAGCAGAGGTTCCGTGCAACTTGATAAGCCTTTCTTCTTCTATTCCCCTCATGACAAGTGAGTGGTCAGATGCTTTTCTTACCTCAAGCTTGCCATCAAACATATGAATGGAGTGACCTTGCTGGCGGATGTGGACCACGGACAACAAGTTTCTCTTCAGTTGTGGGAGATATAGAACATGATGCAGAAGAAAGTCTGGAAGACCACGCAGTTTAAGCCTGATTGTGCCAAGCCCTGATGGCTTGATTTTTGATTGATCTGCAAAGTATACTTCTCCATCAACATTATTAGTGAAATCTTCAAAAAAATCTTTTCTATGAGTCATGTGGCAGATTGCTCCTGAATAAAGCAACCAATCATTTTTCCAAGAATCAAGTGAAGCATTAAATAGATCTTCATTTACTCCAATGTTACATTGTGCCACAACATAGTGAGCGGATTCAGGTGCTTTACCTTTGTCTGTATCATCAGCTTTACCTTTCTGTTGGTTTCTTTTCTGCTCAATTTTGTCCCATGGTAGCTTGCATGTAGAGGCATCATGTGATCCATTTCTTTTGCAGCGAATACAGTGCAAATCTGCTTTTTCTCCTTGAGAATGTCTGCCCCCCCTGCCTTTGAAATATCTTCCTCTTCCTCTTCCTCTTCGTCCACCTCTTCCTCTTGTAGAATCTTGAGCAAGATGCTTTTCTTTATGAGCAAGGCACACAGTCTCTTAAGAAGATTTAGGGGCTGTCTTCTTTCCAAAAGCTTTCTCTCTTTCAGCAAACTTTTTCACAAGAGAGTCAAAGGTTATATCTTTGAGATTTCCATTTGCTTGCAATGACTCAAGATAATTGGAGTAAGTAGGATAAAGTGCCTTGAGAAAAGCAATAAGAGGAATATCCAGCTCAACCTTAGTGGATTTGACATGCATTATAGACTTTACTTTAGATGCAAGAGCAAGAGGATCATTATTTTGCAGTTCAAGAGTGAAGAGTTTAATCATGAGTTGAACAACTTCAAGTGCAGAATGTGAGTCATAGAGTTCTTTCAGCGTTTGTAAGGCTTCAAAGGCAGTTGAATATGACGAAATATGGCGACTCACCTCTTCATTTACAGATGCTGTGATTAATGCATAAGCTTTGCTGTTCTTGTTTTCCCAAATGACGAGCTCTTTGTCTGAGGTAGGCTGTACTGGGTCATTGTCTCCTTCTCCGACACACACTCCTTTCCACAACTCATTGAAGATGAGGGTGTGTTTTATCATCCGGGACCATTCAGGATAGTTCTCCTTGCCAGTGAGAACTATTCCCACCATGGATATGATTGAATGCATTCTGTAAAAAAATTATTTCTGCTGATAGAAAAATATTTCTGCCAATATACAGTAAAATTGTACTCAAAAGGGCATTCTCAAAACATTTCAAATCCACCATGTGACCCACATAAATCCATCATTATATAAATCCACCTCATATAAATCCCGTAAATGTCAATGGTTTTATATACCAAAAAATAGTGGCTTGGAATCCTTTATATATATATCAGTGTTATAGATAGATATATATATATATATATATACCAAAGAAAAAAATGATATTAAATATACCAAAGAAAACACTGCGACGCTGTCTATGGGAAACGATTTTGGTTGTTTAATTCATATCACAGTCAATAATCAATCATTCACCGCGAGCTCTACAAAGTTGGAGCAGCAACGACATCAACCGCGAGCTCTACAAAGTTGGAGCAGCAACGACATCACAATTTCGACTTCTTCAAAACTCAATTAACATATCAGCGCCCAAAACTCAATTATAAAATTATATATGCTCAAAAATTCACTAAGTTAAAGGTCCTTGTAGCAAAATGATTGCAGAAAAAAAGCTATGTTACTGGTCCTTGTAGTCTCAAGATTATTGCACACAAAACGCTTCTACAGATCTGAGTCAAAAATAAAATAAGGTAATTTTATTTTCCAAGTTTGAGTGCCAGACTTCATAAATTTCAAATCGAACTGCCTTTTATTTCTTTGCTCAACAAACTTCAAATCGGACTTCCTCTTAACTCTTCGCTCAGCAGAATTTAAATCAAACTGCCTCTTATTTCTTAGCTCCACAGGGTAAACGATTTAAAACTATTACTAAGCGTTGAACCAAGCCCCCGCACAGGTTCGAACCTTGTTGTCGACGCAAATGAGGATCTAATGAGTAATCAGAATAGGTTCTGGTGGAGATGCGGTGAAGCAATTCATGCAATGGAGGCGACAGGTGCAATAACGCCCTCTTTACAGGAGACAAGGAAAAAAATACGCCATTTCAAGAACTTCAATGCATAGGACAGTGCTTATTTTATGTCAGTACAGCACCCCCTTTTTTGAAATGTTTATGAACAGTCAGACAGGATGGACAGCGCTGGATAGTGGAGCAGTATGGGCAGTATGGACAATGGGGCAGCTACCATGTCAGAAGCAGCGAATTTTATGGAGGAGCTGCTCAGTTATATGGAGAGCAGACAGGGAGTTACAAGGGACACAAAGGCTAAAAAGAGCTGGCTCTGATACCATGTCAGGCCAGGCAGTAACTCCACAAAGAAAAAACTGATTCGTCTATTTTATTCCATCAAGTAGGTCTATTATATACAGGAGGGAGAGACTGTTCAGTTCATCTCCCGATCACTGTTCATATTTCTCATTTATTTATTTACATATATTTACCCAATCACAAGGATTAGGTGTCAATAGAAATGAGTTCTTCTTTAGAAGGTTCGATAGGGGTGCGGTTATATGCGCATAGTTTTTGATAAATCTTCCATAATACCCTGTCAATCCTAAGAATCCTCTTAGCTTGGAGATATTAACTGGTTTGGGCCATTCCCTTGTAGGATGCCTCAACCTGATCTGCAACCTCAGTAGCAATGCCACCAATAACAGTAGAAGTGGACCTAATGGAAGCACAAGTTTATCGACCTGCACAACTAGTGCCTTCCATTGGTTCTTTGCCTTTCCTTGATGCCGCCACAAAATCTGCTTCATCCCCCACTAAAGCCATGTCGATATCAAAATCAACCTCAAACACAGGATCTTCAGTCTCCTCCACCCATTCTGATGTTGGATCAATATTGTCCAACACAATGGGATCTAGATCAGGTGCTTTGTTCATCATTTGGTTCCTCCTCAGTCGAAGGTTGTATTGCACGAAAACAAGATCATTTAACCGTTTTTGTTCCTTAAAGGCTTCGAGAGGGTATTTTTGGAGGGAAAGCACCCTTAATTTCCCTCTAAAACCCCTACACTACCTTGGAAAAGCCACACTGTGGGTCCTCGGTGGGCATGGCAGGTAACCGGCCGGTTTAGGACCGGTTAGGATCGGCTTAGGACTGGTTAGGACCGGTTAGGTCAAATTTTCCGCCACACAAGCTATTAAACCGGGTTTTTTCACTGGTTCCAACTAGTGGGCCTGCTAACCGACCAGTTAGACCGGTAATCGGTTAGCTAGGCCGGTTTTTAAAACTATGAGAGCACCCAATCTCCAAAGGCTTGCCATTCGAGTGCTCAGCCAAACATGTAGCCCCTTAGGATGCAAGCACAACTGGAGTATATTTGAAAAAATACACACCAAGAAGCGCAACAAATTAAAATATTCCACATTTCCAATTAATTTTTTGAATTCATTAAATAATTTTTTTTTAATTATTATTTTATTATTTATAATTTATTACTTTATGACCATTGTACAAGTTGGAGTTCCAGCAACTTAATGACATGGTCTACGTCTACTACAATCTTCGCTTGTGGGTGAGGCAACTTGAGAGGACACCTGATGTGGAGGCCATCTCATTGGATGGGATTGACACCACTGCTGCATGGAGGGTTGAGGCCGAGACGCCTATCATGGAGTCAGCCCCTTATTAGTTAGAGCAGGAGGTAGTGAAGGGGGTAGAGGAGAAGGAGGAGGAGGAGGAGGAGGTGACACCACTTATTCAGGCTACCCTCGTCACCAGCAGAGGACGTGGTCTACCTCTTATAGCTCCTAGTTCTTCAGCTTCTAAAGCACAACAAAGTCCACTGCCAACTCCACCGCCATCTACATCTCGAGGGAAAGTTGTTGCATTTTCTCGCAAGAGGGGCAGAGGAAATCAGTAGTATTAGTTATTTGGTTCATTTCATTATATATGACATTATGACTCATGATATGAGATACATTATTATATTTTTGTTGATAATTTGAGGCTGTGTTGGGACTCAGGACTTAGTATTCAGGACATGATTCACTATTATGTGTGATGTAGCACTAGAAATGATATTACACATCTTATATATTAGTTCTTTTATCATATTTATGTGTCAATGCATTTAGTTTATGTTGTGGATGCTTTAGATATTAAAATTTTGAAAAAAAAAAATGAATATTTTTTTATTTGCCGATTTTTACCAATTTTTCCCTGATTTTTCCGATTTTTTCCCATTTCAGACCCTCGCCGATTTAATCATGATCGCGATGTTCACAACACCTTTGTCCTCCATCACAGAAATAGAAACCAAGTTCTTTTTCAGATCAGGTACATATAGCACTTCTTGCAAAGAACTTGACCTTGATTTAAGTGGAGTGTAACAGTCGCAATACATTTCATGGGATAAGTGGCATTATTCCCAAGTATAATCTCCATATTTGTCTTCTTTTCAACCAGGTTTGAGAGAGCTTCTTTGTACGGAGTGAAGTGCCTTGAGGCACCACTATCAATCAACCAATGGTCCAATGTATCCAGAGGAGAGGCAATTGAGAGGGCAGAAATAAGATAAAATTATTTTTGCTTTACAACAATAACTTCTTCATATCTAGAGTTTCTCGACTTCTTGGGAGGACGACCATTTCCATTTCGAGAAGCAGGAGCATTCCTCTTTCCTTTTTTGTTGAACCTTTCGTTCCTTTGATTTCCATTTCCTTTGAAGTTATTGTTATTGTTGTCATCATCTCTTGGAGTATCCTTCTTGTGAGGACAATCTCTAGGAAAGTGGCCAAACCTGTTGCAATTGAAGCACCTTCCTTTCCTTCCTTCTTTGAATCCCAGCTTGAACCCTTGTCCTTGATTCCTTAGACTAATATTGTTCCTTCTCTTAGAATGAGTAGAGAAGGTGGTAGGATTGTTTCCATTTGAGGGCTTGTCTCTTTCCATCATCTTTATTTCTTCTAGAGTGCATCTAGCCAATAGTTCATCAAATCTTGGAATCCTATCATTATTGAAGATGGTAGTGTTAAACAAATCCCAATCTCTTGTAAGGCCTCCAAGTGCAATAAGAGAGAGCTCTCGGCCACAAGTGACTTCACCAATAGATAGGAGATCATTCTTGATCTCTGTAATCTTCATGAAGTAGGATTGGATGGATTCTCCTCTATCCATCTTGATATCTTTCAGCATGTTCTTGAGAAAGAGAATTTGATTTGCATTGTTTACTTTGAACATCCCAACCATCTTTTCATATATCACCTTAGATGTTTCCAAATCAGAAATATAGGCAACCAAAGGCTTATGAAAAGAATCAACAATAATCTTCTTAGCTTTAACCTCATCTTTCTTGTACTTGGTTTGTGCAGCAGCAAATGCATTTGAAGGTGGCTTTGCTATTCTTCCTTTGACATAGTCCATGGCATCATTTTCTTCTAATGTCAAATGCAAAGTCATCTTCCATGAATGATAGTCGGATTTGTCCTTAAGCTTGTCCTCGGATTTGAAGAAAGGTGTAGTCATCATTGGGACTAGTTCCAAGTTCTTGTCCAAGAGCTTCCCTTAGTGATTGCTTTGCTTCACTCTTGCTTAGGCTTTGTCTTCACCTGAGCTCTGACACCATGTTAATTTTAGATAACAATGGTACGTTCTATGCTTTAGCACAATTTACTTCAATGTTCCTTATCAACCCAATGGCAATTTCCAATTATCTTCAGTAGAAATCACATTAACTTATACACATTCACAATAAATGCAGATAGAACATAAAAACATATGCAGAAGACAAGCCAAGACAAGAGGACACAAGATGTGGCGGATGCCAGGGACAAACCCCAATGTGGGGAAACCCTTTTATCAATTCTTCTTATTATTCTTCAATAGTTCAGCAGAGAGAGAGAGTACAATAATCAAAAATACATGCCCAAAACAGTTCTGCCAAATCAGCAGTCAATGTAGCCCTAACCAAAAAGTCAACGATCGTCAAAGATGCCCCAAAACATCCTCCAAGCAGCTCGGTCAATAGCAAAAGAATGTGGCCTGCCAAGGGAGTCAAAGTCAAACCAAAACCTACTCAGTCAACCTAGTCAAAGTCTACTGTAATTTTGCAATCAAACCAGAAAGTCAACACAACAGTCAACTCGATCAAACTGTCCCCAATCACCTCGAAATTCGTGCCAAAGAATGCGGCTTGCAAAGATCAAAATTTTGCGAACAAAACAGAATTCAACGTTGGTCAATGCATGCCCTAATCCTTGAAATTTTCGACCTCCAAAACTAGTCCAGAAATTTGGCTTCTTCCACATGTGCGAAGGAGAGAGAGCCTCTAAGTTGTACAAACCAATCAAGAGAGGAGAGAGAAGAAGATGTAATGAGATGATTGATGTCCAAATGAGAGAAGGGTCACTTCTATTTATACACTTCGTTTAGGGTGACGAGACACAACCATTGGGCTTCTTGAGCCTACATTTGACTAAGGCCAACCTTGACAATTCGTCCATGAGAAAGAATAAATTCAAATTCCCACTTCTAATTGTCAAAATGAGATGATCTTTATATCAAAATTGTACCTCTCAAAAGGAGGAATCTAATGCAATAATCATCTCCATCATATGAGTTGTCCTAAGGTGGAAGTTGGTCCTAGTTGCCAATTTTAACAAGAATACACCTTAAAAGAGCTTGTAGATTTATGTAAGAAGGTTGCGATTAAAAGGGAGTTGATTGTTCCCTATAATCCACAACAAAATGGCGTAGCAGATTGAAAGAACGGGTTGATTGAAGAATTCGTCAAGGCCATGATGCATGGCCAAGATTTGCCATTATTCTTATGGGGAGAAGCATCGTTGACAGTCATATATATTCAAGACAAAAGTCCTCATTGAATTCTAGAAGCCGTGACTCTTGAAGAAACATTTTCTAGGAGGAAGCCAATGGTTGGGCACATCAGAATCTTTGGTTGTCCTGTCTATATCCATGTTCCTAAGGATAAGAGGAACAAGCTTGAGCCTTCAGGGAAGAAAGGCATATTTGTTGGCTATAGTGAATCATCTAAGGCCTATAGAGTCTACATTCCAGAACGATGGATCGAGGTCAGTCGAGATGTCACTTTTGATGAGAAAGTGGCATATTGGAAGTCCAAGGAAGTTTCAATGGATTCCCTTGATGAAGTAAAACATGAGGATGAGCATTCAAGTTCTACAAAAGGTTGTGCAAAACCAAAAGGGCCTAATGTACCTATGGAACCAATTGTTGTGCCAGAGATAAGAAAAATTCCAGCATGGCTTAAATCTACATTGGAAGAAGCACAAGGACATGCAGCTCTCGTTGACACATCCAAAGAAATCAAGAGACCTAAGAGGTTCTATAGCTATGCAGGTTTCATGACTAATATAATTGATGCAGAACCTTCCACTCATGAAGAAGCATCTAGCCAACAAGTGTCGAAGGAAGTTGTGAATGCAGAATATCAATCAATCACGAAGAATGATGTCTGGGAGATCGTGCCAAGACCAAAAGGAAAGTCAGTGGTAACTTCCAAGTGGATATATAAGATCAAGCATGCTCCAGGTGGGATCATTTACAAGTATAAGGCATGGTTTGTGGCTAGAGGATTCTCCCAAAAAGAGGAAGAAGACTACGATGAGACCTTTGCTCTAGTTGCTAGGCACACCTCCATTAGATCCATCATCTCTCTTGCTGCTTCAATGAGATGGAATTTACATCAGATGAATGTAAAGACTACTTTCCTCAATGATGTGATTGAGAAAGAGGTATACATAGAGAAACCACTAGGCTTTGAGGTGTATCGAAAGGAGACTCAGGTTTGCAGCTTGAAGAAGGCCTTGTATGGACTCAAACAAGCTCCAAGAGCTTGGTATGATTGTATCGACAACTATCTAACGAGATTGGGATTTACCAAGAGTGAAGTTGATCCAAACCTTTATTTTAAGGTTGTGAAGAATGCACCTGTGATCCTACTGTTATATGTTGATGACTTGTTTCTGACAGGTGTTGAGCCTCTTATTGTTCAATGTAAGAAGTAGTTGGCTTTTGAGATTGAAATTAAGGATATTGGGTTGATGCATTACTACTTGGGATTGGAAGTATGGCAAAAACCCGACGAAGACTTCCTTGGTCAAGGAAAGTATGTGATTGAGATCCTTCAGAAGTTCGATATGATGGATTGTAAATCCATGGCTACTCCCATGGTGATGAACTTGAAGAAGTTAAGAGGCTCTGAATCCAGTTTGGTAGATCCATCTATGTATCAGCAGTTGATTGGTTCATTGATGTACTTGGTTAACACCAAGCCAAATATTTTCTTTGTTTTAAACATGTTAAGCTAGTTCCACGTTGAATCAAGGCATGAGCATTGGATTGCAGCAAAGCACATTCTGAGATATCTTTGTGGTACTATGAATTATGGCTTGAGATATGTTACAAACATAGATGTACAACTTTTGGGATATACAGATGCAAATTGGGCTGGAAGTGTTGAGGATAGAAAAATTAACTCGGGAGTATGCTGTAGTCTGGGTTTAGCTATCATATCTTGGTCGGTTGCACTAAACATTGCAGTGGCAGAGTACATTGCAACTAATGAGGCTTGTACCGAAGCAATATGGCTCCGTAAGTTGTTTGCAAGATTGTTCGACCAAGAGTTGGAACCAACGATGATACACTGTGATAATCAAAGTTGTGTGAAGTTTTCAGAGAATGTCATGTTCCATGACAGGTCGAAGCATATCGAGATCAAGCACCACTACATCCATGACATGGTGCAAAGGAGAGCGATAAGGCTCGAGTACATCTCCACCGATGAGTAGCCAGTTGATGTTTTGATGAAGTCATTGCCCGAGGACAAGTTCATGTACTTCAAGGACAAGTTGGGGCTTGTGGAGATTACCCGTTTCCCAGGGACAAGTTCGTGTACTTCAGAGACAAGTTGGGGCTTGTGAATATTACCCCTCATTGAGAGGGAGTTTTGATATGTCTGTAGTAATGTTGGACATTCTCCTGATAGGGGGTGTTAGCGCTCGAATTTGGCCTCAGGCTGAAAAAGACAAAATCCAAGGCAACATCAAACCACTTAGCCTCGTAGCTAGCCCTACAGGGACAGGAGAGGGCTCTCTCCGGGTCTATCTCGGCAAAAGGTTTTCGAAGGGCTGAGATGACCAATAAAGAACACTGATTTTATGCTAGTAAACTGATAGGGAAAGTTTGATTTTAAAATTTTAGGGTTTTGTTGGAAAACTGAGCACGGCAATTTTGGGTGCAGGGATGAGACAGTTTTTGCAGAGGTCTTTTTGGGGCAAGGTAGGAGATTGTCTTGATGCCTTTGAAATAAGTGAATGGATAGATATGACCGATGAGGAGTCAAGGAGAGCAAGAAACCATCGAGAGTTCTCCTTAAACAGATGAAAACATAGATATTAAGCAAACTTAAAGGCAGAGCATAGAAACCATGAATTCTACCTTAACACTTCATTTACTTAATTTGCAGAAGAGAAGAGTAAGAAAATGATACACATAACAAACTTACAAGTACATGAGAGAAACACACCATCAACACAAATCACCACAGGAATCCCAAATAGTGCTGCAAAACCCTGGTCTTTCCTTTGCCAAAATTGCAGAGATATAAAGAGTAATACAGTCTAAGCTTATCCCTCAAGAGTCCAACCATGAAAATGACTAAGAAAGTACATAATATAGGCAAGCTAACACACTTCCTTGCCTCTAGGGGTCGAGCTCATCATCCTAGGAGCTGTTTCAACCAATTCTAAACTGAGCACTAGAATCTAGGAAATCAAAACAACTTGCCTCTATAAGCTAGGAAACCAATTCGTTCATTAATTTTTTGCCATTTTATGAATGAATCTTCTAGAATAGGTAAAAAAGTGTCATGTCAACATGAAATTACATCAATTACATCAAAGAGGATGAAAAATCCCACCAAAAAGTCAAAACTAGTCAATGTTGCGTTTTCCTGAGCTGAAGGTGCAAAACTCGCAAATTTTCCCAACGCGTAGCACGCCTTTCAGACCACTTTTGAGGCACTTCCCGGCATCCAAATGAGGCACAAGTGGGCTTGTTGGAAAGGTCTAGATGTCTACTCTCCAGCCCAAGTGGAATTTCTAAATTTGGTGGCCATTTGCCCCTCCAAAATTGCAATCTCCCAAGACTGCTTCCTGTGTGTCCAAAAAGTGGCAGAAGGTTATTTTTTGCTTGTTTTTCGACCTTTTGGGGGCTCAAATCTCCATGAAACTTCTTGGCAGTGGCTAAGCAAGTGTATTTTGTCATGACAAATCCAAAAATGCTGAGTTTTCGTGAAATGGACCTCCCCAACTTAAGGGTAGCGCGCGGCGCGCTACGCATTGAGGGCAAAAACCTGTTTTTGGCACAAAAAATTCAAAATTGCTCCAAATTTCCTGAATTTTGAGCTGGAGGTGTATCATTGAGCACCATGCTCCCTCAAGGTGGCTTCAGCCAAAATCTGAAGCGGATCGGGCCTTTTCCTCCGTTTTAGTGCCTTAGCCAAGCGTGCTTTGAGCACCTTCATTTTTGCTTTGCACACATGCATGCGGGCCCAATAATGATTCTTCATGTGGCGGAGCATGTCTTTGTCCCTGTTTGCCTTGGCTATCAACCTCTCTAAATGAGTGTTCACCCGAATGAGCATAGACCCTTGCTCAATAGGTGTCAAATCACCGGGTCTCTTGCGAGACAAATTCCGGTCTTCTCGGATCCTCCGCAACTCATCAAGAGTGTGTTCATCCTCTAATTGCTTGTTGCGCTGCTCTAAGTATGTAATTGTCCAATTTGCCATTTCCAACTTTTGCTGCAACAAGTCATTTTCAGCCCTTAGCTGCTGAATGATCTCCTTTGGCTCTAAGCTAGGAGAACTGATATCAAGGTCAACAATATCTATGTCTGGATCACCTGATGGCCCCTCATCAATCTTGGGCTGCTTACCTCTCTCTTGTACCTGTGCTGCTGTCGAAAGCGAGGCCCCTTCCACCTAATGTGGAGATAACACTCGCTGTGCTAATGAAGAAGGCGAGACCCCTTCCACCTGGTGTGGAGATAATACTCGTCGTGCAGATGCAAATAAGACCCTGTGGCCTCTCTGATATGTAACATATGGAGGAGCGCTGACATGCTCTGGCTCAGGAATGTCAAACTGCTGTGAAGGCCCTCCCTCATCATGGACAATCTCGGGAGGTGGTTGTGGCACCATGAAAAAGTCGTGAGAAATGAAATCCTCCCAAGCAATACCCTGCTGTGCCAACTGATGCATCACTATGATCTCGATCAGTGCATAATGATATATACTTTTGAGTTGCTGTGCGGGGTTCTTCCTTTGCACTGCAGGCACCATCTTCTCTATATTTCGGCACATGAAAAATGGAATGTTCATCATTCGTACCCGGGTGAAATGCATCAACAAACGGATATGGTACGAATATAAACGTGAAAATCTGCCCTCACAAGTGAAATAACGCATAATGAGCCTCATCAAGGGTGCATACTCATCCCTTAGGAATCTGAAAGGAAAAACAGCAGTTAGGTGTCTCATGCATCCGGGTTTGATGTATGGTTGATAATGAAATTTGTCTAGCAGTTTGCGCTTGGTCCACTCTTCCCCAACATTTGGTATCCCGATCGCTTGAGCAACCATTTCAGGTGATAAGGTGAAATCCACTCCTGCAAGGTTCACATGGCCATTGTGCAAATGTAGGACAAACAAGCGGACCAGCTCTCTATGGTGTTGAATTTGTGAGATCCTCTCACAATATCCAAAGCATGATTGATACTGAAAACATGACATTGCAAGTGGACAAGCTTGCAAATGAGCCAAAGAAGTGGGCTCTTCCCTGACATGCCGACCACCCTTACCACCCTTGTGATGCCTCCTTGGCACTTCTACCTCCGGTGTTGAATCACTGTCATAACTCTGCTCATAATCTGATTCGGTTTCCGACATGATTTTGAAGGCAAGATGGCTGAAATGTATTGCTGACTTGGCACCCAATTAACTGTTGTTTGACTTTTTCAAATGTTGTCACCAAGGGGACATAAATACAAGGGAATTGTTAGGGATAGGGGAACATGAGGGAATTAGGGAGAATAAACACAAAGAAGGAATTTAGGGAAGGCAAGCATGGGAAATCACAAAATTGTGAGATTTTAAAGTGAAGTAGGGTTTAGGAATTAAGTATGTTTTAGGAATTTTAGAGAGGAGAATTATGAAATTTCATGGGAAAATTTTAAAGAGAAAGGTGATGAAAATGAGGGAAAAAAGGATTACAAATGGGCAACCTTGGACAGCAAGAGAAATTTGAAACCCTAGCACCATTGAGACTTTAAATTTTCCACAAGAATGTAGGGTTTTGATTTATCATTTTCATAGCATTTGAACATATTAAATTTCTCTTTCATCTTGCAAAACCAAATCTAGCCATGGAGGAGAGGCCTACCTGCAATTTGCCTGAGAGAAAAATCGATTTGATGGCTTGCTGGCAGTTTGTTGAGCTGAAACCCCAACGCGTAGCGCGCCTTGCCCAACGCGTAGCGCCCCTCTGACGCGTAGCGCCCCTCTGACGCGTAGCGCACGTGCAGAATAACACTGAGAAAAGCTTCCTAACGCGTAGCGCGCCCTTCCTGACGCGTAGCGCGCCTCTGAAACTTCTCAACTTGCTCAAGAACTCCTAAAATCGCCTTTGCAAGGATTCACTTAGCTTGTGAGAGGCAAATGAGTTGCTAATGAAGAGTGAGGTGCTTTTATAGGCTTCCTTTTGATTTTTACTTGCCCAAAACCCACTTTGTAATGTTTTGAGTGTTGACACTTTTTTGAATTAATTAACTTTGACTTTTGGTTTCTTTTCTTTGAAAAATTGGTTGAAATGATGATTTCTTCTGAAAATTTTTGCAGGGATAGCTTCCAAAGTGCTTTGGCAAAGGAGACCAAGGCTACACTTCGACATTTGGAGAGTTTGAAATTTTGAGAATTTTTACAAAAAATGAGATTATGACCTTTGTTTTTCAAAAACAGAGTTTTGAAAACAAGGTGAAAATTTAGCTGTACAATAATGAGAATTGTTGAAATGATGCTTTATGAAGAACATCCCTCTGGTCTGCTGATCCTTTATGACTTCTCAAGACAAAAATGGACTCAACCCTAGACCTAAGACCTCAAAACTTAAAGCAAGATGAATGACCCTTTGAAGATTTTATTAACTTAAACACACCTGAACCAGCAGTGCCAAACAAGAGGGGAATAAAAAAAACACAAACTCCCTCCACCGGGATTATGGCATGCCTAACGGAATGCAACATGATCACACTGATGGGACACCTAATCATGAAATGCAAAGAGCTTTGATCTCTGGTGGAGGGCTACTAGACCGACTCTAACAGGGAGAATGGATCTGAGAGGCCTAAAGTGCTCACCAAGTAGGGTTGAGTGAGTGCCTCTCGCAACAAACCCGATCACACAGCAAGAAAGGGTACTGAGGTTTGTGGACCTAATCACATACCAGGGAGGGGATAGTGAGGTCCTTCAACATCTACACCCAATCACCAACCAAGGAAGGGTGAAGTGAGGTCTTGGACCCGATCACACACCAGAAGGGTGTAGTGAGGTCCTTTCAGCATCTAGATCAGATCACCAACCAGAGGGGTTGAGTGAGGTCTTGGCCTAGAGCGCTCACCAAGAAGTGTGAGCGAGTGCTAGCTAGTTGAGGTCTTAGCATTTTGACCTAGGGAGAGGTCATGGGGACCAATCACTTTGGAAGAGTGAGTCCTGATATGTTGATGACATTGGCATAGATTTGGTACCGCCTCGATATGGCCACTAGCAGATTTTGATGGTAGATGATGATACTAATGATGATGACTTGATATAACCTTTTATTTAGAGAAATTTTCCAACTTGAGAACACCAATAACAATGATTATGAATACCTCCCTAGTTAAGAGGGAGTGTTGAATTTGTAACTATGGTCAGTCTTCATAATGTATATTTGGTCACTTGATGTACTTGTATTTATTATTGTAAAGCATATTTTAAATGCTAGAGTCAAAAGAAAAAATTATCTTGTGTCAAAATCCTATTGCAAATTTTTAAAGAAAATAATTTGAATTTTTGAATTGTAATTTTTGGCTCCAAAAGTTGTCAAGATGGCCTCCCTCCCAATCAATTCGTCCCAGGCAAAAGACACACCCATTTGGCCAAGACATATCACTATATAAAGGTAGTCCGACCTCCTCCACCTAACCAATTCGCATCTTTCTCACAAGACAGTTTTTGGGCAAGCGAGCTAAGGACAAGAAAGACGAATAGGACAAAGAAGACGACAAAGTTGGCTCTCTTTCTCTCTCACATCAACTCACACGTGTGTACATATTCTCTCTCCTAGTTCGCAATTTTTCAGGGCATTTTGTTCCAGGGGACCAAAATTCTAGGCAACTACATGGGCCGAAATCTTGGGGCAACTGGCAACTGCAAGGAGGCCAAAATTTCTGGGTCAAATCAGGCAAAATGAATTTCTGGATCAGATTGGGTGGCTTGACTTGGAGGGGAAGATTAGGTTTGACCATAGGTCTAGGTGTGTCTCTTGTTGAACAGAAGGATTTCTCTATTGAAAAGGTTGTTGGGTTTTTCCCCTTGGTGGGTGTTCCCAGGGTAAATCTTGTCTCTTCTTTGTGTGTTGTGCTTTCTAGTGTTCTACTGTTATTTATGATTGAATTTCTGAAGTATAATCATTGAATGATATATTGAAATAAAATTAAAAGAAGATCTACATCAAAAGTAATTATCAATTTTTCAGAAAGAACGTGTTATTGATTATAGCACTTAGAAAATCAACACATGGCAACTCTCATTTTAACCCACAACTGGCCAAAATCATGCTATGATACCATTGTATCATTTCAAATGGATATTTTCGTTAAAAATAACGATGGTTTTAACTCGACAATATAGCACTAGGAAATACATTCAAAAACACCGTAAAATTTCTAGAAAATATTGCCAGTAATTAATTCATATTTACAATAAACCTAGAAATACACGACAATTTCATCAAAATATTGCAACACGAGAATAAATCAGAAATGTTGCAACAATATTTGGATTCAACTTTATTATATTAATAAGAATATATGCCAATACAAAATAGTTGGAAATAGCTAAGATAATGGCCACCCAAGATATACGCTACAATGTTAATGTTGGCTTCCAAAACTGAAACTGGAAACAATATAAGTGCACCTATGAATTTTGGATGAATTCATCTACGAATGAGATGGGTTTTCATCCACTCTCACCGAAATACCCAAGGGTTTTCGTCCTGGGGCTATTGACGCTCAAAACGAAGTTCTCCAACCTTCACGAATAAAAAAATACTCAACTCAAAGATATTCCAAATGATTTGCTTCTCTCCTTTTATAGATCTAATGGATCCATCTCCAACCTTTTAAAAGCAGTTTATTTTATCATTTTATTTCCATACTAGAAGATTCTCCCCCTTTATTTTATTTAAGTGACTTTTGTTTTATTTTATTTAAGTCACCTTTCCCCTTCTGGCCTTTTTAAGAAGTTTCCCCTTTTTATTTAATTAGTGACTAATTAAAGTTACTTTTAATTTAGGAAAATGGTAAATCCGCCTCTATGATCTCTACGGCCACTGAAAGTCACTTGTCACCATTTCGTCCTATAGAACTCTTCGTTCCAGTTCCAACGAGCTATTACACTAAGGTGTTTTATCAAAAACTCCTCCCAAAATGACACCTCAAGCATATTTAATTAAGATATGCTCATTAATAACCCCGTTTTACGGAATGATCAAAATGCAACAAAACTAAGAGTAAGTTGTGAGGAATTGACCCTGATGATGAATTATGCCAAGCGAACTCTATTGGACCCCATAAGACTCCTCCAAAACCCTTCGGGACCACAGATAATGAACTATTGCTCTCATGAATACGTTGTCACCAACCCTGGAAACCCATCCTAGCCGCATCATAAGGCAAACTGAAAATGGGGACATTACAATATCAGTAGAGGTTACTCTCATTTCATTTGAATAATCACTTGTGGATCAATTCGGCCCTCTTACAAATTTCAACCTAGCTGAAACTTGTCGTGTATTTTCTAGAGATGTGATCTATTGTGGACTTTTACTTATGGAGTTGTTCTCTTGTCTTGGGGATGTCATTTGGAGCAATAAAGGATTGGTTCATGCATTCTAGCTTGTAGGTGTCCCTTGTATTTGATATATCCATGTATTTTGTGGCTATTGCATGGAATGGTTAATTGTCTAGGCTTTCTATGTAATAATTATTATTGAAAAAATTTCTATGGAATCTTACCAATGGTATTGTATGCATTACCCATTGTAAGGCTTGTCTGACAATCCCATGAATGATTCTTTAAAATAGCTCTCCTCATTCACTTTTCCCCCTCATAAAATGATAGCGGTTTGGAACTAGGGTTTCATATTCCCTTACTACCTGCTAGAGTTTAGTAGTTTTGTCCTAAGTAGTCATCCCATAGACTCCATCACCTAAGATCAAGGCACTAACCTTATTCACATTGCTAATCACACCAAAAACATTCTTAAAATTGCACTTTTCTTCCCTAAACTTGAATTTTCAACTCTTAAGGAAAGTTGTTAACTAGGGTTAGGGCTATATTAAACTAGGGTAGACTACATTGCCTTGTGGAGGTATTCAAGACTTGGTTGAGAGGTCATTACCTCAAAATCAACCTTTTCCTGTGGCTAGGTCCTCCATGCTAGGGAAGACGTCCTTTGCCCTAGGTAAATTTATCCCTAGCAAAGCCTTAGTTTTTCCCTAGGTTTCAACTTGAGGCTTCAAAGGCTTTTTGAACCGTAAGTTAGTTGTGCATATCCATCTCAAGCCTTTTCTTGGCCTTGTGACCTTTGATAAGCTTGTTGACCTCGCTTACTAATAACGCTAGTTCATTTTGTGCCCTAACTAGGCCTCTTGGGGAATGTGCATTGCCTTATTTGAGCTAGCTAAGCCTTGTTCCTATGTAGAGCTTCTCTCCATGAGCTAATTTGTCACCTCTACCCCTTGAACTTGATATATCCTTTAGGTGACCTTACATAGGGAAGCCTCCCTTGTGGTGAAAATCCACAAAAGAGCAGGAAGTAGTGGTTGTGGCAACACTGGGCCACACCTTATAGTGTTGTTACTTCATCTAGTTTTTGCCTGGAGAGCTCCCTGCGTAAGATCTATTTGATTTTGGGGCAACATACATTAGAATACTACTTGTCCAAATGAAGAGGCCTTCCAACTATGACAAGAGTTAGTTTTTCTACAATTGTCAAGCAAGTTTGCATTTGCAGGTTTAACTAATAAAAGGTCTTCAATGCTCAAGGAAAAATTATGCACATCTACACAAGGTCTAGCAATCAATGAGCAAGCCACATCCCATGTGTATGTCCATCATCAAACACCCAAGGGTCATCCATACACCATGCACCACATATCACATGAAGCACCCCAAGAATGGTATAGACACTTTCAAAATAAATTTGAAAGCTAATATTCAAAACCCTTGAGAAGGTTACCTGCTTTAGACCTAATGATCTTTTGTTATCTAAGCAATTCACACCAAAAATCCCAATCCAAAACCCTAAGAGGCTTTTAAAAAATTTGCAACACCGACCCATTATTCAATTCTTACAACACCCCAAAACCATAAAACCTATGGTTGGCCCTAAATGATCCAACTCTCCACTTTATTGCTCCTTGAGAAGTTAATATTAAAACAACTGTATTGATGCATTTCATTCCAAAATTTAATAAATATAATAGGACCCCTTTTAGAGAGTGTATTAGAAAAAACATGAAACAATAAATAGCATGTGATATCCATTTCTTTCATTCTTGCTTTTTGCATATACATGGTTTATGTCTATCTTCATTGATACAATAGTTTTCAAAATCCAAGTCAGTCTTACAATCGATATAAAAATGAAAATTATCCTAATTAATTTAATTACACAATAGGTAGGAGATTTGTAATCACAAGTAATTCAACATGAGCGTGAAAATTTATTAAAATCCTTTTAGCAAGGAAACAACAAGATGGAATATAGAGTTACTACACAAGAAAGAAATGTTAAACTAATGTTAAATTTTCATATGTAAGATCTTTTCACTATCTTGTAAACAGTGAAAAAATCAATTATTGAATTAAAAGACAACAAAGCAAATTTCTCTTAATAATATTCAATTCATCTTTCTCATAAAACCATAAGTTAAAATTAGGTCTCTAGAATATAGTGAATAAAATTTTATTTCACTCACTTCAAATGATCAAACAAGTAGCAAAACCCTTTTCTAAGGTTAACAACTTAGATGGGATGACATACTATGAAGTGTGTTTCATGCTTTGCTTTATTTTGGAACATCTTAAAATTTACTTCTTATTGTTGATATTAGAAGCATAGGAAAAATCTCAGTTTTGAATAATAATGCTAACACCATTAGAGCACATTCATTTTCTACATTGTAAGATTGATGTTACTATCTATCTTAAAAAAAGTACCAACACCTCGACTTGATATGATTGACATTGTATTTTGTATTAGAAAGGCCAAAAGGCGTAAAACATGATAAAGGATACTTAAATTGTTATGCTTGATAATGAATTGCAATATTGTAAGTTACCTCAAATATATCCAAGGAACTCAAAGACCTTCTTACTTAACTCTCAAATATATCATTCATAGAAAGCTGTAAGCTATTCATATAAAATATTTGGAGGTTGATTATTGGAGAAATACCTTCGATGGGGAAAAGAAATAGCAATGCTTTACAAAACAGAATCCTAATCCTAAATGAAAAAAAAACTCATAAAATTGGAAATAAATATTAAATATATTTGTACAAACCTAGAAGGTCCATGCACTCCATACAAATGCTCTAGTGTAAATTGATCAATTGCACTTCCAAAGTCAATAACTCGCCTGCATAAGCAACACATGTGGGATTCTTAAATATGATAACCATCTATGTCAAGATAAGTACACATTTGGCATATATGACAATGAGAAACCAACACAAGACATTTTCAAACACAGAAAAGAAGAGAAAAATAGACTTTAAATAAATAAATCAATGAAAACATAGATTGAAGTTCATTATTTCTAACCAAAAGGATATATATCACTGATAATGATTACAAAAAATGCCCTATCTATTGGTTGATCTTAACGAAGGTTTGTAACAAATGTAATATCCCCATTTTTGGTTTCCATTGTGGTGCAGTAAGGGTGGATTTCCAGGGTTTGTGTCAGCTACGCCATAGGTGCGACATTACGTCATTAGTAGGCTCAATGGGTTTTGGAGGAGTTTTATGGGGTCCGACAAGGCTCGCTTGCTATATTTCATCATCAGGGTCAATTCTGCATAGTTCATTCTTGGTTTTGTTGCATTTGGGCAATTCCTGTAAAACGGGGTTATTATCAAACATATTGTAATTAAATATGCTAAAGGTGTTATTTGGAGCGAATTATTTGGAGAAACACATTAGTGTAATAGTTGATTGGAACCAGGATGAAGAGATCTACAGGATGGAATTATGAAAAGTGACTTTCAGTGGCAGGAGAAATCGTAGAGGTATGGATTAAAAGTGACATAAAAAAATAAAAATAAAAACTGGATGTCAAGATTTAATCTTGGCCATTGAGATCAAGGGTTAGTGGTTTTAGTAATTAATAAGTTTATAAAAGGAGATGGGTGAGTGAAGAGGCAAAATTTTTCTTCATGAGATTTGGAGAAACAAAGGAGAAGGAGAGGAAAGGAGAAAAGGAGATTGATAAAGCAAATCCTACCAAAGAAATAAGTGTACAACAGCACGGCAGCAAGAAAATCAGCACAGATTTCAAGACAGGAGGAGGCACGCATATTATGGTATCTTCTTCATCTGTTGACTGAACTCCAATGTGATTTTTGAGACTAGTTAGGCTGAAATTTGTGGTTGCCTAAGCATGTTCTTCAAGGCAGTCTGAGCAGATTTTTCATGGGACTATCTGCGTAGACTTTGAGGCTGATTCAATACAAATTCAAGTCTAGTTAGGCAGAAATTCAAGTGACTGTCAGCGTGAATCTCAAGGCTGACTTGGGCACAAAATTCAAGGAAGGTAAGTGAACTTAAATGTTGTTAAGTAATGTTGTAAAATTCTCTAATAAGAAATTAAGTTATCTCTTCCTCATTGGTTTTCCCACAGCCAGTTTGACCAAAAATATTGTGTCTAAATTTTATGCACCCATGTGTGATTTCTCAGCAAATGTGAAAGTAGAGTAGATCCGTGTGTTTCATTTTGAGATTCTAAATTCAAGTTCAAATAAGCATTAAACTTGATGTGAAAAACAAACATGAAACCAGGGAGGGAGGGATATGCAACTGCAATTTTTCTGCATGGTCTCAAAGCAACAGTGAACCTATCAGCTAAGTGTTGAACAACAGGCATAAACAACCTACATACCCACAGATTTGGTGGTTGAGAGGGAGACTATTTACAGATTTTCAGTGTTGGATAGTTGCATTGGTTGAGAGGCTATGCTCTTCCCCCCTATTTGAGCTCCCAGGGTAAGGAATTGAGCTTTAGAGCTCCTAGGGTTGAGGGACCTCTGGATTTGACAAAGTATACCCCAGTTGGCATCTGTCTATCCCTCCCATCTAGCTAGTGGGTGCTCGCTATTTGAGTTAGGCCCGACCCTTACCACTTATGGTAAGTGGCATCCCACTCAAGCTAGAGATGCTAGTGTTCTACCACTAACTCTTGAGGGCCAAGTTGGGAAGATCAGCAGATAATAGGATAGGCATGATCCTTACCATTTATGGTAAGTGGTATCCCTCCTATAATCGCCAGCCAGTGGAATAGGCGTGATCCTTACCTCGTAAGGTAAGTGGCATCCCTCCAATTGTCTGTAGGTTTCTCATGTTGTAGCATTATCTCCCCACTGGAAGAGATTCTCGAGTTGTAGCATTGGCTCCCCGCTGGCAGAGATTCTCAGGTCATAGAATTGGCTCCCTGCTGACAGAGATTCCTGGGTAGTAGCATTAGCTCCCCGCTGGCAATTATTCCCAGTGGTAGCAATGGCTCCCTGATGGATAGAGGGTGATAGCTTAAGCTCCCCTATGATTCTTCTTCTTTAGATTCGAGAATTATTTAGCAGATAGAGTCGAGCAAAGATGAGACATGATTTAATGACAAGACACTTGCGATGATCACATGATGCAGTTGGAATTTCTCCCTAACTGGGAGGGAGTGTTAAATTGGCAACTCCATGACAAATTCCAATCATTGGACTAGATTCCTCTTTCCAAGAGGACCAAAATTGACCTTTGAAGCAATGTTTTAAAACTCCGACTCGGCCGAGGATCGACTCCGACTCCGACTCCGAAACGGTAATGACTCGACCGGCTCGATTTCAATGACTCGGTCGTTGTAAAAAATACATTAAATATTTATTTTTTTTATTAAAAAACATTATTTTAAATATTTTAAACATAATTTTAAAGATTTTCATTCATGTTTCCAAACACACAACATTATAATATAGATGGAAGACAACATATGATCAAAGTAGGCTCATGAACCAATCCACTATATCAAAATGGTACCCAATGGCAATACATAGTCGGCGACCTCCAGAGACGTGTCCCTTCAATCAAGCAACAAATTGTGTATAAATAGAGACCTTGACCTTGTCACCTTTACAACTGAGGGAAAACAAACTGGCAAGCTGAAAGTGGTGGCCATGTGTTTGAATTTTCCACATAAAGCTATGCATCCTGTATGTTTGAATGCTAGTTAGATTGTAGGGTCAGCATTTACCATCTCTAAACTTCTGGTCTCAAAACGAACCACCTCTCCTCCCTTGGTTTTTCATTTTCTCCCTGGGATTTCCATCTGATTATATAAGGTGCAACACACCCTTTCAACTTTGATCTTGTGCCTACACTAGGTATGTGGAAAAGGGGTTGAATGACAGTACAATTAAAGAAATGATAACACAATGAAGTGGGGTGAAAGCGCGATAAATAGATCCAACTAACATGTTTTTCATAAAGTTTTAATGACTTTTGGGTTTTGGGAAATATCCATTGCTTTGACAACCCTTTTCACATGCCAAATTGGAAATGTGGGCATATAGAAAGGAAATTAGGTCAAACTAACTTAAATTTTGTCTGATTGGTTATGTTGGACATATATCAATGCATTACATAAAAACCCTTATCTTTCAAAATATCTCAGACATAGAACAATAACACGCGGGCATTTTCACAACAATTACGCAACAAACACACATACATTCATTTACTGGGCAATGTCTGGTCAGTTTTCTAAGAAAATATATGGCTAGAGAGTAGATTTCCTACCTTAGACAACATGAAAACTTGAAAACTGCATTAAACATTTGAAAAAATACCAAAAAAATGAATTTTTTTATGTTTTTACGCTGCCCAGCCGTCCCCTTGTGACTCGGCCAAGTCATATCGGACCCGGCCGGGTTGACCGAGTCATGTGTGACTCGATCAACCGGACCGGTTACTTGGCCGGGTTAGTCCTCAGGCTATTGAAACGGTTCGACTCGGCCGAGTCGGTTTCGAAACGGCCGGTTTGTAAAACAGTGCTTTGAAGCACTAGATTTGCATAAGGGAAAATGTATTTTTGAAGTGAAGCCCACAATGACACATTTGATCAGGTTGGCCTAAGGAAAAATTGCCCCTCCTCCAACGCCTATAAATACAAGTGACCTCAAGCTCATTTGGACATCTTCACACAACAACTTCTCTTCTTCTCTCCCAATTTGATTCATTCATATAGGTCTGAGGCAGCGATTCTCTTCACATGTGTGGGAAAAAAATACGAAATTACAAGTGGCTGAAATCTGAAGTTGTTCTACAACATTTACCAACATTGACTAGCGTTGACTTTGACTTTCTGGTTGATTTTTGGTTTAATTTTTTGTGAAAAATTATGTTTCTCTAGGCCGCAATTTCGGGCACGAAAACCAAGGCATTTGGAAGAAGAAGATATGCTTTTGCTACTCATGAAGAAGGCCATCGTCCTAAAAAGAGATCAAGGAATTCAAGGTATGATAATAATGCAGTTTCTACTCAATCTGAATATTGTTTTATTTCTGCTCTTTCAAGTTTCTCTCCTCTGGATTTATTTGATAGTTGGTTGGTAGATAGTGGGGCCTCTAGACACTTCACTGGTTATCGTGAAGTCCTCTCAAACCTGGTTGAGAGGGAGACTAATTTGAAGATCATTCTCATGGACAATTCTACTTATCCTATGAAGGGGTTTGGTATTGTTTCATTTCATTTGGATTATGGTCAAATTATACATCTACAAGATGCTCTATATGTGTCGAGATTGAAAAGAAATCTTGCATCTATATCTGTATTGGAAGACAAAGGAATGAAGGTTTCTTTCATAAATGGAAAGGTCCTTACTTGGTCAATGGAATCTCGCTTGAGGGATGCCTTCACTTTGGGATCAAGAATAGAAGACCTTTATAAAGTCAATGGAAGACCAATTTGAGCATTGGTTCATGATAGTAATCATCAATGTGAGTTGTCGCATCGAAGATTTGTTCACTTTCATTATGACGCCTTGCCTAAGGTAAGGAAGATGGTTTTTGGGACGCCCAAGATTCATATAGATCGTGAGTCTGGGATGTGCAAGTGGAAAGAAGACAAAGGGACCATTCCCTTCAAGCAGGAGCAGGACCAGTGGAATACTACAACTAATACAATCTGATCTATGTGGACCCATGCCGGTGACATCTCTTAGTGGCTACCAGTACTACATAATCTTTGTGGATGGTTTTTCTCGCAAAACATGGATTTTCTTCTTGAAGCACTAGGACCAAGCATTTGACATGCTCAGGGAGTTCAAGGCACTTATAGAAAATCTAATAGGGAAGAGGATCAAAGTATTCAGATCTGATAATGGAGGAGAATTCATTTCAAATGAGTTCATTGACTTCTGCAAGAAATCGAGAATAAAGCAGGAAACCATCATAATTTATAACCCTGAGCAAAATGGAGTAGCTAAAAGGAAGAACAAGACTATCATGGAAGTTGCCCGAGCCACATTGTATGATGAAAAGTTGTCGAAGTTTATATGGGGAGAAGTTGCAAACACTATTTTCTATGTTCAAAATAGGACTCCTCATCAAGCCTTGGGTGACACGACTCTCAAAGAAGTTTTCACAGGTGTGAAGTCTATTGTTGGACATTTGAGGATCTATGGTTGCCCCATTTATTTTCATGCGCCGAAGGACAAAAAGAACAATTTGGAAGCTTCAAGAAAGAAAGGTATGTTTGTTGGTTTATGATCCCATGGAACCCATGGACCCTTTGGATCCCCCTTTGTGTGATCTTCCTACCAAGAAGAGACCACTATAGATTTGTGATAACTTTATAGGATACTAAGAGACATGTTGCTGCAAGAGGAACTTTCAAGGAAAGAAAGAAGCCATGCCGATATCAAGGATATGTTGTAGCAATGAGCAAAATGATACAGGTTAAACCACACATTTTTGAAGCAGTGAAAGAACAAGTATGGAAGGATGGTATGGTTGAGGAATATGAATCCATCATGAAGAATGATGTATGGGAAGTGGTTCTAAGACCCTAAGGAAAGTTTGTTGTGGCTTCTAAACGGTTGTACAAGATTAAGCATGGCGTGGATGGAAGCATTAAGAAATAAAAGGCGAGATTTGTGCCTAGCGGTTTCTCCCAAAAAGACAGAGAGGACTATGATGACATTTTTGACCAGTTGCCTGCTATACTACCATTCGATCTATTGTTGCTCTTACTATGAATTGACACTTCACCAGATGGATGTGAAGACTACATTTTTACGAGGCATTCTCAAGGAACAAGTATATGTTGTGGAACCTTAGGCCTTTGAGGAGCATGACAAGAAGACTCATGTATGCAAGCTGAAGAAAGCGCTTTATGGATTGAAGCAAGCCCCTAGGGCTTGGTATGCCTGCATTAATAGATATTTGATGAAGCTTGGATTTACGAGAAGCAATGTTTATCCAAATCTCTACTTCAAGGTTGTCCAACATATGCCCCTAATTTTGATTTTATATGATGATGATGTATTTTTGATAGGTGGAGAGCCTCTTATTCTCAAGTGTAAAAGGGAGTTGGCCTCTAAGTTTGAGATGAAAGACCTTGGATTGATGCACTACTTCCTGGGCTTAGAGGTGTGGCAGAGACCTGGTGAGATTTTCCTTTCTCAAGGGAAATATGTTGTCAAACTATTGGAGAGATTTGGAATGGTGGAATGCAATTCCATGGCCACACCGATGGAGATGAACTTCAAGAAGTTATGTGGAGAAGCTACAAAACATGACTTGGCAAATCCCTCTGAGTACCAACAGTTGATTGGGACACTAATGTACTTAGTGAATACTAGACCGAACATGTGTTTTGTTGTCAACACTCTGAGTCAATTTATGACTAAGCCCCTACATGCACATTGGGTTATCGCTAAGCATGTATTGAGATACATGCATGGGATTATTAATTTTGGATTAAGATATATTGCCAAAGACATAGACTACATGGATACACTGATGCTAATTGGGATGGAAATGTTATTGACAAGAAAAGCACATCAGGGTGTTGTTCTAGCCTTCGGTCTACCATGATATCTTGGATGAGAAGGAAGAAAAAGTTTTTTACCTTAGTACGGCTAAGGCTGAGTATATTGCTGCTAGCATCGCTAGCTATTAGGTAGTATGTGTGATATCCCCAATTTTGCTTTTTTTTATTTAACAGGATTAACTAAGTTTATTGGGGAAGTGCTAAGCATAGAAAAAATTTGTAATCTGAGCATTGGAGACATTTTTGGTACATGGAACTTAGGAGAAATCGAAAACTTCAATATTAGTGGAATATGGAGGCCCCCCCTCATGGAATACACACCCCTTGGAGGAAAAATCGATTTTGTGGAAAGGAGATCGAAATTGGATGAGGGACCCACAAGGAAAGGTGAGGCAACAATTATAAATAGAAGGTTGAAGGCAACATTGGGCACCTTTTGATAATTTGACATTTACACCAGTGTTATCGAAACCGACCCGATTCCGACAAAACCGGTCGATCCGACCAGTTTGGGGGCAAAACCGGTCTGAACCGGCCCTCCGAACCAGAAATGACCAGTTCGGTACCGAACCGGTTTTAACCGGTTCCAAACCAATTCTGCCAGCCCGTGGGCCCCACGACTATGTGACCAGCCAGGCCAAAAAAATTGATTTTTTACATTTCTTTTGGTTTTTTTAATTATTTTTCCTCAATTCTAAACCTAATATAGTCGCCTCCCTACCCCCCTCCCCCCGCCACCCTAAAGCTATTTAAACACCCCCACCCCCTCTATTCTACTCACACTATTCATTCGAGTCTCTTGCATTTCTTGAGCTAAGTTCGGTGAGGAGAATTTGGGGAGTTTTTTACAAGGTTGTCCTAAGGGAGATTTTTTGCAGATTTGAAGAGCTGATTGGAGCCTTGGAGAGCTATTGGGTTGGAATATTTTTTAGCTACTTCAAAGAGTTATTTTTTCCCAAATATTTTTGGGTTTTCTTCAGAGGTTTTTGCAATTGGTGGAAGAATTTTTTTTATTTTGTTGGGGCTGCTACATAGCTGATTTTGGAGCTGACTTTCTCCAAAATATTAAGAGGGTAAATCAAGGAAATTACAGCTCTTTTTTTCTTCTATTTTTCTCTAAAAATCGGCTATTTTTTCCCATAAAAATTTAAAACCCCAGTGTTTTTATGCAAATTTGTAGGGGATGCTCTGCAGCGGATTTTGGACGAGTTTGGAGCTGATTTTCTTTAGCAAATTAAGAGAGAAATACGAGGTATTTTTTTCAACCATTAATGTTCTATTTTTCTTAAAAAACTATTTTTTTCTTCTCTTAAAATTTTAAAACTCCAGTTTTTTTTATGCAAAACTCATAATTTCATATTTCTTTTTTTTTTCTCAAAAATTATTGTAATTTGCAGAGTTATTTTGAGAGATTTCATTGGCAAATTTCTGAAGGAGATTTTGGAGCTAATTGAAGAGTTTATTTTCAGCTTGGTTGGAGCTTCTTCTCTTCTCAAAATTTACAGATCTTCTCCAGGTATTTCATTGTTTCTACTCCTCTTTTATTTTTCTCTAAAAAAATGTGATAAAATTCTAAAAACCATAGGGTTTTCTATGCATATTTTTCTATTCTTCCCCATGGCCCCCAAAAACAAGAATGATCCAGCTTGGGTTCACTGTCATTTAAATGAACAAGGAGTAAAAGTCTGTGACTATGTGGAAAAGAAGTCAAAGGTGAGGGCATCCATAGAATCAAAGAACACCTAGCACATTGGAGAGGGCAAGTAAAACCTTGTGAAAATGTTTTTGATGATCTCAAAGAGATGGAAAGTTTAATTGAATCCTACAATGAAAAGAAGGGAAAAAAAAATTAAAAAAGATATAGCCAAAAGTCAAAAATATGATGCCATGTATAGTGACCTTGATTTTGAAGCATATGTGCCCAGTTTTGAAGAATCCTCTAGTTTCCCTACTAAAGTTGAAAAGTGTAGTTCAAGTGGTTTAAACTTGACGAGGACAACAACCCATAAATGGATTGACTCTTTCTTTGTACCCTGCACCACCCCTGGTTCTCAACCAACCCTTGATGTTTAATGGAAGAAAATAGAGAAGGAGGTTGCATTTGAATGCATTGCTAGATGGTGGTATGATGCAGACATACCTTTTAATGCTACTAATTCTGCATTTTGTCAGCCCATGATTGATGTTGATTATCTTATTTGATTTTTGGTGATGATATTTAATGATCTGAAAGTAATTAAATTTAAGTGAAATACATATTCACCACCCTCTCAGTATTTTAAACATTTATCATGATCATGATACAAAATCAATCATACAACTTTTGCTCTTTAGCATGTGTCTTGCTAAAACAACACTTTTCAACATTTGAAGTAACTATTGCCACCCCACATCTAGCAGATGGAGAACTAGCAAAGCCTGAAGAAAATGAGGCATGGGGGAAAACATTAGTGGGTGCATTCCTCCCTTTCCTCTAAATTTTTCTAGATGTATTTGATGATGGAGCCATGATTTCTGTAAAATGAGGAAGACAATCGATTGTTGTAAGAAAAAACTTAAAGATTTTGTGGACAAATCAACTTGCATAGCACTTGAATCCCTTCTAACACTAGACAATAATCATTCGATGCACTCCAAAATGAACTCAAATGAAAAGAAAAACATGTTTTTGAAGGGTTGTGGACCTCTTTTATGGGGGTGCATGGTGAAGGAATGTGTCGGAAATGTGTTTGGCAAGTGTCATGTGAATAGGAGACATGCCAAACATGTGTCAGACATCTAGTTTAGAAATCCAAATTCAAATGGAAAAATGATATCCTTTGGTATGAAGGAAGAATTTATCTAAGCCCAATCCCAAGTTTTAAATCCAAGATTCTTTAACGAGTCCTATGATTCCCCAGTAGCTGGACAAGAAGGTTTTTCAAAACTTATTGTAATGTATAGAAGCTAATTTTTTGGAAGGGGATGAGCAAAGATATTCAAGTATATGCCGTAGAGTGTGATCAATGCCAGAGAAAGAAAAATGAAAATATTATGACTCCAGGATTGCTCCATCCTTTACACATCCCAAACAAAAAATGGGAATAAATACCAATTGATTTCATTGAAGCATTACCCATATCAAATGGGAAGGAAAAAATCCTCATAGTAGTTGACAGGCTCACAAAATATGCACACTTTATAGGAGTAAGGAAACATGACTCCACTAAAAAAATTGCAAAGGTATTCTGCAAAAATGCTTACAATCTACATGGTTTCCCAAAAATTATTGTTAATTATATAGATGCCAAATTTAAAGGAAACTTCTAGAAGGAATTCTACAAACAAATTGGAACATCACTCAATATGAGTTCAGCCTACCATCCCCAAACAGACAGTTAATCAGAAAATGTTAATGAATGTTTGGAAGTTTGCCTGCATTGTTTTGTAATAGAAAAAGAGAATAAGTGGTTCCAATGGCTACACCTTGCTGAGTAGTGATACAACTATACTTATGACATTTTGACTAAAATGACTCCATTTCAAACTCTTTATGGCTATGACCCTCCCGGGAGGAAAGAAACTGCTATAAAAGAAACACCAATTCCAGCAATAAAAGATCAATTAGAAGAGAAAAAAAAAGGCCCTTCAAGCTCTCAAGGAAAACTTAAATATCATAGGAAATCTTATGAAGCAGTAAGCTAACCAATACATGATAGAGAGAGAGTTTGAGATTGGAGATCGGGTATTTGTAAAGCTTCAACCTTACAAACAAATATCCCTCTAACAATAAGGAAAGAACAAGCTAGCACCGAAATTTTATGAACCCTATTAGATTAACAAGAAGATAAACCAAGTGGCATATGGTTTGAACATACCTGATAAACGTCGCGTTCACATTGTTGTTCATGTATCTTGTCTCAAGAAAGTGTTGGGTAAGCACCAAACATCACAAATGTCATTCCCTATCTTAGATGATGAATGAAAGATCATCCTATAACCAAAAGGTACCATTACCACCAGAGAAAAGAAATTACACTCCCAAGTGATTATAGACAACCTCATTAAGTGGAAGAACCTATTGGAAGAAGATGCCTCTCGAGAAACAAATTTTTGTCAACAATGTCCTTCATTAGCCATGCTTTGAGGAAAAAGCATCTCTTAAGGTGTGTGATCGAGAATTAAATTATATATGTATATATAAGAAAATATTTATTAAATTAAGATGGGTTATGACTTTTCAAGCCCAACTTGTCATATAGGCCTGGGGTTATAGTAAAACATGCTGAAAAGTGTAACTAGGTTTGGTCTTCATAATGACGTGTAATTGTGATTTTAGGTAATTGATGTAAAGAAGAAAATAAAACTATCTTTGTAATGCTTGAATCATGGCTTTCATAAGGCCTTACCCTTATTTTAGTTAAGGTTCCCATCGTGAGCCTTTAGGTTTTGCCATCAAGTCATAAAAGTCTATTGAGTCAATGTCATGTTACATTTGTATATGAGTTAATGAAGGAATCAAAGAGACCCTCCAAGACCAAGCTCAAGCATCTCCATCAAGCCAGCCTTAAATGAAATAATGGAACTACTCCAAAGGACATGTCATCTCACCCTCAAGACAAGTCATCTTATTTGATGGTCAAAACACTATAAATAGGCAGCTCGACTCTCATTTGAACACAAAAGATTTTCAGTCAAGAACAAGTCTGCAATAAGAAGTGCGAGAATAACTTGGGAAGGAGCCTCATGATCAATGAAGAGAAGGGAAGGAAGAGTGAAGTTCTTGGTGTTGCTTTGGATTTGTTTTAGGGCTATTTCTTGTCACACGTGCGAAGAAGAGAGGTATCATTTGTTGCAGGAAAGGCCAAGAGTATCACTATCTGCTACAAGGAAGGGCCAAGGTTGGTAAGTTCACTCTAGAAGCTAAGTCAAGGAGAAGACATTGCAACCATCAAGCCAAAGTGTAGAAGGAAGTCTCCCCATTCAAGCGAAGTGGTAACAAGGTGATGCAACTAGGGTTTCTGAATTAGGGTCGAAAGTTGCAGATTTGTCCTAGGAACCAAAACAATGCAAGGTAGATGAGAAGGAGGAAGAAACAAGGAGTTTGACTATCATTGACTCAAGAAAGAAGAAGAATCTTTGTGACTTGGTCTTGGAGGGGTCAAATCGGTCAAGAGTCATGGTCTTGGTATTTTTCAATTGAAGTCTCTATGAGAATAAGAATTCGTTTGGGTTTTCCTCTCAAGTAGGAGAGGTTTTGGCCCTAATTGATAGCCTACATACTATGTCTCTTGTCTCTTTATTGTTTATGCTTTGGTAGTTGTTTGATGAAGAAGAACACTATTATAATCTAACTAAAGAGAAGATCCTAATCTATTGAAGTAAAAAGCATTCACAAGTAGTTATCATCTAGAGAAATTACCTAAACTTGTTGCCCTACAATTCTCAACAACCCCCCCCCCCCAATTGGAATTATATATTCATCAATGAAAATTTATTTATTCATTAAAATATTTCATTGTGTGCCTATTCGTACAATTTTTCTTGTAAGATCTAGCATTTCCCTCTAGGCTCTTCTATTGTGTTTAGGACTTTTTCCTTTAGGAGATAGTTTAATCAGTAATAGGTAGCAAATTTAGAATTGCGTTGAAAAAATAATCTTAGATTTAGTGCTTATGGACTTGCACATGGTCAATATTGCAAATAAAATTGAAGTTGTTGGTCATGTTCCCACTATCTGTAAAATTTCAAAACCGAAATCCTATTGCAGCAACTGGAAATTATTCTCCTAATTGTTAATTTAATTTAACAATTTATTTATTGATTCCTACAACAAATACTAAATAAATCACACTGCAACCTACACAAATAAAATTGCGTAAGAATAAACGCTAGATGAAATGCTAGCACACACATAAAATAACAGTTATTTTTGGACAAATGTCCCCGGAAAAACCCAACTTAGGAAAGTTGGTGCAGCAGTTGAGGGTTTTATTATTAAGCAGTAGTGAAATAATCTAAATACAATTGGATGTCGAAATTGGCAATCCGACAGAGAAATACTGGCAAGAAAAATCTAGTGAGGAAATTTCCTCACTCCACGGGCAAATCTGGGCTCCGACCTCAACTCTAGGTGAGTCATCCAAACTAGCTCTGCGCAGCTACTGCATTACATTAGCGCAGTCCCTTCTGCACTCAGTTTGAACCAGCTTCTCCTCAAGTTGTTTGGTCTGTTGTTGTCTAGGAAAATGTCTCTCCTGGCCTCTGGAACCTCTGTCCAGCTTTTGGCACTGAAACTCGTCTTTCCCTAGTAGAATCGAAACTGCCTCTTAGAGGCTACTACACCGCCCCAGTGTTAGCCTCTCTATGGCTCTTCAGCCTCTCTGCAAATGTACTCACCGGATCTGGAATCCTTCCTCTAGATTCACTGTCTCTGCCCCTCTCACTACTTCGATCTCACTAGCTCTCTCTCCAGCAATTGACTGTTGCTACTATAGAAATCGAACTGCTCAAGTCACTTCTCCAAGTGTCCATCGACTTCTTCTTATAATCCTCTGTTGGGACTCCAACAACTAAGATTAAATCTTAATCGATAGGACCATCTTGAAGTTGATTCGTGTGGGTCTCTAGATCATTCACGCCTTGACTTAATTAATACTGATAATTAACCATATTCCCTAAGTTTAGACTTAGGAAATATTAAAACTTGGTTAATAATCTAATTTCTAGGTGAAATTTCCAGAAACGATTTTTGGGTTTTGGAGATCTCATGTATTCTAGGCTCTCCACAAAATTTCAATGCTAGAACACATCCAATGATACAAAAACTAACACTCCCTCTTAGAAAGGAATGTGTTCTAGTGCTACTGCACACCCTGCAGCAGCAACCTGTCTCTGCATCATCTGACAATGCTGATGTCTAGTTGTTGTTGCCCACCAACCATTACGCAACTTTGATATATGTTGCATATGTGTTGTTGCTAACCCTGTTGAACTGCTACCAACACTACATTTGCACTGCAACTCCCTCTCATTTTTTGTCGTTGCAACTCAGAAGCATCCTAAGTACTGAATTAATTTTGATCAGTATAATGCATGTCTCCCGTGTCCTGACCGCTACTAGCTACTTGCTTTGTCTACTGAAGACATTGCGATGTTAACAACTCTACACTAAGCCATCTGCTTTGCTATCAACACTGCATTGCGCTCCTTAGCATTTAACTACTACTAGTCTGCAAATGTCACTTGACCTCTGACTGCATCTATTGCCACTAATCCATCTTGCTACTGAACACTGTGGGCCCCGTAGCAAGGTATTGATCCTTGAGGTGGACTCCTCAAGGATCCTGCCCATCTATAGTGCTCTAGAGCTACAAAACCAAGTGACGCCACCTCACTCTTGGAGCTATATCAGCAAACATGGCGAAGTCTTCCTCCAGCCTAGATGAAAGCCTATCAATCTCTGTTGATGCTGTCTGTTGGTCCTGCTTCTCCTCCTTGTCCTTCTTCCAGAGAGGACATTGGGTACTGTAGTGACCAAGCTCACCGCATCTAAAGCACTTGACCTTCGATAGGTCCTTCTTCTTCTCTCTACTCCCCTTGTCCCTAACTGGGACCCTTCGATGCGAGGGCCACATTCTCCTCCTCCTTCACCTGCTCCAATCCGTTGTTGCTACCATTGATGGAGCTCTTCAATAGAGCTCATCTCAACTCCTGCTGCAAATCAACCTGCATCCTGTCCCACCTTGGCAAGGTATCTCTGCCCAAAATACTTTGGACAAATACCTGCCACTCCTTAGAGACATTGTTTAGTGCCAATCGCACTAGCTCTGTGGGTTGAGGCGCTGCCCCAACAGCTGAAAACTGATCTTATACCACTTGAATCCCAGTGAGGAAGGACTCTATGCCTTCCGCCTTCTACATCTAGATGAGCCTCGGCTTCTCCTCTAAGTACATCTTCCGCTGCTTAGAAGTTCCTTGGTATAGCGTGGAGAGGGTATACCACATCTTTTGGTCGTTCCTTTGGCCGCTATATGTGATACAACATGATCCCTTACTCCATCTCAGATTAGCCTCTTTTCCCATGCCATCTCCTTTCTGTACTCCTTCAGCTGATCTACATCCTGGGGTACTGCTATCGCTGCATCTATATACATCTTCAGGACAACCTCATCTAGAAGGAAGACATCCTTGCCTTCCAGATGACATAGTTGGAAGCTCCATCCAACTTGTCCTGATCACGAAGCCCAACAATGGCCATTGCAACAAATATCGGAAATCTCCTCTTTCCTTCTGCTCAGCTACAGCACTACTATTCGCACTCCCTTCTGGAGTGAGAAAATCTGCTCACAACGATTGTTGATCTACAAGGAAAAATTGAACTTCTTGAGACTAGAAGTTCGCTGAGGAAGATTTTTCCTCAATGTGTGCTCTTCTTCCTTCCACCTGATGTTTGCTCTACTCTAGCAAATTGTTGCAAAACTATTGCATCCAGCTAGAGATCTGCTCTGCGAAAATACTAAGTTGCTCCTTCTACCTCTAGAATCACTCGATTTGGAGAGATCGAATTTTTTTGTCCCACTCAAAAAAATCAAATCCCCTCGAGTAACTTGGCCTCTTAACAAAGTGACTGCGCTACCTCTGGGAATTTCGACCTATTGCTCACACTGAATAGAAAAATTCCTTCTCTCTTCGCCTTTGGGCTCTCCGGATTATCAACTACCCTCTGATACCATGTGAAAATTCCACAACCAGAATCCTATTGCAGCAACTGGAAATTATTCTCCTAATTGTTAATTTAATTTAACAATTTATTGTTTCCTACAGCAAATACTGAATAAATCACACTGCAACCTACACAAATAAAATTGTGGAAGAATAAACGTTGGATGAAATTCTAGCACACACATAAAATAACGCAGTTACTTTTGGACAAATGTCCCTGGAAAAGCCCAACTTGGAAAAACCGGTGCAGCAACTGAGGGTTTTATTATTAAGCAGTAGTGAAATAATCTGAGTACAACTAGATGCCGAAACTGGCAATCCTAGAGAGAAATACTAGCAAGAAAAAACTAGTGCAGAAATTTTCTCACTCCACAAGCAAATCCGAGCTCTGACCTCAACTCCATGTGAGTTGTCCAAACTAGCTTTGTGCAGCTATTGCGTCACACTAGCGCAGTCCCTTCTGCACTCAGTTTGAACCAGCTTCTCCTCAAGCTGTCCGGTCTACTGTTGTCTGGGAAAATGTCTCTCTTGGACTACGGAACCTCTGTCCAGCTTCTGCCACTGAAACTCGTCTTTCCCCAACAGAATCGAAACTGCCTCTAGAGGCTACTGTGTTGCCCCAGCATCAGCCTCTCTAGGGCTCATTTGCCTCTCTACAAATGCACTCACCAAATCTGGAATCCTTCCTCTGGCTTCACTGTCTCTGCCCCTCTCTCACTGCTTCGATCTCACTAGCTCTCTCTCAGGCAGCTAATTGTTGCTACTCTGGAAATCGATCTGGTCATGAAATCGAAGTGCTCAAGTCACTTCTCCAAGTGCCCATCAACTTCTTCTTATAATCCTCTGTTGGGACTCCAACAACCAAGATTAAATCTTAATTGATGGCTAAGGTCATCTTGAAATCGATCCGTGTGAGTTTCTAGATCATTCACGCCTTAACTTAATTAATATTGATTAATTAACCATATTCCCTAAGTTTAGACTTAAGAAATATTTAAAAACTGGTTAATAATCTAATTAAGTCATTTCTAGGTGGAATTTCCGGAAACGATTTTTGGGTTTTGGAGATCTCATGTATTCTAGTCTATGCACAAAATTTCAAGGCTAAAACACATCCGATGCTACAAAAACTAACACTATCCCTCTTTCGCTGACTTTATATCGCTGATTTATTGGTTTGAAACATATCCTCACCAAAGGGGATATACTTACATGTGTATAGCATATTTGGTAGATTTCATAGAAATATCTGTCTTGGATCTGTGCCAAATAAATCACTCTACACCTACAGAATAAACCCTCAGCAGCTAGTGTATCCCCATCCCCACAAATCTGTCAAAGGAAACAGTGGAATATGATTTGGGAAAGCAGATTTGAATTGTGGTGAAACCCTCTGCCCAGAAGTTCTTTTTATGTTAGAGTTTATACATCAGCAGTAGGGTGTACCAGCCTCAGTAATTTGACTTACAATGCTCATTTGCAGCACATAGCATCTTTTGCTAAGTTGTATAACAGCCCTCAATCCTCTGTATGCCTTATTGCTAGAATAATACTCTCACAGCATTAAACTTCAGCTATCATATGTGAATTTGCACCTGGTTACTTGCAACTATTATACCACAGGAATCTCAAAATCTGGGTTACAAACAGAAATGTATAAGGCTGCAACCTAACTGTTTGACAAAATGTGTATGAGTTAATTTATACTTGAATAACAGTCCCCTTTTTTCCCTCTGTTTGTATGTACGTATTAACATCATAGATGCAAGCCTAAACTCTGTTTATCATGTTTGAAAATACAACCTCATATTGCGCTTGAACAAGCTATGTTTGCACTTTGCAGCCCTGTAGTTTCCCATTTACACCTGCAAGCAATAAATTTAAGAGAGTGGTTTCAGATGGTTTCGAGGTTGAAGCAAAAGCAAACTTCAAGTTAGTTTTTGGTAGCATCGGAAGTGCTCTAGCCTTGAAAATTGATGGACAGGCTAAGGCACATGAGTTCTAAAGAACCCAAAAACCGTTTGGTGAAATTCCGCCCGGATTGTATTTTATTAAAATAATTAATATTTTTAATGGGGTCCCTAAGTCTAAACTTAAGGAAATTAAAATATTAATGGGTATTAATCAAAATATGGGTGAGAATGATCTATAAGGCAGATCAAGTCATGTTTTAATTTTGGCCGTTGATTAGAGACTTAATTTCGGTCGTTGAAAACTCAACAAGAAAAGTATAAAATGGACGCTTGGGGTTCATTTGGAAACACACACAAAGAGAGAGAATTGATCTAGAATTCGATTTTTGGGGCTATGAAGCTGAGCAATTCGAACTAAGTGATCATTCTGCAACAGAGGGGCAGTAAGAATCTGGGAGAAAGACTTTCCGGAGAATACTGACTGAGAGGCGAAGAGACCTTGCAGAGAGTCAGTGCAGTAGCCAGGTGAGTTGATGTTGGGCCAGTCTGGGACCACGCAGCCTTGACATAGACCCAGAAGGGCCACCACAGAGCAGAAAAGTTGTCTGTCATGCAGAATACAAAACTGTTGAGAACAGTCGAAACTGCCAAGAACTGCAGAAACAGTCGGGATAGCTGACATAGAGGGCAGAAGAGGTGACGCAGAGCCTATGCAGGGCCAGTGCAGAAATAGTCGGGGTTAGCTAGTCTTGTGCTGGATCAGCAAAAGAAAGTACTTTACAATGATCAAGAGAACCTAACTTCTACCCTCTAGGTTATGGTGCTTGACATGGAATGATGAAAGATTGTGAATACCTGCTGAAGCCTAGAATCGGTGACCTAGTGCAATACACCTTGAATTATTTCTTAAGCCAGTGGAGGGTCCAAACTACTTGAGGTAATCAACTATATGCAGTGGGAAAAACTAGCGAGGTGATTTCTAATGAAACAATCTTCAGGTGTCCACAGATTTATACACCTCCAGGGCTGCTATATTCAATGATGTTGTTAGAGGGCTTCAGGATTCTTCCATAAATGATTGAGGATTGATACTGCTTGATGCTTGTAGATCTCTTACTCTTCAATGTGCCCAAATATTTGCTGATGACTATACTGAAGGGATATAATATAGATTAAAAATATTGCCGCTGTAAGTAAATAACATTTCACAGGTCGGCTTGACTGACATAAGAGATTCAAGCTGTGAATCCATATATGAGATGATTACGACACTGATGAAGGCACACATTATGGATTTCATCACCCAGGAGCTCATACTGTTTCCATAAGTCAGCGTACATAATATGAGTAGATGATTTAATCCCTTTTATGCTACGAACCGATACTGAGATCAAGGTGATGACCTTACTTATGAGATTAATAATACATCGATCTAAATCTCCTTTATGCAAAGAAAATATGATAGGAGTCTCAGCTCCTCTTTCTTTACAACAGACACTCAAGTTTAGTTCTTTTGAGATGAAATGAGCTCAGAACAGGAGAGCTAGACTGCTTCGAGAAGCTTGGGCCTCATGCTCGGGAATGAGTAAAAGGTTAGGTGCAGATTCATGCTCAAAATGTCCTCAAAGTCAACTTTGGACTGAGTATTTACGCAGGAGTAGACTCAGAATTTTAATTCTTTTGAAGGCTGTCCTTTATGGGTTGAATATAGACCATTTTCCTTTCTTCTAGAGTATGGTCGAATAGGAAGGCCTTAAATGCCTTCCAGCATTGGAGATCAGTCCTGTCACAAAAACATTAATATATTCACTTGTTCAATAATGAAATATACATACCAGAGCTCTGTGGCACCTTCTCTCTCTATGACATGCGAGTGTCCAGAGGATTGTACTTCTGTGATCATCATTTTTGTGACATAACATCTTTGTGGATGCGAGCTTCAGAAAGTCTGTCATCACTGTGTCCTTTGATGCAGAGATCGGATTACATGCCAATAAGTGCAATCAAGAGAGGGCTGATAAATTAGCTTTGGGTTCCTTTGAATAGGGTTGAAGTGTCCTCGATTAAACATGATTTGATCCCCTCAACACAAGTAGTCTATACTTCATCAAGTTCTGCACTTCAGCCTTCAACCTTGAAGAGGAACTCAATCTCTTGTCATGTCTACCTAACTTGTTCCAACAAGGTATGCTCCTTGACATTAGTATGTGTAATAATGTAAGGGCCATGTCAACAAATGGTATTAATGCCTTGCAATCTTTGTAGCTTCAGTATCCATGCCTCCATATGCAACATTCTTCAGATGTTCAGCAAGACATATCACTGTAATGTATGGTTTTTACAGATTTGCATTTTCAACAATTCAGCCCATATCATGCTTGAATATAATTTAGACTTTCAGGGGTCAGGGAGGCTTGTCAACTAACTCTTAGAGATTGCTTTCTCTCACTCTTGCTTGGGCTTTGTTCTTACCATAGCTCTGATGCCATGTTAAATTTAGATAACATGTTCTCTGCTTAGGACAATTACTTCAATGTTCCTTAAGTGCCTGATTTTAATCCATTAAGCAATCACATAAACCATTATCTCATTGACAGTAATTGAAGAAAGAACATAAACATCAACAGTAAAGGACTAGCCAAGACAAAAGGACACAAGATTTTGGCTCAAGCCAGGGAAAAAACGCCAATGTGGGGAAAATCCTTAATCAATTCTTCTTATTATTATCATCAAATGTTCAACAGAGGAAGAGATAGAGAGAGTACAATCAAAGTCAAAACTGACTGTCCTGAGCCAATGACAAAATGCCAAAGAAGCTACCCAAACAAGTGTGCGATCCTGTCTTTGAACAGAAGCAGATTAGATCTGTCCTAACCAGTGATCAGTAGTAGTTACAAGATGATATTCTGAAGGAGATGGATCAAGTTATGTGGCCTCCTTTGCTAAATATGATGAGCCCAAAAACTGTATTGTACTAGGAAAATCTCTGAGATTATAACAGACCTGGTTAGGGCACATGCCAGCCCTAACCTACAACAACAACCTCTGTGTTAGCCCCCATAACATGCTTCATACTTCTTCGTTGATCCTTCATGTGATAGCGGATTAGGGAGAACAGTCTTCCAGGCCTCTTGGCCTCCTTCAAACACGAATCCAAACCAGCTGAAGCTCTAGGAGGGACTGTGGCCTGTTAAAGAGAGGCTTCTTGTATACCATAGAAACACATCCAAAAACATTCCAACTCTGTGATCTGCCTTAGGGATAATTCAGACCTGCAATGAGAGGAAGATATGCCCAGAACAGTACTCAACTTAAGCCCAAACATTCCTTTAGCAGACTCGGCCTCCAGCCTGAGGCACCCAGCTCATAATGCAGCCCAATCAAGACATCAAACAGTTCCCTCCTTCGCTGAATCTATCTTCCTTCTGCGGCCATTTCAGAGAGATGTGTGTGTCATATGATGTGTGTGAGCACCTCTTTATATACTATTCATTGGGGTCAAGAGATGTGACTATTGGGTTTAATGAGCCGACATATAGGTGAGGCTGACCTTAATAATTTGCATGAGATAATTCAAAATTCAAAATCACACTTCCGCTTGTCCAAATGAGACAATCTTTATATTGATTTTGGTCCTCTCGAAGAGAGGAATTCAATGCTGCAATTATCTTCCTCAGAGGAGCTTTCCAACGTGGAATTTGGCCCTAGTTGCCAATTTTAACAATAAACCATGGAGAAGAAATCCAATGATAGGGAAGGCCCCCCTCAAGGTGATATACATTGACTCTAAAATGTGGGAAGATAAATTGAGATGAAAATGGTTTGTCTTCCAAGTTTCCAATGATTTGCCATGAGTGAAGACCTTGCACCCTCCAATGACAAAAAAATCAGTAATATACCTGATTTTCAGCTTTTTTCTATCACATAGGCGGTCTTCCTATATGATATCCCAACTCTCTATCCAGCTCTTGCACTGCAGCTCCCATGCATTCTTCCTTCTTTGTAGTGCTTCCTTCCCATTTTCATATCATAATTAGCTGTTATCCAGTTCAAACACTCTTTCTGTGTATGAAATCAATCTCTACTTATTTCCTCTAACTCAAGTGGGAATAGTGTCTAGACCCAATTCCACTAACAGAATTTTTAACAACACTCACGTAGACCAGAGAGAGAGAGAGAAGGGATTAGGATTTGGGGGTTTTGTGCCTAGGTCTCCATGTTAATACAAGCCTGATCACTTCACTGCTTGCTGCTAGAAGACACTCCCATGGGCACTAACAAGATAATTACATGATGTTCTAAGACACTTTATTCTAATTCCTAATAAATACCATGAGATAACCATTAGACTAAATTAACACAATCAACTAGAGTGATTTCAGCTTCTATTTTAATTTCCAGATTTAAATTGTTATACATAAAACAAAAGATACTCCAAAATTACAACTGAGAATAATTAGCTTAAATGAAAATAAGTGACCTAAAGCTTAGAAGAGTTCTATGATAATTTAAATAGAATTTTATGTTCTAACTGCTACCATAACATATCCTCTTAAAGTGAACATGTATGCTATATATGAGAACTTCCAATTTGAAGGTATTGTCTTTGGTCCTTTCACAAACACTACTGACCAAAAACCATTCTAAAGGCAACTCCAGTACAAGTTTCATATTTTTTCCATTTCAGATAGATCTGAAAATAGCTTCCCAATACACTTTGCTGTAATGCACTCATCATTCCAAGAAAACTTTCCATTGCGTACAAACATTGTACTAACTAAAATTTTGGCATACATATTACTGGAAAATCAATAGAAAATGGGATCCATCTTCATGAAATTCATTCTTGTTGGTTTGTGGTAGCATCAGATGTGCTCTAGCCATGAAAATTGGTAGAGAGGCTAAAGCACATGAGATCTCCAAGACCCAGAAATAGTTTGGGGAAATTCCACCCGGTTAGAGAAATATTAAAATAATTAATATTTTTAATGGAGTTCCTGAGTCTAAACTTAGGAAAATTAAAATATTAATGGGTATTAATATAAAATTGGGTGAGAAGGTTCTAAATGACATGGATCAAGCCAAATCTAATCTTAGTTGTTGATTAGAGACTTAATCTCGGCCGTTGAAGACTCGACCGGAAAAATATAAGAGGAGGCTTGAGGGTCAGTTGGAGATACACCAAGATTGATTAGTCAGTTCGATTTTCCAGAGTGGGGTTTGCTGAGAAAATTCGAACAAGTGATCTGAGTTGCAGCAAGGGGCAGTGAGTACATAGCAAAGAGGCAGAGATAGTGCCTGAGGGTCAGTGCAGTGACTGAAGAGGTTGATGCAGAGGCAACAGGAACCACGCAGAGGCAGCTAAAGACTGCGCAGAGGCTGAAGGGCCTGCATGGGTGACGCAGAGGGCCAGAGAGCTGATGCAAAGAGGCAGAAGGCTAACGCAGAGGGTTCTAGAGCTACGCAGAGGCTAGCAAGGTTGACGTAGAGCCTTGGAGAAGCGTCGAAAGGATTTTTGTGGGGCAGACTTGTTGAATATCTGTCTTCGAGAAGAGGTATTACTGTCTTGTAACAATCTCTATTGGGTGAGCCAGTTCGGCACCCTAGTTGTACTCAAGAAATCCGCTTAATAATAGAACCCTCAAAACTATTGCACCGCTTTTCCCGCATTGGGTTTTTCTGGGGAAGATTGTCCAAAAATAACAATGTCCCTTGTGTGTTTGTATAGTATTTCAGTTGCTAATCTGTATATGAGTTAAGGTTGCATTTGTGTTTATTTTCAGTATTTATATGAATAAATAACTTGTTAAGGAATAAACAAGTAAGTGAAATAAACCAGATAATGCAGTAGGGATTTCTAATGGGTAACATTTAGAAATTTCAACAATTCCTATTCTTAAACATCATGAACATCAATATAATAAAATTTGTGCTTCTAAGACAGAAGCAAGTCAAGATATTGATTGACTCCGAGCATTGCAACTATCAGCTACTAAAACAACTTACATGGTCAAATTATAAGGCCAGGTTTTCTTTGAAAGACCTCTCAAACAGTTGCTCGAGGCTCCCTTTGTTGCACAAACTACCATATTCTCTTTAGTTGAAGACAGGAAATAACAACAACGCCAAAGTCAGTTAACTACATGCAAAAAATGTCCAATGTTTGAAACTAATTAAGTCAAAAGTTCCTTTAAACTTGGAAATATAGCATATCGCTCCACCATTATAAATTTACATACCTACAAACCTTTAGACATAAGCACTAGAAAGATATTGGACAGAATGTTTGCATAAAGTTAACTTTCTTTAGATATGTTTGATAACTTCAACAGACAGTTTGTTAGGCTGTGATAAAAAAGATAAATTCAGGAAAGTTTATATTATTGAGTTGGGGTGGGTTATTTATATGATTATCAACAAATTCCTTAATCTAGTAAAAATCAAAACAAGTCAGGAAACAAGATCATTCTGACCTGGTTTTATGTCTCTGTGTGTGATGTTGCGATCATGGCATGCTTTGGTAGCCCATAGCTACATGAAAGCACAATAATACAAATGATTGAGATAAAGATTAACTTCAAATGAGTAAAATTTAAAGCACGATAATTGCAAAAGTAAGCATCCTAAAACTGTTTCTCATATAAAAGAAAAACATTCTCTCTTTCACAGCTAGGATAGCATAAATAGTTTCAGAAGACAGAAAGTAGATGAAAAACAACCTCTCTACAGACAACAAATTTTGGCCAGAATCCCTTTTAACATTGTCAATTGCTAGAGGATTCTATGAGAGACAAGAAACTTTTACATATATGTCTATCAAGGCCTTGTCTTTAGCTAATTTATTTAATCTGATCCTTGTTCAAAACCTCTTTGGAACTGCTGTATGGTTCTTATGTCAATAGTTTTCCCTCCAGAAATTCCATGACTTCTCCATAATTACCAATTACATGACTAATAGCGACACTTCAGTAGTTAACATTTGATGCACATAATTTGCCGAATAAGCCACTTCCTTGACCAGGCCCTTAATAGTATAATACTGAATGAAACTATAACATCACATTTCCTGCTACAGTCACATGTGAACATTTTGTATATAATAACATGTAAAGAATTATTACAGAAGATCAGTCTTGTGGCTGGTGCTCGTGTCTCGGATTGAACAAGAAACATGTCCTTATCTACCAAACACACTTCTAAAAATATGAGAAGCACAGAATGACAAATATAATGTCAACAGCCTTATCAGCATTCAAGAATTTTCAACCAGTGCCCATAGACATTGAATGCAAAACAGACAAATGCAAACAAAAGATGGTGGTTATGCAACAAGTTTGGCCTATCATGTGTCTTCTTGCTCAACGCATCAGCTGTGATTGCTGAACCAATTATTTGGCTTATGCACAGATATTTTAAACAATCTTGACAAGGCATATGCAGCACTTGACCAGATATTTTAGTGAATTTTATATTAAGACAGGTTTCATTTTTTGAAATATCTGTCTTTACATCAGTAAAGCAAGAAGAAGAAAGCAATAGACAATGAGCTTATATCCCCTTACTAAGCAGTACTAAAGCATAACTAAAATCAGAGGATGCTACTGCCTCTAAAGACAGCATATTTAATAGGTAAAAACCTTTGGCCAACAACTGCATATGTACCTCGTCCCTCCACAGGGCACAGAAAGCAAACAAAGAACTGACCTCATTATCAAAAATAAACCTACAACAGATCTTCCAAAGGGCCAACAGATCAGAGATCCTCACACAGTGCCAATTACCAATGAAAGAAAAGAAAACCAAAATTGTTGCAAACACCAAGAAGGGCTGTCCACCAATAAACCCTACCCTGGAAAAGAAATAAATACCGATCCTAGACATACTTGCAACAATTCTTAGCAAACTGACTACCCCAGAACATGTGCTTTACCATTTCTATGTTTGAATATGTTTAAAAAATAGTACATTGCCAAAGTTTTAAACCAAAACAAACAAATACAAATATCCATAAAGACTAAACATAGAAAATACCAGTTGCCAGATAAGGCTGCGCATGACTTCCTTTCCTTCTTCTGTCTGTCGCAACCAGTGCCACCAAGAAGATGGCTGTAGGATCTGAAAATTCTCTCTTGTCCATGACTTTTCTTTTTCATTATTTTGATGCCTATCATCTGCTGTGTAGATCAACTTTGACAAGGATTGACCTTCATTCTGAAACACAAGCCAAAACTCCTTTGCCTGAGTCTCAATAGATTCTATATACCGAGCTATGTGTTTCAATCCTTCTTCATCCTCAATGTTCTCTTCTTCCAGGACAGAGTCTAGAACTTGTTCTCCAAACGGGTCCAAATCTTCTCTGTGAAGTCTAAAAAATTGCTTTAATTTTGATAAAGACTTCCATTCGGAACTTCTAAGAGAAGTAGAAGCATTCAAAAAGATCTCCCCAAAATGTTTCTCACGAAGGCCACTCAAATAAGCATGATAGCCTCTTTCCACCTGTTAACATGGTAAACATAAATGAAAATTATTCACTCCCTTTGTATTTCAACCTGGGACCCGAACAAATTTTTAAAGTATACTGGCAGGAAGATATAGGGATACCAGACCATTCGAAGGCAGCACTACACAGCAAGTAAGGTTTCTTTATGCTATAGAGTGACATTGTTAAAGATTGCACTAACAATTGAGGCAGAAAAAATTGCAATCAAGAAATATTGTAGAACATAATAGACTGATATGAACCCAACAATGTCCTCAAGTCACCCAGAAAATTTAGTAAATCCTAGAGCACAATTTATGAGGCTTTAATCTCTACCATTAGAGGTACTAAGGTAGAGATTCTTATTACCGTGAATAGCATCTGGCAAAATAGAGGATGAAAAATATAATAATATCTATGCTATGGCAAATGAGAAACAGCATTCTCCTTAAAAAATTTATCAATATTGATTTCAATTTTCAACTATAATATTTAAAACAAGTCAATCAGATCTCAAACCAAGGCATCTGACAACCAATCCAAGATGAATATTAAAACTTACTAAATTCACATTCTAGGCGTTGGTAATTTGAAACTGCAGAATATTCCCGTCTACATATCTCACAAAGTGTTCACCTTTACTTTGTCGGCAGTGCTTTAGAACAGGTAAACCAAGATGAAAATTCCGAAACACATCAAAAAAATAGAGCAGTGTGGTCCCTATGACCCATGTGTAATGATCCTAAACAGGAATACAAGTGATAACAAGCAAATAATATATGCAGCAAATTACAGAAAAGTAATATTCAGCAAACACCCATATAGACGCTGCAAATGGAGAACTTCTGAGCCATTTTATATAATTTCTACAAGCCAAATAAAATCGATGATGGAATGGTGCACCTAGGTTTGTCTCAATGGACAAGCAGTACCAAATCCAGGTAGGAAAATCGCTGAGCTGAAGGCTGCCCAGCTGCTGCACCAATCTGCACTGCGCTGCCCAGAAAATTACTACTCTGCTGAAGTTTGAATGGTTGGATAGTGTACTAAATCTCCCCAGAAATTTATATGCTTTTAACTGCAGACTCCTTGGCCAAAACCCAAAAAAAGCCAGATGGGATTTTAACTGGTTTGGACTTCTGATTTTCAACCCCCTTGGAGCCTCACCTCAGCTATAGCTGCCAAATTCGACCTGCTGGAAACTGCTTGTAAATCCCCCTGAAAACTCCTCCAAAAGGCTGAGTTCACCCCTGATATCCAACCCCTAACTTCCCGGATCATCTCTTGGCCCAAATCAGCTGCTCCCAAGCACCACGAAAATCTATTGAGTGGCCTTTGCATTGTCCCTCAGCCCAGCAGTTCGAATTGTTGGAATGTTGGCTCAAGTCGCTGTAAAACCTAGTGAAAATGTTGGTCTAGTGCTGCTACCTCACCTCCCTGACTTCTCGACAAGCAATATGATCTCTGTTGGCCTCAATCTCCCTCTGCGTGTTTCCTGGCTGCCCAAAAATACGCACTCCTTGCTCTGCGTTGGCTGCTGGTGTATGTCACTACCCCGAAACTCCTAAAAACTCTTGTGGGACAGCCTCCATAGGGCAGGCATGGATGGTCCCCTGAAGTAGAGATTGGATCTACCGCTTGAGAGACACGTGGCTAAACAGCCAATAGACTCGCTAAACAGCAGAGTGAACAGATGTCTAGTTGTTTGCAAATGTCAAATATGGTGGCAAAATGAGGGTTGATCTCTCCTTATAACTCCTTGGGCCTCCTTAGCCTCATGTGTGCCCCACCATGCACCCATTCGATTTTCCCTCCAAGCACATTGAATGGATAATTCGAATTCCCATGTGGGTGGCCTCCACATTCCACTAGTTGCTAAATAAAGTCGATTTGGCCCCTAAGTCCCTGAGTCGAAAGTGTGGGGTCCTATTCATTAGTCAAAAATGTGAAAAATTGGGTAGCAACACCTTGTTACTAATGTTTTTGACAAGGGACATGACAGTCCTCCCCTCCCAAATGTTGTTTTCCCTCAAGCAACCTCAAAGTTGGGTGCTCCAATATGTGCTCACCTTCCCAAGTGGCATCCTCATCCGAAAAGTTCTTCCAGCGCACCAAGAACTCCCTAATGGTCCTGCTCCTCAATTTCCTCTCCCTGCTCTCCAAAATGGCCTTCGATTTTGACACCAAGTGACCCTCATCATCTAGTGGGGGTAGATTTGCTGATGCTGTCACCTGTTGTCCCAACACCCTCTTAAGGCATGAGACATGAAAAACATTGTGGATCCTACTCCCCGAAGGCAGCTCCAGCTCATAAGCTCCTCCTTCCCAACAATGCATCTGCACTGCATCCTCTTCTCATCATGTTGTAGCGTGCTACTGCTGACTACTACTGCACTGCAACATTATACCCATTTCGGCTACTGAAATGGATTCTTTATCATCCCCATCTTCTCCCTAAAATAATCAAACTTCGTTCTTCCAAGGGCCTTGGTAAGGATGTCTGCCACCTGTTCTCCTGTAGGAGTGTAACTCAACTATATGGCTCTTCGCTGGACATGGTCTTTGACAAAGTGACACCGAATATCAATATGTTTTGACTGATCATGAAACGCTGGATTCTCAAAGAGCTTGATGCAACTCTGATTATCACACATGATCCTAGTCGCCTCCATTTTTCTTCTGAATAGGTTCACAAGCAGTTTTCTAAGCCATATGGCCTTGCACGAAGTTGTGCTTGCAGCCATATATTCTGCCTCAGCTGAGCTCAAAGCCACAGATTTATGTTTCCTACTGCACCAGGAAGTCATTCCTGATCCAATGTTGAAACAGTACCCAGAGGTACTTTTCCAATCCACTGAACTTCTAGCCCAATCTGCATCAATAAATCCACTCAATCTGATATCCTTACTCCTGGTGTACAAGAGTCCATAATCGATTGTTCCCTGTAAATATCTAAGAACATGTTTGGCTGCTACCCAGTGCGCCCTCTTTGGTTCCACCATGAACTAACTGAAGGTGTTGACAGCATAACAAATGTTTGGTCTGGTATTGACCAAATACATCAAGGACACTATGAGTTGCCTGTATAAGATGGGATCAACATCCTTATCTTCTTATGCATCAATTTTCTTCTAGTTGGTAATCATTGGGGTAGCCATGGGTCTACAGTCCTCCATCTCGAATCTCTTCAGAATTTCTGTAGCATATCTCCCTTGCCCAAGGAAGATCTCCCCCTTTTGCTGCCAAACTTCCAACCCCAGGAAATTATGCATTTGGCCCAAATCCTTCATGTCAAATTCTGTGGCTAGATTCTTCTTGTAGTCCCTGATGAGACTAGATGATCCTATCAGGAAGAGATCATCCACATATAATACTAGGATTAGAGGCTCATTCTCTACAACCAGATAGTAGAGATTTGGATCTGCGCCACTCTTGACAAATCCCATCTTCTACAAGTAGCCATCAATTCACCATACCATGCTCTAGGTGCCTGTTTCAGCCCATACAAAGCTTTCTTCAATCTACATACATGAAACTTCTTATGTGTCTCAAAGCCTTCTGGTTGTTCAATGTATACCTCTTCTTCTATCACCCCGTTCAGAAATGCCATTTTGACATCCATGTGATGAATCTCCCATCCCATCTGTGCTGCAAGAGATGTCAGGGTTCTAATAGATGTATACCTGGCTACTGAGGCGAAGATCTCTTCGTAGTCAATTCCTTCCTTCTGAGCATACCCCTTAGCCACAAACCTGGCTTTGTATTTTTCCACACTGTCGTCTGCAGCGTATTTAATCTTGTAGATCCATCTCGAACCTACCATTGATCTGTCTTGAGGCCTTGGCACTACCTCCCAGAGATCGTTCACCATTATGGAGTTGTATTCCTCTACCATCGCATCCAGCCAAACCTGATGTTGAGCAACCTCTTGAAAACTGGTGGGCTCCCCATCCTGAGCTACTAATGCGTGATATTTATTTGGTTGTTTTCGCTCCCTCTTATTGTTCCTTGGTGCACTGATGCAATCCTCTGCATCTAACAGAATCTGACGAAGTTCCCTACTCGTTCTTCCTCTGCCAGCAGGTGCTTCTGTTAGCTCCTCTTCCTCCTGTGATTCTTCCTAATCCGAGGAAGAATTCTTTACTTCCATTGGTTGAAGAGGTTTGACCAACAGCTCCTCTTTTGATTGCTCCTCAGAAGGCATTTCTGGAGATTTTCTGAAAGCCCTATCCTCCATGAACTTCACATCTCATCGGATTGCTACCTTCCTGCTTCCTAGAAGATAGATTTTGTATGCCTTAGGATTATCTGCTATATCCCACTAGATATCCTTTCTCTGCAGTTTGATCCAGCTTCTTCCTCTTTTCCTCGGTTATGCGGCAATATGCTAAGCTCCCAAATATCCTGAAATGACTGACTTCAGGCATCATCCTTATGAAGACTTTCTCTGGAGTAATCTTGCCCAATGCCCGACGAAGAGTTCTATTTTGAACATAGACTGTCGTGTTGCATGCTTCTGCCCACAGGAATTTTGGCATATCCTGATCATACATCATGGCCCTGGTTGCTTCTACGATAGTCTTGTTCTTCCTTTCTGCTACTCCATTCTGCTCCAGATTGTAAGAAGTTTTCCACTAAGCACTCACTTCTGATGCCCTCCTTAACACAAAAATTAGTGAAGTGCTTATCGACATACTCTCCACCATTATCTGAGCGCAAAACTTTTATTTTCTTCCCAGTCAAATTCTCCACCAGAGCTTTGAACTCTTTGAATCGACAGAAAACCTCGTCCTTGGTTTTCAGAAAATAAATCAAAGTTTTCCTTGAGTGGTCATCAATGAAGGTTACAAAGTAATCGGCACCACTAAGAGCTTTAGTGGACATAGGTCCGCAGATATCTGAGTGTATCAATCATAGTACACTTTTGGCCCTGTTTTTACTTCTAGGAAATGTTGCTTTAGCATACTTTCCCAAAGCACATCCTCTGCGTACATCATCTCGTTCCGTACTAAGATCTGGAACTCCTATTACAGTGTTCCTGAGAATTCTTAGAGCCCCATGGTCCAAATGTCCCATTCTTTTGTGCCATAGTTTGTTCAAATCCTTGTCTCCATGACTACCTATTAGTGCCAATGGTGATTCTAGTTGTAGTCTGTACAACCTGTTACTTTTGATCCCGATCTGTGCTTTCGTTTTCCAACTCGGGTGTTTTGTTGATTTAGGGTAGCATCGGATGTGCTTTAGCCATAAAATTTGGTGGAGAGGTTATGGCACATGAGATCTCCAATACCCAGAAAGGGTTTGGGCAAATTCTAAACAGATCAAGAGATATTAAAATAATTAATATTTTTAATGGAGTCCCTAAGTCCAAACTTAGGGAAAATAAAATATTAATGTGTATTAATATGAATCTGTGTTAGAGTGGTCCAAAAGACATGGATCAAGCTAGATCTAATCTTAGTCGTTGATTAGGGACTTAATCTCGGCCGTTGAGATGTCAACAGGAAAAGTATAAGAGAAGGCTTGAGGGTTACTTGGAGAGCACACCAAATGATCAGTCATTCTATTCTATAGAATGGGGTTTGCTAAGAGAAATAGAATCAGTGATCGGGAGAGCAGCAAAGGGGCATTGAGTACAGAGAAACAAAGAAGCCAGAGATTGTGTCGGGAGAGCAACGCAGTAGCCAAGGAGGGTGACGCAGAGCCAGCAAGGGCTCACGCAGGGCCACGCGGAGGCAGCCAAGTGCTGCGCGGAGCACCAAAGGGGCCAGCGCAACTGACACAGAGGCTCCTAGAGCTGCCGCAGGGCCTCCTGGGGCTAATGCAGGCCTATAAAGGTTGACGTAGAGCCAGAGTGAGGTAGAGAAGGGCTGACGCAGTCCAGTTTGGGCAGACACAGGGGTTGCAGAGCAGTTTTGTGCTGAGGAGCTGCCGAAAGGTTTTTTCGGGGTTTCAGCCAGGAGATTTCTCTCAAACTGTGAGGTATAGCTGCTAAGGAAATTCTCTGTTGGGTAGGCCAGTTTCAACACCCAGATTGTACTCTGATATTGCTTAATAAGAAAACCCTAAGATAGCTGCACGGTTTTCCCGCATTGGGTTTTTCCGGGGACATTGGTCCAAAAATAACGGTGTCATGTGGTGTGTTTGTTCTTGTTTCTTTTAGTTGTTGATCTATAATATGTTGAGCATGCACTGGTGTTTATTTTCAATATTTACTTTGTAAATAACTTGTTAAAGAAAAATAACAAGTAGGTAGGAATAAATCAGAAAAAGTGCATGAAGGGTTTCTAAACTAAGTAAATTTAGAAACTTCAACATGGTATCAGAGCGTGATTGCAGATCACAAGAGGACTAAAAGACATAAGCTGAGCAGAGCAATAGTAGCAGAAAACAGTTGCCCTGAGGTGACAGAAGCTGTTTCTAGCAGCGCAGAAGTTAAGAAGTGTGACGTAGAGCCAGCCAGAGCCACGCAGAAGAAGTCGGGAGCTGCGCAAAGCCTCAGAGAGGCTAGCGTTGCTAACGCAGAGGGCCAGAGGGCTGACGCAGGGCATCCCAGGGCTGACGCAGACCCATCTAGGGTGACGCAGAGCCAGCGTGAGGCATAGAAGGGCTGATGCAGTTCACATAGAGGCAGTTGCTAGAGTCTAGAAGGCTGTAGAAATATTGCAGAGTGGAGTTGGTGAGGTACTGTAGTCAAAAAAGTACCTGACAGAGCAGGGACAAAGGAGTTGTTACCGAGGGTTTCTAGCCGAGGAACCTGGATCAGTCGTACAATTGCACAAGATGATCAGAGTATGGGGCATCTCAACAAGCGACAGAAGGATTTCCAGGAGGGAAATCAAAACTCAGAGGGAGTCCAGAAGAGAACTTCCAGACAGGAAGTAGAGACTCAAAGGAGTCGAACAGAGAATTTCCAGGAGGGAAGTAGAGGAGCGTCATGGCACTACACGGGGTAAGAGACCAGGATAGACTGGACGGAGCATCGAACTTCACAATTTGGAAGGCCAGAACCTTATTAATGCTTGACAGGAATCGTGTCAAGAACTTTGCCTTAAAGCTTATAGTTATGCCAGTCGTCCCCAATGATAACAACAAGTACGAAGAGGCGATGGTGAGGACCAAGTGCATTATCCTTGACGGGGTCAAGGATCATGTGGTACCACATATAGCCGAGAAGGAAACAGCAGCTGAGATATGGGAGGCTCTCAAGAACCTGTACCAGCATACTTCTGTGCAGAGAAGAATGTTGCTTGAGAACCAGATGAGTTCGTATCAAATGAAGAATGGTCAATCGATTGACACCTTCCTCGGAGGACTGAATGAGATCTGAAACCAGTTGATTGCTATAGAAGTGACACCTAATCAGGAGCTTATGGTGAGGACAGCGCTGAATGTTGTCTCAGAAGATTGGGAAGTGTTTGTCGAGAGTATCCTGGGCAAAGGGACTCTCCTACCTTGGGACGAGATGTGGGCAGCTCTTCGCCAAGTAGAGATCAGACGGCAGTCGAAGACAGGTAGCAGCAGCAAAGGGATCAAAGTTTAGCAGGAGGAAGAGGATGTGGCCCTAGCATCTGATGGAAAGCAGGAGAAGTGGAAGAAGAAAGATCTCTCCAAGATCAAGTGCTTCCACTGTGAGGAGATGGGTCATTATGCGACCCAGTACCCAAGGAAGAAGAGTAAGGGAGAGTCTTCCAAGACTAAGGCAGCGCCAGCACGAGCAGAGAAGGAAGTTTTGACAGACGATGACAGTGCTATGAGTACACACGCGCCACTTGAGAAGAAGTGGGGAGACATCAAGCTGTAGTCAGGGGGACTACAGGCGATGAGGGGCAGGATCCTTGAGGTACCCAGCCTCTTGGGTTAGACCTTGCTACGGGAGCCCCAACAAGGAGTAGCAGGACTGGCTGAGTCAAGTAGAGATGGATGCGGATGGAGCAGTAGAGAGAGCTACAGTGCAGGAGTCCCGAGACAGCACAAAGCTAGCAGGTTGCAGCAGTGTGAGAGGCACAGGAGTGTTGCACCAGTGCAGGAAGGCACAAAGAGGTGTGTAACAGTGCGAGATGCAAGGAGGTGTTACAACAACGCAGAGGTCAGAGAGGGAGCACTTGTCAACGACAGAGGGAGCTTCAGCATCAGAGGGTGTTTCTAGCCCAACAGGGAGGTCAGTTGGGAAATCAGTTAACTTACTTCTCAGTAACTGAGTTGCAGTGCAGCAGTGGGCAGCACGATGCAACATGATGAGAGAAGGTGCAGTGTAGATACAGTGCTGGGAGAAAGGACCAGCATCAACAAGGATGCAGAGGCAGTTGTCGTACAGATGCAGCGGTGGCAGTGGCAACACCATGGGCAGCAATACAGGAGGCAGCAGTGCAGAGAATGATGGGAAAGAAGGCTTAGCATCAGCACAGGTACCGATGCCATATGATCAGATTAATACTCAGTGAGGGGTATTGCTCAAGCACAGTCCTCGCTAAGAGGGAGTGTTGATTTGGGGTAGCATCAGATGTGCTCTAGCCACGAAATTTGGTGAAGAGGTTGGAGCACATGAGATCTCCAATACCCAGAAAGGGTTTGGACAGATTCTAAACAGATCAGGAGATATTAAAATAATTAATATTTTTAATGAAGTCCCTAAGTCTAAACTTAGGGAAAATAAAATATTAATGTGTATTAATATGAATCTGTGTTAGAGTGGTCCAAAAGACATGGATCAAGCCAGATCTAATCTTAGCCATTGATTAAGGACTTAATCTCGACCGTTGAGATGCTAACAGGAAAAGTATAAGAGGAGGCTTGAGGGTCACTTGGAGAGCACACTAGATGATCAGTCATTCTCTTCTCTAGAGCGGGGTTTGCTAAGAGAGATAGAATCAATGATCGGGAGAGCAGCAGAGGAGCATTGAATACAGAGAAATAGAGAAGGCAGACATTGTGCCAAGAGAGCGGCACAGCAACTAAGGAGGGTGACGCAAAGCCAACAAGGGCTCACGCAGGGCCACTCGGAGGCAGCCAAGTGCTGCACAGAGCACCAAAGGGGCCAGCACAACTGACGCAGAAGCTCCCAGAGCTGACACAGGGCCTCTTGGGGCTGAAACAGGCCTCGAAACGCTGATGTAGGGCCAGAGTAAAACAAAGAAGCGCTGATGCAGTCTAATTTGGGCAGACACTGGGGTTGCAAAGCAATTTTGTGCTGAGGAGCTGCCGAAAGTTTTTTCCAGGGTTTCAGATAGGAGATTTCTCTCAAACTGTGAGGTATAGCTGCTAAAGCAATTCTCTGTTGGGTAGGCCAATTTCGGCACCTAGATTGTACTCTGATATTGCTTAATGAGAAAACCCTCAGATAGCTGCACCGATTTTCCCGCATTGAGTTTTTCAGGGGACATTGGTCCAAAAATAACGGTGTCATGTGGTGTGTTTGTTCTTGTTTCTTTTTGTTGCTGATTTGTAATATGTTGAGCATGCACTGATGTTTATTTTCAGTATTTACTTTGTAAATAACTTGTTAAAGAAAAATAACAAGTAGGTAGGAATAAATCAAAAAAAGTGCATGAAGGGTTTCTAAACTAAGTAAATTTAGAAACTTCAACATGTTTGACGTATACTTTCTCCTTGATGAAGAAAACGTCATAGCCTTTGCCTTGAAGTTGTGACACGGAAAGTAAGTTCATCCCCAATCTTGGTACATGGAGCACATTGGTAGCACGAAACTGCTCTTCCGTTTCTGTTTGATAAACTATGGTACCCCTCCCTAATTGAGTACACTTTGCCTTGTTCCCAATGGTGATCTGAAAGTTCATCCTCTCCTCCTGATAATCTGAGAAACATTCTCGGATTCCCGTCATATGCCAAGAGGCTCCACTGTCTATATACCATACCTCTGATGATGCAGAGCTAGTCACACAAGCCACTTCTTCTTCCAGCCTGGAAGCCAACATAGAGAAATCGAAATTACTGTCTCTTGTGCAATTTTCTGAAAATTTGTGTGAGTCTCCTGACGTAGATGCCTCTGCATCATGGTCTCAACCCATAATTGATTTTCCCTTCGTGTCTCTAATTACTTGCTTTGATACCATGTGAAAATTCTATCACTGCAACAACTGATTTATTTTACCTACTTATTTTTCAATAAGTTATTTATGAAAACCCTTCAGTAAACATTAAAATAAATTTTGTCGCAAATATCACACCATAATACAGAAACACACATATGCACAAGAATCAACACATCAACACAGATATTTTGGACAATTGTCCCCGGAAAAACCCAATGTGGGAAATCGCTGTAGCAGAGGAGGATTTTATTACTCACCAATTCTTCAGTACAACTGGGTACCAAACTGGCTTACCCAACAGAGAAAGATTCTCCAGCACTTCTCTTAGTCTCAGCATCAAGCTTGCTGGCCTCTGCGTAGCTCCCAGACCCTCTACATCAGCTCCTGCCTCTCTGCGTTAGCAGTGGGCCTCTCTGCATCACCCACGCATGCCCTCCAGTACCTGCGCAGTTTGTTGCCTCTACGTCTGCCTGAGAGGCTCTGCATCTGCCTCTCCAACCTCTGCGCTAGTCTTCTGGTGCTCTTCCCGACTCTGTGTTCCGTACCCGCAACCTCTTGCTGCTCTCCAGACCACTAGTTTGAATTTCTCCGCTAACCCTGCTCCTGAAATCGAATTCACTGATCTCCCTCTATGTATTCTCCAACTCACCCTCAAGCCTCTTCTTATACTTTTCCTGTTGGTTCTTCAATGGCCGAGATTAAATCTCTAATCAACTGCTAAGGTTAGATTTGGCTTGATCCATGACTTTTGGAACCTTCTAACCCAGTTTTATATTAATACCCATTAATATTTTATTTTTCCTAAGCTTAGACTTAGGAACTCCATTAAAAATATTAATTATTTTAACATCTCCTAAATCGGTTAGAATCTTCCCAAACCATTTATGGGTCTTGAAATCTCATGTGCTTTAGCCTCTCCACCAATTTTCATATCTAGAGCACATCCGATGCTATCCCAAATCAAGATGTCACTACCCTGGAACTCCTAAAAACTCTTGTGGAACAGCCTCCCTAGGGCGGGCACAGATGGTCCCCCGACGTAGAGGTTGAATCTCTCGCTTGAGAGACTCGTGGCTAAACAGCCGGTAGACTCACTAAACAACAGAATGAACAGATGTGTAGTTGTTGAATTTAAGCTTCTGTGATCCATAACAAGTATTTGAGAAGATTTTTCGGCGGAAATCACATTATAATACTTTTGTCGACGCATTTCGAACGAACCAAATGTCAAAGATGATGGAAAAACGAGGGTTGATCTCTCCTTATAACTCCTTGGACCTCCTTAGCCTCATGTGGGCCCCTCCATCCACGCATCCTTCCCTCCAAGCACATCGAATGGCTAATTCGAACTCCCATGTGGGTGGCCCCCACATTCCACTAGCTGCTAAATAAAGATGATTTGGCCCCTAAGTCCCTAAGTCGAAAGTGTGGGGTCCTCTTTCTTAGTCAAAAATGTGCAAAATTGGGTAGCAGAACTCTATTACTAATGTTTTTGAGAAGGGACATGACACCATGACAAACTAAAAATCATGATATGTAACTGTCGGTGCTACTCATGGAGAAGCAGTCGCAAACTAAGGCCAATACATACAGGCCAAGATATATCATATAATCATCCCAGTCAAAAGACATGAACATGGCAGATGTTGAATGTAAGACAACCAATTACAAAAGATGGTCAATATGAAATGAAATATCTAAAAACTACAAGGAGCATGGAAGATCCATGTTATGAATAAATATATAGGAAATAATGTAAAATAATGTAAATGATAATAATCATAAATAATGTCTAGTTAATTAGTAATTAGGTTGAAGAGTCATTTCTAAATGAGACATGACTCTCCATGAAGAGACACCTGCTTGGTATATAAGCAAGCCTCTCACTCTCATTTGTATCATTCATATTCACACATTTAATATATAATATATCTATCCTCATGGATATCTTTATATTCCAAGTGTTCTGGAGTAATTAATCTGTAGAAGGAACTTTGTTCGCTTCATTTGATATCGGAGCCACGTTGGTTGATCACCAGGCCTTTGGCCATCAATTCGTCGTCGTCAAAATTCAAGCGTTTCGCTACAACTCTGAGGTTCTCCATTCAACCAGTTTCACTACAACTCGAAGGTTCTCCATTTATGATCTGAAAATGGGGCACTTAGGCTTCTTGTCTAAATTACAAAGACCTCTCCCACTTCCAAAGCTTAAATGTTCCCAAGTCTTATTGATTAACCAATGTGGAATTAATAATATGCTTGAAAATATAGTTTTATGTTGGTCTGTTTTAAATTGTTTATGTGCTTTAAATTGATTTGCTTCAGCTGATATATAAACACAAATAACAGTAAATAATGTAGCCATAAAACAAACACATAAGACAGCAATTTAATTAGGAGTTCACCCAAAACTCTCGGGCTACGTCTCCGTGAGCTCTAGTCAACTCAACTAGCCTCTCTGGGATTATGGCAAAGTCCTTTTTTTACAAGCTCTTGGCTCAACTCCATTGTTTTACACATAAACAATGGGTTTAGACACCATTTTATCCCTGGCTCTGAAGCTCTCGGCTTTCCGGCTCTAGGCTCTCGCTCTCGGCCTCTGCATGCCTCTGTGATTCGCTTGACCTCCAAGCGATCCTCGACAACCTTCCAGTGACCTTTTGCAGCTCTGCTTTCAGCTTTCTCTAATTGCTTATGCTAGTTTCTTCCTCCTGTGCTCTCACTTGTGCTCTCTAGCTCTTTTCAGGCATTTTCCCGGCTTTTTGGCTTCCCTAGTCGTTTCTCTACGATTCATTGTCCCTCTGCGGCTCTATCGCTTCACAATCCATCATTGCCTGTAAAAACACCTGTTGCAGCGTGGCATGATGATCAAGAGCGTTACAGAAAGAATTGGGGCCATTTCATAAGCAAAAACCCGAAAATGGAGAATATCCCATTACACAAGGAAGGCCTGCAAAATACAATATCAGGCGTGATTTCCGGACGTGAAATCCCATTCAATCGCCCCTAAATCCCTATCGGGTCCGCCATTAGGCATTATATCGCATCGCATTAATGTGTTGGGCAACATCCCTAATACACGGGAAAACCTTCAAAAACCCGACAAAATCCGTCCTATCGGACTTCAAAATATTATCACAATCGCCCTAAAATCACATCGGGTCCACCTTGGGTTGCTTTCACAATCCCCACCGTCGATCTGCTGGATCTTCGATCAACAGTCGATATCCAATTTCGGGTGGCTTAGGAGTAGGGAGGTTACTCGCCCAAAAAGGCGGTTTTCCTCTCTCCTCCGCCAGCCATGTGTCGACCAGTGTGTGGGCTCGAGCAGAGCCAGCCCAATACAGCGTTCCGCGTAAGGCCCGCCCGAAATCCCACCTTATTGGAACTCAAATTTTATATATCACATCTTTAATTCCCCTTCGGGTCCGACTGTATTTCTTTGGGGGCTTTTCCCTTTGTATTTCAGTTTTTATGCCGAAACACTCTTATACACGAGAAAGTCCCTTTTTCCGGAACTCAAATATTATGATGTCGGGTTTATAAAACCCATCGGGTCCAGCGATCGCATGTGCATGTACTATCGCCCCTTTTATCGCCGCGATACGACATTGCGATGCAATATATCGCAATCGCTCGTTGCATAGCCCCGGGGGTCCGTCCCTTGTCTTATGCCATCGCCGATGCCGATCCGCCGATCGGAAATCACAATGTCGCATCGGCCCGGGTCCTTCCCTCACGTTATATGCACCAGCGTGCCTCCGACCCAATATGTCGAGGATCTTCAATCGAGGGTGGCTTCCCCCCTCCACTTAAGTCCGCTTTTGGCCCTCCTCCAATGCGATTTCCCTTTATAAGGGTTTTTTAAATTTTTTCCCATTTTAGGGAATTTTGCCTCTTTTTCTAAAGAATAAAGGGCAACTTCTTTTGGTGATAGCTTCTGCATCCTAAGTCCATTTTTGCCCATTCAATTTGCAATGGATTCAGAGTGAAAAGATCTCTGCAATGGGGCTATTTCCAGGAACTTCCTTGGACTTTCATTTTCCTCTGTGAGGAACACTTAGACTTGGGAGTCTATCCAAAATCCATATTGGATCAATTTAGCCAGTTTCACCACAACTCGGAGGTTCTCCACTCAACCAGTTTCACTACTAGGCCTTTGGCCATTCAAAAAAAAAATATTGAATTCAAAAAAAAATTATTAAAAAATAATAATAAAAAATATATATAGTAAAAAAATATAATAATTATATCAAATATATATATATATATATGCAAAATAAAGTCATATTAAAAGAAAAAAAATAAAGCAAAAGTCGACCACTGTGATATACAGCCGCAGCCCGACTGATAAACAAACCGTCGTTAGCACCATCGAGCGGGCACTGCACTACTTCGCCACCAATGACCAGCCATCGCTGCTTGATCCAACACCACCTTTCCCTGTCGTCAAATCCCCACATAGCCATAGTGCGATCGTGCACATCTCCACCATTGTTGTCGCCGAAACTCCACTGCCATAGTTCCTTCCCACTGTCGCTCTGTTGATTCTCGCCATATCGACCATGCTTCCTCTGCCCCAGTCATCTGTTGTTTCAGTTCCTCCTGACCAGACTCCCAACCGAGCCACCGTCGCTCCATCTGAATCTTGTCCCCACTACAATTCATCTGAATTCCCCCATCTCCGTCTGCGCTACGAATGTTGTTCCTCCACCCCCTCTCAGCCCGACACTGTGTCCCTGATTCTGTCACATGTTCACCGTCGTTTTCATTCGTCATGTGTTCACCACCGTTTTCTTTCGGTCAAAGGTTGCGTCAGTCTCCACCAAGGATGTCATATTTGTAGGTTAAATTCGGTGATTAAATTATATAGATTAAGTTATATATAATTATTATATAAGTTATAATTATATTATATAGTTTATGCTTATATAATCAACTAATCATACCATTATATATATATATATATATATATATATATATATATATATATATATATTAAAGGAATTTCGAAGGGTGTTCAAGTCCAAAAAAAAAAAACCTTATTTCCAAGTAGGGTATCTTTTACAAAATATATATATATATATATATAAAGGTATAATCGAAGTATCCTTGAGGAATCATCAACGGAGGCAAATGGAGTCTAACTCGAAAATAAAGGAAAGAAGATTCTCTTATAAGGGTATTCCAATTGTAAATTTTAAATTATTTACATTAAAAGGGTGTATCCAAAGGAAAGAGATTAACATCGCCATTAATCCAAACATTGAAGATAATTACATTAATATTAATTTGGCAAATCAACTATTAATTTTAGAACCAAATATAGGCAAACGAGAAGGTCTTTTTGGCGAGAAAGCATACAAAATTAATGATTTACAAGTGACGATTAATCATTATGAGTACATATCTCAATTTTGTGTTGTAACTATGCTTGAAAAAGAGGTTGACATAATTTTATGTCGACCTTGGTTCAAGGAATTAGGTACATTCATTCAAAACACAGAAAACAAATTTTATGTTCCCTTACAAGAAGAAGATGGTCACATTCCAAGTCATGACAACAAAATTAAAATTGATAGTGCCTTCAGCGAAGGATCTTAAGGATATTTCGAAACTAATGTTTCAAGAGAATCTAGAAACAGTATCAAAGAAGCAGAAAGAGCTTGAAGAAGTCATATCCAACAAAAATAAGGAAAATTCATGTCTAAAGGAGCATAATCAGAAGCTACTTACACAAGTAAGAAAATGTAAAGCTAAGAAACACCAAATAGAACAAGAAAAGGAAATTTCTGAAAAGAAAATCGACAAAAATCTATCAGGAAAAGAAGAGGAAAGTTTATGCTTAAAGAACCTTAAACAAAGGTTATTAGAACAAATCAAGTGTTTAAAAATTGAGAAGCTTGAATACCAAAATAAAGTTGACTTAGAAAATGAGGAACTTTTACGTCTCAGAAACCATAATCGAAGTCTACTCACTCAAATTAAAAAACTTAAGGATGATAGGAAATCATTGGAAAATAAGTTCGAAGAACTTATCACAAAAGAAATGTCGAAGTCGTCAGTGCAAGTTGAAGGTAAAGGAACGAATACCGATCCAGTGAATATCATAATTCAAGAAGAATGCAAACTAGTTGAAGAAAAGACGCACTTAGATGTTGCAGTTCAGATGATAAACACCCCAAGTGAAGGTTCTGTAACCAACTCAACAACACCGTCACCTGAAGTAAATAAAAAAAAAAATCACACACTTAATAAGGGAAAATCAAACCCAAAAAGTTCCCTATCAACAACCGAATCATGAGAATAGACAACTCAACCATGCCATGTATCGGGACCATTCAAAACAGAAACAACAAACTGGTGTTCGAGAGAAGAGTGATGTAACCTCAATCCAGTCCTATGATGACAAGTCGTTACAAAATTCCAATGATCAGAATATTCCACAGAAGATTAATCTAGGATGGTTTGATCCCTTCTCAGTGTGACAATTTTGTTTGTCACTTAGAAGATCATATCAACTTGTATCGACGAAAATCACTGTTCCGAGACGAAAAGACATTCGAACCCGAAGAAGAGATCAAGCCTTTTTTATCGACAAACTTTGAGGACAAAGCTTTTTGAGGAGGAAGGCAATATTATGAATAAATATATAGGAAATAATGTAAATGATAATAATCATAAATAATAATTAGTTAATTAGTAATTAGGTTGAAGAGTCATGTCTAAATGAGACATGACTCTCCATGAAGAGACACATGTTTGGTATATAAGCAAGCCTCTCACTCTCATTTGTATCATTCATATTCACACATTTAATATATAATATTTGTATCCTCATGGATATCTTTATATTCCAAGTCTTCTAGAGTAATTAATCTGTAGAAGGAACTTTGTTCGCTTCAATCCACTTGCCGAGGAAAGAAGCATGGAAACACTGCATCTATGTCACATCATTTAGTTTTGACTTTGAATTCAGAAACAATCAAATTTAGCTTGAATTTGAAATTACCAATGAGACTCGGATAAGATTCACCATTTGGTTCATCCATATACATATTTCAAAATACAAGTCAGTCTGAAATTTTTACTTTTCTCCATTAAAAAAATGGTGTTAATAATTAAAGATGCCACTTTTTTCTAAATTGACCTTGAGATTTGTCTCAAGATTTGCCTTGAAATTTGAACTCGTCTTGACAATCACCTTTAAATTTTCCCTAATATTCACCTTTAAAAATTGCCTTTAAAATTTGACAAACCCCAATGAATTTCAAAATGCTTTGAGATTAAGTGAATTTCGAGCCTCACAATGAAATCTAGCAAACCTCGGGACTTAGCACTACATCACCATGACAAAAATGAAAAGCCACAATCAATACATCTGGATGGAGTTAAAAAGCACCAGTACCGGCACTTCCATTGTTACATGTTATTTTTCCCACAAAAATCAGAATTCTATAAGAAAAACGGCATCAATAGTGAATAAGATACCATATTACCCCCTAATGTATAGCATGCAAGACCTCAAGGGCCAAAGAGACATAATGATGGTGGGATATTTTAATGGGCATAGATGGCGAGCTAACTTCAACCATTGTGCCCAGATTGCAAAATGAATCCCAAAAATATCATACTCACAACCCTTCTTCAAGGGATCATCCCTCTAGCCTTTTAGAGTCTAGACTCTAGACATAGGTGATGCTCGGTGTGGGCACAAGAATGAGAAGCCTGAGAGTAGCCAATGTGATGGGGGATTTGAAGGGGATGGGGTTTTGATTGAAACAACAAAGACAAAAAAGAAACCAAGAATCAATGATCTGTAAACTGTTTTGAATATTCAACTAGACAGTGCGTCACAATAGATCTGTGAAAATAAATTAAAATCTATACTATGAAGGGTTAATTCCTTTTAGATTTTCAGTTTTGTTATTATTTTTTTGCTATTTATGCATGCAATAGATAATATGCAAAAAAATAGAGAACAAGTAAATAAAATCACTCGCAAACCACAAGTAACACCAAGGTATGCTCTAGACACCTTTTTCAGAGAAAACCCAACTGGAAGGTGAGGTTTCTCTGCTCTCTTTTGACTGGAATGGATATGATGCAAGTAAAAAGGAGAAGGCACTCTCTATGGAGTTGCATGAGACCTGTGACCTATGGCCTGCTACTCTGTTTTATTGTGGAATAAATGCAAGAAAATAGAATGTTACCCCTTTTCCTCATAATGGCATGGTTATAACATAACGCAATAGTCAACTAGGAGTTAAATTTGACCCATTCAACCCTCAACATGAATTACAACTTGACCCTTCTAGACTTTTCTTCATAGTCATCACATGGCTAGCCCCTTTTCCATGAGTAACGGGGAATGATGTGGCATCTTATCAAATTATGGTGATCAATCATGATCAATCAACTTCTGAGAGGCATAACTTTTGCATCTGAACTCTGGTTGAAATGATTCTTGCACAGTTGGAAATGTCTTCAAGTGTACAACAATGTCACCAGGCCTGGCACTGAAGCAAAAAAGTTTTAACTGCAAAAAATATTATTTTAAGGCATCAAACTAGCCCCGAAAGGTTTTAGAGCTCAATTCTCCAAACTATGTCCCATTGATAACACTGCTCTTGTCAGTCGATCCATTCAATTTTTCCACTCTAGAAGCATCAAGATGGACAACAAATTATATAGTGATCCAAGTTGCATCAATCACACAAGGAGGATCACTTTCAATCTGGTCCAAGAGAGAATTGAACATACTATGGATAAGGATATGATAGACACTAAGAAAAGAATAAAATGGTAACACACCCCTCACACAATGATTCTTTAATGATCCCTTGCACAAACAACAACTCTAAGAAAAACCCAACATTGCATTTAAAACCTTGGCAATTGAAGAATTTTTTCAATCTAGACTAGTAGATTAAGCATCACATTTTCAAGAACACAAATATGCATATCGACTTGGCATTGATATTCCCAGTTACAATACCACATACCTAGTCCACAAGGATGTACGAAATAGCATATCCATATTGGTAAGGAATGTAAAATGCCTCTATGAAGCACAAGCCATAACAAAATCAAAGACAACAAAAATGATCTTATCAGTGCTTTGAGGAAAAAAATATTATTGAAGGGAGACAAAATGTAATGAATATAATATCATCTAATAAAGGTAAATTTGATTTATATGTTGTAGCTACTACAACCCCCCTCCAAAAAATTTCCTACACTTTGATTTTGGAGCCTACCTTTGCTCATAAGAATTGTTGTTTTGACTGTCGTCAAGTGTTCTTGTTTATTTAGTGTTGCAATCACTTTTTCTTTTATGCAACGCTTGTGATGTCTTAACTGTGTTGTCTTGACAATGACAAAGTCTTGTTGACATCAATTGCCCAACTTCTGAAGACAAGCAAACTCCCTTTCAAACACAAGCTAAGTCTTGTCCTAATCAAGCATTGGTTGCTTGTCTTGTCTTGAGGAACTGCATAATTCTTTGTCACTAGGAACTGCGCAACTCCGTGTGCAATTGAACTGCGTAATCTTGTGAGACAGACAGCCACTAAGAAAGAAGATTGTGCAATCATCAATGTGAGTCAAAAACAGCGCAATTCATTGTGCCAACAAACTGCTCAATCCCTTGTCACTGGGAATTGTGTAGTCTCTTCTGCCAATAAACTGAACAATCCCCTAGATCAGCTAATTGCGCGCTCCTAGAAAATACGAGGTGTGCATTCCTATCTCACAGTGTGGCACAAGCTTCCATTTATGATCTTAAGACAAATGCCAGTCTCCTTGATTTTAGAAATGTTCGTCAGAAACCCTAACCCTAATCCCATGAGAGAAAATCTAATAATAGAGGCTTGTAGAGCTCATTTTCACATTTGACATTGGAGCTTTGGCTATTCTCACGAATTCAAGCACTTTGTTGCTTTTGTGGTTGCAAGTGTCGTTTTGCCTTATTCTTCTTGTAGCAAGTGGCGTTTTTGTTATTGTTAGCTTGTACAAGTGTCATTTCAGTCTTTTGAGCTTGTTTAAAAGTGTCGCCAAGGGTTTCTTGTCTTTTCACCTACCAACAGTTACTGATGTTGGGTCTATTTATGCATGCATAATCTTCACTTTGCATTATCTTATTCGATCAATGTTGGTGACTAATCTAACTGATTCCAAGATTGATCTACACCTGTCCCTTGCTCAATCATAAATCCAAAGTTTGCCTCTCTCTGGGTTGAACTGCACAATCCTCAAGGGTCTTGCTAGCCTCTCTCACTGTGCATTGCGCAATCACAAGTAGCAAGACCCTTCCCTTGCCAATTACAACTACACACTGCACAGTCACTAGCCTTCCCACGCTGCACATCGCGCAATCATTGGCAAAAATGGCTCTGCCTGACAGTTGAAACTGCACATTGCGCAATCCAGAGCCTCCTCTCCTAGCTGAGACTGCACATTGCACAGTTCTATCCCACAAGCCAACCTCCTAAAAACCAGAACTATTCAATCTCCTTCCATAACTACGCAGTGCACAATTCCAGAGCCCAGTCTACCTCCTTGCAACACAGCATTGTACAATCTTTTCCCTCAGTGATTGTTTCGCTGCTTTAAAGTTGATTGTTGAACTAGTCTTTCTTGAACTAACTTGTCCTCGCCATGAGTGCACCTCTTGCAATACATACTACAAATCCTGAACACATCACTCTCTCATCATCATGTAACACCATGCCTCCCAAGAAATTTGCATCAAAGGAGGTCACAGGGAGCAACACCGAAGAGGTCATTGACAATCCCTCACTATCAGCTCCTATCCTATCAGATACACAGTGTTATATTGAAAAGGATTCCACTGTCACTTGGCATACCATCCAGAATGTATTCACTGCAATAGAATTCAGAGAATATCTTGAGGATAGGCAGGATTATATCAACATCCAGCAATCAGGGTTCTCCAGGGTCGCTTGCAGATATCAAGTCTTACCATCTACAAATGTTATTAGATGGATTTTGTAGGGCTTGGATACCAAGAGCATGACAATGAACAATGCTAGTGGGTAGCAGCTTGCCTCCTACTAACCACATGGCATCCACTTGATCTACAATTGCCTAAGCCTAAGCAACATCTGGATTCAGCCTAGATCCATGAGAAATGCCTCTACACATGTGCAACCTCAACATGAAAATAAAGGGTAACCTCAAATGAAAATAGAACCAAGAAGTTGAGCTCTCAAGTGATGGATTCAAACATGCAATAGCGAATGGGTTCCATGCTCCAACCAAAAGCTGGGTGCCTGAAAAACCATGAAGATTTGGAGTGCCCCATGAAAACGAGTGTCTAACCAATAAAACATCGCCATATGACCTTAGTAGGCACTAGAAATCCCAAGGCACTCATACACAAGGAAGAAGGGAGTGTTCGCTAGGATTAGGTATCTATCCCATAAAGTATGGCCATAGGAACCTAATAGACACAAAAAATATAAGGGCTCTCTATCCAAGATGTGTGATCCACCAACCATGCCAAAATCACCCCCGAAACCCTAGGTTGCTGAGAAATGTGCCAAGGAATAACCACTCTATAAGGCGTAGTACAAGAGTGCTTCTCTAGAAAAGCCACATTATCAAACATGCAAGAAGCTACTTTGAAGCAAGGAGCTAGTATCATCATCAAGTGATATCAGCGATCCAAAAAAAACAATGTTAAAATTGCAACTAGGGCCAAATTCCACCGTAGGATAACTCATATGATGGAGATGATTATTGCATTACATTCCTCTTTTCGAGAGGTCCAATTTTGATATAACAATCATCTCATTCTTACAAGCAGAAGTGGAATTTTGAATTTATTTTCTCTCATGCACAGATTGTCAAGGTCAGCCTCAGTCAAATGTAAGCTCAAGAAGCCCAAGGGATAAGTCTCCTCACTCTCAACGAATAGTATAAATAGGAGTGACCTCTCCCCTCATTTGGACATCACTCATCACATCATCTCTCTCCCTTCTCTTGATTGATTCATACAAGCTTGGGGCAGCCTCTCTCTTCTTTGCACGTGTGGTAGAAGGCTGAATATTTCAAGGACAAAACAGGGTGAAATTTTAGAGAATCAGACCTGCGTTGAGCAGCGTTGACCAAGCCTGATTTGACCAAGTTTGACTTTGATTTTCAGGGCAGAATTCCGATTTCTCTAGGCCGAGTTGTTCGGCATAGATACCGAGGCGTCTTGGGTAGGTTGACTTCAGAAAATTACAGCAGTTTTTCTCTCTCCTTTGACTAGGTTTGACCGAATTGTTCTGGGCTTACTTTGATACTCTTTGAACGCAAAATTGGACTGTTGTTGACTGAACTGCTTGGAGGACGTTTTGGTGTTGATTTGACCAGCGTTGACTTTCTGGTTAGGGTTGCAGTTGACTATTGTTGACTGCTGATTTTGAGGGAGTTGTTTTGGGCAAGTAATTTTGATATTTGTACTCTCTCTGCTGAACTATTGACTAATAATAAGAAGATTTGATCAAAGGGTTTTACCCACATTGGGGTTTTTCCCTGGCATCCACCAAATCTTGTCTCCTCTTGTCTTGGCTTGTCTTCTTCACATGTTTTTATGTTCTATATACATTTAATATCAATGTGTTTAAGTTAATGTGATTGCTACTGGAAATAATTGGAAATTGTCATTGGGCTGATAAGAAACATTGAAGTAAATTGTGTTAAAGCAAAAAGAACATACCATTGTTATTTAAAATTAACATGGTATCAGAGCTTAGGTAAAGACAGAGCCCAAGCAAGAGTGAGGAAAAGAAATCACTAAGGGAAGTTGTCAAACAAAAACTTGGAACTAGTTCCAATCACAACTACATATTACTTCAAATCTAAGGACAAATCCGACTATCATGCATGGAAGATGTCTCTAAATTTGACTTTGGAAGAAAATGATGCTATGGACTATGTCAAAGGAAGAGTGGTGGAGCCTCCTTCAAATGCATCTGCAGTTGCACAAACAAAGTACAAGAAAGGTGGGTTAAAGTTAAGAAAATTATTGTTGATTCTATTCACAAGCTTTTGGTTGACTATATTTCTGATTTGGAAACATCTGAGATGTATGACAAGCTGGTTGGGATGTTCAAAGTAAATAATGCAAATCAAGTTCTCTTTCTCAAAAACAAGTTGAAAGACATGAAGATGGATAGAGGAGAATCCATTCAATCCTACTTCATGAGGATTACCGAGATTAAGAATGATCTCCTATCTATTGTAGAAGTCACTGGTGACAGGGATCTCACTCTTATTGCACTTAGAGGCCTTACAAGAGAATGGGATGTGTTTAACACTACCATCCTCAACAATGACAGGATTTCGGGATTTGATGAATTATTGGATAGATACACTCAAGAAGAAATAAGGATGATGGAAAGAGACAAGCCCTCAAATGGAAACAATCCTACCGCCTTCTCCACTCATGCTAAGAGTAAGAAAATGTTGGTCCAAAAAGACAAGGTCAAGGGTTCAAGCCAAGATTCAATGAAGGAAGAAACGGAAGATGCTTCAATTGCAACAGCTTTGGCAACTTCGCTAGAGAGCATCCTCACAAGAAGGATACTCCAAGAGATGATGGCAACCATAACAACAACTACAAGGGAAATGGCAATCAAAGGAACGACAGGTTCAACAACAAAGGAAAGAGAAATGCTCCCGCTCCTCGAAATGGAAATGGTCGTCCTCCCAAGAAGTCGAGAAACTCCAAGTATGAAGTTAATGTTGTAAAGCAAAAAGAAATTTATCTTATTTCTGCCCACACACCCGCCTCTCCTCCGGATACATCGGATCATTGGTTGATTTATATTGGTGCCTCAAGGCACTTCATTGGGTATAGAGAGGCTCTCTCAAACTTGATTGAAAAGAAGACTAATATGGAAATTATACTTGGGGATAATGCAACTTATCCTGTAAAAGGAATTGGGACTGTTACTCTCCTCTTAAATCAAGGTCAAACCCTTCATTTACAAGAAGTGTTATATGTCCCTGATCTGAAAAAGAACTTGGTCTCTATTTCTGCAATTGAAGACAAAGGTTTCAAGGTGACATTCATTGCTGGGAAGTTTCGTGTTTTGCAAAGGAACCCAAGAGATGCATTCACTCTTGGATTTAGGGTTGAAGGTCTTTATCATGTTGGAGGAAGTCCGTTTGGAGCAATAACTTGCGATACTTCTCTTCAATCCGAATTATGGCACTAAAGATTTGCTCACCTTCATTACAAAGCCTTACCCGATGTAAGGAAGATGGTCACAAGTATGCCCAAATTCAACTTAGACCATGAAGGTGTATGTCAAGGTTGTGCAGATGGAAAACATACAAGGGGACCATTCCCCTCAAGTCAAAGTCAAACTATCAATATTCTTCAACTAGTCCATTCTGATCTATAAGGTATGTTGCCTGTGACATCTTTGGGTGTATATTTGTACTATGCAATTTTTTTGGATGACTTCTCTTTCAAAACAAAACATGGATCTATTTCTTAAAGAAGAAGGATGAAGTGTTCAAATGGTTTCGCTCTTTCAAAGCCTTGGTCGACAATCAAACAAGGAAGAAGATCAAAATATTGAAAACCGACAATGGGACCGAATATGAGTCAAATGAATTCATTGGCTATTGTAAAGAAGCTGGGATTACGGGGGAGACCACTACTACATATACTCCTGAGCAAAATAGAGTTGACAAAAGGAAGAATCATACTATCATAAAAGCCACCCATTACATGCTTCATGACCAAGGTCTTCCGAAGTTCTTATGGGGAGAAGTTGCCAACACCGTTGTGTATGTTCAAAATAGATACCCACATCAAGCTTTGGACTTCAAGACACCTGAAAAAAATTTCATCGGTAAGAAACCTTATGTTTCTCATTTTAGAATTTTTGGTTGTCCTGTATATTTTCATGCGCCGAAAGAGAAAAGAAACAAACTAGATGCATCTGGGAAGAAAGGAACGTTTGTGAGCTACAGTGAAACTTCAAAGGCACATAGAATCTGTGTCTAGTCAAAGGGAAGTTGAAATAAGTCATGATGTCACTTTCGATGAAGATTTTGCCCTTAGGAAAGTACGAGATCTTCCTATTCCTAGGAAGGGCAATGATGATGATGATGCAAGAAAGCAGGATGAACCTCCGATTGATGACCCGATGCCCGATGTTGAAGGTTCGATGGATCCCATTGATACACCTCCTAGTGAGCCCTCTACTTCAAGAAAAAAACCTTTACGGCTCAAAGATACTCTTGGAGACGCTGAGAAACACATTGCACCGCGGGGGACATTTCACGAAAGTAAGAAGTTGAATAGGTACCAAGGGTACTTAGCTGCAATGAGTACCATTATACAATTTGAGCCTTGTACATTCAAAGAAGTCGTGAAACACCAGCTTTGGAAGGATGCGATGAACGAAGAGTATGAATTGATCATGAAGAATGATGTCTGGGATGTGGTTTCTAGACCCAAGGACAAGTCAGTGGTCACTTCAAAATGGCTCTACAAGATCAAACATGGAGTTGATGAGAGTGCTAAAAAGTTCAAGGCCAGATTCGTTGCTCGAGGCTTCTCTCAAAAGGAATGAATAGACTACGATGAGATATTTGCACCAGTAGCCTGATATACCACCATCCATTTGCTCATAGCCCTTGCCACTTCGCAAGGATGGAGTCTACATTAGATGGATGTCAAAACTGCCTTCTTGCATGGCTCGCTTAAAGAGGAAGTCTATGTAGAACAACCTGAGGGGTTCGGAGTTCAAGATCATAAGACACATGTATGCAGATTGAAGAAAGCCCTCTATGGGTTGAAGAAAGCCCCTAAGGCTTGGTATGAGAGGATTGATAGCTATCTTATGAAGTTGGGATTTACAAGTAGCGATGCTAACTGGAACCTATACTTCAAGGTTGAAAAGGACAGACCTCTCATTCTGGTCCTTAATGTGGATGATCTCTTTCTAACAGGTCATGACTCTCTCATTCATCAATGCAAGAGTGAGTTGGCTTCCAAATTCGAGATGAAGGATCTAGGACTGATGCACTACTTCCTAAGATTGGAGATCTGGCAAAAGCCAAGTGAGATTTTCCTTTCTCAAGGAAAATACATTGTGAAGCTACTTGAGAGATGTGGGATGGTGGACTGCAAGTTTGTATCTACTCCAATGGAACTCAACTTCAAGAAGCTATGTGGTAGTGTTTTTTGACCTAGATTAGCGAACCCTTTCGAGTATCGTCAACTTGTGGGGGCCCTAATGTTCTTGGTAAACTCTCGTTCTGACATATGCTTCGTTGTTGACATGTTGAGTCAATTTATGGTAGAGCCTCATCACATTCAGTGGATTGCTACTAAGAATCTCTTGAGATATCTCCAGGGCACAATCCACTATGGACTGAGATACACTGTCAGGAACTTGAGGCTACATGGATATTCAGATGTTGACTGGGCTGCCAGTGTTGTGGATCATAAGAGCACGTCTGGGTGTTGCTTCTCTTTGGGGTCTGCTTCAATATCTTGGATGAGCGGGAAGCAGAAATCAATTTCTTTAAGCACCATCGAGGCCGAATACATCGCTACGATTATGGCCTGTTGTGAAGTAGTTTGGTTGAGGAAGCTCTTTAGTGAGATATTTGAGCACGTGCAAGATACCACCGTGATCTTCTGCAACAACCAGAGTGGGATTCGCCTTTCATAGAATCCTATGTTCCACGACCGCTCCAAGCACATTGATATCAGGTACCACTTTATCCGAGATATGGTACAACGGGGAGCAATAAGGCTCCAACACATCAGGACAAACGAGCAGGTTGCAGACATTATCAAGAAGCCTTTGGGGAAGGTCAAATTCTTAACCTTCCAAGAGAGACCTGGAGTCTTGGAACAACCCTCCTATGACGATCCCGTATGAGTTGGACACTGAGCTCTGGGATCACCTGGGAGCATGGGGTACTTCTTGGAGCTATGAGCGACCATAAGGTGAGTGGTTCACCTTCCCCTAGTGGTGTGCTAGATACAGGGTTAGTGGTTCACCTTCCCCTGTGATACCCCATGATGGTTGACATTTGTGTAGGGTGAGTCGTTCACCTTCTCCTGCTAACACATGTATGTAGGGTGAGTGGTTCACCTTCTCCTATGGCATATGAGCAGGATGAGTGGTTCACCTTCTCCTGTCGATGTCCCAGCACACATCCTACCCATGGAGTCCAAGATTCATGGGAAGTACATCTCATCTGGCCAATGAGTTGGGAAAAGATGGTTAGGGACCATAGCACTACCGATGGATACATTGTGTACTTCCATAGTCCCTATGACTAAGATGTTTGGTATTCAATAACTTGATCTGGGATCAAGGATTGACTTTTGTCAGTGGAAAGTGGTAAAGTCTTGTGACTCACTCTTGATCACTTCTTCTTCATTATTACTTCATGGATTAGTAGAGCAGTGATGACAGAGATGGTACATGATGACAGATGGATTGGCAGGTGGAATTCTCGCTACTTGAGAGGGAGAGTTAAAATTGGAAACTAGGGCCAAATTCCACCTTAGGACAACTCATATGATGGATATGATTTTTGCATTGAATTCCTCTTTTCGATAGGCCCAATTTTAATATAAAGATCATCTCATTCTAACAAGCAGAAGTGGAATTTTGAATTTATTTTCACTCATGCACAAATTGCCAAGGTTGACCTCAATCAAATGTAGGCTCAAGAAGCCCAATTGATGTCTCCTCACCCTCAACGAATTGTATAAATAAGAGTGACCTCTCTCCTCATTTGGACATCACTCATCACATCATCTCTCTCTCCCTTCTCTTGATTGGTTCATACAAGCTTGGGGTAGCCTCTCTCTTCTTCGCACGTGTGGTAAAAGGCCGAATATTTCAAGGACAAAACAGGCCGAAATTTCAGAGAATCAGACTTGTGTTGACTAGCGTCAACCAAGCCTGATTTGACCCAGTTTGACTTCGATCTTCAGGGCAGAATTCAGATTTCTCTAGGCTGAGTTGTTGGGCACAGATCAATGTTGTTAAAAGCGCGAGCGGGATTAAATCGGCGCCGGGAATGAAGCGGAAAAAATCGGAAAAAGCGGGAAAAAAGCGGGAAAAAAGCGTTTGGTACAAAAATATTCATTTTTTTTTCATTTTTTTTCAATTTTCATTATAAATCGCACTGCCAGGAACCCCCGAGCTTTTTTTCGAAAAAAACGGCAAAAAAAAATTTTAGGCGCTTTTTTCCCATAAAAAGCGCGATTTAATCGCGCTTTTAACAACACTGGCACAGATACCAAGGCATTTTGGTCACGTTGACTTGAGCGTTGACTTCAGATTAGACCACAGAAAATTACAGCAGTGTTTCTCTCTCTTTTGACTGGCTTTGACCAAACTGTTTTGGGCTGACTTTGACTCTCTTTGAAGGCTGAATTGGACTGTTGTTGACCAAACTGCTTGGAGGACGTTTTGGTGCTGATTTGACCAACATTGACTTTCTGGTTAGGGCTGCAGTTCACTGTTTCTGACTGTTGATTTTGATAGAAATGTTTTTGGCAACTATATTTGATATTTGTACTCTCTCTCTCTTTGTTGAACTATTCAATAATAATAAGCAGATTTGATCAAAGGGTTTTCCCCACATTGAGGTTTTTCCCTAGCATCCGCCAAATCTTGTGTCCTCTTGTCTTGGCTTGTCTTCTTCACATGTTTCTATGCTCTATCTGCGTTTACTATGAATGTGTTTAAGTCAAAGTGGAAAAAGTCGAAGTCAGGATTAAATCGGCAAGGGTCCAGAAATTGAAAAAGTCTTTAAAGTCGGGAGGTTTTTGAAAGAGTCGGCAAAATTAAAAAATACAAAAATATGCATTTTTTAAAACATCCTGACTTTTTCAATAAAACCCCGATTTAAATAAATATAAAAAAAATAAAAAATAAAAAAATTGTTAAAGAAACTACCTCATTCACGATTTTTTGGAAAAAGTCTCAATTTAATCCCAACTTTTTAAACTGGGAAAAAATTGCCAAAAAGTCGGCCGATTAAATCGACTAGTCCAAAAAATTGGACTTTGCCAATTTAATCGCAACTTTTTGGTGACTTTTTCCACGCTGATTTAAGTTAATGTGATTGTTACTGGAAATAATTGGAGATTTTCATTGGGTTGATAAGGAACATTGAAATAAATTGTGCTAAAGCATAGAACATACCATTGTTATCTAAAATTAACAAACAAGCAATATGATAATGTAGTATTAAGGAGCATATCACCACTATCATTTGAGCATCATGAAGAGAAGACAATGCATCAAGGTGATGCCATACAAGCTATGCACCATCAAGGTGAAGCTATAGGATCCATGTACTATGCTCCACCAAGCAAAAAGAAAAGTGTGCATCTGAAGTCCATCAGCATCCCTGACAAGTAACCCTACAAAACTTGTCACGTTATGAGAATCACAGTTTACCACTTATATCAATATGAGGGGTAACAGAGGGGATAGCAGTGACTAATGATTTCACCATCCAAGGATGAAGCAAAAGAATATCACATTCAGCAGTAGATGCAAACTTTATGTTTAAAATAACACTGTAATTGTGTATTCTATAGAAAAGGCACGAGGACAGTTTATTGCAGACAATGCTGTGGCATAACATAAATAAACGCAAGTACCAATGATATGGAAAGGGTGAAAGCCAAGGTTGAAGATTCTCTCCAACAAAAATGCATTATATGTGCCACTGATCATTTAGTTAGATATAGCAAAAACCATTTCAGTGGCTCCATGATCATGAAAATGTCACAATTTGTGAGATTGATCACATCTCCTATAATCATCACCTTCTGCACCAAGCATATCCTTCATTAGCTCATATATTTGAAATTAATGTGTTTGTTCGTTTCAGTGCAAATACACTTTGCTGCATGTTTCATTCCCATGGATTATTTGATCATGTGGATGTCTAAATATCTATCACCCTCTCTGTTGGCCGAGCCATGAAAAAACATAGTATATTATATAATAGATTCATATTAAATCTTGAAACATTTCTAGATAATTTGTTTTGTGTCTAAACTCTAAAGAAATTGTCTCATATTCTCAGAAAGTGACTTCAAGAATTATGAAGGTCAATGTACCATTATGCGCTTGAGAATGAAGGTGTCATCATTGCTGAAACCAACATGACTATCACTCAAAGAGGACATTGTTGAGTTGCCCTGATCATTATGAAATTCACCGCTCATGTTATTGATTGAGGTGTATGTTCCTTCCCATCCTTGTCTTCCATGCATCGAGAAGTTGAATCTATCTCCATTGTGAGTGTAATTCAAATGCACTGCTAGCCAAACTTCTCCAAATGATCCATGGTCAAATCTTCTTTTCAGAAAATACCTAATTATCCATCAATTGAGCAATTAAATCACCTACATAGAAATATAAACTAATGAAATTAACCCGCATAATAAGCTTTAAAAGAAAAGTTCATAAAGCCCATGTGATCAAAATTAACCAAGAACATAAAAGAAAGGCTATAAATGATGGATAGCATTCAAGTAACTGGAAGATTGAAAAGCTTCAAATATGCGTAGTGCTGAATGGAAAACTCAGAAGTGCAAACAGTGCATGTCAAGAGACAAGATCAGTCCTACAGAAGATAATCAATGATCTAAGAAATTCACAGCATGAATGTAGTGGACAGCAAGCTATAATTCTGTGACATCAATCACCATCTTCTCATTAACACAATAGAAGGATTACAGTACTGTCCAAAAAGGACTACAATGTCTTCTCTCAAGTGTTCACACTCTTACACTATATGTTGACGTACCTCATACATATGAATATATAACCCTAATCAAATCAAACTTGACAAGAGAAAAGCAGATACAAAACTTTAAATGCTAACAACAGACCTCAAAAAGAGCACGCCACATACAAATGAATCTCTCCCAGGAAATTTGCCGACCATGCTAGAATAGCTCTTATACATTTTTCCATGAATGAATCTGTCATAATTGTGTAAGGAATCTATTTTTGGTCTTTTTGTGGCCCCTATGCTTGGGTAAGGCTATCACTTTCCTGTCACTCATCTATAGTTATCACAGTTGCCATAATTCTTCCATTCTGTAACTATTGATCGATATCATTGACTTGGAATTACTGAAATAATCAACTCAATCAATGCCCCCTATTTTGAAACGACTTCGGGGTACACAGCATATGTGACTGGTGCTTCACCAAGATCAAATGGTTCTGATGCTGGGCCTTTATATGGCTTGGGGTTCTTCAATTTCAAATCTAACTTGCTTGTTCCAATTGCCTTATCAATTGGTTTGAAAGGAATTTTTAATAGACGTCATAAAATCTGCCATAATTTTACAATGACCAAAAGACTAGAAGCCAAGTATCAATCACAAGAAATCTGTGATAGGGGTGTCAAGGAATCTCTCCCAGATGGGACACCCATCCTGCAAGGAATCACATTCAATGTTCATGTGCTGTCCTAGGAGAACAACTCAGAGCAAACAAAAATTAGCAATCAAGTGTAACCAAGATCCGTATGCATTATGTGTGATGAGATGGGGAAAAAAGTTAAAAGTGTAAATCACAATTATAATGCAGTCTAACTAAGTCCACTGGGATATTATGGCCCAAGTCTCATCATATTGTCAGTGTCCCTAAATCAATGCGGAAGAAATTAAGAATGACAGACTATTTTCAATCAAGGCAAAGAATGAGCAGTAACACTAGTTTGGGAGATTAACTCGTTGCCAAAGGAAAAAGTCATGTTGAACACATGCAAACATAGAGAATAAGCCCTCTCCATCACTATTGACAGCAAGGGAAGGAATGTGATTGTCTTCCCATCCTGGCTCAAAGAAACAAGAGAAACTATGAACCAAAACTGTCAAGTTGCAAGTCAGTCATGTGCAGGCTTTTAAGCATCACCAACCTTCTCCGATCAGGGAGATTGGAGAATAGCAGTGCAAGGGGAAAATTTTGAGAGGAAAGAACTGCCAAAGAGGAATAAGGTCTTTGTGGCTTTCTCCAAAAGACCTCCGGGGCAGAGCCAGGCAAGAACAAACATTTATGAGTGGCATTCAATTCAGAATGAACAATTAAAGACATCTTCACAGATCTGGTGGATGAGTTATCAGGAACCATGGTATCCCTAAAGAAGGAGGTCCATGCTCTTTGAGTCTCGCATAAGAGAGGAAATGAAAAAGAATCGATGAGCCCTGTTACCACAAAATTTAGCAGGCACTTAGGAGGGAAATTCTATGGGACAAAGAGCTAGACTAAGTGCTAACAATGGGACAATGGCCCACTGTCACCACAGCCAAGGTCCCCTGCCCTTTATGGACTTTCCACGATGGGAGGAATCCCAGTAGGAAGAAGATCAGTTAGGATAGATGGACTAGGTATAGGGCAATAAGTGATCAAGCTAGAGCTCATTTGAAATAGAGGCTCAATAAAGGTACAAAGCTTCAAAGAAGCAAACATTCTCTAAGAAAAGCCCTAGAGAATAAGGCACAAGACCTAGTGTTTCGAGGTTTTTTTATGGTGATAGGTATTCACTAGGTCAAGGCTCAGGAGAACAGGCTTCTTACAATTTACTTCAACAAGTACTAAGCTCATACAGCCTTCAAGGAAGTCCTCAAATTGAGGGGGAAGAACCTAGGGTTTCCCTCATGGATCAACACCTAGGGTGACAAAATTTATGGATGAAACTCAAATGAATGCCCACCAAACTTGGAGCATAGGTATGTAATATCCCTTATCAGGAATATTCCTCAAACACAAGCAAACTCCAACCAGAGATGGACTGCGAGGGCATTTACCAGATATGTCGCCTCTGAAAAGAGGACGAGATCTGGAGGCTACCTGGCCCTTTCTAGACTTTGTCTAAGAGTATAGGAGAAAACACACAAGTGCTATAGTAGCCGGGAAGCTCAAAGAGATAAAAATAACAACGGTGCAACATATAACAATATAACCATAAGCAGATACTCAAAAAATGCAGAGAGATATGCTAAGCCATTTTATTATACTGAGTAATAGAATGAGTACAGGAGGTGATCAGAATAGCAAGTGAAGCAATACACTCAGAATAGCAAAGGAATGGCCTCTCTCTGAACTGTATCCAAGCTGCTGGAGAACTGCTGTGCTGCTGCTACTGCTAGAAATCAAGTGAGGATTTGGGGTTGTTCCTCTCAGAAAATGTTGAAACTCTGGAATTGGATTCTACTCAGAAAACCCAGAAAAACCCAGAAAGCTTTCCTAGAATGGCCGACCCCCGAAAATAGCCTCTTTGAGGACCCACGCAATCCTTCAAGGCCCTGCACTGCCACTGGAATAACCCCACCACAACTCTGCTGCCAACTCAGCCCAAAATCCTCCAATATGCAAGAGTTGATCCCCTGTTCAACCTCCTAGCACAAATCCACCTGCAAAACCTCAATCCAGAACTCCTGCCAGAAAGAACTATGTCATCCCTCTCAAGACTGCGCAGTCATCCAAGATGCTCAATCCTCTAGCCAAAATGCTGATGAAACTACTGCAAAAATATTGATGGAAATACCTTGCCCAAGTTGGCACTCGAAGTCCCCTGAGGCTAAGGGTGAGATCTCCGAATGGAGACACTCAATGCACTAAACAGTGTTGCAGACTAGCTAAACAGCCAGTGTGCTCCAAGTCGAAGTGACTAGCTCAAATGCACATAATTGAAGGTCAAAATGAGGAGGCTCCTCTCTCCTTTATAGCGTTGGCCTCTCTCGATCCCAAGGCTCACCTCCTCCAACGTAGCTTTCCTCTTGCCATGTGTTCCTCACCATCTACGCAGTCACTCCAAGTGTCTACGTGGGCCCCTCCTCTACGTGGTTCTTTGGCCCCCCTTTGCTCACCTTTTAAGTTACAACGTTGTGCTACTAGGGAGTGTCTTTATTCATGAAGTGAGTATGTCCCCCTCTCCTCACCTTTTTATTTATAAATAGCTATAAAAGGCAAAATCGAATATTCCAATTAGCCATGGCTAATTAGGAATATTATAGTCTCCCCCAGCAAAATGTTGCTTGTCCTCAAGCAACTGAAGTGATGGATGCTGCAAAATTTTCTCACTCTCCCAAGTGCCATCCTCATCCGGTAAATTCTTCCACCTCACCAAGAATTCCCGGACAGTCCTGCTCCGTAGCTGCCTCTCCCTGGTATCAATAATAGCCTCTGGCTGCAACACCAAATGCCCCTCATCACCCGTGGGTGGTAGCTCATCTGTCACTGTCACATGTTGTCCCAATGCCTCCTTCAGGAATGATACATGAAAAATGTTATGAATCTTGCTGCCTTGGGGCAACTCCAACTCATATGCAACCTGTCCAATCCTGCATATCACCCTGTATGGCAAATAAAAGCGGGGCTTGAGCTTCTCAGCCCCCTTCTGCTTCAGTGACGACTATCGGTATGGTTGTAATCGTAGGTAGACCAGGTCCCCTACCTCAAACTGTCTCTCCACCCGACCCCTGTCAGCATACAACTTCTGCTGGTTCTACGTTGTAGCCATGTTATCCTTGAGAGCTCGGAGAATATCCTGACTCTCTTGGATCCAAATCTTGGCTCTCGGAGCCTGGATAGCACCAAACATCATGTCAGCAAAAGATAAGGAATGATATCCATACAAAGCATAGAATGGTGACATACCGATGGACATGTGATGTGTAGTGTTGTAGCAGTACTCCCCCAGATGCAGCCACTTCAGCCATGCTCTCTGCTGCCCACTGACATAGTTACGCAAGTAGCCCTCCAGCCACTTGTTAACTATCTCTGTCTGTCCATCCGTCTGTGGCTGATAACTGGTACTCGGTGTCAACTCCGTCCCCACCAACCAGAAAAGCTACTGCCAAAACCCGCCCATGAAACGGTTGTCCCTGTCACTGATGATGGTCATAGGAAGACCATGTAGCCTGAAGACCTCTCTGAAGAACAGCTCGGCCACCTGTGCTGCTGTGTAGTGTGCGGATATCGCGAAAAAATGTGTGTACTTTGTCAGTCAATCAACGACGACAAAGATACAATCCTTGCCCTGCACCATGGGCAACCCTGTGATGAAGGCCATTGAAATACTCTCCCATTTCCCCTCCGGAATGGGAAGAGGTTGCAATAATCCTGCGAGATGGCTCATCTCCCCCTTGTTCCTCTGGCAAACGTCGCACTCCCGGACATGCTGGAATACGTCCTCCTTAAGGCCCTTCCATGAGAACCTCTCTCTAATTGCCCTGTAGGTTTTGGTAAACCCCTGATGGCCTGCCAATGGTGAATCATGTGATGCCTGAAGTATCTTCTTCTTGAGCTGAGATCTCTCAATCAAGAAGATCCTGTCCCTGTAGTAGATGATCTCATCGACCACCCTGTACCTGTCATCTGCCACCTGCCCATCCAAAACTTCACATGCAAACCTGTCCTTGGAGTACTCTACTAAGAGTCGAGCCCTCCAGTCTGCGTCCAAGCTCATAAGGGACAACGTGGCTGGTCTACGTGAAAGGGAATCCACTACCACGTTGTTCTTACCCTTGACATACTCGATGTCGAAGTCATATGCTTGGCTCTTACTGATCCACTTCTGATGCCTCTCCTGTAGCTGCTTCTGCTCCAAAAAGGACCTGAGGTTGTTGTGATCAGTCCTCACCCTGAACCTGTTACCCACTAGATACTGCCGGAACTTGGCCAATGCATGCATGATGGCCAGCATCTCCTTGTCGTATATAGAATACAACCTCTTGTGCGGAAGGAGCTTCTGGCTCTTAAAGGCTATAGGGTGACCTCCCCGCATCAATACTGCATCGATCCCCTCTCCCGATGCATCACACTCCAAAGCAAATGGCTGCACAAAATCTAGCAATACAAGCACTGGGCAATTGCTCGTCACCTCCTTGAGCCTATCAAAGGCTTGTTGCGCTGTATCCGACCAAATGAATGCCCCCTTCCTCGTCAAATCCGTCAGGGGTGCAGCAAGCTGTGAGAAACTCTTGATGAACTTCCGGTAGTAAGTACAAATACCAATGAATCCCCGAAGTTCCATCACGTTCCTCGGCTCCGACCAATCTCTGATGGCCCTAATCTTCTCTTCGTGGACTGTCACTCCGTCCACCCCTATGATTTGTCCCAAGTACAACATCTTCGTCAATCCAAACTCACACTTGGAGAGCTTGGCATAGAACTGTTGCTCCTCCAAGATGCGCAACATTGTCTCAATGTGCTGGAGATGCTACTCCCAAGTCCTGTTGTAAATGAGTAATCATCAAAGAATACCAACACAAACTTCCTCAAGTGACTGCGGAAGATGTGATTCATGCAAGACTGGAATGTAGCTGGGGCGTTGGTTAGCCCGAAGGGCATCACCAAAAACTCAAAGTGCCCATAGTGACACTTGAAGGCGGTCTTGGGAATGTCCTGTTTCCTCACGCGAATCTGATGATACCCAGACCTCAAATCAATCTTTGAGAAGAACCGAGCTCCTCTCAACTCATCGATCCTGGGTATGGGGTACCTGTTCTTCACGGTCTTCTTGTTCAGGGCCCTGTAGTCAATGCACATCCTCAATGTGTCGTCCTTCTTCTTCAACAACACCACGGAAGAAGCAAAGGGACTCGTGCTTGGCCGAATGTGCCCAAGAGCTAGCAACTACTGAATGGCCCGCTCAATCTCATCCCGATAGGCCTTGGGATGCCTATAGGGGGTAGTAATCACTGCCTGTATGCCCTGCTCAAGCTCAATGGTGTGCTCAAACCCCCGGTCCGGTGGCTATCCTGGCGGAATCTCCCCAAATACTATGGCATACCGGTCTAGGATGGACTGTATCTCTGGGTGCATTGTCTGCCCTGTAGTCCCTGCCTCTGATGCACGTGGCTCCACTGCCCACTCTACGTCTCCCTTTCGGAACACTGCCTCCATCCGATGAGCCGAAACAGTGTGAGGGGATATGTGTGCTGTCCCCGTATCTTCTCATGCCTCCCTGTCTTCTCATCATCCCACTCCATCTCTAGGGTCTTCCAATCTGTTGTGACCTTCCCTAGAGTGATAAGCCACTGAACACCCAATATCATGTTGGTGTCCGGAATATCGACCATGAAAAAGTGGTCAGTCAGTGTGTAGGTGCCCATCGTCACTGATAACTCTGGAACATAACGAGCATACACCATGGTCTGATCTCCTGGGACCAAGACTGAAAAGCCATCGAAGCTCTCTGTCTGTGTACCTCTCCGCTCAACCATCTGTGCATCGATGAAGTTGTTGGTTGCCCCACTATAAACCAAGACTGATACCCGCTAGCCACGTACTGTCCCTCGTACGCGTAGCATCAAATACTTGGGAACTCCTCGCAATGCTGCAAGGGCCCCTCCGGTAGGTGCAAAAGCTGCACCACCCATTGCTAGTGGTGGAGGTGGCAAACAATCCTGTGTGGCATGACTACCTCCTGCCTCCACATCATCCTCCTCATCCTCTTCCCCGCTGCTCTCGTAGAAGACCTCAATAAAATGTGCTTTGCCCACGGCTCCTGACAGGTGAAGCACAACCGCTTCTTCTTCAACTCCCTCCTGGCATCATCATCAAGTTGTACTCGTCCTGGATTCCCCTTTGAAGGCGGAATCCTCACATCCTTCCCCTTAAGCTGAAAAGCCTGTCGCTGGGGATAAGGTGTCCGGGTCCTGGGTAAGACATCCTGTAAGTCCCGGGTCCTACTAATAGCATCCTAAAGGGTGGTTGGTCTAGCGGATCTGACTAGACCCCGAAGTGGCTCTGCTAACCCCTCAACATACATGTAGATCCTCCGTGTCGTGGATAGATCTGGCACCATCACTGAAACCCTCAAAAAGTCTGCAATGTAGGTCTCTGGGCTCCCTGTCTGTTTGAGCCTTGTCAGCTCAACAAAGTGTTGTTCCGGATCCCTCCGGTCAAACCTCTCCATCAACCTCCTGGTGAACTCGGCATACATCGTCACTGTGGAATGCCCGAGTGTAACCATCCCATGGAACCACCAATCCTGGGCCTCACCATCCAAATGTAATGTCGCCACCTTGATGGCCTCTGTCTCTGACATCTGGTTAAGCTGGAAGTAAATGTCCAGCTTCTCCACCCAAGACTTTGCCGAACTGTTTGATGAACCATCAAACGTAGGTAAGTGGAATCTACTAGCTGCACGGTGGGTGTCACCATCATGATAATCCCGGTACCCTCTGTGATCGTCGTGGGGTCTACTATCCCACTAGAGTTGAACAAAGTCCCTGAATGAGAGAGCCTCCCTGAACTCCTGCCCATAGGCCTGGTATTCTGCAAAATAATCGCCCATATGACCAGGCTCTGCCTCCTGCTGGGCTCCGGCCCCTGTGTCTGCTCCTAAGAAAGTGGGCATGGTAGAGCGTGTAGGGGCATGTGAGGCCACCTGCTGAGTAGTATCACGTTGCTCTGGCAAATGGTGGGATGCACCCGATCCCTCACCAACTTGGAAAACCTGTGGGCTCTCACGCTGTCTAGCCTCTACTGTCGTGAATCTCTGTCCCATCACCTCAATCTGCCTCGACAGATCCTGTACTGATTTGAGGAGCATGTCCGCAAATCTCTTCCCGTCATCATCTGCCATCGGATTCTCCTGCTCTGTGTCCACCACAGGCTCCTCCTGTCCTGCGTCCACCACAGGCTCCTCCTGTTCTGCGTCCACCACTGGAACACAGTCTCCCTCTCCATAGGTGTTCTCCAACCTACGCCCAGCGTCTCTGTATCTCCTACCTCTGTAACAGATATAGGGATTTTCCCACGGTGTCATAGATTGCTAGCTCCACAGGCCGAGCCAGATCTATGCTCTGATACCACTATGATATCCCTTATCAGAAATATTCCTCAAACACAAGCAAACTCCAACCAGAGATGGATTGGGAGGGCATTTACCAGATATGTTGCCTCTGAAAAGAGGACGAGATCTGGAGGCTAACTGGCCCTTTCCAAACTCTGTCTAAGAGCATAGGAGAAAACACACAAGTGGTATAGTAGCCGAGAAGCTCAAAGAGATAAAAATAACAATGGTGCAACATATAACAATATAACCATAAGCAGATACTCAAGAAATGCAGAGAGAAATGCTAAGCCATTTTATTATATTGAGTAATAGAATGAGTACAAGAGGTGATCAGAAAGATGGCACCTCGACTTGCACGAGGCAAGTGAAGAAATACACTCAGAATAGCAAAGGAATGGCCTCTCTCTGAACTGTGTCCAAGCTGCTGGAGAACTGTCGTGCTGTTGCTGCTGTTAGAAATCAAATGAGGATTTGGGGCTATTCCCCTCCTCAAAAAATGTTGAAACTCTGGAATCGGATTCTACTCAGAAAACCTAGAAAAACCCAGAAAGCTTTCCTGGAATGGCCAACCCCCAAAAATCACCCTCTTGAGGACCCATGCAATCCCTCAAGGCTCTGCGCTGCCACTGGAATAACCCCACCACAACTCTGCCTGAAACTCAGCCCAAAATCCTCCAATATGCAAGAGCTGATCCCCTGCTCAACCTCCCAACACAAATCCAGCTGCAAAACCTCAATCCAGAACTCCTGCTAGAAAGAACTGCGTCATCCCTCTCAAGACTGCGCAATCATCCAAGATGCTCAATCCTCCAACCAAAATGCTGATGAAACTACTGCAAAAATACTGATGGAAATACCTTGCCCGAGCAGGCACTCTGAGTCCCCCGGGGCTAAGGGTGAGATCTCCAAACGGAGACACTCAATGCACTAAACAGTGCTGCAGACTAGCTAAATAGCCAGCGTGCTCCAAGTCAAAGTGACTAGCTCAAATGCACATAATCGAATGCCAAAATGAGGAGGCTCCTCTCTCCTTTATAGTGTTGGCCTCTCTCGATCCCAAGGCTCACCTCCTCCAACGTAGCTTTCCTCTTGCCACGTGTTCCTCACCATCTACGCAGTCACTCCAAGTGTCTACGTGGGCCCCTCCTCTATGAGGTTCTTTGGCCCCCCTTGGCTCACCTTTTAAGTTACAACGTTGTACTACTAGGGAGTGTCTTTATTCATGAAGTGAGTATGTCCCCCTCTCCTCACCTTTTTATTTATAAATAGCTATAGAAGGCAAAATTGAGCAAAATCGAATATTCCAATTAGCCATGGCTAATTAGGAATATTACAAGGTAGCATAGACCCTAAGCTTGATGTCTAGGCTTTCGAACTCCTGAAAAATCTCCTCCCTAAAATTTCGCTGAAAGCCCTAGATTTTTGCCCTAGCCTGAAAGGACCGGTTTTTAAGAGAAAAAATTATGGATGAAAAGTAGAGATACCCACCAAGGACTTCGATTAGTGCCTTGTCCTTCGGGCATGTGGACTCTAGGATGAAATAGATAAGCTAGATCCTTTCTAAGGAAGTTGAAAATTGAGGATTTACCCACTTCAAAAGAAAATGGACTTTGATGGAGAGATTAAAGATTTCCTCCACTAGGAACATTCATTACATGTTGTAGAATGAATAACATATGCAATACTCAACTAGATAGACTTTCAAAATTAATTTTCAACAATTAGGGCACAAAATAGCATAACCTAGAAGCAACAATTCCATACATAGACAATTTCAAGATAGAAAATCTTCAACAAAAAGCACTTACAAGACAACTATTGGAAAATACTAAGAGGGGGCAATGAATTAGTATTCCTTAGCAACTAGCACTTTTAAATCTTTTCAGAGCATTAGTTAATCTTCAATTATTATTAATGTTTATGCGGTAATAACAGTAAATAAAAGAATACAATAGGCACAAAAATTTTAGGTGGAAAACCCCCTCCGAGTCAAAAACCACAGAACACTTTTCTAATAATAAATTCTTTAATCTTCAACCCCAACTGAAATGAAAGCAACACGTCCTAGAATTCTAGAAAAGCATTCTTCTCCAGCTCCCACTAGAAGGACGCCGCAATGTCCTGGTTTCTTCAGTAATCAACTGAATGGATGCCCCAACACCCTAGACCAACCTACCACCCTGAAGTGTTCACAGGCTCCAACCTGTAGGCGACTTCATGCACCTGCCTAACACCTCCTTGCCACCCTATAATGACTGAAATGAGACAAGAGTGTGGATTCCCGTACCAGGGACAATGATCCACGATACAATATGATTTACAATGATTTTGACCGAACACCCAATCACACTATGACCTGCAACCCAACCATGACATCATCCCAACAAAGACTCCTATACCTCCCAACAATGCCTTTTCGACTCTAGGCAAATTGATTCTTTTACAATAATGACTCTTCCAATGATGACACTTTTACAAATGACTCTTTTACAACTTTACAATGATGACTCTTGGCCTTGACACTTCTTCACAATATAACAGCAGTAGACAGCACTACACAGATCTTCATGGGTGCTCAGAGAATACTACCGATCCACTTTTGGGATGATGATGATATGCTTGGTACATTATGCCCAGCAAGCCTCCACAAGAGCCCCACACTCTTAACAGGTGTCCCAGGACTTGTACGATGTCATGGCAGCATTCATTTCACCACTTGTACCCTTGCAAAGGACCTCTGATTCATATAGAGACCCGTGGGGTCATCTATGTGCCCTCATACCCAATGGGAGCACCACAGTTCTACTACTGGGAGAACAAGGGGCCACCTCCTTGTCCATCATATTCCGAGGAATTTATTCCTCAATATGGCACTTCAGGATATTATTAAGCCTTTAGAGGGCCCTACGACATGAACATATTATTATTTGGCCCCTTGTGAGGCTTATTTTTACACTTATGAGCTAGTTTGGTGGGCTTGTCACCAACAAGGGTTTTATTTGCACATTATTTTATCATCAGGGGCTAATGTAGGCCCATAGGCTAATTCGAACTCCTTAGGAGGCTATATATTGATGTTAGATACATTCATTTGTATCATCATTTGAATCGGGGTCTCTCTAATCATAAAGAATTTCACACTTATTCCTTGGTGGATATTTTTGGATATGGATGAATTTTGATGTATGGATTTGAGTTATTTCCCTTGTCTTGGAGCTTTATTGAGCAAACAAAATGCTAGTTGGATATACTCTATAATGTTGTAAGTAAATTTTAATTTTATTATTCTTGTTGCTGCATATTGCTAAAATTAGGGCTAGTTACTGCATTATTGAAATGTGGAATTGAGCATGTTTTAGCTAATTTAATGTATGGGCCAATGTTATATGAATGAAATGTCCTAGAGATTTATTTATTTCAGGAAGCTTGCACCATTTGCTTTAAAGTATAAATGCTTGAAGGTCACTTTTCTTTTTTTTCTCTCAACATTGGATAAAGTTGACTTTTCGGGCCTCCTTGATCAAGAAACCAAGTTCATACTCATCATCATCCTTGACCCCATATCCCCAAGTGAACTAAGCACTGGTCCCTCAAAAAGGGTGATCATTTTAACCCTCTCTTTACCATTTTCCCCTTTTCCCCCAAGTCTAGCCCCATTAGGTCACCTAGGGCATCAATTCCCCAGAAATTGACCCAAGGAAAAACTTCAATCTCCTATAGGCTAATGCGTTGGTAGGTCCCCTCCCTCTCCTCCAAATTTGAGGCAATTCTAACAGTGGAATCTCCAAGAATCCCAACTCATCTAGGATCGAATTGTGCCTAGGCATCCCCAAGGTTAGACCTTCATAGGATCAATTCAACTTTTTGAGGAAAATATTCTTGTTTGGTCCTTTCCCCTCTCCTTATCCAGGATAAGAACATCAATGGTTGCTACATTCCATTCTCGAACCTAGGTTGATGCCACTTGGCCCCATGTGGTCCCACATCTCAATAAAGAATATTTGTCTAGGACCATTTGGGAATCCAAGTTAACCAAGGATTATAGGGATTGAGAAACTTGTTTATAAGCCTATCCTTTCTCCCTCAACCCTCCAATCCTCTCCCCTTATCCCTAATGGACCAAGTCCCTTGCTTAAAGAGCAAGCAAGCTCCATTCTTCACTCCATCTTTGGGAAAGGGTTTTCAGGGTCACTTCTCACTTATCCATTGACATATACTTTAAAAGTGATCCCTAGATTACCGGAACTCCTCCCGTCGATGAAATTTCGTAAAGTGCAAGGAGACTTAGTTGTGGTGACAATAGGCTAAGCCTCCATTGTTGCCCTTAACCTAGCAGTTGCCCTCTTAGGAACCCCTTTAGGTCCCCTGCTGGTTTGAGTGGTAACAAGGCTGAAGAGGCCTAAATAAGCAATGATGGGCCTGAAGAGAGGGAGTCGGGGCCCTCTAAGGGCTAGACAACTGCCCTAAAAAGGAGCCGCAAGCCTTAAGAGGCTTTCGCCAGCCTAGGAAAGGCTACGGCCAAGAAAAAGAGGGGGTCAAAAGGCTAAAAAGGGTGACGGCTAGGCAAGGAAGGATGACGTTGGGCCTAGAGGCCTCAGAAAAATTGAAACTCCTACCCAAAAATCGAATTTGCTTCAAATATTCAGTATTTGCCCAAATCACTACAAAATCTTCAATAGCTGGCTGTGCAGAAAATTTAGAGATTAGATTTTACCCTGAAGGGCCTAGATATAGCTCTAATCTAAAAAATCTTCTTGAATCTCACCTGCACAAATAAATTTACAAGTGCCCAAAACCCCAATATATATAAAAAAAAATCAAAATCCCAACTACAAAACAAGGGTTAGAAAATAAAAATTTATTTACAAAATTATTATACAAAATCTATTTACAAATTATACAAATATACAATGCTTAAAAAGATTTTTTGGAGATTAGAATCTTTATAGACCTTGATAATGTCTAGATGTATTTCGAAAAATAAATGTTAACCCACAGCCTTAGCAAAGTTAGAAAATCACATAAAATATTCAAAATCCAAACATGGTCAGCCTGTGCCCATAGTTCGTGAACTTGGAGCCCAAGGGCTAAGGAACCTACAAACTCTATATATTTTCTCAAGAAGAAACCGTTAGAACATACAATGAATCGAATCACCTAAGATAAGCCCAAAACTTACCAATAGAATGTTCCTATCATCTACAAATGAAATAACGATTTAATTAATATTTGAAGCACAATATAGGAATGCACATACCACCAATCAATGAGACGAAGACACCATGAACTGCACCCCAAAGTCTTTTATTATGATGATCAAAACATTCCCAGCAGAACAATGGCTTTACACCAGCTTTTACAAAGTTACATCAAATCAGAAGTCAAGATCAAGATTGAAAATAGAAGCAAAATGTCTTCTATTTATAGAGAAATTCCTCCAGTGGAAAAGAACCGCTAGTTGGCTTGATCCCCGTCAAAATAATCTCGACCGTCGATAAATCTTTGATGATCTTTTAATCTTTGTCATCGATAATATTTATTTTTGAAGAATTTTCGAATTTTTCATTAAAACCATTTTTTATTAGCTCAAAAATAATTATTTTGAGCTAATTTCCTTAAACAATTGACTTTGACTTAATCACCAAGGTCCAAGGGTCCAATTATTCTTGAAATATCTAATATTCCCTTGGTGGGGGACCTCCAAAATTTAATTTTTTTTAGACCCACGAATTTTTCCACTACAAGAATTTAATTTCTCTGACATTTTAAATTTTGACTCAAATTAATTAATTTTTTCGCTTAGGAATTATTTTAATTTTGCCAGAAAAATCAATTAATTGACACTTGAGGGGATTAATTATTTTTCCACCCTCAAATATTTTAGCCATGGTATATGTTGACCACTATATGTCAACAACCCATAGTAGTACACCCCCTTTTTTCGCAAAAAGGGATAGCACTTGATCGATGTGTCAGTGTTGTTCAGCTATCATCATCAGCCTGACTTCCAAGATGTTATGTACACCCTTTCTGCATGTCTATAATGTAAATGATCTCAGCAGATCTGTGTCATGTATGTAACGACCTAGGTAAACCTACTTTTCTGGTGACGATCCACATTCTGGGAGGTTTTTTGTCTCACCGATCCATTCTCGGATGGTCAGCAGAGTTTTCCTTCACTCTTACCCCAAAGCTGGAATGGATTTTGTCACTAGGATCTTAGGCGAGTCCTAGTGTTCTAAATTGAGTCTATGTAAAAGTGATATGGAAAGTTAGTTTATTACAAATTGCTTGGTCTGTTCGATTATATTTGTGTCGTAGAAATGGGTAATCTATGAGGGTTTATTATAAATGGGTTTTCACCCTTATGATGGAATGGATTTTGTCACTAGGATCTTAGGCTAGTCCTAGTGTTCTAAATTGAGTCTATGTAAAAGTGATTTGGGAATAATTCTAACTATTTGGTTAAGTTAGTTTATTACAAATTGCTTGGTCTGTTCGATTATATTTGTGTCGTAGAAATGGGTAATCTATGAGGGTCTATTATAAATGGGTTTTCACCCTTATGATGTACAAAAATATGAAAATCATGATGTAAAGTGCCTTGAGGGTTGGAAAAATAATTTATCTCCTCATAAGTTAATTCATTAAATTTTTGGCCAAAAATTTATTAAAATCCTAAGCCAAAAATTTAATTAATTCTAGATCCTAGGTAAATTTAAATTTCCAAAGGCAAAATTCGTCAATCCTTAAAAATTAAATTTTAAGAGGTCTCAAGACTAAAGTAAATTAATTATTTTTCCAAATTTAAACCTTTGATCCCTAGGATTAAGTCAAAATCAAAATTTTGGGAAAATTAACTCAAAAATTTAATTTTTGAGTTAATTAAAATACATTCAATTGAAAAATTCGAATTTCCTCAAGAATTAAGTATTTCGACAGATGGGATTAAAATAAATTTTAATCCTCATCAACAATCGAGATTGCTTTGACGAGGATCACTCGAACTAGTCGTTGGAGGATTTATCTTTACATAAGAAGTCATTTGTTAGTTGATCCATCTGATCATTTGATCGTGTGCTTAGCAGGAAGCTCTGGTGTAATCTTTTTTCTGGATAATAAAGAAAGACTTTGGAGTTAAATTTTGTTGGTGTTACTCTTCATGGGAATATTGTAAAATGTGTTGTTTTAATGCATAAATTTTTCTAAAGCCATTGATGATAACTTCTGAAGAGTGATTTGAGTACAAGTATCTTGCTTAATTGCTAGGGTTTGAATAATAATTTAAATTTTCAACGTAAAAGCAGGTATCTCTATTTGTCTGAATTTTATTATTATTTTCTCGCTCTATTTTTAATAGCCAGATTGAGTTTTGTAGAAAAATCTTGATTTTAGATCCTCAGGCATTAGGGAAATTTTTCAATTGGACCAACCAACTCCCGATCCGTGTTTTCTGAGAAGCTCAGTAAAACTAATCCTGGGCTTATCATAAGATCTTTTGTTGGTGATGCACGAAGGGTTTCGAGCTAGCACCTCCTTAAAATTTAAAAATTTAGTTTTGTGTGTGGGAAATTGATATATCTAGCTATTGAGAGCTTTAGATTATCAGATCTGGGAGCAGAGTTGGACTCATACTCCTCAGATCTGATAGATCTACCATTCTTGTGCATAGATATGTAAATTTATTTGGTTTTTTGACTTGGGTTTTTTCTCGGTTTTAGTTTTTATATTGTATATATCATTTGGGTGTTTTCTTGTTGTTGTACAGCTATATATCTTAGGAGAAAATTTGTGCAAAATCTAGATCTAGTCCCTGGAGAGTAAGATCTGGATCTCTGGGGTTTATCAACACAATTTTCCAGGGATATTATTCATATTTTTTGCAGTCCAAGGGTTTAAAAAACTTTAAATTTGGAAACTTTCATGAGGGTTTCAAGGCTAAACCTGAAGCATAAAAAATATATTGACGTGGAATTCGATTTTTTGGGTTTATTTTGGGTTTCTTGGGGCTATTGTTAGTTGCCTGGAAATGCTCCCTGGGTTCTTCTTTTTATTCTTCTTACTGCAAAACTTTCGAAAACAAAATTTAAGGAAAGTCCACGGCCTGCATTCTCCATTAAATATACTGCCATCCCTCGCTGCTCACAAACCTGCAATTAACGCCCACAACGCCATTCGATTATTGTCCCAGACTCTATTTTCGCTGCATTCAAACCCTTGCTAACCCTCGCCCTCAGTTCTGCCCTCAAACCCTTGTCCACATCCCTTCTCCTCCCGTCACTGCCTTTCAAAACCTGTGTGTCCCTCACATTTTCTTGTTTTGTTTTTACTTATGATTTTGATTTATTTTTTTATATATAAAAATTAAAACATTTAAAAATCTAAAAAATTTAAAAAACATTAAAAAATCTAAAAAAATTAAAAATCTAAAACATTTAAAATTTTAGTGACTTTAGAATGGCTAAGGAATTAAATTAAAAGAGGATTTGCACTTTCACATTAAAAATTTTAATGTGGCCTATGGCCCATTAAAATTTCAATTTATTAACCCTTTTAATTTACTTTTGTCACATTAAAAACGTAATCTCTTAATTTCCTAAGGAATAATTAAAATTCTAATCTAAAGTTCCTTGGTGTCTTTTGTGTTAAGTGTAAGATTTTTAAATTTTCTGGTAATATTTCTCTATTGTCAAGTGTGATTAATGTTTTAAAAAATTATATTGGCGATAGGAGAAAGATAATCAATTCTAGATCTAGGTTATTGAAGAAAATCATTTTTTCTAGAATCACTGTTTAGCATTTAATTTTCATAAGTTTTCATGGGATTTAATTGCTAGATATATTGCAGTTTTGAGCAGTCATACTTAATTGTTCATGATCATCGCTTTGTCACATATATAAATTACTTGGAATATCTTGTTTCTATTCAGTTTATGGTTAATCGGATATTAGGGCACTGGTCTATGATCATTTTTATCATGTGGTTGTGCCTTGTGTTTAATCTATTCATCTCAGTTGACCAAGATTTGTTCTAAATTCATCAAGTTATCCATCTTCAAGTCTCCTTGAGCCTGTGTTTCATAGGCTATCTTCATTCATTCACCTTAGGGATTACCCCCCTTGACTTGTCTAGGAGAGTCTAAACTAAGTGAGTAAGGATTAGAGTGACAACCCTTACTCTAAGCATTGTTGCGGTGCCTAGACACTTTGTGCGACAACAGTGTCTAAGTATGGGGACAATGCACTAAAATATTTTACATAAGATTTTACAGATTAACCCCTCAAAGGGGGAATACCCATTCGTTATAGACCCTCATAATTTTTACCCAGTTTTGCGACACAATATGATCTAGTAAACCAAGTGATTTGCAATAAAATAATTTAGCCAAATAGCTTAAATTATTCCCAAATCAGTTTTACAAAAGACTCGACTAAAACACTAGGACTCACCTAAGACTTTGTCGAAAATTCCACCCTAGCTTTGGGGTTGATGCTAAAGGAAAAAATTATGTTGATCATCCGTGTTTAGAAACACAGATAATTAGTGAGAAGAAAAACCTCCTAAGATGAAAATCGTGGCTAAAATGATAGGCTTACCTAGGTTGTTACATAAATACGCAGTCTTACTAGCATCATTTATATTAGAAATTTGCAGAATGGGTTTACAATGACTCAATAAGTTGTTGGCTGATGATCCTGATCTTTTTTTTTTTAAATCGGCACAACTGCTTCCTTGGAACTGTGACAAAATGTGTGTAACATGTCCTTTGTATAAATATTTGTGCATCTGCGCATAACCAAAGCTTACATTTGTTTCTCTTGCCTTCGGTTTTTTAAACTAGTTTGCAGGTTGGTTCAACAATTTTGAATCCAAATTAGAAATATGATTAAATGTTTCATAACAAGTTTGCAAAGTAGTTAGAGGGGTTGATGGTTTCCCGTTTTGCAATTAGCTCAAGAGTCAACACCAGTGGCCACAAACTCTTACTGAGTACCCCAACGAACTGTGTCGTCGGTCATCAAACTCACACCAGGACCGAGGACCATCACCAAACATTGCGCCACTATGAGAGGCCTGTGCGAAAATGAAAAATGGGAGCATTCAACAATGAAACAAATGCAAGAGCGATTTCACTTTTCTCACAGCAATCATACAAGTAGATAAGCGAAATGCAGATAGAACATATAAGCAGATCTTACAGAAGACAAATCAGAAACAGGAAAAATGAATGTTTTCGTTTCGGCGGTCAACAGGATGCTTCAACCAGCAAAGTCTCCTTTGGTCAGCCAGCCCAGCATGTGTCACAACAACCCTCCTGGTAGCTCGTACTTTTAGGATGAGAGAGGAAGATGTGAGTTGAGTTGTCTTCAAATTCTCTCCAACTTTTCCTGTATATATATCCATCAATGAGGGTGTGTGACACATCTGTTGGGCATGTGAGCCTACATTACAAAACTGGCTGACCTTGCACATATAATTTATTAAGAATAATAAATTCAAAATATAAGTTCTGCTCATCGGATTAAGACTATTTTTATATGGATTTTACACCTCTCAGAAAGAGGAATCCAACAAAAATATTAGCCTCTTAATCTGAGCATCAGAACATGGAGTTTGGACCTAGTTGTCCAAATTTAACACTCCCTCTCAACTAGGGAGATCTCCATCTATTAGTGCAATTAACATCGTGAGTCATCCCGCCGAAACTTGCTTTGCTGGCTTCTTTATTTCAGAACAGAAGTGGGTCAGTCACAAAGACATCATTCCCCGACTGACATAATCAGTCCAGAGGTCCCAGACCTCACAAATCTTGATCCCAGATCAAGTGGTTGGACCATGCCATCCTAGATAGAGAGTACGGCAATCTCTGATGCGTCCATCAGTCTTTGCTAATAGTCTCTAGCTTTTCCACACCTCATTGGCCAAATGAGAGGTACTTCCCATGAGCCTTGAACTCAATGGGTAGGATGCATACGGGGCACAGATTAAATGAGTGGCGAACCAGCTCAATAATCACAAGGGTGGGGCAGAAGCATTATGAGTGCTTATAGCTCCGAGAAGCTATCCCCAAAGCCCCCCAGAGCTCCCAGAGCTCATCGTCCAACAGGACCCATATCATAGGGTCTTTCCACGACACCAAGACTCTCACGGAAGGTTAGGAACTTGACCTTCCCCAGGGGCTTAGTGAGAGTATCCGCGACCTGCTCATCAGTTCCTATATGATCGAGCCTTACGGCGCCTCGCTGTACCATATCCCGGATAAAGTGGTACCTGATATCAATATGCTTGGATCGGTCGTGGAACACAGGATTCTCAGTCATACGAATCCCACTCTGATTATCACAGAGTATTACAGTGGTATCTAGCACATGTTGGAACAACTCACTAAAGAGCTTCCTCAACCAAACTGCTTCACAACAGGCCATACTAGCAGCAATGTATTCGGCCTCGGCGGTGCTCAAAGCCACCGACTTCTGCTTCCTGCTCATCCATGAGATCGAAGCAGAACCAAGATTGAAACAGCATCCAGATGTGCTCTTACGATCCACCACACTGCCAGCCCAATCGGCATCAGTATATCCCCGGAGTATCACACTCCCGGCAGTGTATCTCAGCCCATGGTTTATCGTGCCCCGAAGATATCTCAAAAGATTCTTGGCACCAACCCAGTGAAAATGATGAGGCTCAACCATCTGTTGACTCAAAGTATTCACTGCAAAACATATGTCCGGACGGGTGTTCACTAAGAACATCAAAGCTCCTATGAGTTGACGATACTCAGTAGGATTGGCCAAGATAGGCCCAGCAGCGCTGCCACTCAACTTCTTAAAGTTGAGTTCCATTGGTGTCGACATGGACTTACAGTCCACCATCCCAAATCTTTCCAGAAGCTTCACAATATACTTTCCTTGAGAAAGGAGAATCTCTCCAGGTCTCTGCCAGACCTCCAGGCCTAGGAAATAGTGCATCAGTCCTAGGTCTTTCATCTCGAACTCAGTAGCAAGCTCCCTTTTACATTGATGAATGAGAGGGTCATCATCTGTCAGGAAGAGGTCGTCCACATACAGCACTAGAATGAGAGGCTTTCCTTCCTCAACCTTAAGTAAAGGTTTGGATCAACATTGCTTCGAGTGAAGCCCAGCTTCATCAAGTAACTATCCATCCTCTCATACCAAGCTCTGGGTGCTTGCTTTAACCCATAGAGGGCTTTCTTCAACCTGCAGACATAAGTGTCTTGATCTTGAACTTCAAATCCCAGAGGTTGTTCTACATACACCTCTTCCTTTATTGCACCATGCAGAAAAGCGGTCTTGACATCCATCTGATGAAGACTCCATCCTTGCGTAGCAGCAAGGGCTATGATGGATCGGATGGTGGTATATCGAGCCACAGGTGCAAATATATTGTCATAGTCAATTCCTTCCTTTTGAGAGAAGCCATGGGCAACAAATCTTGCCTTAAACTCTTCAGCACTCCCATCAGATCCATGTTTAATCTTGTAGAGCCATTTAGCGGTGACAACAGATTTGTCCTTCGGTCTCGGGACCACATCCCAGACATCATTCTTCATAATAGCCTCATAGCATCCTTCCAGACTTGATGCTTGATGGCTTCCTCAAAAGATCCAGGTTCAGATTGTATAATAGTACTCATGGCAGCTAGATACCCTTGGTATCTACACGGCTTCTTGCTTTCTCGGAATGTTCCCCTTGGGGCAGCATGACCCTCAGCATCTCCGAGGGTGTCCCTGAGCCATGATGGCCTCTTTCCTAGAGAAGGGGAAGGATCAATAGGGTCCATTGGCCCTTCAACATCAGGCATAGTCTCAGCCTGGGGTTCTTCCAGATTTCCAGGTCTTTCTTCATGGTTTTCTTCAGATCTAGGAAGATCTACTACTTTCTTCAGGGAAGCATCTTCGTCAAAAGTGACATCATGGCTTATCTCTACTTCCCTTTGATCAGGTACATAGACTCTATATGCCTTAGAAGTCTCACTGTAGCCCACAAACATTCCTTTCTTCCCAGTAGCATCCAGCTTACTTCTCTTTTCTTTCGGCACATGAAAATAGACAGGACATCCAAAAATTCTAAAATGTGAGACATCAGGTTTCTTACCAGAGAAAAACTCTTCGGGAGTTTTGGAGTCCAAAGCGGAATGAGGGCATCGGTTTTGAATGTACACAGCAGTATTTGCAGCTTCTCCCCACAGAAACTTTGGAAGACCCTGGTCACATAGCATGGCACGGGCAGCTTCCACAATAGTCCTATTTTTGCGTTCAGCACATTGTTTTACAACCCAGCCGAGTCAACTCCGAAACGGCCGTTTCGAACCGAGCCATTACCAAAATCTTTGACCCGGCCAGCAACCCGGCTCGGTTGACCGAGTCAACTATGACTCGGCCGAGTCATCCAATGACTCGGCCGAGTCATAGTTGACTCGGTCAACCCGACCGGATCCGTATTGACTCGGCCGAGTCAATGAAACTACGGCTGGGCAGCGTAAAACATGCAATTTATTCATTTTTTTGTGATTTTTGGTAAAGTTAAAGAACTACAAGTTCTTTTTGAGACAATATTTCAGGATTATGAGAGTTGAGACATAAGATCTTGATAAATTACACCTCAGATTTGAAAGAAGCTTAAAGTCTGTACGTAAAATGTTTGGGGTCAAGGATAAATTTAATGAAACTTTATTATCAAGAATAGAAATGATAGTCAGATGTCCTTTTTTTCTTAACAGAAATACATTTATATTATATTAGGAAGGTTTCCCTGTCACACACACATATCTTTGTTTGTTTAAAATTCAAAAAATACGTCTTATATATACACACAAAAATATTTACAATCAGAGAACCAAAAGTTATAAGGTATATACAATGAGCTTGATAGCTTCCTCTGAAGAGCCACTAAAGCAGAACTAAAAGTAGAGTACTTTATCCTATCCAAAAATTGGGCATCTTTGATCAACAAAGCTCCTTTTTCCAACAACTAATGACAAACTGCATCATTCCTTACAAAACTGAAAGCAGACAAAGAGCTAGCCTAATGTTCAAAAACAAAATTACACCCAAGTTTCAATAAAACAAATAGAACCACAATAATCAAAGTTCTTTAACTTTACCAAAGGCTACTGAATTTAACTTGTCTTCCGTTTCGGCAATAGATGATCTTGGCTCCTCTGGCAGTAGCTACTAGCCAGTAGTACTAGTATTGGAGTCTGGTCACCATCACAGTTTACTTTTGTTGTAGAGGCCATTTCTAGCCTCCTTGGTTATTTGTATTTTGTTTTGAGTCTTTGATCATGTATGACAGTTGACTATGTATTGCCATTGGGTACCATTTTGATAAATTGGATTGGTTCATGAGCCTACTTTGATCATATGTTGTCTTCCATCTATATTATAATGCTGTGTGTTTGGAAACATGAATGAAAATCTTTAAAATTATGTTTAAAATATTTAAAATTATGTTTTTTTATAAAAAAAATAAATATTTAATGTATTTTTTACAACGACCGAGTCATTGAAATCGAGCCGGCCGAGTCATTACCGAGTCGGAGTCGAGTCGGAGTCGATCCTCGGCCGAGTCGGAGTCGGAGTCGGAGTTGTAAAACACTGGTTCAGCAACACCATTCTGCTCAGGAGTATATGCAGTGGTAGTCTCCCTCTTAATGCCAGCTTCTCTGCAAAAGTCTTTGAACTCATTTGATGTCCATTCAGGTGGCATCAATAGGAAGCTCATCAAACTGTGTCGAACATAGTCAAACCTTGACTCAATATAATTTCCAGAACACTGTGATCTTCTTGCTGTACTAACTGACACTGCTTCAGCAGTTATCCTTTTCATCAATAATGAAGGCCTTCAAGTCTGCAGTAGGCCACGCAGTCCAAGACTGATAGAACAACCTATGCTGCTCGCTATGGCCTGCGGCCTAGCCCAGCAGCAAGATAGGCCTATGATCCTCAAACAGTCAGCAACTAATAACATATGCTGATCTGATGACAGTGACTTATCAACCTTGAAACAGTCCTAAGGAACAGCCCTTATCAATGTGCTGTCACCATGCTTCTTTTATTTATAGCAATCGAAACACTGTCCTTCCAGACCTCCTTATACTGTGTATAGGGTCAACAGACTGCGGATTCAGGCCTTCTGAAGCTGCGGATTATGAGTCTCTTTCTTGAGCACTGCTGAGATCACCATCTTGCTGCTCCTCTAACATCATTGCATCACCAAGAACTTCATTGTTGTCGCAATATCTTTTAGTGTATCATTGTTACGCTATGGTTGCCCTTAGGATCTTTGCACCATAAAGATTACGACAACACTTCGCTGTACTGCTTCTTTCATTATACTTAAATTGTAATAATCATGTTATTACTTCTTGTGATCCTTGTCATTGTGACTGCTTCTGAGATCATATTCATGTCGAGATCACTAGATCCGAATACAATGGAGACTATTGATATGGTATATCTCCTTTTTCAGGGATGCCAAGAATCAATGTCATCACTGAAACATACTTCATTAATCTGGTTATGCTGAGACAGTAATATATAGGAAATAGAGATAATATTCAAAATGACCTTCGTTGATCCGAGAGAGTAGATCCATCACTGCTCCCTTCAAGACTGCAGCTCTTGATTTGATTGTCACTGCTCAGATTGCAGTAGACACAGTCATTATTGAAATTCTCTTCAACAAGATTATATGCCGAGACTGATACAGGAATATCTCTGAAAGAGCGGAGATATCTTTATGCTGAGATTGTCATATCAATCTATTCATGTAATGCAGAGACTTTCATTATAAGGATTAGGTCTCTGTTGAGAATCTATATAGCTCAGACCTCACTGCAGTGTCCTTATCCGAGATCTTCATTTCCTTATCCATCCGAGTTTTGTGCCTTTAATTCATAGGTATGCCGAGAGAATATTTAGCCCAGTTCATGGATCAATTCTGCGTCCTCATCATACCTTCGAGTTCTGGTCATGAATGCACCTCATACCCTAACCGAGGTGCAGTCAAATCTAGCTTCTCCATGCGAGATCTAGCATGTGTGATTTCTGCGTTCTAGACTGCAGCTCCACTACTGCTTCATTCCCTTAATAGTATGATTATTATAGTGGACAGAGTTCCGACATTTATCATGTAACTGTTCTTCAAAATATCAGAAGTATCGGAGTTCATATGACTGTCTCCGTGACTGCACATAGGTTTTCACTGCGGCTTCATTAACTGTGCGTATATATATATAGACTGCGGCTTCATTATTCCAGCGTATATATTGTATGGACTGCGGCTTCATTATTCCAGCGTATATATGTATAACCATTCCCAGCGTATAAAGTGGTTCCATATTGCGTATACAACATAAACAATATTGGGTATATGAACAGCGTATCATAACTGTTCTTTATGTCCTGTGTTTACTTATATGCGGCTTCATTATTTCTTCAACTGCGTATTAGTACTCCTCTTGACAGCTACAGGTCTCCTTTTGCACTGCGTCCAGACCTCCTTGTAAGACATGACTGCGGCTTGACTGCAGCTACGTTAGCCTTACTGCGGTTGTCCCTTATATGAACACACGTTAACCTTTAACCTTACTGCGGTTTTTCCTTATATGACTGCGGCTTCCTGCGGTTAGGGCATCACCCTTGGGCCAGCGTATCTGTTGGTTCTCTCCTTCCAAAAACCCAGACGTGGAGAGGAGATCACCTCAAGAATACCTGTTCTTCGATGATGATTGCTATAGATAGAGTTTGTCTTCACCTCAGCTCCGATACCATGTAAAGTTTTGTAGATGTTCTATGCTAAGAGCGATTTCACTTTTCTCACAGCAATCATACAAGTAGATAAGCGAAATGCAGATAGAACATATAAGCAGATCTTACAGAAGACAAATCAGAAACAGGAAAAATGAATGTGTTCGTTTCGGCGGTCAACAGGATGCTTCAACCAGCAAAGTCTCCTTTGGTCAGCCAGCCCAGCATGTGTCACAACAACCCTCCTGGTAGCTCGTACTTTTAGGATGAGAGAGGATGTGAGTTGAGTTGTCTTCAAATTCTCTCCAACTTTTCCTGTATATATATCCATCAATGAGGGTGTGTGACACATCTGTTGGGCATGTGAGCCTACATTACAAAACTGGCTGACCTTGCACATATAATTTATTAAGAATAATAAATTCAAAATATAAGTTCTGCTCATCGGATTAAGACTATTTTTATATGGATTTTACACCTCTCAGAAAGAGGAATCCAACAAAAATATTAGCCTCTTAATCTGAGCATCAGAACATGGAGTTTGGACCTAGTTGTCCAAATTTAACAGTTATAAGTCAAAACAATGGTTTTCATTTAATTAAAAAAACATTATTTTATTGCCTCTTGCCACCAACGGACCAACCACGCACCCAAAATCACGGTTTAGTGCACCCATTGTATGTAAAGAACCCATGGCGCGATTATGGAGTACCGGGTTCTTATAGGACGAACACGATCCTTAAGAGTTCGTTTGGGACGTCCCAGCTCTAGCACCCAGTTCGTGGGGACGAGAACCCCACCCCTGAGTTTGCGAACCCGTGCTTCATAGTAAACTAGCCATCCAAATGTTAGCCAAGTTGATGATGTCATGCTGATGCAGGTCCACTGGAGGGCCATGTTGAGTCCTCTAGGTGCCAAGATGAGAGAGAGAGCTCCATAAATCATCAATCAAAGGATGGCCCATAATTCTCCATGCAAGTCACCATGTGCGGCCCCAACGTGGGTTTGGGGCACAAATGTTGGTCTCAAGGGCGTCCAAATGATATAATAGCATGTATAACGCTCCAAATGAGGGCTCTAATGATGGTGCCTTCCCTCCCATGTCTCAAGGGTGAGATAAACCTCCTTTAGGCCTCAGATCAGTAATCACTCCATAATGGTCTGTCGGTTGGGCACACTAGTCCAAGTGCATCATCTCGCGAATAATGTGGGGCAGTAGACAAACTACTGAAGGTGTTGATGTGCCCATGGTGTGAAATGATTCTGCACATGATGGGAGTCCCATGGCTCTCAACGCATCCCCTGTGGTGTTAATATGATCCTCTGGTGGACATGGACCCCAATTAAGTTTCCCTGCCCACGACGAAACCACCTTCCAATTACAAAGTGAACAATGCGCCTCCTCACCTTCAAGTACGATAATTCATTAGTGCAACTAAGTGAAACAAGCTTGTTTATCAAGGGCCCAGTGAGACTTCATATGTGGTTTCCCTTCCAAATTTGGGGCTTTGAGCTCAAAGTAGTGTCACCTCCCTATATAGGAGTGTGAAGCAACAAAACTTATAGTTTGTTGTCTTTAATGTAAAAAGACACAAAAGGTATTTTGTAATAATAATTTATTATATATAAAAATGTACAAGTGATGTAGAATGTTACAATGAGGACCCGCATAGATACTAGGCAGGTGTCCCTTCACGATTGAGCATGTCTTTTAGACATGCCTTTTCACTTAACTTGATGACTATCTAACATAATCATTATTTGATTATTATCATTTGCATTATTTTGTTATGAATTATATTCATAACATTGCCTTCTTCTTCGAAAATCTTTGTCCTCAAAGCTTATTATTGACCTGCTTTGTCCTCAAGCTTATTGTTGATCTTTTTCTTCATGTTGTGCTTGTTATTTCGACATATGTAATTCGTCATTGGTACGTATAGCTTGTCAAAGATATTCTCTTGGTTTTTTTTATAATAATAATAATTATTATGATTGTGATTTTTTTATTTTTTATATAATTTTTTTATATTAAATAATAATAATAATTTATATTTAATTTATAATTAAAATTATAATATAGTTATATAGTTTATAATTAATATATAACTATGCTAATAGATTATGTGTAATGACCTGTTGACCAACGCAGCGGATCAAAAATTCATTGATCGGCGACGTGAATGCTGACCTGTATCAAACCGATGCAATGTTTGGATGCACTCTTATGAGCAAAATCAGGTGACGGATGGCAAGGTGGACGCAGCGTAGTGGAGAGGTCGAAATCGGTGAGCATGACATGGTCGTTGCTCTGTATCAGCAAGTTCTCGGGCTTTAGACCTCTGTACACAATTCCCAAGTTGTGCAGATACTCCAATGCCAAAGCAATCTCCATTGTCCTTCTCCCTCTCCCTATGCCTCCCCGTATGCCTCTTCCACGACCACGATAGCCTCTGGTAGACTCGTTTCGCGTTTCTCGGTCGACTATTTCAAGTCCGAGAGGCCTTCCATCCAGAAGTCGATGGTTGTACTTTTAGATGGCAGAAATAGCGTCTTTCTTTCTTGCGAAAACAACTTCGACTATGCCCAAGGAGAGCCCCTCTGCATTATAGTGAACTGTTGATTTCTTGAGTATCACTCTCCCGCGTTCTGAAAATAATTCTTCGAGATCGTGATTATCAACTTTATAACTGAGATTTGAGATGTATATCTTCACTGTGCCGCTCTCCACCGCTGCTGATCTCTGCCCATCTCCCACTCTACCATTTAAACGTATCTGAGTGTACCCGTTACTACTTGGAGGTGGTATTTGTCTAGGCTTGATGGGGCGATGAGTAGAGGTGCTTTGGCTTCGTCGCCCTCCACAGTGTCCACAAGGTGGTCATCCCCGCCCTAGTCATCGTTGGGAAGAATTTCTTTTGTTGGCGGTGACCAATTCCCCCAAAGTCATGTCTAACAGACTTTTGTTGTAGCCACTGTTGTTTTCTACCATTGTGTATTTGATATGATATTTATATATTCTTCCTCCTACTCTGCGCAGAGAAAATATCGAGAGAGAGAAATTTAAAGTTCTAAAAAGATGTGTGTTTCAATCAATTTTCATGTAGCCAACTTTTTTCTTTACAACAAAGTGTTCAATTGCATACATCATTGACAGATGGTGGGAAAAAACAAGGAATTTGCAGCCTGCCTCAATCATAGTTCCAAAAAAATCAAAGACAGCAGGAACTTTCACCTCAACCGATTTTGTATACATCTTATTTAAAAATTGATTTTCAAAATGCTTGAGGAGTTTAGCGTCTTCATCAGACTTGCAACCTTTTATGTCTCTTTGGATGGGCCACAACTGAGAAAAAAGTGTGTGCGTTTGTTTCAGACCTTTATCCTCCAAAGAAGGAAAGATATGTTGTCGACACTTCACTGGAAGTTGGGAAAGAATATCTTTCTTTATCCTTTGAATCATCATTTTTTTCTTCATTAAAGCATGCAGCTCTTCATGATTACTAGCTCCTTGATATATTCCAAAATTACCACCCTTGTAGTATCGTTGCCCATATTGGTGAACATCCTTATAAACAGTAGGATCTGAAGCAATTTCTCCTTTCTTCCCACTTCTTACTACGTTGAGTTTCTAGCTGTCTGCGTTTGAGGAATCAGTGCATTCTTGTTGATCAACCAAATTAACTATACATTTCTCCTCATTAGTGAGTGGGGATCAAATTTGCCAAATTCATTTAGGGAAACATTCCGCATAGCTTCAAATGTTTCAAGGTCAACTGCATCATTAACTTCGATTTCCATATCATTTACAGTTTCCTCATTCTCACTATCGGTGTCCATATCATTTATATTCACAGATTTTGTCTCCCTCCAAATCAACAATTTTGATCAATGTTGCAGGAAGCGTCACCCCCGGTTCCAAGGCCCAAAGCGCATCCTGTGCGGATGCGTCCAGGAAGCATCCTCGAAAGCGCGCTTCCAAAATTCGGAAGTGCGCTTCCGCCTGTTTTGGACGCTTCCTGGAAATTTCGGAAGCTTTCCTCCGAAGCGCGCTTCGTACGACGCTTCGGCAGTACGAAGCGTGGCACTTCGGAGGGCGAAGCGTACACTTCCCATACGCTTCCGTACGATTCCGGAAAAGCGCCACGCTGTTTAGAAAATCGTTTTTTTTTTTTTTTTTTTTTTTTAGGTGAGTTTGCTTGTTGGGGGTGGGTCCACCTTGGGTTAGGGTGAGGAATGAAGGCAAAAAAAATATAAATATAGCAGATGCTCCCTCATGGTAATGTTAAATTCTTAAAGTAAAAGTGACATTCTCCTTTATTTTTCATTTTCATTCTTTTACTTAAATTTTTAACATTACCATGAAATGACTTGGGATGTTTGAGAGTGGTTCCAACCTCATTGGACTTCATAAGGAGAAAATAGAATTTCATATCCTATTCAAAATTCAGCAGAATTAACAGTTTTCAGGAATTCAGGATCAATGGGATTGTGGCATTTAATTAGATTATATCAAGTATGAAGGTATGCGATTAGCATTTAATCAAGAGCACCAAGCCCTATATGTACCCTAGTGTTGGTGGTGTTAATTGTTGAACTCCTTTGTCACGCGGCATGCCCTTAGCAAAAGTTTACCTTTCAATGAAGTCAAAATCATCAATCAAGCATGTTAAGCTTTTTCTACCATATTTTAAGTCTTGAATTAGATAGTTTGATCAAAATTAGGCAATGTTGATTAATATCCCTAGACAGTCGAGGTAGAGGCAAAGGCTAGACAAGAGGAGCAGAATCTAGATTCTAGATGGTTGATGCATCTAAATGGTTGATGCTCGAATAATTAATCATTAATGTACAATGGATGCTATATCTATCTTGATTTATGCAAAAATATGCATGTTTTCATGTCTTCTAATTTGGTATTTGGGATGTTTGTTTTGAGTATAAATGTAAAAAAATAAAAAAAAATAAAAATAAAAAAAAATATATATATATAAGATATATGTAGCAGACGCTTCGCTTTCTAGATTTTTGGAAAATGACACTTCCGCGTCCCCGCTTCCAAAAAACGTCTCCGCTTCGTGCAACATTGATTTTGATATCTTCCCCTTCACCATCAATGGCATTGTTTCCTCCACTTTTACTGTGTGAACTCATATATTCCTGATCATCCCCTTCATCATCTATGGACATATTTCTTCCATTGGTACTCTCTGCAACCACATCTTTCTCTCCATTATCAAAATCAACCACATTCACTTCCTTTTCATCATCAAAATGAGTAATCTTCACATCTTCATCATCAACAACTCCATTTACATCCTTAAATTCATTTCTTCCACTTCTTATCTCTCTATTCATTTCATTTTCCTCTTTATCACCATTATCTACATCGTCATCTTGATCTATATCATCCTCACCCACATCAAGATTGTTGATTTTTGGGTAGCATCGGATGTGCTCTTGCTTCGAAATTTTGTGGAGGGGCTAGAACACATGAGATCTCCAAGACCTAGAAATCGTTTGGTGAAATTCCACCCGATTGTATTTTATTAAAATAATTAATATTTTTAATGGGGTTCCTAAGTCTAAGCTTAGGAAAATTTAAATATTAATGGGTATTAATGAAAATATGGGTGAGAAGCTTCTAAGAGACGAGGATCAAGTCTAATTTAATCTTAGTCCTTGATTAGAAATTAGATCACAATCATTGATTTCTCAACAGGAAAAGTATAAACGAAGGCTTGGGGTCAGTTGGAGAAGACACACCGAGAGATTAAGGAAATCGATTTTCTAAGGTGAGAAGTTCTCAGGTGGAAAATCGATTGGGGAGATCTTGCAGTTGAGGGGCAGGGATAGTTCGGGAATACTGACAGAGAGGCAGAGAGAGCTTGTGGAGGCAGTGCAGTAGCCAAGAGAGCTGACGTTGGGCCAGTCTGGGTCCACGTTGCCTTGACGCAGAGCCAAAAGGGCCAGCATAGAGGCAAAAAGTTGCCTTCCATGCAGAGAGTCAGAACTGTCGGGAACAGCTATATAGATAGGGTAAAAACGTGTGATTCCAAGTTGTTGATCCAAGAGAGAAGTGTGATATTGCTATATATAGGATGCGCCCTAGAAGCGCTGATACAGAGCCTCAGAGAGCTCCATGCAGGCCCACGTAGTTACTACGAAAGGGCAGCACAATTGTCGCCGGGGACAGCCAGTTTTGCTGCCAGAATCTGCCAGGTAAAGTGGGGTAAAACTCACTCAGGTTTTCCACCATTGTATTTCTCTGTCACTGGTTTGTCGGGAGGGAAACAAGCATTTGTATTCAAAAATACTGCTTCATAATAGAAAACCCTCATAGTTGTTGCACCGGTTTTCCCACATTGGGTTTTTCCGGGGACGTTTAGTCCAAAACTATGTTGCACGAAACTTCTAGGAACCCGATGTTTCGAGCCGTACCCATATCCAAAACTTCAAAACTTAGACGAAACTTGACCGAAACTCGACCATCGTGTAGTCATCTACGAGAGTTAATATAGACTTGGTTTTCCTTCTGAATTGTCATCTATCGGTCTTATTCCCTTTTTACTTGCAAGATAATATGTGATTCACTTATTTATAACTTTTTTTCTATATATATATATATATATATATATATATGACGTTTCAGTGGGCGTTTCGGCTGACGTTTCCATTTTGGGGAGGTGACATTTCTAAACGAACCCATTTCGAAAACTCTGAAACGTTTCAGCGTTTTGTGCAACTTAGGTCCAAAATAAGTGTGTCCTTTGTGTGTTTGTCTCATTTATTTTTCAGTACTTGATCTGTATATTGGTGTAGGTTGTAGTGTATTTACATTAATATTTTCCAAATATTTCTGAAAATAGCTTGTTAAATGAAGAACACAAGTAGGTAATGCAAATCGGTTTACTGCAGTAGGATTTCTAACTTGTTCGATTCATAAATTTTCACATGGTATTAGAGTGATTGCAGATCAAGGAGCACTGAAGCCATCGGCGAAAGAACAAGAGAAAATATGTGCAAAGGCAGTTGTCCCGTGAGACAGTGCAGTTTCTGGCCGAGAGAGCAGAGGAGGGTTGACGCAGTCACCAAGGGAGGCTTACACAGAGCTTGCGTTAGCCTGATTGGGTGACATTGTTGTTGCAGAGGGCAGCGCAGTGATTGTTGAGCCAACGCAGAGACTGTTGAGTCTCGTTTTTCCGGTTGCCATGGCTAGAGGTGCAGCGCAGATTTCATTTGGAGTTGCTGGTGGGGTGTTGATTCTGTTGGTGCAGAACAGTACCTAGTGGGACAGAAGCAAAGTAGAGGGAATCAGTTCCTCAGAAGATTTCTTGCCAAGAAATCTAGATCCAGCGTTGAGCAACAACAAAGAGAGATTAGAGAGGAGTGGTTCGACAGTGGTTGGCAGAAAGATTTTCGTGAAGGAAATCAAAATTCAGAGGGAGCTTGTTCGTTAGAGGATTTCTAGCGCCAAAGAAATCAAGATCCAAGTTTTGCTAGGGAAGCAGCGAAAGAGGGAGAAGAGAACTAGTTTGACATTCATTTGAGCATAGATGGTCATTAATGTTCTAAGGGATCAGGACAGGTTGGATGGAGAATCCAACTTCGTCATCTGGAAGGCCAGGATCCTAGCAATTTTGGATAAAAATCACATCAAGGATTATGCCTTGAAGACGGTTGTTGTTCCAATTGATGTTGTTCCTCTCAAGAAGTACAAGGAGGCTCAGGCAGAAGCAAGTGCATGGACGGGGTCAAGGATCATGTGATCCCACATATTGTTGAGAAAGACACAGAGGGGAAATGTGGGATGCCTTGACCACTTTGTACGAGGGAACTTTTGTTCAGCGGAAGATGTTGCTTAGGAGTCAACTGAGACAGTTTCAGATGCAGAAGCGAGAAGAAATTGATCCCTTCCATCTCAGGTTGCAAGGGATTCGCGAATAGCTAACTTTCGTAGGGGCTACACCAGATCCTGAATTTATGGTCAGGACCGCCCTGAATGCAGTCATTGAAGACCGGGAAACCTTTGTCCAAAGCATCTTGGGCAGGGCTTCTCTTCCCAGTTGGGAGGAGATGTGGGCAGCTCTTTGACAGGAAGAGATCAGACGATTGACCAAGGCGGGAAGCAGCAACAAAGGGATCAAAGTCAAGAAGGACGAAGAGGAGGATGCAGCTCTCACATCAGTGGGATAGCAAGGGCAACAGAAGAGAAAGAAAAATGACATATCCAAAGTCAGATGCTTCAGATGTGGAGAAATGGGTCATTTCGCCATGCAATGCCCTTGAAAGAAGGGCAAAGAAGACAAGTCTAACTCAAAGGTTGCTCCAGCGCAAGCTGACAAGGATGACGATGAGGATTGCGCCATGAGTGCTCATGCACCTCTAGAGAAGAGGTGGGGTGATATTGAGTTGTAGTCGAGAGGACTATAGACGAGGACAGGGTCCTTGAGGTGCCCAAACTCTTGGATCACATACGGTTACGGGAGCCCTTAATGGCAGTAGTAGAATGACGGGAGTCAGTTGGTATGAGGGATGATGGAGCAACAGTGGCAGAACTAGAGTGCTAAAGTCTGAAGCAATGCAGTGGAATGTTACAGCAATGCGAAAGGCACAGAGCAGATACAACAGCAGCACAGTAGCATCAGAGGTAGCTTCAGCATCAAGGGGCATCTAGACTGACCAGCATGTCAGCTTTTGAGTGGCTTTTCAGTTGCTTACTTCTCTGCAATTGAGTTGCAGTGCAACAATTAGCAGTGGCAGTGCTATGGGTAGCATGATGCAGCATATTGAGAGGGAGTTGCAGTATGGATGCAGCAGTGACAGTGCCAGTGTCATGGTAAGTAGTACAAATTGCAGCAACGCAGTGAATGAAGGGCAGCAAGCCGAGCATCAACAGCGCAGAGGATCAATGTCGTGGATCAATGTGATACTTCTGTTGGGAACTTGGGAAGTATTGGTAGAGCACATTCCTTGCTAAGAGGGAGTGTTGATTTTTGGGTAGCATTGAATCTTCTCTAGCACCAAAATTTTGTGGAGGGGCTAGAACACATGAGATCTCCAAGACCCAGAAATCGTTTGGTGAAATTCCACCCGGATTGCATTTTATTAAAATAATTAATATTTTTAATGGGGTTCCTAAGTCTAAACTTAGGAAAAGTTAAATATTAATGTGTATTAATGAAAATATGGGTGAGAAGCTTCTAAGAGACAAGGATCAAGTCTAATTTAATCTTAGCCGTTGATTAGAGATTAGATCACGATCGTTGATTTCTCAACAGGAAAAATATAAAGGAAGGCTTGATGTTAGTTGAAGAAGAAACACAGAGAGATTGACGAAATCGATTTTCTGAGGTGAGAAGTTCTCAGAAGGAAAATCGATTGGGGAGATCTTGTAGCTGAGGGGCGGGGATAGTTTGGGAATATTGGCAGAGAGGCAGAGAGAAGCTTGTGGAGACAACGCAGTAGCTAGGAGAGTTGACGTTGGGCCAGTCTGGGCTCACGCAGCCTTGACGCACAGCCAGAAGGGCTAGCGCAAAGGGAGAAAGATGTCTTCCACACAGAGAGTCAGAACTGTCGAGAACTACCAGAATAGCCAGGAAAGCTGAAACAGTGGGCAGAAGAGCTGACGCAGAGCCTTAGAGAGCTCCACGTAGGCCCACGCAGTTATTGTGAAAGGGCAGCGTAGTTGTAGTGGGGAACAGCCAGTTTCATTGCTGGATCGGTCGGAATCTGCCAGGTGAAGTGAGGTAAATCTCACTCAGGTTTTCCGGCATTGTATTTCTCTGTCGCTTGTTTGTCGGGAGGGCAACTAGCATTTATATTCATAACTACTGCTTAATAATAGAAAACCCTCAGAGTTGGTGCACTGGTTTTCCCACATTGGGTTTTTCTAGGGACGTTTAGTCCAAAATAAGTGTGTCCTTTGTGTGTTTGTCTCATTTATTTTTCAATACTTGATCTGTATATTGGTGTAGGCCGCAGTGTATTTACATTAATATTTTCTGAATATTTATGAAAATAACTTGTTAAATGAAGAACGCAAGTAGGTAATGCAAATCAGTTTACTGCAGTGGGATTTTTGAATTGTTTGATTCAGAAATTTTCACAAAGATCAATTGCATCTAGATCCTCATCTTGATCGATATCATTTTCATATTCATCATCATCTATTACATCTTCTTCTCTTGCTTCACCCTGTTTCGTTTCTTCATTGTCGCTATCTTCTTTCTTATTATTGATTTCCTTTAGACATGCTTTAACTTCTGCATATGATTTTTCACATTGCTGAAGTTTTTCTTGAATTTTACTAAACTGCTCAATGAATTTAGGACATAAACGTAATGGCATATTGTGTGGCGAACAACGTTCAAAGACTCGCATGGTTATATTGTGTGACGGATAATGTTCAAAGTCTTGCATGGCTCTAATACCACTAAAACAACAAAACTTATAGCTTGTTGACTTTAATGTAAAAATACACCCATGCAATAACTATAAATTCTTGTCGGTATCGAGCTGGAGTAATTTGTTCCTCTTGACTTATAGCTTGTTGTCTTTAATGTAAAAATACACAAAAGGTATTTTGTAATAATAATTTATTATCTATAAAAATGTAAAAGTGATGTAGAATGTTACAATGCCCCGCATATATACTAGGCAGGTGTCCCTTCACGATTGGGCATGTCTTTTAGACATGTCTTTTCACTTAACTTGATGACTATTTAACATAATCATTATTTGATTATTTATCATTTACATTATTTATATTTATTTTATTTTGTTATGAATTATATTCATAACAGAGTGGTTAATAAACAACCATATTAGGTGTTCCCAACCCCTAAGGGGAAAGACAGGTCCAAGTTACATCCTTCAATTGATAGGCATCATGTGAATAATGATAAGATGGATGGGGACACAGGGTCTCAAGGCCAAATGCCATGGGTACAAGGGTGGAAATGATGAGGAATGCCCACATATTGGGCATACAGATGTAGGAGGGAGCAATCATGGATACATGAGTTACCCCAACCTTTGTTTTTCCATCCTTCTTCATTTTCCTTTTGCCTTTTCTTGATTATTTTTTGTATTATTTCTCGGGGCTCCAAGAAATGAGAACATGTTGTGTATGATGTAATCAGTTATTACCCCCTTAAGGTGGGGCAATTCATCACCCACCAAGGGTTGGGATGTGCATGGATTCCTTAATGATGTGGAGGGAACTCATGGGCTCTAGGAACTAGAGTGATGGCCATAATGATAAGGGGTAGAACTCATGTTTGGCTTTTGCCCGTGTGCTATTTTAATGTCTCAACCATCTTTTGCATTTTATAATATTTTTTTCTTTGTTTCTTGCTTGTGGCCATGATATGCTTTTAACTTTATTTTCACTGCATCAACCTCTGAGGCAGCATTTCCAAGCCCGACCCAAATGTGTGGACAAGGGGAGGGGGTGTGCCAGTGCCTTGTCGACCCAGTGGACATGTGGACCCAAAGAAGGAAGATCATGAAATAGGGCTTGTAATGTGCGGAGGGGAGTGAGAAATGTTGAACGGGAAAACGAGACTGCGCTTCCAAAATCAGGGTTTCCCAAGTAGTGTCCTTCCTAAAGCTATAGGCCAATAGGGGAGATCCCACAGGACTAGGGTTGAAGATTAACCCCTCATTCAAGATGAGGGAACAAGGCGCTGGTCAAAACCCTTCCTTCTTCTAGGTCACCCAATAATCCATGCCCAAACTGCCCAATGAAAAACAAGCATAAGCACTCGATTTCAAAATGAAAAACGTATCTTCCGGATTGAATTTCCCAACTTCGAACATATGCTCTTGACAAATGGGCAAGGGGAGATATGACTGATTCAGGGAGCAGAGATCAAATGGCACAATGCATCGGCTACATCAATGGCTGTCAGGGTCTATTGGCTGCTGGCTAGAGAGATGCCTAGGAGAAAAATTCTCCTATGGAGTCACCAACTTTTGGCGGGTAACAAGCCCCTTTCATTAAAGAAGGCCAATGTGACTGTTGAAGCAAAGTTGCAATCGCAGAGAAACAATGGCAACTAAACAATCCTCCTAAGCATCTTCTCCACAAACATGTGTTCAAGAAGATGAAAGCATTAGCAGAGAAGAGTCCAGACAGAGGCAGCAGCAATTCCACCCTTCACCATCAATCTGATACCATTATCATGGAAATATGCAATCTGGTCTGTGCTTTTTATTATGAAGACACCTCAAATTCAAATTCAAATTGAAGGGCTTTACTGCTAATTTTTCTAAGAGAAAGATATCAGCATAAACATTAACATTATAAATGATTTTGGTAATTCGTTTTGTATGGCTTTAAATCATAAAAAAGAGCCAAGGACTGTTCTTCATGCCTGGCAAATTTATCAGTAGTAAAGCAACCACAAAATATATAGATGCATGCAGTGGTATAACGCTAATCTTCTTTGGCAAAGTCAATCAGAAGGCCAATACATGATTGTCATGGCCAGAACTGTCAATTTGTACATTCATTTTGTATTAAGAACAAATCTTTTTACTTGTCAAAAAGGAAAGGTCTGCATAGCCACACATTTATGTAACAAATATCTACATATAGTTTACCAGGTTTCTCTAAGCTAATATTGCCAGTGAAGCATTGCAAGTGTCTCAAAACCCAAAGTAGACAAATATCAAGAATTTACAATGAAGTGGCACAATACAGTTGACTTTATTCTAGCATCAATTTCATTAATATCACAATAAACAAAAAGCTCAGAAAGCATCACACATCTTCAAAGCATAAATACTACCAATCTCACAATAGATGAAAACTCAAATATGATCACTCATAATTCATTAGCTTGCATTTTTTAAATTGCAGACAATAGGATTCTAAGGGGCAAAATAAGCATACCTAAAATCCGATCCCTCATAAACCGGGACCTCTGTAGAATTAAACTGATGAGTGTCAAAAGGAATTGATCTTATGAGTCCAAAAAAGCTAGCAAAGCCTTCTGGATTTAAACACTGTTGCCTTTCATCTTCTGAAGCAAGTTGAAAACTTAAACATAGATCTTGATCATGGTATAAATCCAACTGCCACTCCCCTACAAGAACAATAAGCATATCAATTAACACAGACTACAACATTGGATATATAACAGATAAATTGTTCAACCAGTTAGCAACATCTTCTTAAATGCTAGTTGTAAATACAGCTTTATATCTTGAGATTAATGTACGTAAGTGTGCAAGACAGTGAAAACAATCTACTATGCAAGTTAAACAATATTAAGTCTTCACGTACTGTAATCAAACAACAGTTATCGTATGATGTGCAAGACAGTGAAAACAATCTACTATTGCAAGTTAACAATATTTTAAGTCTTCACGTACTGTAATCAAACAACAGTTATCGTATGATGTAAATTATTTTCCTTATGAAATCAGAACTAGAGGTTTCATGAAATCACAATTTTCAAAAAGAAAAAATATAAAATTTACAATAAGAAAATTAATATCTTCACCAGATCACAATAAAATAAAATAAAATACAAGAGAAAATTACGGAAAGAAAATTAACAAATCACCCAAACTTCATGATTGCCTCATGGCCTCATCAGCCAAGGCAACCAACTTGAGTAGAACAAAGATGGCTTAGGATACATTATTACCTTGCTAGAGGATGAGATTAGGTTCATTTGGTTCTTTTTTCCTTTTTGAATTAATGTCCCTCAGCATCAGGGAAGAAAATTAAGAAAGTAATAAGAATAGGCGATAGTTGAATTCAAAATTTGAACCTACTAAACTGATAGGCAGCCTCATGGCCTATGCTTTTTCTACTTTACTTCCAAAAGAACCTAGGTCACCCAAACAGGTTAAATACTCGGATATTAAACAGGAGAAAAAAGTAGGAGGTAGTAATAGCAGGTTGCTGTTGGATTTAAGTTGGATTGTCCAAAATATGTCCCAATTCTAATGAAATTTTGGTTCTTTGTAAGCAGTTTGCCATATTTATCATCGATGTTGTTCAACTGGGGATGTACAGCTTGTCAAGAACAGAGGCACAAAGCAGCCAATCTGTTGCTGGTCATACTGTATAATGTACCCTCACAATCCACAATGTTTCCTCTGACCTTAAGGTCCTTTCAGCTCATCATTAGATTCACTAATATCTGCAGTGGACTAACAGAGAGAGCTATCTGAGGGTTTTCTTATTAAGCAATATCAGAGTACAATCTAGGTGCCGAAACTGGCCTACCCAACAGTGAATTTCCTTAGCAGCTATGCCTCACAATTTGAGAGAAATCTCCTGGCTGAAACCCCGGAAAACACTTCCGGCAGCTCCTCAGCACAAAACTGCTCTACAACCCTAGCGTCTGCCCAATCTGGACTGCGTAAGCCCCTCTCTATCTCACGCTGGCCCTGCATCAACCTTTCTTGGCCTGCGTCAGCCCCAGGAGGTCCTGCGTCAACTTTTTGGGCCTCTGCGTCAAACACGTTGACCTCTTTGGTGCTCTGCACAGCACTTGGCTACCTCTGCGTGGCCCTACATGAGCCCTTGCTGGCTCTGCGTCACTCGCCTTGGCTGCTGCGCTGCTCTCCCGGCACAATCTCTGCCTTCTCTGTTTCTCTGTACTCAATGCCCCTCAGCTGCTCTCTCGATCACTGATTCTAACTTTCTTAGCAAACCCCGCTCTAGAGAATAGAATGACTAATCACTCTAATGTGTTCTCCAAGTGACCCTCAAGCCTCCTCTTAAACTTTTCCTATTGACATATCAACAGCCGAGATTAAGTCCCTAATCAACGGCTAAGATTAGATCTGGCTTGATCCATGTCTTTTGAACCCTTCTAACATAGATTCATATTAATACACATTAATATTTTATTTTCCCTAAGTCTAAACTTAGGGACTTTATTAAAAATATTAATTATTTTAATATCTCCTGTCTGTTTAGAATCTGCCCATACCCTTTCTGGGTATTGGAGATCTCATGTGCCCCAACTTCTCCACCAAATTTTGTGGCTGGAGCACATCCGATGCTACCCCAAAGCAACACTCCCTCTTAGCGAGGATTGTGCTCTAGCAATACTCCTCACTGAGTATTACTCTGATCATCTGGCATCGGTACCTATGTTGATGCTAGGCCTTCCTGCCCAACATCCTCTGCACTGCTGCATCCTGTACTGTTGCCCATGGTTCTGCCACTACCATTGCTGCATTTGTACGACAGCTCCCTCTGCATCCGTGTTGTTGATGGTCCTTTCTCCTAGCACTGCATCCGCACTACACCTCCTCTCATCAAGTTGCATCGCGCTACTCACTGTTGCACTGCAACTCAGTTACTGAGAAGTAAGTAACTGACCTCCCTGTTGGGCTAGAAACACCCACTGATGTTGAAGCTCCCTCTGCCGCTCCATCTGCATCCGTCTCTACACACATCAGCTAGTCCTACTACTCCTCATCGGGGCTCCCGTAGCAAGGTCTAATGCAAGAGGCTGGGTACCTCGAGGATCCTGCCCCTCATCACCTGTAGTTCGCCTGACTACAGCTCGATGTCCCCCACTTCCGCTCAAGTGGTGCGTGTGCACTCATGGCACAGTCATCATCTGTCAAAACTTCTTTCTCTGCCCATGCTGGCACTGCCTTAGTCTCAGAAGACTCTCCCTTACTCTTCTTTCTTGGGCACTAGGTCGCATAATGACCCATATCCCCACAGTGGAAGCACTTGATCTTGGAGAGATCTTTCTTCTTCTGCTTCTCCTGCTTTCCCTCAGATGCTAGGGCCACATCCTCCTCCTCTTGCTTAACCTTGATCCCTTTGTTGTTGCTACCTGTCTTCGACTGCCGTTTGATCTCTTCCTGGAGAAGAGCTGCCCACATCTCGTCCCAAGGTGGGAAAGTTCCTCTGCCCAAGATACTATAGACAAACACTTCTCAATCTTCTAAGACAACATTCAGGATTGTCCTCACCATAAGCTCCTGATTCGGTGTTGCTCCTATAGCAGTCAACTAGTCCCGGATCTCATTCAGTCCTCCGAGGAAGGTGTCAATCGATTGACCCTTCTTCATTTGATACGACCTCATCTGGTTCTCAAGCAACATTCTTCTTTGCATAGAAGTATGGTGGTATAGGTTATTGAGAGCCTCCCACATCTCAACTGTCGTTTCCTTCTCGGCTATATGTGGTACCACATGACCCTTGACCCCGTCAAGGATAATGTACTTGGCCCTCGCCATCGCCTCTTCATACTTGTCGTTATCATTGGGGTCGACTGGGATAGCTATAACCTTCAAGGCGAAGTTCTTGACACGATTCCTGTCAAGCACTGATAAGATTTTGTCCTTCCAGACTGCGAAGTTCGATGCTTTGTCCAATCTATCTTGGTCTCTTAACCCGTTTAGTGTCATGATGCTCCTCTACTTCCCTCCTGGAAGTTCTCTGTTCAACTCTTCCGAGTCTCTACTTCCCGTCTAGAAGTTCTCTTCTGGACTCCCTCTGAGTCCTCATTTCCCTCCTAGAAATCCTTCTACCGCTTGTCGAGATGCCCCCTACTCTGATCGTCTTGTGTAACTACACTGATGATCCAGGTTCCTCGGCTGGAAACCCTCGGTAACAACTCCTCTAGCCCTGCTCTGTCAGGTACTGTTCTGACTACAGTACCTCACCATCTCCACTCTGCAATATTTTTGCAGCCTTCTAGACTCCAGCAACTGTCTCTCTATGAACTGCGTCAGCCCCTCTCTGCCTCACGTTGGCTCTGCATCACCCCCAATGGGTCTACATCAGCCCTGGGATGCCCTGCGTCAGCCCCTCTGCCTCACACTGGCTCTCCGTCACCCCAGATGTGTCTACGTCAGCCCTGGGATGCCCTGCGTCAGCCCTCTGGCCCTCTGCGTCCGCAACGCTGGCCTCTTTAGGGCTCTGCGCAGTTCCCAGCGTCTTCTGCGTGGCTCTGGCTGGCTCTGCGTCACACTTCCTTGGCTTTTGTGCTGCTAGAAATAGCTTCGGTCACCTTAGGACAGCTGTTTTTTGCTACTATTGCTCCGCTCAACTGATGTCTCTTAGTCCTCCTATGATTTGCAATTACGCTCTGATACCATGTTAAAGTTTCTAAGTTTACTTAGTTTAGAAACCCTTCATGCAATTTTTCTGATTTATTCCTACCTACTTGTTATTTTTCTTTAACAGGTTATTTACAAATTAAATACTGAAAATAAACACCAGTGCATGCTCAACATATTACAGATCAGCAACTAAAAGAAACAAGAACAAACACACCACATGACACCATTATTTTTGGACCAATGTCCCCGGAAAAACCTAATGCGGGAAAACCGGTGCAGCTATCTGAGGGCTTTCTTATTAAGCAATATCAGAGTACAATCTGGGTGCCGAAACTGGCCTACTCAACAGAGAATTTCCTTAGTAGCTATGCCTCACAGTTTGAGAGAAATCTCCTGGTTGAAACCCCAAAAAACCCTTCCGGCAGCTCCTCAGCACAAAACTTCTCTGCAACCCTAGCGTTTGCACAATCTGGACTGTGTCAACCCCTCTTCTTCTCACGCTGGCCCTGCGTCAGCCTTTCTTGGCCTACATCAGCCCCAGGAGGCCCTGCGTCAGCTTTTTGGGCCTCTGCGTCAAACACTCCATTAAAAATATTAATTATTTTAATATCTCCCGATCTTTTTAGAATCTGCCCAAACCCTTTCTGAGTATTGGAGATCTCATGTGCCCCAACCTCTCCACCAAATTTCGTGGCTGGAGCACATCCGATGCTTCCCCAAATCAACAAGTACATCATCCGACGTGTGGTAGATAGACAGCGAGGCTTCCCACCATATGACAGGTGCACGAGAGTTCTTTTTAGAGCTTGCAGAGAAGGCACTTGATATTGAGATTGTACTAGGAGATGACCGCACAGTGAGAGTTGTTGGTATGGGTCCTGTGACCTTTGAGAGGGTGTCTTTGCCTCCTTTGAAGGTCATGGATGTTTTGTATGTTCCATGGATGAAGAAGAACTTGATTTCAATGTATGCTATGGAGAAGGGGTTTGACGTCACCTTCTCAGGAGGGTAGGTATTGATGCATCCCAAGGGAGCTTACATCACTTCGTCCAAAGTGATTGGAGTCTGCTCTGGGAAATTATACAGGTTCAGTTTACAGTCGGTAGGAGCATTGGTGAGTAGCCAATCTGGTAGCACTCACACTAGTACCACCAGTAAGAGAGACTTGTGCAAGTTATGGCACCGAAAGATGGTGCATATGCATCATGGAGCTTTGAGAGTACTGAGGGAGATCACTACTAGAGTTCATGATTTCAGTGTCGAGTGTTATGAGGTCTGCAGAGGGTGTGCTTTGGGCAAGTACACCAAGTTACCATTCCCAGCGAGCGACAGCAAATCTACAAGTATACTAGACTTGATCATACTGATGTTAGTGGTCGTATGTCTCATGTGCCTTTGGGTGGTTATGAGTATTATGTTATATTCATTGATGACTACTCTAGGAGGACTTGGGTATATTTCCTGAAGACCAAGGGTGAGGTCTTTAGTCGCTTTAAAGCAGTGTTACGAACATCTTGATAACATCCCGATTTTATCTCGAAATCACGATTTTTTGGCCTAGCCGATGTTTGCCGATTTTTAAAGATATATTTATGTTATCTTAATTTTGTCGATGTTTGCCGATTTTTTACCAATATTTTCCAGATTTTTTGGTTGTTTGGACCATTGTCGATGTTCACAACATTGCTTTAAAGAGTTCGAAGCTCTTGTGGAAAAGCAAACAAGTAGGAAGATTTGGGTCTTCAGGTCAAACAATGGTGGTGAGTACACCGATGGTGGGTTTTCTAACTTATGTGCACATGAGGGCATTAATAGAGAGTCCACAGTTCCTTAAGCCCCCGGCAGAATGGGGTGTCTGAAAGGAAGAACAGAGCTATTGTCGGGGCTGCTAGAGCGATGATTCATGATCAGGAGTTGCCTTTGTTTTTGTGGGCTGAGGCCTGCAACATTGTTGTTTATCTTCAAAACAGGAGTCCTCACAGAGTATTGAGGAATATGACTCTGGAGGAGGCTTTCACTGGAGAGAAGCCTCATGTGGCACATCTTCGTATCTTTGGATGTCTCACATATTCTTATATCCCCAAGGAGCAGAGAACGAAGCTGGAACCCATGGCAAAGAAGGGTATCTTTATGGGTTACAGCGAGTTTTCGAAGGCCTATCGGATCTTCATTCCTTCTAAACGGAGAGTGGTGATTAGGAGGGATGTGAAGTTCGAGGAGGAGAGGGCCTATTAGAAATCACGGGAGTATGATGAGAGAGAGTCACAGACTTCTCCTCAACAGGGAGGTCAGGTACAGGGAGCAAGACCTCAGGGTTCTAGATCGACTGGTACAGGCACACCAGTGGCAAGTTCACATAGCACTTCTTTAGGGAGTCCACTGGTACAGAGTTCACATGGCACTTCAGCTGACATAGGCACAAGTGCCAGTACAGGTTCTTCGGGGACAAGTGCTAGTACAAGCACACCAAGGTTAGTTGGCATACCTTCAGGTTCACCAAACTAGGGGGCAGAGGATGAGGTTCCCTATGGGGAAGCTTCTTCAGGGAAGAGGAGGCCCAAGTGGCCTCAAGACACCTTGAAGGAAGCGGAGTTCGTTGGTCCTCCGAAGAGGGTGAATAGGGAGAGTGTGCCACCTAAGCGGTTTTGCAGTTATGTAGCCAAGGCTACAAGCATTGTTGACTCTGAGCCTACTATGTATGAGGAGGTTGCCAACCAGGAGGTATGGAGAGAGGCTATGGTGGAGGAGCATGCCTCTATCATTAAGAACAATGTCTGGGAAGCGGTGCCTAGGCCTGAGGGCAATTCAGTTGTGACTTTCAGGTGGTGGCTCTACAAGATCAAGCATGTTGCAAATGGCAGCGTTGAGAAGTTCAAGGCGAGGTTTATGGCTAGAGGATTCTCACAGATAGAGTGAGTTGATTATGATGAGACCTTCGCTCCTGTAGCTCGGTACACTTCTATCCGGTCCCTTATTTCTATTGCTGTAGAAACAGGTTGGCAGATCCCTCAGATGGATGTGAAGACCGCATTTCTGAACGAAATTATAGAGGAGGAGGTGTATGTTGAGCAACCACAGGGCTTTGAGGTACTTGGGCAGGGAACCCATGTATGTCAGTTGAGGCGAGCACTCTACGGACTTAAGCAAGCTTCGAGAGCTTGGTATTTGAGGATTGATACTTACTTGCAGCATATGGGTTTCACGAACACTGCTGCAAATCCGAACCTATACTACCTATACTACAATGTTGTAGGCTAAGTTGCATGAAACGGGGAAACGGTTACGAGTTTCGACACAGGCACGGGTACAAAACGTGACCCCCCCAAATTTTGGAAATGGGGAAATGCAATATATATATATATATATATATATTAGGACATTTAAGAAATATGTGCAATCATAAAGCATATATGATACATTCTAATTTATTACATTATGATTAAATTGTCAATTGTCAATGCATAAACTATAAGTCTCTAAATTTACATAACATTCACTCATGAATGATCACATAATGAAAATAGCAATATCCAAAATCAGCCACGAGAAATTTCTAATTTCTTGTCTCGTGCTTGATTGGGAGTCTCCTCCTACATAGTCGAACAACCTTAGTGCTCTTGATTAAATACAAGTTCTATACCCTAGTACCCTACGTGCTCTTGATTATTGGGAGTCTCCCCTGCATAGAGGGCGTGGTTGTCTTGATTAAATACAAGTTCCATACACTAATACATGACAAAATCCAATGGAAACATTGCAATCCCCCCAATCCTGAAATCCTGAAAAACAGATAAGTCTACTGGATTTTGAGTGAGATCTAAGATTCTATTTTCTCGATATGAAATCCAATGAGGGCAAAACCACTCTCAAACATCCTGAGTCATTTCATGGTAATGTTAAAAATTTAAGTAAAATTATGAAAATGAAAAATAAAGGAGAATGTCACTTTTACTTTAAGAATTTAACATTACCACGAACTACATATCAACACTAGGGCCATAGGCTTGAACATTAGGCTGCCCCACTCAAAAAATCCTCTTTTTTATAACTTGAGAGGCATCTAGAAGCATCCAAAAGATATTTTAGTCGCCCAATAGAAATTAGAAGCAAAAAAATTTAAAGAAATACAAGAAAAAGTCACGTTAGAAGAGGAAACTCCACCGTACGGCCTAGAAATGCGTTTCCGACCATACTGGCCACATTTCCTCCTCGAGAAATGGGCCAATACGGCCAGAAACGAGTTTCCAGGCCGTACGATAAGAGTTTCCTCGTTTTCGTTTCGTTTCCAGCTGAAAACGGACCCTTCTCCAACGTTTCCTGCAACTTAGGTTGTAGGGGATGATCTACTCATTCTTGTGTTGTATGTTGATGACTTGTTCATTACTGGGACAGAAAGACTGATTAGTGGTTGCAAGGAGGATCTTGCTATGGAGTTCAAGATGAAGGACATTGGGAGGATGCATTACTTTTTGGGGCTTGAGGTGTGGCAGGAGGAGGGGCATATCTTTCTGGGGCAGGGGCAGTATGTTGTGTGTGGATGTGTTGAGCAGATTTCACATCGCAGACTATAGACCCATGTCTACACCTATGATCACCAACTGGAAGAAGCTTCATGCTTCAGATTCTAGTTTGGTGGATCCCACATTGTATAGGCAGCTTATTGGGTCCTTGATGTATCTGGTCAACACTAAGACAGATATATGCTTTGCAGTGAACACACTTAGCCAGTTCATGGTTGAGCCCAAGAAGGTGCATTAGGTAGTTGCAAAGCACATTCTTCGCTACATGCAGGGGACTGTTGATTATGGTCTAGACTATAGGTGGGGAGATGGAGTGAGCTTGGCAGGTTACACAAATTCAGATTAGGCGGGTTGTGCTTCTGACAAGAAAAGCACTTCAGGGTGTTGCTTCGGATTGGGTTCGACAATTGTGTCGTGGTTCTGTGGAAAGCAAAATTCAGTTGCTTTGAGCTCTTCTGAGGTTGAGTATATGGCTGCTAGCCAGAGTTGTGAGGCCATTTGGCATCGCAAGTTGTTGTATGGCCTATTTGATCAGGAGATGAGACCGACGGTTATTCACTGTGATAATCAGAGTTGCATTAAACTCACGGAGGATCCAATGTTTCATGACAAGTCAAAACACATTGACATCAGATATCATTTCATCAGAGACTATATTCAAAAGCGGGCAGTGAAGCTGGAGTATATATAAACAAATGAGCAAGTGCCCGATGTTCTCACGAAGTCCTTGCCAAGAGGCAAGCATGTCCATTTCAGGGACAAAATGGGTGTAGTGAGAAACACCTTCCTCGGTAAGAGGGAGTGTTGATTTTTAATGTACCTTGGACAAGTGGTTTCCCATGGGTTAGTCTCTACCTAGGGAAAAGTGTCCAAAATAATTCTTTTCCTAAGTGTGACTTTATAAAGTGAAAGCGACTTTATAAGTGGTAAAGTCAATGTTAAATTATAAAGTGAAAAGTGACTTTAGACATAAAGTACAATGTGGGTACTTTATTTAATGGGTGAGTTAAAAAATAGAAAGTGAGAATTAAATGCACATTTATTCTCATCCCTTGATGTAAATGAATCTAAGCCATTAGATTTTAGGGTTGCCCAAAAGTCATTTAGGGAAACAAAAGAGGGAAAAGAAAAGAGAGACTGCATTCATTCTTCATGAGCAAATTGGAGAGAGGCTGAGAGCTGGAGAAAAGTTTCGAAGGAGAAATTTGTCGCAACAAGTTAAAGGAGTGATTTCTAGGCAAAGCTGGGCATGGAAATCAAGGTTTAGAAGGCAACAGAAGGTACAGTACGAACATCATTTAATGCTGTGAGTTGCACGTCGTTCGAGAGAAGTTTTGAACAAAAAAAATTGAAAAAAAAAATCATACAGCGGTATGGAAATCCATACAATCTGTATGGGACAGTCCGTATAGTCGTATCTGTACCATACATATTTTCAGCTTCAAGTGGGCACGGAAATCGAGGCAAAGTGAGCACGGTTTTCAAGGAATTTTGGGTTGAAGAGATAAGTTGTATTTTGTTGTTTTGTTTTGCCTGCAAATGTATTTTTCCTGAACTTGAAAGATAAATAAATTTGAAGAGCTCTCTAACAGGTTTTCCCCGGAGAAGATTGAAGGGGTTTTGCTTGGGTCTAAGTTGACCAAAAATCTGTGTATTTTTATGTGTGTTGCTGGTCTAGTTATGTCCATATTTATTTTCAACATGTGTTGACAGTCCCATGTGTTTTAATCTGAAAATTTCATTTCCAGAATTCGATATGTTGAATGTATGTTTATGGGAAAAGGCATTTAACTGAATGGGAATGATAAGGTGAAATTAAAACTGGGTTGGGATTGCTGGAAACTTTTTTTTGTCATCAAATTTCAACATTTGGAAACTAGCATGGGACCCTAGGGTTATACGGTTTGACAGTTTAGCCACAATTAGGGATGAGCTAGTCTTTAGATGGGAAGATCACAAAGACCTTCCATTGGACCTCAATTTTACAGAAAGCATTTCACATCTTAGTGATTCGTTAATGTTATGGGGCACCTCAATAGTACGACAGTATGATCAGCAAGAGGAGGTCGTGATTAGCTCATGCGGACGAGGATCCTTTTTTAGAGTGGTTGGATTGTACCTTCAAGAGTTCACTCTTGAGGTACATGGGAATGATTCCCTAATAGGGCATCTTCTCCACGAGTTGATCAAGGTTTTGCATTATTAAGATGGTCTACTTATTGGTGGTAAGTAGAGGGCCTTTGGTGCCTTTACCTTGTTAGATAGGGAGTGGAACGAGGAATGCTACACATTGATCAGAGGATGGTTTGGGACCCTGGTATCAAGGGATTCATTTATGTTGGGGCAATAAAGTGGCATGGAGTGGCTCAGTGATACATTTGGGACCCTAGTATTAATTTCAATTTGGGTCAGCTTGTGAAGCGGCATCTTGTGATGGCATTGCTTGAGGACAAGAAATTTTAGGGAGGGAGGATTGTAATGTCCCCAATTTTTGGATTACCTTGTGATGTGGTTAGGGGAGATTTCCACAGCTTGTATCGACCAAGTCATAGGAGCAAGATTACACCTTTGGTAGGCCTTGAGGGTTTGAAGGAGTTTTATGGGGTCCGACTGGGATCGGTTGCCATATTTCATCATCGGGATCAGTTCTACACAGTTCAATTTTGGTTCTGTTGCAATCCAATGATTCCCGTAAAACGGGGTTATTATCAAGCATATTTTAATTATTTCAACTTAAGGTGTTATTTGGGGTTGATTATTTGGAGGAGCACTTTAGTGTAATAGCTCGTTGGAATCTAGATGAAAAGATCTACAAGGCAAAATGATGAAAAGGGACTTTGAGATGTTCGGTGTGATCATGGTGATCAATTAAGCATTTTCTGGGTTAAAAGTGACTTTGATTAGTTAATAAAAAGTCATTTTATTAAATAAAAGAGGGGAAAAGTGATTTTTATTATTTAATTGGAGAAAAGGCCAAAAAGGGGCAAAAGTCACTTGGAGAAAATAAGAAAAACTCACTTAGTGACTTTATCAATTAAAAATAAAAATAATAAGGTGCTTCTAGAAGGTTGGAGAAAGATCCAACAAATCTTTAAAAAGGGAGAGGGGGTCACTTCTCAATCATTCTATTCTATTCATCATTACTTTGAAGATTGATTTGGCTCAAGCAAGTCTCATACAAGGGTTTCAAGCGAAACTCTTCAGCTGATTTTGATGGACTTCGAGTGCCACCCTAGTTGGCTCTTTGGGAAGATTACTTCAGATCTTCCACTTATGCAAACAAAAGATTTTGCAACTGTTTGGAGCGGATTTTCCAGAAGACAGTCCCTTGGCTAGAGAGTTAATTGTTTGAGCTTTGGTCATTGACATTGCAGATTCGAACTATATTATGGACGCTGAAATTACTGGAGTCTAAGTTTCTATTTGCTGGAGTCCAATTCCATTTACTGAGGTCGAGTTTCTCTTTGTCGGAGATCTTCTATTTGTTGGGGCCAAGTGTATTTGCCGAAGATCTTTCATTCGCATGGGCTGAGTTTATCATTATTGCAAAGGCCGAGTTCGTGATTGGCAAGGGTCAAGTTTGTTGGGTCAAATTTGTCATGTGAGTAGGCAGAGATCATTAAGTCACAAGGGTTGAATTTATTGCAGTGTTCCACGAGGACGCGTCCCCCAGGGTTGGGTGCGCGCACCCCTCGCACCCCACGCACCCGGGACGGGGAGTCTCTTGGGGGTGCGTTTCCCCACGCACCCTTTTTGGGGAGTCTTGGGGAGACGCAAGGGGGTGCGTTTGCCCAGTGTGGGAGTCTAGACTCCCCAAGACTCCCCAAAAAGGGTGCTTCTGGGCGTCCCCCTTCAGTGTGGGAGTCTAGATTCCCCAAAAAGGGTGCGCCTGGGGGTCCCCCTTTAAATTGTCTAATAAGACTTAAAAATTAAAAATAAAAAAATCAAAACCATTAATTTTTTTTTTAAACTAAATAACTAAAACTTAAAAGTCTAAGCTGAGGGACGGTGAACCGAGTCATTGTCGTTGAGAGACACTGAGCCGAGACAGCACGCTGCGTCCCCTTGCAGGCTTGCTGTTGGCAGTTGCTCCAGCCGCTGTTGTTTAAAATTTTGACCACGACTTTCAAGTTTCAGCCGCAGCCCAGCATCCTCGGACCTCCTGAGTCCTTTGCCGTCAACCCTCTGTCCCTGACGTTGTGCGGCTCCACCTCCAGGTAGACATTAAAGCTTGAAATCTGAACTGTTTTAATGTTGTAGTTTAAAAAAAATTGTTGTAACAGTGAACATACAGCCTGCGGCCCTGCTGTAATTTTTAAAATTTTTAATTTTTTTTTTAAATTTGATATCATTTGTTTAAACTATAATTATAATGTTTTAAATTTTAATAATTTTTAAATATAAATTTTAATGAAAACTTCAAAATGCTTCAAAACAGAGTCACTTGAATTTAATTTTTATTTTTTGCTTATGTTTTTGTTTTTAAATTTTAATAATTTAAATTTAATTCTACTATATTTGCATTATAAATTTTAATTTACATGATGAATTTTTTTTTTTAAACTCTTCCTGCAGGGCAGAAAAACAAAAAAAAAAATTGCAAAATAAATTAAAACAGTGACACAACAAGCTGCAAGCCTGCAAGTGTAAAATCGTTGATTACAACATGAGCATTATTTGAATATTTTATTATTGATTTTTATTTTTGTTTTTCGAATCTCATGGTATGTATGAATAATAATTAATTCAATAATGAGACTTGTCACTTGAGGATGTCATATGAATGATGTATGTATCAAAATGAATGATGAGGATGGATCAATGATTCAAATTTCAATTGTCTACTTAATATTTTTATGCTTTCATTATTTAACAGTGAACAATGAATATGAATTTGAATTATATATATATATATATATATATATATATATACCTCGACGACTCCCCGCACCCCCGAAATTTCCCTAAAATTTGAGGGTACGCCCACACGTACCCCCTGTGCGTCTCCCCGCACCCGCGTCTCCCCGCACCGGAGTCTTGGTGGAACATTGATTTATTGTACTTTCCAGGAGACAAGTCGTGATTTGAAGAGGCTGAGGTCATGGGTTTTACTGGGACCAAGTTTGATGTATTTGCTTGGTCGGAAGGGCCAAATCCTGTAGTAGATCAAGCTGTGCAAGAATGCCGAATTTATCTAGTGTGAGTGCCTATTCCAGAGAGCAGTGAAAAGGGTGGCTGAGTTATTAAATTGTTGGGGACGAGATCCATTATTGACGGCTGAGTTTACATAATAATTGGAACAAGTATTTCCTGAAATATATTTGTCGAATTACTCACTATTCTCGGAGGCCGAGTTCACCTGTTGGAGAAGGTCAAGTTCCATTGTTGGGTCAAGTATTTGCTGGAGGAGGTTGATTTATTTGCTGAGGGCCGTGTTATTTCTCTGAGCTCGAGTTATCTTGTTGCCAGGCCGAATTTGCTTGTTGGATCCAAGTTCTTTTTCAGAGGACCGAGATCATCATTCTTAAAGACCGAGTTGTTCTAGCTATTTGCCGAAGTTGTATTACATGTTCACAAACAGATATTTGGCATGTAAACCCCTTGATTAAGTCAATAAAATTCTGGCTGTGCCTTAAAATATCTCTGTTATAAGTGTTTGTTTATTTTTCATTCAAAATGTTCGAAGAAAAACTTCCACACAAAGTGTTTGTCAAAATTCCTAAAAGAGAATTTAATATTTTTGCGAGTTGTGCTAGCATATTTTAGCAATTGGATATTACAACTTGAGCCATTGTGTCCATTTATCAAATGCAAAGAAATAAAGATATCCTTCTAAACATTTATTCAAAATTACTAAATTTGAAACAGAAATTCTAATAGATGTACACTTGCTTCAAGAAAATAGGAGCATTCAATTTCAAATATCCAATGTTCCATTATATAAGGCAGCTAGAAGTAGCATGAGCAAGATGGTCATTTAATATTTACTTCTATTACAAAAATCAAAATGATGTGGAAACCATTACATACTATGTACAGGCACAACCCCTTCAGGGAAAGCTTGGAACCCATCATAGGATTTGATTATATCCTTCTGAGGTGTCAAGAAAACGTAGCCTTTGTAGTCATCAAGATTCTCTATAAGATGATAATGGTTGAAAGAGTTCCGCCTTCCTTGGATCTGCATCCGCAAAATACTTCATAAGTCTACAAATATGTTGGAAAACCCTCCAAACAAACAGTGCAAAGATAGCCTTTGTTTCCTAATATGATGAAACTCAAAAGAGTTCTATCTTCACAGATCGTCGTTTCTAACATACATTGGCATATGCTGTCCAAAATAACAGATCATTACTCTAAAAAGGTTTGAAATTTGTTGGACATATCTTATCCAGAATGGCTTGACTGACAAGTTCATAGTCAAAATAAAAATGATATTTCAAGCTAGGAGCAAGAGAGAATACAAGCATATTATGGCTGTCCTAACTCATAACAGAATATCATCGCATCCTGATACTGTAGAAAATTAGGATAGAATTCTGCACAATTGCCTCCAATTTTCCACTACCATATTTTAGGTTGGAAAATATGACCTTTTATGAGTTACAAGAATGCCCCTGCAAAGAATAGCCAAGCCCTTAGCTTCTGCATCAATTTTGGTTGATCACTTCAGAATGTTACTTATTGAAAAAAAAGAGAATTTACATGCAAGCCCCAAGGAATCAGTGATATCAAAATGGATTTAGGAATTTGCCACGGCAATTTTATTTTAAGAAACAATTGAGGTATGCCTCGATTGTGTCAAGAAAACTTACAATAATTTCATACCAGTTCCCCTTCACTTTCAAACAACCGGAATCAAATCTATAGTATTCTAATTTCTGTATTGACAAACCATCAAGTTATAGATGACATTAAACATCATAACTAGATAAAGAAACAGGAAGGCAGGCACAGAAGGTTTAGGGTTTATGCTGGGGTTCATATTGATGCATTGAACAGGAAATGGCACCAAGCATGAGTAAGGGTTATCTCTGGATGAGACTACCTCCTCATCAACAGTTTCAGGGTAACACAGATCAAAAGGAGACCGCAATGCAACAGGGAATGGAGGAAATAGTGGTGTTGCAAGTCCCATCTCTGCCTTTCCAAACCCAAAAGCCTCCCATCCAAAGAAAAGATGCACCCAAGCAATCGCCTGCTCTAAGAACGTTGATGTACTGATATTTTGGATAATGGAAAGAGTGGGGGACTTATGAAAGCATGCCCTGATTGCGTACTTCAATGGGAAGAAACTGGCCCTTCCAGATCTCGGCCCATGGATCGGGAAAACATGGTTCAAGGCAGTTTCAGGTAAAGTACAAATCTCTCCATTAAGCAGAGAGTTCTCTTCTCAAAATCTGCTGCAGACAAGGAAGCAGTGTTGAAGGAAAGACCATGGCCCTTCCAAGGCATGGAACTGGTTCTCATGGAGTTGAACGAATGCTTCAGTTCCAAGAATGCATCGAAGGACAAGATTTTCCTTGGGGTTTGCCACGTAGGGCTTCTCCCCTACACCAGGGCTGTTGGGAGCAGAGGTAGGAGCACGAAGCACCGATTTCTAAAAGACTACAGGAGCGAAGTGTTTCAAGAGAAGTTTTTATATAATATATAATTTAACACATTTTGACACATACATATTCAAATAAATCATGCAGAATGATGAATTAGATGCAGAAAATATGAATTTGGGATAACACTTCAGATCCAAAAATGCATGGAAGGACAACCTTTTCCTTTGGTTTGCCTCCTAGGTCTTCCCCTGAACCAAAGTTCTTGGGAGTACGAGTGTTAAACGACAATTTCCAAAAGACTCTAGGAGTGAAGCATTCTGGGGACATTTTTTATATAACATATAATTTAATATATTTTGGTGGACATGTATCCAAAAAAGCATACAGAATAGTGGATTCACTGTAGAATATCTGAAAACATAGATTTTTGTAGTAGATTAACAATACTCATTAAAGCATCAACCATTTGGTATGCAAATAACATCAACCATCTAGCAGTTATAGCATTATCATAAAATGATCAACCATACATCAACCTTCAAGTTTCAAGTTTCAACAAATAACATTTTCCATCAACAAACTATAACAAAAAAAATTAACCATGAAATGAAACAGAGCATCATGACCAAAGAGTTGTAATATAAAATCAATAATTCAAACTTAAGCATTAAATTCTCATACTATGTTGCAAGAAATGGGTGAATAGGGGCTCTCCCAGTACCCAAAATGGCCTGAAATGCCGAAACGCCTCTGAAACAGCTCGAAATGCTAAAACGGCCCCAAAATGGCTTTGAAACACTGCCAGACTGAAGCAACAAAACTTAAGAGTGTTTGCGCTTTTAACATAAAATATACAAATGTATTTATAAATAATATTTTATTAATATATAAGATGCACAAGGATGTTGAATGTTACAATGAGGCCCTGCTTATATACTTAGGGAAGTGTCCTTTCATGATTGGGCATTTCTTTTAGACATGCCTTTTCACTTAACTAATGACTGTTTAAGATGATCATTAGGCAAGATGTACAAGGATGTTGAATGTTACAATGAGGCCCTGCTTATATACTTTGACAAGTGTCCTTTCATGATTGGGCATTTCTTTTAGATATGCCTTTTCACTTAACTAATGACAATTTAAGATAATCATTATTTTGATTATTTATTATTTATTATTTATTTATTTTATTAAATATAATTTATATTCGTAACATTGCCCCTTCCTTCAAAAGCTTTGTCCTCAAAGCTTATCGTTGACAATTTTCTTCACCTTAATCGCTAACAATTTTCTTCACTTTGCTCACATCATTTTTAATAAATGTAACTGGTCACTGGTACCAATTCTTTTCACTTTGCTGTATATATATATATATAAGGTAGCTTTATAAAAAATTAATATAAAGTGACTTTATATTTTTAATAAAGTAACTTCAATAGTTTTCATAAAGCACCTTTATAGTTCATTAAAATTATTTATATGTATTACTAATAGTTCATTCTTACGGTCCTGTCCCATTTTAAATTCATCTGTGTGGTTAAATCTGAGAACTTGACAACCTGGAATGGAACAGATGTTCACAATATTCCTCATCCTTGCTAACTTGGTTAAGCATAATATTTCTTCCTTTCTTCTTGGACTGTCGATGAAGCAGGAGGAGCACGAGAATTAACTATGTTCGCAGGGGACAATTCTCGGTTCACTACAATCTTCACCGGTTTTGTGGTAGACGTTGACTGCTTGTCTTCGGATTTGTCATCATTATCTGTCGGCAAATTCTCCGTCGCCACGGAAGCAGTTCGCACGAGCTTAATTGAATGCCTTTCTGATGGACTCGTAACCTTTGACGGGAGATCAAATCCATTCGACGGAAGTCAGTCAGTATATTAATGGATACTCATTGCAATGTGCTCATAATCAATGGCAGCCTTCGAGTCCTTCCTTTTATCCATGAGATCTTTGGGCTTACCAATGCAGGGATGCTTTCCGGGAACAGGTTTTACCCTAACAACTCTCGGCACTAGGGACCTCGGTTCCAACTTTTCAACATAGATGAACTACCCTAGTTGCAATTTATCCGCCAATATAAGCTCGTTATTGTCGTCATTTAACGAAAAGTAAGTGGAATGCGGAGAATTGGAGACCTTTATGTAAAAACCTTTGTTTGGCCAAAGCTCGCTCCCTGCGAGGACAAGTATAATACTGATGACCTATAACAACACCGAACGATACTCTCCACCAGCCCTCACTTCAGAATTCATGTGTTGTAAGAGCTTCAATAGTATTCCCAAGGTCAATGGTGTTGGAAAATCAAAGATATTATATTAGGATTTGATTCTCCTTTCTTGATAATTACTTGTGTGTGTTAGTTTCTTTTACTTTTTGTTATCTTATCTTTCATCAAGCAATTATACATACATGAAGATCACAAAACAAGAGACACAAGATATAGGCACATGCCAGGGCAAAACCCCCCTCGAGGGGAAAACCCAGTCAAAGTAATTCTTCCTTTCAATAGTATTCTTTGAGACTCTTCACCCTAGACCAAGACCAGACTTTCCCTCCACACCATGTCAACCTCCAAGATCTTCGACCCCTTCCAGCAACTTCGACTAGGCAGCAGTTCCTAGCAACATGCAGCTTCCGGCAGCAGCAAAACCCTAGGAGACTTCAATCTCCTAAACCAGACCACGAAACAAAGAGAGAGGCACCAAAAGTTCGATTTTCCTCTTCTCTAGAGACTCCCCAAAACTCACACTTATTTCCTCCTTCCGACAGTAGACTTCGCACTTCCCAGCTCTTCTAGAGATATTGAATTGCTTGAGAGAGTGAGAGTTCCAAATGACTTCGACCTCCTCCAACATATAGGCTTCTTGTGAGTCAAATGGGGGTCCTTAGGCCGACTTGATCTTCCTTAGGCTGACATGAAGTGGAGGACACATACTTCATATTTCACTTGATACAAAACATTTTTACATCATCTGAAAACCCAAGAAAGGCCTCTTCAAATGTACAATGACTCTATAAACTCAATATTAATCCTAGGAGTCCCCAATGGGGACTTTGACTAATATAATGATGACCCAAGCATGAAATCCATGCTTTAATAAGTCATTGTTACAATAATAAAAATTATTTTCTTTATTCTTTTGACAAGTACATTAAATAATGACTCAAGTACATTATTAAAGACCGAACATAATTACTTTTTCCAGCACTCCCTCTTAACTAGGGAGGTATTCACAATGTACAAATACAATGGAAGATCTCAAACTATATGAAAACATGAAGAACCTTTAGGCATCGCAATGCCATGGACTAGATTCCTAACCACGGCAATTTATCCAACCAATCACTCAGCAATTTAGGTACCGCGATGCCATGGACTAGATTCCTGACCAGGGCAATCTATCCAATCAGTCACTCAACAATTTAGGCACCGCAATGCCATGGACTAGATTCCTGACCAAGGCAATCTATCCAATCAATCACTCAACAATTTAGGCACCGCAATGCCATGGACTAGATTCCTGACCAAGGCAATCTATCCAGGTGGGACTAAGGTGGACTCAAGCTTTCAGCCCCTCTAGGTACCATCAGGCTTACTTGCTAACCACCAACCCAAACATACAGGTGTGTATCCAAAACCGAGCTCAATAAACAACACCACCTTTTCAATTTCGGGATTCCTGACATCAACACATAGTGTTGGCCTGATGTCTCCCCAGGCAATGCTTCACTCACAAAGCCTCAACAAATCTCTTCCATTCCTTTATCATCAATACAATCACCAATATCTACCAAACCCAGCAGGTTCCTTAGATATTCAAACTTCTTATTAGGAAGAGCCTTTGTCAGAATGTCTACTACCTGTTCGTCTGTCGGAACATATTCTAACTTCACGATCCCATCCTGCACCAAGTTCCTAATAAAGTGGAACTTATTATTGATATGTTTCGTCCTCGAATGAAACACGGGATCTCCAGACATCTTGATACAACTTTGATTATCACAGTTAATCATAGTAGGACCCAGAGACTTTTCAAACAAGTATGTCAGAAGCTTCCTTAACCAAACAGCCTCTTTTCCTACTTCACATGCAGCCACATATTCTGCCTCAACACTACTCAATGCAACAGGATCTTGCTTCCTACTCATCCATGAGATCATAGTAGCTCCCAGACTAAAGCATCCTCCGGTAGTGCTCCTTCCATCGGTCTCACTGCCACCCCAATCAGAGTTTGTGAAGCCATCTAGCTTGACTTCCTTGCTATCAAACTTTAGGCAATGATGTATAGTGCCACGAAGATACCTCAATATATGTTTGGCAGTTATCCAATGATCGAGGCTCCAACTAAAATTGACTAAGAATGTTTACTGCAAAACATATATCTAACCTAGTATTTACCAGATACATCAGGGAACCCACCAACTGGCAATATGAGGTAGGATCCACGAGACTCGAGTTGAAGCTCCTCAAACTTCTTCAGGTTGGTGATCATAGGAGTAATCATCAACTTGGATTCCATCATCCCAAATTTTTGCAATAACTTGATGATGTACTTTCCTTGCCTCAAATATATCTCCCCAGGTCTCTGCCATACTTCTAGACCTAGGTAGTAATGCATCAATCCTAGATCCTTCATCTCAAATTCAACTGCCAACATCTTCTTGCATTCTTGAATTCTGTGTTCTACATCAGTGATGAATAGATCATCCACATACAGTACAATAATGAATGGCTCATTATTCACGACCTTGATATTTAGATTTGAATTTGCAATACTCTTCACGAACCCAATCCTAAGAAGGTATGCATCCATTCTTGCATACCATGCCCTTGGTGCCTACTTCAAGCCATATAGAGCCTTCTTGAATTTGCAAACATGAGAGTCCATGCTATTCACTTCAAATCCTTCAGGTTGTTCGATGTACACTTCCTCATCAATGGTCCCATACAGAAATGTGGTCTTAACATCCATTTGATGGATATTCCAACCCATTGTAGCAGCCAATGAAACCAACAATCTAATTGTACATCTAGAAATAGACATAAGGGGTAAGCTAACAATATTATGCTTCTTTATAGTGACATATTATAAAAGGGTCTGCATAGATATATGAGAGATCGATGATATGTTAGCATTCGATGTCTTTCCTTGCATATAGGCTTTTGTGATCAATTATAGAAATGAAATCCATCTCATAAAAAGCTTGTTAATAGCATTTATAGGGTTTTTGCAACTAAGTCTTTAGTATGCTTCTAGAATTTGCAATTCTTAAATGATAGATCTTGATGACTTTGGAAAATCTAGGGTTTGTCAACCCTGGCAAAGTTTTTAATTAGAAAACCCTAGGAACAAAACCCTAACTAATCATTTCCATTGTAAGAAGAAGATCTAGCTCTTGAAAATGAACGAAATGACATCATGCTAATGTGAGAACAAGGTAGGTGAATAGGTATAAGATTAAGAGGGAGCTGACCTTCCTCAAAAAAATAAGTACTTCACATCTCCTCTCTTTAATTACTATTGTTGTTATTTTGTCTACACACTTTTCTTTTTTGTTTTGTCATGGACTTCTAATAGAGTTTGCAGGTCAAAGCAAGAACTATCTAAGCTTTATTAGCAGATGAAAGAATTGGAATAATGCAACCAAGCATGAAGATTTTTCCAAATCTTAATAGACGAAGAAAACAATTTGAAGCATGCATCAAAGAAGTCAATTTGATTACAGCATGAAAGAAAGACTTAATAAAGAAGAAGTTCACTTACCTCAAGGAGCTGTAAAATCTTGGATGGATACGTCATTACTTGAGCTGATTGGATTCGATTCAAGGACACATCAATTGAGTTGGCAGTGCTAATGATGAATACAGATACTACCGATGGTTGAATCTACTTGGAAGTTGGTATGATTTCTTGATAGAGCATGAAGCAAAATTTTGTTGCACTATGAAGGAAGAGAACATGGAAGTTTGTACAATTAGCTATGAAGCAGTTTGGCTCCATAAAATGTTGTGATGGACTATTTGATGACACGTTGGATTCGATATGAAGATTGTCAGAAAACCAGGAAGGTTGAAGCTCGTTATGATGTGATGCAGATAGGAGCCGAGAAGCTACAATGGATCCCCACAACACAAATAAGTAGTCGATGCATGGATGAAGTTCATTTTCATGGCAAAGGATGAGTATTTTTTAGACAAGCTTAGGCTTGTGGTTATCTCCTCCGTGGCTGAGAGAGAGTCAGGATCTTCTCCTTGGTTAAGAGGGAGTGAGGGTGGACATCGTGTTCTCCATGTGTCACATACTATGGTCAGGACTAACAACTGTAATCTTAGTGCAAGAACACTGGTAGGGAGAACAGTGGATTGGATAAGCATCAAGGACGTATATTCTTTAGTCATGTATTAAGGTTGAATATGATTAACATCTTAAGTTGGATACATGGACTTGGTAAAAAAATGGTCTAGAGGACGTACTTTTCCTTGGATTAGGAAATCGTCCTATGAGGTCATATCTTGGAAACACCCGAGTGGGGTATGTGCCTTGAGAGGCGATGGTGTCCAAATTTATGCCTCCCAGCATTGTGCTCTAATCTAGTGGAGAGATAGAGCATACTTGTCAAGGCCTTGGTATTTTGACAATGTTGGTTATGATGATGTAAATCATCATTGATGCTTATCAATCTGGATCCTTTCTTATATGAATATTTCAACTTGAGAATATCTTGTTGAGTCATTATGAATACCTCCCTAGTTAAGAGGGAGTGTTGAAATTGTAACTAGCGTCGGCCTTTATAATGTAATGAAAAATATATCAATAATGTACTTATTATATGATTCATTATTATATTTTATTTTTGGTAAGAGCATGTTCTTCATGCTTATAGAGTCAAAAAGATTTCATTATGAGTCAAAGAAAAATGTATTTGAGTCATGCCCCATCTCGACATTTGTAAGAAAAGAAATCTGATTTTTATGTTCAGTCAAAAGTCTACAAAAATGTCAAGTCGGCGTGGGCCTCCAAGAAACACCTATTTGACCTCCTAGACAGTTATATATAAGAGGACAGTTCGACCTACTTGGGACATCACATCAAATCATACAACAAGAAGTACATCTAAACCATGCAAAGGAGAACAAAAAGCAGATTTCAAAGGAGAGAGAAATGAAGTCAAAGAAGAGATAATTTTGCTTGATCGAATTTCGGACTTGAAGGCCAAATTTTTCTGTGCTACTGCAGACCCGAAATTTCAAGAGTTGACCAGATTTGGGACAGTTTGACCATCATTACTTTTGACATTGGAGGTGACTTGGAGGAGGGTTTGACTTGGCATTTTTGGTGGAACTTTTGGTCTTGGTCTTGGTCTTGGATATCTCATTTTGATCTAATTCTATAAGAAGGATTGTTGGGTTTTCCCCCTTATGGGGTTTTTCCATGGCTTGGAGCCTAAGTTTTGTGTCTCTTGTCTCTTTTTTTTTCTTGAAAGATTGAACATTTGTATAATTGCTTGATGAAGAACACTTGATGATGAATTGTTGGAGGAATTTTGACAGTGATAAGTGGCAACCCTCCATGCCCTAAGTGTGTCTTCATCGAGCAGCACAAGTGGGAAGAAGTCCCTAAGAGTTGCGTCCTTGAAGGACTAAGGAACAGCTAGTGGGCAAGAAGTCCCAAAGGAGCTGAGGAGCAACAGTGGGCAGTTGAGAGTTGTTCACAAATGAAGTTGTGAACAACTCAAAAGAAGACCCTAAGTGTTGATGCATTAATGGATGAATGGTCAGCTAAAGGGCAGATTGGATCAGTGTTCAGTGACCTAAAGGAGTCGGTTCATTGATAGATGCAGGTTGGTTTGGATGTAGATCGAGAGTCGAAGGACCGAGCAGGTGTGTTCAGGATACGACTAAGAGGAGCTAAGAGAGTGCAGACGGTTAGTGTATCTTGTTCAGGCAATTTGGTTGTCATAGTTGTTGACACCAAGTCCTAGTCATAGTCTTGTATCAGTGGATGTATGAGAGCCATTATCCCTAGTACATGAGCCCTAGACAGTTATATTATAGTTTGTTAATATAACAAAGTTAGGGAGTTAAAATTTATAAGTTGTCTATATTGTGCATGTGTTGATTTATTGTTGTATTTTGTTTCGTTATCCAAAGTAGTTTGTTGTTGTATTTTGTTTCGTTGTCCAAAGTAGTTTGTTGTGGTATTTGGATTAGTAGTGTCATAGATTCTAAGATCCTAACCTAGATTCTAGTACCGTGGAAAAATAACATTCTGAAGGGCTAGATACCCTCTTCCTAGTGCTAACTGAGCCTAATGTAGTATTTCCTTAAGAGGCCTCTATTAAAGTCATGCTCCCAGCTAAATTGAGGAGTAAATCAAGCTTATCTCCAAGATGGGGGCTCTCTCACTCTCTGAGTGGAGTGAATGTTATAGCTATCTACTTGCTGGTAGATAAGGGAGTAACTATCGCGGCTCCATAAGGGTGTGTCCAAGAATCAGGTTGTCCATCATGTGAATCACTCAGCAAATCTGTTACTACGCGCAGATTTGAGGGGGCAATGATTAAGGAAATCCCAAAATTCAAGGTGAAAGAAGCTGGAAGTAGTAGTCCATATGGGGGCACCTTGGACCTGGACTCTTTCCCAAGACCTTGGGTCTAGGTTAGAGTCTTAAAATCACTGACGCTACCAAAACCAAGAATCTCAACCATAAACTACTTTGCACAGCAGAAAGATAAAGCATTAAATCAATACGCACAATGACACATAGTTTTAAACAAAATTGTACAATAATGTACAATCACCAATCTTCGTTATATTAATCCAAATCTGATAAATACAATAGTCTATGGTTACAAGATACAATGACAAACTTGGTTGCAGCACTCTATGTCATATCTTGTCCTGTCGGTCCGTCGCACCCATACTACTCACTAGTAGTGCCTTAGTCCATCAAGGCCACTACACATCAAGACTCAGATTTGAGGGGACAATGATTAAGGAATCCTAAAAGTCAAGTCGAAAGAAGCTGGAAGTAGTAATCCATATGGGGGCATCTTGGACCTGGACTCTTTCCATTTCCTTGGCCCCTCTCAACAGTGGTTGGAAAGATAGAACGAAGCAACCCTTATAGGGAATGGTAAAGCTAAGAAATCAAGCTCATACCTTTGGACTCATCTCTGCCCGGAACTGCACAATGGGGTCAGGATGCGCTGAAACAGTGCTTGGTGAGGATTCCTTGTCGACTTTTGAGTTCTTTCTGGAAATACCATTTTTTCACGATTCAACCCACTTGGTAAGACCTTTCTCTGGTGGTAACCACTTTGGGATTTTATGCCTAGATCTTGTAACATCCCTCATAAATAGCTCATTTCCAAAATTTTCTGATGTTTATTCCTTCTAGCCTTCTTCACCTGTCAGTTATGTTCCCTCAGGAAAGAGGAGCAAAAATGTGTCCAACTTTGGACACCTATCTAGCAAGCTTGAGATGCCATACATACAGGTAGAATATTATCTGAGGAGGCAGTGCATGGTTGTAACCCTTCTCGAGAGTTTGGTCTCCTCTCTATCTAGTATCAACCTGTGTGCTGATATTTCTGACATTGAATGTGAATATTTTTGTTTTATGTTAATCTCAAAAAAACTAGCAATCAAAGTCATTACCAATGGCATTAGAATTGCTGAGATCTATTTACAACAGCAAAGGAGCTTTACCATTAAGTGTAAGTAACCTGATTCTATTTGCTGAGAATTTCAGATTGTAGCGTAACATTCATAACCTATTTGTAAAATCCAATAGATCAGGATTTGCCAACACTCATAACCAAAAACCTCAGTCTTTATGGGCAGCAATATCCAACCCACAGTAGAGTGCAAGACATACTAGGATCTTCATTCTGCAGATAGGTGTTGGTATAAAATATTTTCAAAAAATAAAAACCAATAATTTAATTGTCTTGACATGTTCAGAAAAGAAATATTAAACTGATAAAATTGAGTATTACCCAAAAAACTATCATACTGAATATTTTGTATATAATTCCCTTTAAATTCTATATGAAAACAAAACCTTCACTACCATCTACTAAATTGTCACTGATTTAACTATACATGTTGTCCTTACGATAAACAGCAAACTACCACCTTCACAATCATTCATAATAAAAATTGGGAACTGTACAAATGGAGAAAAAAATTGTCTTACCGGCATTCCAGGCATATTAGCTAAAATCTTATGCTTGTTCTTCTTGGTCATCTGGTAGTAACTGGCAACATCTTTTGATTTCCCAGCACAAGATATCCAACAATATTTTGGTTAGAAAATTATGATGTTCAACATTGAAAGAAAGAAAAATCAGGGAAGAGACAGAAAACGATAAAAATTAATTGGTGCTTCTGTAACTGTGTTGATACAAATTGGGAGAGTAAACCATTATGAAGAAGCCAAGCAGTATTCAGAATTAAACTGACAACAATCAAAAAAGACTCTTACACTTCCAGCAAAGATATTTGTATCTTTTATTGGCCCAGCATATTAATACAACGTACTAATACTCCAAATCAAACCATTGACAACAGAAAGTCCAAATTTATTGACTCAATTTAAATATTTTCAAGGCTTTCATGATCATAAAAATGTTCCCAAATTTGCAGTTCTTTTCTTGTAAGTTTGTTGCGATATTTTTTGTGTACATTACGTGGTTCTTTAGAATGTTGTATGCTTCAGCCTTAGCATACTCTGCGGTACATGTGTTTTCTAATTTACTCTCTGACTTTGCTCACAGCTCTCAAGAAGAAAAATTTTTCTGTTTGAAATACCAAAACCAATCTTCTTAGAAGGAATTAATACATATTACTATATTAGCACTCCAGGACTGATTGTTGAAAAGTGGGGCAGCTATGGGACGAATTTCTCATAGAAACCCTAAGACCCTAAAGGAAGCCCATCTCGCCCCAAAGGAAATATTAATATTCATGTGTTGGGCACGTCTCATTATTATTTTACAAGGAAAAATTGTTTGGGGCAAGCAATCTATAAATCGTGTGAAAATATATTTAAATGCTATTTGATTTTTTAGCTTTCCCTCCAAATACTCAAGTCAGCCTAATGTCGGCCTGCCCTAGGGGACGCGTCCCTTCACTCAAAGGATAAACTATAAATTGGGTGCCTTAGCTTGTCAAAAGAGTATCACATCTCTATGGCTTAGTCTTCTTTGAAGATTTGCATCTGTGGCAGGCTCGCATACTATTGGTGATGGACTTCGCTATAATGGATTCACTCTACTATGTGATGAAGCACATTGCTTTGAGGCTTGTCTATATAGCAGTGGCTTTGAGGCTTATCTATATCGCAGTGGCTCTGAGGCTTAACTATATCGCAATGGTTCAATTGGCTTGTTCGCATATGTCTGTGGCACAATATACAGTGGCTCGGTTCTATAACGCTACACAGTGGCACTCATTGATATCTGGACTCGCATTACATCTATGGTCTGTGGTTCGCATTACGTATGTAACTACTAAGTTTATTACTGTGGCATTACATTTCTCTTACAGTGGCAACGCATCATCGATGGCAACGCTTCTCTTTATTGTGGCTCGTTCTAAGGCTAGGGTCTGTACGCAGTGGCACGTTGACTCGTATGTCTCTGTGGCCAGTGGATCTCATACTTTTGTGGATCAATCTATGGTTCGCATTAAACTGACAGCATTCCCATACTCTAAGGTAAATTATATATATTTTGCCATCGCTATGTGGTTGTGTGTGGCATTGCATATGTGGCATCGTATTACAACAACAGTGACATAGATCTACCATACTCTGAGGTAAACAATATATATTTTTAATTTTTGTGGCTAACTATTTGATATAAGGTAGCATTCTATATTACAGTGAATTGGAGAGACAATTGTAATCTTCATTTCTTTGACCTAGACAAATGACAGTAATGTATATGACAAGAACCTTCATATATGAAAGAGCACTCATAGTATAGCAGTGACAGTAATCTTGACATTACAGTGACCTTTATATAGCAGTAAGCTTCTTGTATGACAATGGCAGTAACCTTGTATGGACAGTATCCTTGTTGATATTGTGTCAATGCCATCACAAAAGTGACCTTGTTATTAAGTTATATGATGACATGGACACGGTAGGTATTGCATAACAGCGATGTATGTATTCTTCAGATATGTTACATGGGACAAGAAATCTTGATACACATTTGACAGTGTTCTTCTACAGTACATATGACAGAGATCTTCTATAATACATGTGACAGTGATCATGATAGGATTCATGTGGCAGTGACCTTATAATAGCAGTGACTTATTATGGATTCATGATGGCAGTGAATCTACATGGCAGTGACACTATAGTAATCTATGATTGATATTGCAGAAGCTTTCTTGGACTCATTTGGTTATCGGAAGTCAGTTCACAATCGAAGCTGTGAATTGACTTGGATTACCCCTAGGATGCCTGGTGTAATGATATATCTCACTATGGATGTACTTTGTATCTCAGTTGAACATTTAATGAATATCTAAGAGAAGAAGAATCTGGTTGGGGTTTCCCCCTTGTGGGGTTTTGCCCTAATCTCTGACCTAAATCATGGTGTCTCTATCTTTGCATGTTTTTCTTCTACTATTCTTTATTGTTCCACTACAATGTTAATGTTTATTAAACTTGGCAACTAGGGCCAAACTTCACATTGGACAGCTCATATGAGGCAGCTCATATTTTTCTTGGATTCCTCTCTCCGAGAGGTGTAGGATTGATCTAAAGATCATCCTATTCTGACATGTACAAATGAAGTTATGAATTTATTTTGATTATGGACAAACTGTCAAGGTCAGCCAGCAAACTCATGTAGGCTCAAAAGCCCAACAGTCATGTCTATTCATCCTCAACATTTGCCTATAAATACATGATGCCTCCTCCTCATTTGGACACACTTCACTCACTCATCTTCTCTCTCCTACTTTGATTGGGTACGAAAATCAGAAGCTGCTCTCCACACGTGCGAAGGGAAGGGAGGGTTTTTCTGTTTCAGCGTTGACCAGAATTGACCGAAAATTTCAGAGGCTGTTTTGACTTGCGTTGACCAAGCGTTCACCTGTTTTGATGTGGTTTTGAGTGGAGGATTTCTGTTCTAGCAGGCCGCAGTTTTGGGCAAAAAAACTGAGGCAATCTGACCTCCTGTTTGACCAGCATTGACTGTACTAGGGCTGGCTGCAGCATTGACTTTTGTTGACCAGTTTTGACTGGACTTTTTTAGAATGTTTTGGGTTGATAAGATTTGCTGTTGGAGGCCAAAGTTAACTGGGTTTGACCAAGCTGAATTGAGGAAGAAATCTGTCGTGTTGACCAGCGTTGAATTTTTGGTTAGGGCTTTCTGTTTCTGCTGTTTGACTGATCAGATTTTCACTATAATTGGACAAGTGAATATTATACATTGTACTCTCTCTCTGCTGAAACTTTGAAGAATTATAAGAAGAATTGATCAAGGGTTTCCCCACATTGGGGCTTGTCCCTAGTTGGTGCCATATCTTGTGTCCTCTTGTCTTGGCTAGTCTTCTATTGTTATTGTTTATATTCTATCTACATTTTACTATCATGTTGATGTGATTGCTAAACTGGATATTGATATTGAGCTAATAAAGAAATTGAAGTAAAATTGTTCTTAGCATAGAACATATCATTGTTATCCTAAAATTAACAATGTTATTGTTCTTTATACATAATTGCAAATGATGTTATGATGTTATGAGGTGAACGTAACATGTAAATGATGAAAAAATTGTAAATGCAATTATCTAAAACAAAGAACAATCTAGCCCTAAGAAAATTAACAGTGATGGCCAATAGTAAATTAGTAATTTTCCATTCTAAATTGAAATGATAAAGATCAATATTAAATACTTCAAGCCGGTCTCTCTTTTGGAATCAAAGTTGTTGACACTCTGCCACCTTCCAAAATAATAAGAATCATCAAACAACTCTTACAATGAAAAAAATATAATTAGGTAACTTCCATTGCATCCTAGCATGTCTATATCAGAAGAACTTTTCAAGAAGTTGGGTATATGGTTTCTAGACTAGAAAGCATTCAAAGTAAATCTATAAAAATGTAGAACGGAGCAAAATGCAAAAAAGAATTCAATGATACATCAACTCCAAAACGAGAATAGCTTACCACTCACACAGAATGAACTTATCAAAAGTTCATCTTGATTGATCCAACATCAACAATATATTTGCAAATGAACCTCGCATCAAAAGCTCAAATTTTCACACCAACAGTTCATGGATACATGGGCGCCTTACTCCAATTCCATCACGTTCTTTTCCGTGAATTTTATCATATGTTTTGACCTAGATGGGGTGCATCCTACTTGTGTACATGTGTCATCTTTGTCGATCCCATGGAGTAGTGCACCCCCACTTGAGAGGACTCATGGAGGATGAAGTAGTTTTTTGACACATGGTATCCACTCTTGACTAGTGTACCCTACTTGAGATGGTACTTTTTAACTTGACTTGAACTCTAGGCGAGCTTTTCTCTATGTTGACCTACACTCTAAGCAAGTTTTTCTTCATGTTGACTTGCACTCCTAGAACCTATGCCAAAGAGAAGAGCTCTTTGCATAAAAGCCACCCCTCCAAGTGTGAAAAGATGCCAAATGAAGTAGGGCACTTCACCAATAGAGTCAAGTAGCCACCAAAATGATGAAATCACATCCTCAATACATGTGCACAAAGGCTAATGCTCTAATATAATGATAGTCTGCTTCCAAATACTCTCTGGATAATTAAGTCACTATGAACATGTGTACCATTGAGGGAATGCACTCCATCAAAGTGCTATACCAAAGATGTCCTCCCTGGCAAAACCTTAGCATGATAACAGCAACAACAAAAATCTCCACCTGGGATTGAACCTAGGGAGCATCACCATCAATGGACTAATACCACAAATACATCATCCAACCTTAGGAAAATGATATATCATTGAAAAAACATCTATAGCAACCCCCTTGTAACTCAAACTTAGGAAAAAGTACATCCACAAGGGTACTAACATCATCAAACACATTCACCCTATGTGATGTCTAATATCACAATGTTATATCACCTAGGAAAATCACACCAAGGCAACATGCATCACCCCACAATAGCAAAATCATAGAAGAAAGGGGCATAAGAAAGTGTTAGCTTCATCCAATCATCAAGTATGTCCCCATCACACACCCATTACTAGAGGACAATGTAGAACACCCCCTCCTAGCAACATCAATAACGTAATATCACTATCACGCAAGATCACTAGGAATGCTCCAGGTAGAAGATGACGCATGAAATAGCATGAATCCATATGTAAAGGGAGTGACCCATCATGTTGAGAAATATAGCTTGAGCATGAGCTTCATGCAAAAATTAGGTGTGAACATGTAGTGTGTTGAATTTTCCTTGGCACTTTAGAATCGGGTCTATGTCTAAAGCATGATCACAAACACATTAAAATGCCACAACACAAGCACTTTGCTCAGCGGAAAATGTACAACGGTGAATCAATGTAATACACAACAAATTTTGCAAACCCAAAAATTGTTATATTACAAATTAAATACAACAAACATAGGGCTCTTGTACTAGGGATCATGGCCCTTACAATTAGCCTTGATACAAAGAAAACTAGGACTTGATGTCAACAACATATGACAACCAATCTACCCTTGAACAAGACACACTTGACTTACTTTTTGAAGGAGCACTCACACCAGCCCTTTTAGTCCACATACCTTGAACATTAGGCAATTCCTTTGCCACCTATACTCGAAGAGTATAACGCTGCTCCAATAGCTTTGCCTCTGCTACTCACAAGTTCTTTTATTGCTTCAAAATGGTTTGCATCTTCAGCTCATCACTCTGTCTCTAATACTCCACTTGTTCCACCAAGGGTAGCTATACTTAGGCTCTACCACGTCTGCCCTCCAACAATCTGGTAGTTGCTCCTTCGATCATTGTTCTTATGGTCTTCAATGCTTGCCCTCTGTCAGTCCTTGTTACTCCGAGAAGACTAAACTTAGGGTTTCTACAAACACTGCCCTCACACAACAACTTTGCTCCACCAAAGTCACTACTCTTAGGGTCTTACACAGCAACCCAGGGTCTTACACAGCAACCCACTCAACAGAGATTTATCACACAAAATCACAATACTTAGGGCTTCTCAAATCAGCCCATACAGCCCCTTTTGTACACGTCAGGGTGACTAATCTAGGGCACACAAAACAGGTCTACAACACATATTGAATTCTCCCTTGAACTCAACAATCAACACATCCCTGAGCATTGTTGTCCTTTCACACATTCGAGGACAAACTTCACACTCATCACCTAGCAACTAATCTCCTCAGACGTCAACCTCTTTGCAACCCTTCCACAACCCTAATTCACCTCGCCCTCAAAGTCAAACACCTACATACCAGAACATACTTGTGGCCTAACTCTTTAGGCATGTAGCTTTTCAGATCCCAACCTAGAAGGCCTCTTTTTCACTGTGGTGGGTCCTTGAGGGAAATCAAGCCTCCTATCTGCATAGTCACAGGCCCTTCAGCCTTCTTCTTGCACACTTCAAGTCTTCAGTCGTCCTACCACAAAACGGAAGAACTTCAACCTCTTTACCAAACCTCTCTCCACAGAAACTTGGTTGTCAAAACAAAATGGAAACCTCCTTAAGCTCGAGCAAACTCAGAACAGAACAAAAAACTTGCTCCCTTGATGTTGCAGCTTCTTTGAGGCTCACTGATTCACCCTTACTAAACGTCCTCCTGAGATATAGTTGCACTTGGATGGATGTCAAATGGTCTTAATCTCATCTCTTCTTATAGTGTCTCAGGTGGAGTCATTCTTCACCAAGAGTTGTGTCTTGTAAGCCAAGCTGGCTTGAGCATACACATAAAAACCCCACTAATCATAAGAGATAAAATTCCTCCATTTGACTTTTCGCCACTCGATTGAAGCTCTAGGTGCCCCTTAGCCGTTCAAGGGCACCCGTCACGCATCTAATGAATAAACAATTATTTTGTCCTTAGGTCTTTCGCCCATGACTTCGAGCACAAAACCCACCACTTGGATACACTACCCACAAACCACATTTTGTGGGTCAACTCTTCACAAAACCAATACCCCAAGGGTTGTGGGAGTACCTCCCAGGCTACACATTTCAACAATCCCTCTTAGCGAGGAAGCTACTTCCATTGCTCGGAAATAACTCATTATCATCAGCAACACTAGCCCAATCTCTAGCGTCCACCACTGTAGCATACCCTATAGAATGAACCACACTATTCTCAGTGGTGTCCCTGCCTTGATCTCTTCAGAAGTTGATGATTCAAACTTCCATAGGGCAGCTGACAATCGTTCACAGTCTCCCTCTGAAGCTAGACTCCCTCTGAGTCTACACAGCCTCAACTGACTCACCCTGCTTTCCCTCTTGGAAGGTTCTGCTACTGAACTTATGTCCTTCCAACTTCCAAGGTAAGTCCGAGCTGCGGTCGAACAATGGGTCTAATCACTAGAGACCACCGCAACTCAACTCTGCAAGTGATCTCATCCTCCTGATCAAATACCTCACGTGCACATGACTCCAATGTCGGATGTGCAACTTCACAACCCAATGAAGATACTAGTTTGCCATCATCTCATCCTTCACACGAAGCTAACTCGTTCATGCCAAAGCACCCCTTGAGCAATTCCAACAATCTTTGACAAGTCATCGGAAGTCTGTGATCTATAACCTACCACACAACAAATTGTTGTTCACCTGGTTCACCACCAATCCACTAGAACTCCCAGCCTATCTTGTCACTTAGCCAATCAAGACCACATTTCCATGTTATCAGCTAAACCCTCTACTCCATGTTTAGTCAATTTCTTAGCGCCCTCTTAAGTTGCTTAATTGTGCACACTCTAATTCAACCATCCCTACAAAGTAGCTCTAACACCATGTTGAATTTTCCTCGGCACTTCAAAATGAGGTCTATGTCTAAAACATGATCACAAACACACTAAAATGCCACAACACAAGCATTTTGCATAGCAGAAAATGTACAGCAATGAATCAATGTAGTAAACAAGAAATTTTGCAAACCCAAAACTTTTTGTATTACAACTTTAATACAACAAACATAATGCTCCAATACCAAGGATCACGACCCTTACAATTAGCCTGATACAAGGAAAACTAGGGCTTGATGTCAACAACGTATGACAACCAATCTACCCTTGAACAAGGCACACTTGACTTACTTGTTGAAGGAGCGCTCACACCAACCTTTTCAGTCCACATACCTTGAACACCTGGCAGGTCCTTTCCCACCGATACTCATAGAGTATAATGTTGCTCTACTACCTTTGCCTTTGTTGCTCACAAGTTCTTTTGCTTCTTTAGAATGGCTTGCATCTTCAACTCACCACTCTGTCTCTAATAGTCCACTTGTTCCACCAAGGGTCACTGTACTTAGGTTCAACAAGGTTTTCCCTCCAACAATCCTCTAGTTGCTCCTTAGATCATCGTTCTTAGGGTCTTCAAAGTCTGCCCTTTATCAATCCTTATTGCTCCAAGAAGACTGAACTTATGGTTTCTACAAACACTGCCCTCACACAACAACTTTGCTCCACCAAAGTCAGTACTCTTAGGGTCTTATGCAACAACCCACTCAACAGAGATTTATCACACAAAATAATAGTACTTAGGTCTTTTCAAATCAACCCACACACAACCCCTTTTGTACACGTCAAGGTGATTGGTCTAGGGAACACAAAATAGGTTTGCAACACACATATTCAATTCTCCCTTGAACTCAAAAATCAACGCAACCCTAAGCACTACTGTCCTTTCACACATTCAAGGAAAAACTTCACACTCATCACCTAGCAACTAATCTCCTCAGATGTCAACCTCTTTGCATCCCTTCCACAACCCTAATTCACCTCGACCTCCAAGTCAAAAAACTGCAATACCTGAACATGCTTATGACCTAACTCTTTAAGCATGTAGTTTTCCAGATCTTGGCCTAGAAGGCCTCTTCTTCATTGCGGTGGGTCCTGAGGGAACTTGACCCTCCTACCAAAAAACAGAAGAACTTTGACCTCTTTATCAAGCCTCTCTCCATAAAAACTTGGTTGTCAAAAGAGAATGGAAACCTCCTTAAGCTCGAGCAAACTCATAACAGAACAGATCACTTGCTCCCTTAATTTGCAGCTTCTTTGTGGCTCACCGATTCACCCTTACTAGACGTCCTCTTGAGATATCGTTGCACTTGGATGGATGCCAGATGGTCTCAATCTCATCTCTTCTTATAGTGTCTTACGTGGTGTCATTCTTCACCAAGGGTTGTGTCTTGTAGGCCAAGCCGACTTTAGCCTACACATAAAAACCCCACTAATCATAAGAGATAAAATTCTTTCATTTGACTTTTCGCCACTCCATTAAAGCCCTAATGTAAAAATTTCTCATTTCCCACCCCGGTTTTCAGTTTCACCTTATTTCTCCAAAATAGTTAAATGCCCTTTCCCATATCCATACATTCAACAACTGGAAAATAAATTTTGTTGAAAACACAAATTCTGGAAATATTACAGAATGCTGGAAAATGCAGAAATAAATATCAGCACATACAAACAGCCATTCAACACATTTAAACACAGTGATTTTTGGTCAAGGTGACCCTGGAAAAACCCCCTACAACTCTTGGGGAAAACCAGTTCGAAAGCTCTTTCTTATTTCTAGAAAATGCTTTTACAGTGAGAGAAATATTCAGCAAAAATCAGCAAGCAAACTTTTACAACTTATCTCGTTTTTCGTGCCTCACAGCCAACTGGAAAAACTTGCAAACAGCAAAACAGAACAACAATAAATGTTGTACGGCCTCCGCGATTTTGTGCCCAAATTTCAACCTTAAATGTTGTTGTACGGACTGCCTAGAAAAGTGTACGGGCTGCCATAAATGCTATTGTACGGTTTCCTTGATTTCTGTGCAGAAAAACAGCAGTACAGTTGTATGTATTTCTGCCTCGAAAAGCGTGCCAAGGTACAGCCACTTGCTGTACGGCCTCCCTTGAAAAACGTGCCAGCAAACTTCAGACTTTCTGCTCCTCGATTTCTGTGCTAACTTGTTGTACGGCCTCCTTGGAATCTGAACCAAAACTGTTGTACGGCCTTTCTAGAAAATCGTGCCCAAAGTCTGTCTTTCACTGTGTGCTAACTCAGCTGTACGGACTTGCTGAAACGCTGCCTTGGAATGTATGCCAAGCTGCTGCCTCCTTCTCCACATTGTCTAGAAATCTCCTTTGCTCTCTTGCTCTCCTTCTCTCAATCTGCTCATGAAAAAAGTAATGACATTTTCCTCATTTTCCTCCTTTAATCTAACCCTAAGTGACTTTTGGGGAATCCCTAAATCCAATGGCTGAAATAGATTGAGATCTAGGGCTGAGATTAAACGCTCATTTAAATCTCACTTTCTATTTTTTAATTCACCCCACTTTAATAAAGACCCACTTAGTCATTTATTTCCAAAGTCACTTTTCCTTTCTAATTTTACATTGACTTTATTAAAGTCACTTTAAAATTAGACTTTAGTAACTTTATCACTTAAAGTCACTTCTAAATTAGATTTGACTTTATAAAAATTATAAAGTCACTTTAGGAGAAAAATTAAATTCTTTTGGACACTTTTCCCTAGGCCAAAGATCAATGCCTTAGGGAACCACTTGTCCTCCGGTACCAAATTTCAACACTCCCTCTTACCGAGGAAGGTGTTCCTCACCACACCCATCTTGTCTCTGAAGTAGACATGCTTGCTCCGTGGTAAGGCTTTGGTAAGAATATCTGCAACCTGCTCATCAGTGGGAATATACTCAAGCTTCACAGCGCCCTTCTGAACATAGTCTCTGATGAAATGATATTTGATCCCGATATGCTTTGACCTGTCATGAAATACTGGATTCTCCGTGAGTTTAATGCAACTCTGATTATCACAGTAAATCACTCAAGGTCTCAACGGTTGACCAAATAAGCCAAACAACATCTTGCGAAGCCAGATGGCCTCACAACTAGCTAGACTGGCTACCATATACTCTGCTTCCGCTGAACTCAATGCTACTGACTGCTGCTTCCGGCTGAACCATGACACTACTGCCGAACCCAACCCAAAACAGCACCCTGAAGTGCTCTTCCTATCAGAAGCACAACCTGCCCAATCAGAATCAGTATAACCTGCCAATCTCACTCCATCCCCCTGCCTGTAGTCCAGACCATAATCCACTGTCCCCTGCAAGTACCGCAAAATGTGTTTTGCAGCCACCCAGTGAACCTTCCTAGGCTCACACATAAACTGACTCATCATGTTGACTGCAAAACAAATATCTAGTCTAGTGTTGACCAAATACATCAAGGAACCAATCAGCTGCCTGTACAATCTGGGATCCACCAACTCGGAATCCGAAGCATGAAGCTTCTTCCAGTTGGTGATCATCGGTGTCGACATGGGTTTACAATCCTCCATGTGGAATCTGCCAAGGATATCCACAATATACTTCCCCTGCCCCAGGAAGAAATGCCCCTCCTCCTGCCACACCTCCAAACCCAAAAAGTAATGCATCAAGCCGATGTCCTTCATCTCAAACTCCGCCGCAAGATCTCTCTTGCAGTGCTCTATGAGTCTCTTTGCACCTGTAATGACCAAGTCATCCACATACAGCACCAGAATGAGAGGCTCCTCACCTATCACAATATAGTAAAGGTTCGGATCTGGGTCACTCTTTGTGAAACCCATCCCCTGCAAGTATGTATCTATCCTGGAGTACCAACCTCTGGGAGCTTGCTTCAGGCCATAAAGGGCCTTCTTCAGTCTGCACACATGGGACTCCTTCCCACGCACCTCAAAGCCCTGTGGCTGCTCAATGTACACCTCCTCCTGTATGAAGCCATTGACAAATGCAGTCTTCACATCCATCTATGGATCTTCCAACCCATCTCTGTTGCTATCGATATAATGGAGCGGATCGAAGTATATCGAGCCATGGGAGCGAAGGTCTCCTCATAATCAACTCCCTCTACCTGGGAGAACCCTCTAGCCACAAACCTCGCTTTGAATTTCTCAATGCTGCCATCTGCAGTATGCTTTACCTTGTAAAGCCATCTAGAAGTAACCACGGATTTTCCCTCGGGTCTCGGCACCACCTCCCAAACATCATTCTTCATGATAGAAGAATACTCCTCCTGCATGGCCTCTCTCCAGACCTACTGGCTAGCTGCCTCCTCATCGCTAGAAGGCTCAGAGTCAAGGATGCTGGTAGCCATTGCCATATAGCTACAAAACCTCTCAGGTGGTCTACTCTCTCTGACCAGCCTCTTAGGCTCAGCAACAGATGTGGCATCTCTCAAGGTGTCCTGAAGCCACTTGGGCTTCCTCTTCCCTGAGCGCACTTCTCCCATTGGAGAATGAAACTCCTCCTCCTCATCATCATCAGGAGCCTGAACTCCTGACTGTCTGTTTGTTGTCCTCCTGCCTGCACCTGAACCTGTAGAAGCTGAGGTACAGTGTGAACTGTCCATCAGTGGACTCTCTAGTGAACTGCTCTGTGGACTGCTCTGCATGCTGCCCGGAGCACCACCCCTCTGGCTCGGCGAGCCACTACTCACTGATAGACCTGACATCCTCATAGATGTACCTCCAGATCCTCCTGATCCCTGCCCACTGGATCCTTGCGACTGACTCAACTGCTGCTGAGGGTCTAGCTAATCCAGATACTCTAACTCCCGTGACCTCCTAAAAGCCCTGTCCTCCTCGAACTTCACATCCCGCCTGACAACAACTTTCCTCTGTGCGGGAATGTAAATCCGAAAGGCCTTTGAGGTCTCACTGTAGCCCACAAAGATACGCTTCTCTGCGGTGGGCTCAAGCTTGGTCCTCTTCTCCTTGGGTATGTAGGAGTATGTAATGCACCCAAAGATACGAAGATGACCAATATCAGGCTTCTTCCCAAAAACAGCCTCCTCCGGAGTCAAGTGCCCCAAGGCACGATGTGGACTCTTGTTCTACAAATAAACAGCTGTGTTGCAGGCCTCTGCCCACAAGAACAATGGCAACCCTTGATCATGTAACATGGCTTTGGCAGCCCCTCCAATGGATTTGTTCTTCCTCTCCGCAACCCCGTTCTGCTAGTGTTGTAAGGAACAGTGAACTCCCTCCTAATGCGTGCCTCCGCACAATAGTCAACAAACTCTCCAACGGTGTACTCTCCCCCATTGTCCGACCTCAGGGACTTGATCTTCCGACCTGTCTGTGTCTCCACAAGAGCTCTAAACTCCTGAAACCGCTTGAAGACCTCACTCTTGGTCTTCAAGAAATAAATCCAGGTCCTCCTGGAGTAATCATCAATGAATAAAACATAGTACTCATATCCACTCAAGGAAACATGAGACATCCGATCGCTCACATCGGAATGAATCAAATCAAGTATCCCAGTCGCTCTGTTGTCACTGCTGGGAAAAGGGGATTTGGCAAACTTGCCCCTCGCACATCCTCTGCAAGTATCAAAGTGATCAGTACTGAAATCTGGCACACCTGTAGTGATCTCCCGCAAGGTCCTCAATGCTCCATGATACATATGCCCCATCCTGCGGTGCCAAATCTCACACAGCTCAGAACTGCTAGCTCTGCTGTCGGTACTACTGCTCAATGCCAAAAGGGGCTGGAATGCAAACTTGTACACCTTTGCATCGCGTACACCTATCACTCTAGCTAAATTAGCTGGAGTGCCCCTGGGATACATCAACACCTGTCCTCCCCTGAACAGTACCTCATATCCTTTGTCCTCCAAAGCTGAGACAGATATGAGGTTCTTCCTCATCCCTGGCACATAAAGAACATCTGACACCTTCAAGGGAGGTTTGGACTCCCTCTGAAATGTCAGTGTCCCAACCCCGACTGCTCCAACAACTCTGTCATCACCGAGTACTACCCTATATCAGTGCCACTCTCTGAAAACTCTGAGATGTACTCACGGACTCCTGTCATGTGACGTGAAGCCCCACTGTCCGCATACCAAATACCCGAAGATGCTCCGCTAATCAAGGGAAAAGCATGCTCCCTCTGAACCTGTGTGGCAGGTGATCCTGCACTAGAGGACTCACACGCAGTGAACCCAAACTCTCGGTCAAAACGATCTGCAAAGTCCTCAACCTCTGCCGAAATTGCCATGCTCTGGTTCTTCCCCTTCTTCTTCTCCGAACACACAACTGCATAGTGTCCCATCTTTTGACAATTCCAACACTTCACCTTGAAATAGTCTTTCTGTGTGTTACCCTGTTTACCTTTACCTTTGCCTTTGCCCCCACCATTGCTTGTAGAAGCCTGCTTCTTCCCTTTGCCTTTCTTGTCTCCTGCCAACAGTGCTACATCCTCATCCTGTTCAACTGACTTGGCTGCCCCAAGCTGACCTTTCCTTATCTCTGTCTGAATGCAATCATCCCAAAACCTCTCCCATGTGGGAAGGGCCTCATGTGCACAAACCCCATTAGCAAAGTTCATCCATGAACGAGGGAGGCCATCCACTGCAATCCACACCAACTCAGTGGGTGGAATGACCTCTCTAACTACTGCCAACTCATATCTCACATTAGTAATCTTTGTGAGATATCCAGCTGCACTATCATTACCCATCTTAATGGTCTTCAGCTTCTCCTTCGGGACCATTTTCCGGTTCTCATTGGTACTCTAGTAGAGATTGGACAATGTTGTCCACATCTCATGGGCATTTCTCTTTCCTCTCACATGAGGAATGCAATGGTCTTTGACTCTGTCTAGAATCAGTCTCTTACCCTTGTTGTTCTTTCTATTATAAGTAGCCAATTGAGTAGCATCAGTAGGCACAACAGCAGGGTTCTGTGTGGTATGCACCATAATGTCCCAGACTTCTGCCTCCTCAAAGATACTCTGCATTCTCTCCTTCCAAACGCTGTAATTGGTATGCCCATCCAACCTATCCTCCACCCTCAATCCCAATGACATCCTGTTGTCCTAAAACTGAAGAATAGCACTGCTGTAGTAAAGATAAAACTGTTGTTTGTGAAAAATCAGCTTGCTGGGATTTTCCGAGTGAAAAATCAGCACGCTGTAATTTTCCTCCTTTCTATCCCAAACTGCATTCAGCACTCAAACTTTGATACCATGTAAAAATTTCTCATTTCCCACCCCGTTTCTCAGTTTCACCTTATTTCTCCAAAATAGTTAAATGCCCTTTCCCATATCCATACATTCAACAACTGGAAAATAAATTTTGCTGAAAACACAAATTCTAGAAATATTACAGAATGCTGAAAAATGCATAAATAAATATCAGCACATACAAACAGCCATTCAACACATTTAAACACAGTGATTTTTGGTAAAGGTGAACCTGGAAAAACCCCCTACAACTCTTGGGAAAACCAGTTCGAAAGCTCTTTCTTATTTCTGGAAAATGCTTTTACAATGAGAAATATTCAGCGAAAATTAGCAAGAAAACTTTTATAACTTATCTCGTTTTCTGTGCCTCAGCCAACTAGAAAAACTTGCAAACAGCAAAACAAAACAGCAATAAATGTTGTACAGCCTTCTCAATTTTGTGCCCAAATTTCAGCCTTAAATGTTGTTGTACGGACTGCCTAGAAAAGCATGCAGGCTGCCATAAATGTTGTTGTACGGTTTCCTCTATTTCTGTGCAGAAAAACAACAGTACAGCTGTACGGATTTCTGCCTAGAAAAGCATGCCAAGGTACAGCCACTTACTGTACGGCCTCCCTTGAAAAACATGCCAGCAAACTTCAGATTTTCTGCTCCTCGATTTCTGTGCTAACTTGTTGTACGGCCTCCTTGGAATCTGAACCAAAACTACTATACGACCTTTCTAGAAAATCGTGCTCAAAGTCTGCCTTTCACTGTGTGCTAACTCGGCTGTACAGACTTGCTGAAACGCTGCCTTGGAATGTGTGCCAAGCTGCTGCCTCCTTCTCCTCACTGTCCAGAAATCTCCTTTACTCTCTTGCTCTCCTTCTCTCAATCTGCTCATGAAAAAAGTAATGACCTTTTCCTCCTTTTCCTCCTTTAATCTAACCCTAAATGACTTTTGTGGAATCCCTAAATCCAATGGCTGAAATAGATTGAGATCTAGAGCTGAGATTAAATGCTCATTTAAATCTCACTTTCTATTTTTTAATTCACCTCACTTTAATAAAGACCCACTTAGTCATTTATTTCCAAGGTCACTTTTCCTTTCTAAATTTACATTGACTTTATTAAAGTCACTTTAATATTAGACTTTAGTAACTTTATCACTTAAAGTCACTTTTAAATTAGATTTGACTTTATAAAAATTATAAAGTCACTTTAGGAGAAAAATTAAATTCTTTTGGACACTTTTCCCTAGGCCAAAGATCAAAGCTTTAGGGAACCACCTGTCCTCCGGTACCAAATTTCAACACCTAAGTGCCCCTTCACCCTTCAAGGGTGCCCCTCATGCATCCAATGAATAAACAATTATTTTCTCCTTGGGTCTTTCACCCACAACTTTTGGGTACAAAGCCCACCACTTGGGCACACTACCCACAAACCACATTTTTTGGGTCAACTCCTCACAAACCCAATACCCCAGGGGTTGTGGGAGTACCACCCAAGCTACACATTCAACATAGTGGCCACTTAGTAAAAGTGGGAAATAATATCATCATGTAATTTCACTTAAATAAATACAAGTGAAAATCAAATTTCCTATATTCTTCTAGTCTTAGAAATTTAAATAAAATATTGTAGGTAAGATAAGATAACTATATAATGTCCAAAAAATGACCAGATAAGTAGGTCAATGGGACTACTGAGTACAACGATGTCAATACAAAGCAAGAGTACTAAAATGTCTCTTATGTAAGGAACAAGAAGTAAAATAGAAACATGAAGTCTATATGTGAGAAAATGAGAAAACCCTCGAACCCAAGAATGGGTAGTCGCAGCGGGAGGAACATGTGCAGAGGGAAAGGATCTAGGGATTCTAGAATATTAATGAATGAGATTTCTTCTAATCTTAGCCACATATATCATTGTTGAGGTAAAGTGGTTGTTGGGATTAAGGAGATCAACTGCTAAGATATGGGAAATTAGTTGTTGGGATTAAGGAGATTAGTTATCTCTCAAAGCATAAACAAGACAAGATGGGAGAAGTTGAAACACACATGAGAACACTTGAGAGAGGCGGAGACCAAGAGAAGAATGAGAGTGCATCAGAGAGGAGAAGGTGTAGATTCATTGTAGCAAATGGAAAGAAGAAATCCGTACAACAATAGCATCACACAATCGGATAGCAATAGCATCCAATGATGGTGATCTTAGGAGCGACCCAACGGATTTTCATCCTCGAAAACTTCAACAAGTGTGGGGTTTCTAGGGTTTTCCATGGCTTCTAGAAATTTGGAGCTTCAATAACTGCAATCCAAACAAATATTAAGAGCGTTCAAGAATTGATGTTGACATCAATGACAACACTGTTCAACAATCTCCCCCTTTGTCATTGATAACAACACATACTCCCCTTACGATCACTACTCCCCCTAACTTCAGGCTTCTAAGCTTCCTTTCCTGATTTCTATTTTGATTTGGCCTTTGAGGGATCCTACTATCAGCCTTCTTATCAATCTTGCTTTATGGGGACTTGGAGCTCATGCCTTCGTCACATGTAGCTTTACCTACTTCTTTTGCCTTCATCTTCAACTGAGCCATTTCTTCCTTATTCCTTTCAATATCTCTTGTAAATGATCCTTTTGCCATTCCTTGAGCCTGTTGATTTCAATTAGAGTTGTGTCAAGTTCCTTTCGCTTTTGACCGATTTTTGCATCATACTTCTGAACAGATTCTTCTAATTGGCTTGCCAAAATTTTCTCTTTCATTTTTGCTTCCAACACTTGATGTTTTAAAGGGCAACTACTTCTTCGAGTGCCTTATTTCGTTTTCTTGCTTTGTTAAAGATCACATAAGGCACTAATCAATTTTGCTTCCAAATCTACTACTCCTTCCTCGTCTGCTTCCTCTGAATCACAATCATCATCATTATTTTCATCTTTGACCTGCATACTTCTTTGAGTAGAGATCATCGAGTTTCTTCAAAAGACTTTTGGCTGATGAGCATTAATCAACTTTGACTTTTATAGGATCTGGCAGAGCATCAAGAATGACCTTCGTGGCTTTTGTATTGTACCTTATAGATTCGTCAGTAGATGTGTCTCCCAAAACAACAAATTGCCATACATAATATCCATGAGCTTGTAGATAGGCTTCCATTCTAGATTCCCATATCTCATATTTGGCTTCATCGAATTCAGGAGTTGGTGAGCCAACTTGATTCACTTCATCAACTGCAACACTGGAGACTTCCTTTGATTCTTTTGAACGTTTGGCGGCTTGCTTCTTTGACTTTCCCATCTCTACACTCTGAGATTTGCCTTCTAGTTGTTAAGCTGCAACTAACGGAACCTACTCTGGTACCAATTGTTGGAATCATGATTGTCATAGACCAAAACCTGCAGGCATTAGTCTCTGCTACAATTGCCAGAGTTAGGATCCACGAGAGGCGATTAGTCCAAGTCGTGAAACCCACAAGGAGCGCTGAAACTGTTACAAAAATTAGAAATGTAGAAAGATTTTCTTTATGTTGATAGTTACTTGAGATATTCTTATGTTTTCTTATGTTCCTCTTTTATCTTTAGTTCATCAAGCAATTATCAAAACAATAGCACAAAGATCACAGACAACAGATATAGGCGAACAGCCAAGGAAAAACCCCTATCTAGAGGGAAACCCAGTGAACAACTCTTCCTTAATAACTTCCTGAGATAATCCAAGACTCTAACAGACTTCCTCCACACCAAGTCAGCCTTTTCTTCCTTCTATAGATGATAACCTTTCCAATAATATCTTCGACCTAGCAGCAATAGAACTTCAACTTCGACCCAACAGTTAGCCTACCAACAACTTCGACCCAGCAGCAGCACTTCGATCCTCCAGTAACAGACCAGAAAATCCATACGTGTGAGGGAGAGATGACTCAAAAACTTCAATCTTGATCTTTTCAGCACTTCTCTTCTTGGAATTTCGCACTTTTTCTACCTCCTTGTGTATAAAACTTGAGTGAGTGAGAGTGCTCTAAATGAATTTGAATTGCTTGTATATATAGGCTTCTGGTGAGATTGAATTACCCTGTTTGAGGTCGACTTGGTCTCCTTGAGGCCGACTTGGTGTGGAGGTGACAAATACCTTATTTGACTCAATAATAAAACTTTTTACATGTTCCAAAAGCCCAAGAATGGTCTCTTAGAATGGACAATGACTCTAATGACTCTGAATAAATCCTAGAAGTCCTCAATGGGAACTTTGACCTAAAACACGATGACCCAAGCATGAAACCCATGCTTTAATAAGTCATATTAATAATAATAATAAATTATTTTTCTTTCTTTTGATAAATACATTTCATTATGACTCAAATACAATTTATGAAGACTGAACCTAGTTACATTCTTTAACACTCCCTCTTAACTAGGGAGGTATTCATACTTACATATTCAAGTACATGGAAGATCTCAAGACACACAGACCATGAAGAGTTCAGGCATTTACAGTGCCACAGACTAGTTTCCTGACCATCGCAATCTATCCAGGTGGGACTAAGATGGACTAAAGCTTTCGGCCTCTCTAGGTACCATTAGGCTTACTTACTAACCATCAACCCAGGGATCTAGGTGCGTATCCAAGGTCAAAGCTCCATGACCAATGCCACCCTCCCTCTTCAGGATCTAGACATCAATACATATGTCGGCCAGATGTCCTCCCAGACATTATACACACTCAATGCCTCAACATATCAAATCTCTCTAACCTCAAGCATGCTTTTCAAAAACCTTGAGAGATTTACCTGAACAGTGACAACCCCAATCAGTGACAATTTTTCAAATACTCATGAGTAAACACAAACCTCCAGGGTCTTTTGACTTCTTGATGTTGCCTCACAATTCATCATAGTAGGACTTCGTGGCTTCCCAAACAAATCTTGACAAAGGTTTCCTCAATCATTCAGCTTCCTTTCCTACTTCTCATGCAGCAACCAAAACCCACTTTCCTTCTTTCAGCAGAACCTCAATATGCATTCTCCGATTTCTTCTTCAAGACTATAATATTCCCTCCATCTCAACTCGGGAGATATACTATTTTCTTTATCCAAGCTCCCTCTTAACTTAGGGAGATCAACTTCTTTTCTATGACACTGGAGAATTTTTCATGGCTTCCATCCTTCTTATCTTGATCATCATCATTCATACAAATTCCTTTATCATGCTTTATCAACCAAATCAACTTTACTTACGAATATCTTCAACATCTTGAAGATTTTGTACCTGTACAACTTAGATAACAAGTACAACCAAATACATGTATAGAACCACGAACTTAACTATATCAGAATCATAATATCACAGAAGCATTAGACTTTAGACAACAAACATATAAACTTAGTTAGGCTCATAAACAACAAGAGGCACATACTTTTATACTTCAACTTCTTGCTCGGGTTAGGTTATAACCCCTAGATCACATTAGTACCTCAATCAATATATCAATATCATTATATCTAGGGCCTCTATATTTCTTGTAGAAATATGACATAATCTACTATAATATATTGCAAACCCTAGAAGCAATTCAAACAAGTATAGTTCTACAATGGATCTAACAACTTTAGAATTCATTTGTTAGATTTCTACTAGAATTTAATGAAAACCCTAGATTCCATACATGAGACACTAAGTCTTAGATGTCAACCAATCACAACACAATCAATATGACCAATCCTTTTGTAAATCTTAGATCTTATCATATCATCACATCATATCCTAGAACATCAAACTTCTACTAGGGCTTAGTTACAAACCCTAGAACTTATCAACAAATAGGTTAGCACAAATACATATCTAGGATAATCATGCACAAGCATATCATAACATATATAGGACAAACCCAAGACACAAATATCAATACATTTAAAGTCAGACATATAACAATCTAGATCAGACTAGGGTTTTGATCATATAGACAAACATTTACCTAGGGATTCATTCCTAGGAGCTAACTCTCAATACATAAGGGTTTTACTTACAAACCCTAATTTACCAAAACTTCAAGGTCTAGGAACACATCACCATCCAACCCTAAAGGACTAGGGTTTCCATAACAATACCAAGACTCCAAACATGACATTACCATCAAAACCCCAAACATCAAAAGAATAGTATTTTCTAGATTTCATCAGTAACCCTAAGTAGACTAGGGTTTTTCACATTAGCATTGACATACCCTTAGGTTAGGGTCTTCCAGAGAACCTATTAGGGTTTCACAAACATAATGTTTTAATGAGGGTAGATTTAATCTAATGATTAATCTCCCAGACAATAATCTCTATGCTTCAGAGGCCCTAGACATAACACTTGTTAGTAATGTAAAGAAGATATCTTAGAATAAATGAATATACCTTTATCATTAAGAGAAACAAAACTTATATTCTAAGACATACCTTTGATTTTTAGACAAACCTTATAGGATATCAATGTGAAAATTTATGAATCTAACACATTAGAAACCCCTACAGCAATTACTGGTTTACTCTCTCCTACTTGTTCTTCACATTAACAAGTTATTTAACTGCATAAATATCGAAGTAAACACTATTGTAGCCTTCAAATATACAGATCATGAACTGAAATAAACAGAGACAATAACACAAGGGACACCGTTATTTTTGGACAATCCGGAAAAACCCAATTCGAGAAAACCAGTGCAGCATATATGAGGGTTTTATTATTAACCAGATTTCATGAATACAACTAAGGTGCCAGAAATGGCTCACCCAACAAAGAATATCCTCGGCAGTAGTACCTCTATCCGGAGATGGATATTCCAGCAAATCAGCAACTGGATGATCAACCCCACAGTGACTTTGGTTGTTCCTTGTGTTGGACAACGAAAGTTGCTCCAACCACTGCTCTGGAACTGCGTCACCCTTCAGAAACTGCATCACCCTGTCCGGCTGATCTACTCTCAGTCTGCCTCACAGAATCTCCCAGCACTGCCTCTGATGCCCAACATCAACCTCTACAGCTTCTGTGATGCCTATGTCAGCCTCTGTGCTACCTTCATCAGCATTCTACGTCCTCTGCATCAGCGTTGTTGGCCTCTGTGTCAGCGCTTCTAGGGCCTGCACTGCCTCTCCTGACACATCGTTGCCTCTCTGCTACGTATTCTTCAGCCTTAGATGAAAATCCCTTGTTGAACTGCCCCTCATTGCAACTAATCACTTGCTCAATTTCCTCATCAAACCTCGCCCCAGAAAATCGAACTAACTGATCTCTCTTGGTGTATCTCCAACTGACCCTCAAGCCTCCTCTTATATTTTTCCTGTTGACGATTCAAAAGTCGAGATTAAGTCCCTAATCAACGGCTAAAATTAGAACTGACTTGATCCTCGTCACTTAGAACTTTCTCACCCATATTATATTAATACACATTAATATTTTTATTTTCCTAAGTTTAGACTTAGGAACTCATTAAAAATATTAATTATTTTAATATCTCTTCATCCGGGTGGAATTTCTCCAAACGATTTCTGGGTCTTGGAGATCTCATGTGCCTTAGTCTCTCCTCCAAATTTCAAGGCTAGGGCACATCCTATGCTACCCAAAATCAACAATCAACTCCAACAGAACTTTTATGTTTTGTCTTGTGAGGTCTTCTCCATAGCCCTTGATCATAGCAGCGAGCTTTTCCTAAACAAAGAGAATATAAAAGAAATATGATTAGCATCTAGTGTAAACACATCTAGATAAGAAAAGGAAAACCAAATATAAAAGATAATACATGGAGTAAGATACTTATCTTTGGAAAATGGTGAGGGCTCCCTCTTAATCCAATCTCAAGGGATACCTAAAACTTTAACAAAACAATTCAACAATGTTTTTCCAAAGAATGTTAAACCTATAAGTTCTAGAAATCAAAATACAAAACAAATCAAAAACTCAAAGTAGAAGGGCTTAGTAGTATAAGTCCTTTATTTCCAATTCTTCGGTCTTGTGCTTCTTTGGAGATCCTTCTTCGGCAACATTTGCATGATCTCTATTTCTCTTTCTATTTCTCGGATTTTCAGGACAATCACTTTTATAGTGACCCATCTTGTGACAGTTGTAGCATTTGATTTTGGATATGTCTATCTTCCTTCTAGGTCCTTTAGTCTTCTTGAATGATCCTTTGTTCTTGTGATGAGCGGAGTAGGCATTTGAAACTTTTTCTTCTTCATTCTCTTTGTTGCTTACTAGAGAAATCTTGACTTCTTCCTGACTGCAAGCATTCCATAGTTGTTCAAATGTAGGAGTCTCCTTCTAGTTGTTGAGACCTGATGAGAAGGCACTCCATGATGTTGGTAAACCTAGAAGTGCATTAATTACAAGTTTCTTCTATGGCGATATCTCATCAATCGCTTGAAGTCCATCTCTTAATCTAGCTATTCTCACAAAGAAAGATGCCGCAGTGTCTTCCTTTGTCATTTTTATAAACCTCAGTTCATTTTTAAGGCTTGCTATTTGACCAAGATTCTTGGTAGTGAATAATTTTGATAAAGCCTCATACATCTCTTGAGCAGAGTTTATGTTAGAGATATAGGGGATGAGGTTATCTTTTATTCCATCCACCATTAGAGTCGTGGCCAATATTTTTGTTTCCCTGAATTTTACCTTTTCTGCATCACTTGACTCAATAGTAGGCTTCTTTAGCTTTCCCTTGACTAAATCCAAAACTTTATTATTCTCGAGGATGAGGTCTATCCTCTTCTTCCATGCCCTTCATTGAGTTAGACATTGTCCTTGAAGATGATAGACTTGGCTTCTTATGTGTTCCTTTTGAAGGCCCTTATTCAAAGCGTCTTAGAACTCCTTACTCTTCAGTAGATCTTTGAGTTGCCTTTTTCCCTTCTTCACCTTAGCTTTGATACCATGTTAGAAAATCAGAAAGATGTTCTTTATGTTGATAGTTACTTGAGATATTCTTATGTTTTCTTATGTTCCTCTTTTATCTTTAGTTCATCAAGCAATTATCAAAACAATAGCATAAAGATCACAGACACCAGATATAGGCGGACAGCCAGGGCAAAACCCCTATCTAGGGGAAAACCTAGTCAACAACTCTTCTTTAATAACTTCTTGAGATAATCCAAGACTCTAACAAACTTCCTCCACACCAAGTCAGCCTTTTCTTCCTTTTGTAGATAATAACCTTTCCAACAATATCTTCAACCTAACAACACCAACTTGTAGCAACAACAGAACTTCAATTTCGTCCCAGCAACAACTTCGACCCAGTAGTTAGCCCAACAACAACTTCGACCCAACAGTAGCACTTCAAACCTCCAATAATAGACCAGAAAATCCACACGTGTGAGAGAGAGATGACCCAAAAACTTCGATCTTGATCTTTCCAGCACTTCTCCTTCTCTTCTTGGAATTTCGCACTTATTCTGCCTCCTTCTGTATCAAACTTGAGTGAGTGAGAGTGCTCCAAATGAATTCACATCGCTTGTATATATAGGCTTCTGGTGAGGTTGAATTACCCTGTTTGAGGCCGAATTGGTATGGAGGTGACAAATACCTTATTTGACTCAATAATAAATCTTTTTACATGATCCAAAAGCCCAAGAATGGTCTCTTTAGATGGACAATGACTCTAATGACTCCGAATAAATCCCAGAAGTCCACAATGGGGACTTTGACCTAAAGCATGATGACCCAAGCATGAAACCCATGCTTTAATAAGTCATATTAATAATAATAAAGAATTATTTTTCTTTCTTTTTATAAATACATTTCACTATGACTCAAATACAATTTATGAAGACATAACCTAATTACATTCTTTAACAGAAACCAATCTCCAACATGCTCCCCCTTAGCGAGGGAGGTATTCTCCTTAGTTGTAAACGTATTTCTCCTTAGCTGAAATTTCTCCTTCCTTAATAAAAATTCATGAGCTTGTTATGTTGATGTATGTCTATAGATCACTCCATCTTGGAGTAGACAATGTGACTCTTCACATGCACGTCTATAGATCACTCCATCCTAGAGTAGGAAATGTGAGTATCCTAAGCCATTTACCCCTGGCCAAATCAGCATGGCCCGGCCAAAGTCCTTTATGGCTCCTCAGGTAAATGTATCAATCTCCTCTGGTCAAATCAGCATGACCCAACCAAAGTCCTTCATGGCTTCTCAAGAGAGGATTTACCCCTAGATCATTCACCCTTGGCCAAATCAGCATGGCCCAACCAAAGTCCTTTATGGCTTCTCAAGTGAATTTCATCTATGTCCTCTAGTCAAATCAACAAGACCCAACCAAGTCTTTTGGTCTTCTCAGGAGAGGATCGGTCCAATCCTGCAATTGCCCTAGACCATTCACCCCTGGTCAAATCACCATGACCCTGCCAAAGTTCTTCATGGCTAATCAGGGGAATGTATCCATCTCCCCTGGTGAAATCAACATAACCATCCAAGTCTATCTAGCTTCTTAAGAGATAGTATTCCTAACCTTGCAAAGACATCAACACTCCCTTTCAACAAGGGAGACATTCTGCATCAAGCCAAGCTTTTCTCTAAAGTATACAAACTTCGCTCTAGACAAAGGCTAGGTGAGAATGTCTGCAATCTACTCATCTATGGATATGTATTGGAGCTTCACTGCTCCCTTCTACATCATGTCTCGAATGAAGTGATATTTGACCTCAATGTGCTTTGACCTAATCAAATAGACCTGCAAGTAACTTTCAAAGCTAAATTGCTTCCTTATTTGCGGCATTAGTTGAGATATACTTTGTCTTTGTTGTACCAAGTGCGACAGAAATTTGCTTCCTGCTAAACCACAATATCATAGCCAATCCCAAGTTGAAGCAACACTCCAAGGTGCTCTTTTTGTCCTCCACACTCCCTGCTCAATCTAAATCTATATATCTTGCAGCCTCACTTCATGTTAATTTAGGCAACAACGGTATGTTCTATGCTTTAGAGCAATTTTACTTCAATTTCTTTATTAGCCCAGTATCCATATTCAGATTAGCAATTACATCAACATGACAGTAAAATGCAAATAGAACATAAACATAAAAAGTAGAAGACAAGCCAAGACAAGAGGACACAAGATGTGGCACTAGCCAGGGACAAACCCCAATGTGGGGAAACCCTTCATCAGATCTTCTTTTAGTCTTCAATAGTTCAGCAGAGAGAGATAGTACAATTTACAAATCTCATAATTACCAGAAAAGTCAACGTTGGTCAACAGGGCAGATTTGACCCTCAGCAAATCAGTCAATTTCAGCCTCCAAACAGCAAGATAAAACAGCCCTCAAAACAGTCAAATTCAGCCCAGTCAAACAGCCCACTTGAGGTCAGCCCTACCTACAGTCAACGTTTAGCCTTGATTTTTGTGCCCAGAAATGTGCCCTGCCCAAACAGAGATAGCCCTCACAAAAATGCAGTCAAAGGAGGTCAATGCCTGGTCAGATTGTCCAGAAATTCAGTCTCCCGAAATTTCGGCCTCCTAGAATTTTGCTCTTCTAAAATTTTGGAAGTGGAGAGAGAAAGGCCTAGAAATCCGTACCCAATCAATGAGAAGAGAGAGAGAGAAGCGTGAAGATGAGTGTGTCCAAATGAGGCTAAGGCATCATGTATTTATAGCAAACGTTGAGGATGAATAGATGTGACTGTTGGGCTTCTAAGCCTACATAAGTTTGCTAGCCGACCTTGACAATTTGTCCATAATCAAAATAAATTCATAACTTCATTTGTACATGTTGAAATCAGAAGATCTTTAGACCAATCCTACACCTCTCGAAGAGAGAAATCCAAGAAAAATATCAGCTGTCATAAATAAGATGACCCATGTGGAGTTTGGCCCTAGTTGCCAATTTTAACACTCCCTCACAACTAAGGAGAACTCCATCGGATAATCCATCTGCCAATCTGTACTATCTCTACCATCAATGCACTGCTTTGTTCTACTCTGCCCTGCTCTGTTGAACTATGAAGAAGAAGAAGTGATCGAGAATGTATCATACCATTCTCTACTAACCCGAAGTCAGTCCCAAATAAAAGAGAGTATCTCATACCACTCTTACTGACCCGAAGTCAGTTCCAAGCAAAAGAGTGTCTCATACCACTCTTACTGACCCGAAGTCAGTTCCCATTGATCCCAGATAAATATCGGTCATCCTAGCATAGGGAGTACGATAATACACAATGCGTCCATCGTTAGTATCCTCATTTCCCTACTCATTGGCCAGACGAGAGGTACTTCCCATGAGTCCCAGACTGCATAGGTAGGATGTCTCAGCATGAGAAGGATGAACCACTCATCCTGCCTACATGTCGCCAAAGGGTATTGTTGGCTTAGTGAGGCCTGACCCGGGTTCGGAAGTGATTTATCCAAGCAAATCCCGGTACTACTGGCCCTTTCGGCAACAGTCCGCGGAGCGCACACTGAGGTCTCACCCGAAGTAGTATGGGAGGGTGTTGGAACCAGGTTTCCGCACCCTAGGGATGTCTTGATGAAGTTTCTGGAGGGTCGCGGTCCAATCCTGCGCACTTACGCTACTTCGCGCAGCTGTCTATCCTTCGCGACCTATGCCACTACCTCCGCACACCTCTGTAAGGGCACGAAGAAAGTACTACCCTGATCTCTATTCTTACTACGCTATTATATTAGTGCTTAACTTAACTTGTGAGGGCCCAATATTCTTATTACTTCATTCAACATTCAGGTAAGTGCGCGTAATCATAAACAGTATAAATGCATAAAGATAAACAGAAACATAGATGCACAATATTCCAAATCAAACTTATCTTTATTAGTATTCTTTTTCAAGTACAATCCCACTTACAGACCCGACTCCGCCCTGCACACTCAGCTGCAGAGCCTCTTCCTACTACTACGACCCAATACACTTCAACTTTTCCTCTTATGCTCTAACCATGCTTTCATATCTATCTATTACCCGCTAAAATTACTTCATTTACACTTAGAGCCTCGCTCTATTTATACAATCCCATGGTCCGTAGACCATGGGTAGGCCGACACAACTTTACATTATTTTACAATTCTTAGGGCGGACAAACATATAACTCATCCTACATTTTCGTGCTCCGCACCCACACTACCCGGAGTCTTACAATACAATTGACCAAAACTCGGGCTTTAAGCCTCAAAACCTGTTGTGGAGGATCCCATGCCCAATAGGCCCCCAACATAATCATCGTGACTCGTCTCGAGTCACTCTACTGGTGCGTCCATCTTTGTGCAGAGTCCATCTAGCAGATCTCGCGCAGCTTGGGTGTTCGTGGCACACTATTCCACTGTCTGTTGTACTTGCTACACGCGTATCTCTGAACCTTCGTGAGCAGGGTCACATTCCTGTCTAACCGCATAAAGTTCCTGCATTTGTGCCAACTTTCCTTCAATGGTAGTTGTAATTGTGAAAGCTTCATCGATCCATGGTTGGATGCACGCTTTAAGCAAGGCTTCTTTTTGTCACGCAGCGTCTAATTGGTCCTTCAGTGCCCTTGCCTACTGTAGTTTGGCGAGTCGTTGAGTAAGGACAACCGTCTGCACAGTCCCCCGGACACTATCGTACTCCTGCTGCAACTCGCGCGCCTCTGTCTCTAGGCACTGTAGGTTTGGATCTTCCTGCAGGTATGTAAGCATGGTTAGTGCTTGATCCAACATCCCGGTGCAGTCCTATACCGCTTGGCCAATTTGCTCCAACCCTGTTTGGATAGCGCGGGCGCTGCTCTCTGACTTCTGGGGGCATGGAAGGTTGCACCTTCAACCGTAGCTCGGCGATCTGCAGGTTTAGCTCCAACTGAACCTTCGTCATTTCCTCCCTGGCCTCGCGGACTCTAGCCGCCAATCTGTGGACCCGCTCTGCTGCTGGTAGCTCTACCGGCACGGCCAACTCTGGGACGCTCCTACACGCATCCTCTACCACCTGCTCCAATCCTCGAGCCTGCACAAAAAACTCATCAAGCTAGAGGCTAAGCTCATCCATGTTGATTTTCTACTTGTTCAAGACCTGGATCGCGCAGCCTTCCCTGGCGCGGAGCTCTGCGATGACCCCATCCTGTAACTGGTACAGGGTTTCACGCGGCAAGGCTGCCAAGTTTAAGCCGACACCTTTCATGCTGCTCATCGCAGCCCGGTCAACCTCACTTGCTGCTGCTAGGGCGCCTTCGGGCAACACGAAAGGGTTGTCCCTACAGGCGCGCAGCGTTTGTTCGACTTCTGTGGTTCCTGATGTGGCGTACGGAGCCATTGTAACTATTTGGTGGGTTATACTTGTAAGCCTTGTAGTTGCACGCTGAGCACCCCCAACACAGTGTTCTGCTCCATCCTCATTTCCTGGAGCGCGTCCTTTGTGACCTCGCGAATCGTTTCGCCAATGTCAAACAGATCACCTTCTATGAGCGTGATCGGGTCGACGGACGTCTTTGTCGCTTTTACCTTCTTCCTGGGAGTTGTTTTCTCAGGGACGCGTGGTCGCTTGAGTTGGGTCGATGCTGAACCGGGGTCCGCACGCTCTTCTGTCCTGTCCACTTCCCCGGTCTGTTGCCCCGTGGACATCTCTTGGCCGTCCTCGGGCTCTTCTGTTTGTGTTGTTGTGGTTTCTGCCGTCTGCAACACTACTACTGCATCGGTCGTCTTCTGCTGTGCGACTGCTCCTTGTTCCTGGCACCTATTTTCAGCCAGCTGCACGATGCGCAGCTTGGTGTCCTTCTTTCCTTGCTGGGTTGCGGCCTTCTCCATTCCTTCCAAGTTCGGGGCGCGCCACTCCGAAGGCCATGACTCCATTACTGCGAAGATCACATCATCCGTTGCGATGAACAAAAGCTTCGCCCATTTCTATATTGGATCCTTGCGCGCCCGGATATACAGGTTATGCATATCCACCTTGAACTTTTTCGAGCTCTACAACTGTTATAAACCGTGGGAGACAGGCGCGGCCTTCGGTTGATCCACATTCAGATGCTCGCCTCCACAAACACCCAGAACACCTTCGTCTCCTGAATCCTCTTCACGTCTTTTGTAGCCCAAAGCGAGGTGTACCTCGCGGCTTCGAGCAGATCATCCTCAATACTAGGAAACTGGCTGTCCTCAGGCAATTCCCCTGCAACCAACAAAATGGCTAAGAGCAACCACGCGTAGTGGAAGGTCTTACCCTACTCCTGGGCTTCCTTGCAGTTTGTCAGAAACTCCTCACAACAGAACTGCGCCCAGTTGAACTGTACCCCCTTAGCGCACTGCTCTGCCAGTGCAATCATAGACGCTGGTACTTCGTCGGTGTGGCATTTCCTGATCAGCTTGTCAGCCAACAGCTGGGTGGCTACGTGCACCCCTTTGTCCTTAATGTTTGCTATTGCGTACCCCCGCTTTTTCCTTTCTAGTTTATAGTTAGGCTTCATGGCTTCTGCAAGGGCCAAGTCATTGCTTTTTCCCGCTATGGCCGCGTGGTCGTGTCCTGTGAAGGGCAGTCAAGAAATTTTGTGAATTAGGTCGGTCGTGATGGGAATAGGCTCCTCCAGCCAGAGATACCCATCATGCACCAGGCACAGAAGCTGCCTGATGACGAAAATGGTGATGGGCGCGCGGTGGTAGTGGGGTATCCATCGCATATGGAGTAACCCAGCCTTCTCCACCCCGCGCAACCATTTCTGCTTCATTAAACTCTCTGTGGCCAGGTGTGGGAACTTCTCGCTATCCGCGAGGTCCCAATCCTCGAACTTCATGGTACGTTTTCGTCCCAAAGGCGGACCATCAAACATTATACCGTCAGGGAGGAATGCAGTCTAGAGCGCACTCTTCGTGGCCTCCAGGTCTTTCGATATCTTGGCTTTCCCTTTCCACGGGGGGACGTACGTAGGTAACTTTGTTGCGGAAGGCATTGGTGAGACATCCTCCGCCACATCGTCTTGCGCCTCAATTTGAGCGATTAGAGCTTGCAAGTCTTCCTCCTCTTCGTCTGATTCAACGGTGACGGTTTTTCCCTTTAGACATAGTTACCGGAGAATCCACAGTAAAAACCATTTTCCGTCAACATTTCAAATCCCAACTAGAATCCATCATCAGGACTTTCTGTCAACGTTTTTCCCTTTTCTGCCATTGACAATTTGCCAAACCGTGGGTTTCTTGGGGATACACGGACTGGGCCCATAGTCTGCTTATCTTTCTTCGGTCGCGGCGTTCGTGGTGATTTTGGAACTTCTGGCGCAACTGCCACCTCTCTGGGCTCCTCATGGGCCATATGGGGCTCCGCGGTATCTTCGGCGAATCACACTCTTGTTCTGGCAGCAGTCATCGTGTCTATAGTCAAAGGTGGTAAGAGTACGCGGTGCTCACTGCTCTGTAACTGCTCAATTCTCACACAACCAAGTGTTGCCTCGTGGCTAGCCCTAGGGATTTTATAGCATCTTTTGAATTTGAATTCAACCATTCCCCCCACTTCTGAGTCATTAATGCCTTCTTGGCGGCAAATCGTCCCAAATCTAGCTCTTAATTCGTGTCTTAATTGCCCGTCGCCCGCTCCTCTTTGCCTTAAATTGGACATCTTGTCATGAACAGTGACACCAATGGTCACCTCCCAGCCTACCCGCGCAGCAGCACAGCCCCCTATGCGCGAGCGCGACCCCTGTGACATACTGATCCTGCGCATGCCCTCCTGAACGCGCAACTCCCTCACAGACTCTTTTATAGTCCCGCGCTCTCTTTCAACTGCTTGGAGCGCTGAAACTGTATTCCCTACAGATAGTCAGGTGGTTGCACCACCTGTGTGAGGCTTCAATTCACCTTCCAGCCCAATCCGCGAGCACTCCTCAATTACCCTTGCGACAGTCAGCGCCGCGCGTTCATCCTTATGTGGTGCGCTCCACTAGTTACTTTGTCTGGTAAGGTGCGGTCGCAGCCATGGTAGCAGAGTCACAAATGCTCGGCGACAATCTTCTAATACAAGAGTCTGGCTGTCTGTAACTTGTCTGGTCATGCTGAGTCCATCGATGTGACATGCTTGCGCAATTTTGTTTTCCAGGTTTTTGATCTTCGTTTCCATTAACATGTTTTTCTTCCTCAGTCATACATGATCTTCTTCGAGTTCGCGAAGCTTAAGGTTCCTTCGCCGAATGGCTTCCTGTATCCGCATCTATTCGCCGTCACGTCTTCATAATTCCTTTGTCCTGGTTCTCACGTACCATCCCAACTGTAAGAGCTACTACGTGGGGATTCCTTTCCTCCAAAATTACGGTCTCGACTCTGCTCTTTAGCTTCGGGATCATCTCCGCGCTCAGGTTTTTGCACATGGCCCTATAGGCCCATCGGACCACTGGTACGTGCAGGTCCCAATAAGTTCGTCTCGCCTGGTGAACTCTGTTCAAGATTCCACATACCTTCTTCAATGCTTTTACATGGAACATTTGTGGTGTGTGTTTCCTTTCCTATTGTTGCGTCCTGTTCCAATTTTCGATCCTTAGTTTTGGGTGTGCTTGTGGGGACTGCATAACACACGTCTGTACCCATTGACAGAGGTGGGCGCGCAAGCTGCTCCGTCCTGGCTGCCCGACTCTCGTTTGAAGCTGGGGGCTTCCAAACCGTAGGCGCATCATCCTTCTACATCCGCGTCAGTCCTCAATTTTCTTAATGCGTACCCCACCATCGTGCAGGTGTTGCGCGCAGTGCCCATTTCAATGCATCAAACCGCTGTTGTTCCGGTACTGCGCTTTCAAATTTGCTCAAGAATTCATCCACCGTTGTCAATCCATCATATGTCGGCAGCTCTCGTGCCTCTATTGTCATGCAACGCAGTGATCTAATCATCATGTTGCAATTCAGCGTTGTCACTTCATGCAACCGATTCTTCCAGTGCTCTACTTCTTCGTCTGAATCCAAAGTGCAGGAGCTTTCGCGCTCCCACGAGATCCTCCCATCTGCAGTCAAATTCACCCAATCCTAGTCTCGCGCAGTTATCTTGTAAATACAATCAAGATCATCATCGCGCATTGGTTCAGTGTAGCGCGCTCCTTCGGCTGGGTCCAATGGGACTACTACACGTAGCGACTTTTTCTCGAAGATCATTTTGCACTTCTTCAGATTAATGACTCCGTTCATATCGGTGGCCCAGTCTATTCCTAACAACGCGGGATAGGGATTGTTGTCATCGACAATCTCTATCACTTCAAAATCCGTCTGTGTGCTCGCGCCTTCAATATCAACTGTTACCCCTTGCAACCTTCCCATGGGCAAAATCTTATGTTGGTTCGCCATTCGTAATTGAATAGGGGACCACTGTAACGCGGGCCTGCCCATACGTTCCCATGTTTGCTTCGGTAATACATTCGCGTCCGAACCCAGATCTAGGATTACCTGATCCATTTCATATTCCCCAATCTATGCAGTCAACCTCATTTCTCTTCCAGTGCGCAATGCATGCTTCCCCAATTTCCGAACGACGTGTGGTTCCCTTGACCCCGTGCACCTGGTGATCAATTCCTATAGTCCTTTAACCGCCTTGTTGTCACGCAACAATTTCATGCATGTCTCCAGAAAGGTAGTAAGCATTGAAGGATCCATTCTTAGCTCTGGTTGATCCTTACTACCTAAAGTGGAGGCCTCCGCAAAGCTCTTCTTAGCTTCCATGAATGTCTCCTTTGCGCGTTCTAAGTCAAACTCGGGTTCCTTTGCAGGAGCCTTGCGAACCCACGTACTTTCCTCTGGCTGCTTTCCCTTATCCTCTCCCATGGTCGCACCACTTCTGAGCATCATGTTTACATTCGGGTCCTCTTCGCATGGTTCAGACCTCATCATTTGTATATTCTGAGTCAGGGGAGGCTGGAATACCCCTTTTTCGCGCATCTTCATAATCAACATAGGACAGTCTATTGTTTCATGATCAAACTGAGCACAATACGTACAGGATATCCTCGTCGGGTTGGTACAGTCGCAGGCATAGTGCCCTAGTCCTCCGCAATTGTAACAAATTAACTATCTATGGCCCCTTCCTAGTCCCATTCCACCTCGTCCTCGACCTCGCCCCTGAAATCCAGCGCGCGCCATCCCCGCATCTGGGTCGAGGGCTCGCGTTTCGGTCTGCATTCTATAGGCTGGGGTCCGATCCATCATTAGCTCGTAACTACAACAAGTGCGCTCATCGTGGCCTACCGACCTACAGAAATTACAAAACAATTGTTGGGGTGTCTGTGTATATTTCTGCAGCGAATGACAACTGTCCGTCATCTATTTCCCTCCTATCTGACAGATCGCACACCATAAAGTGGGTGCCACACTCGACCCTACCTGCACCTCCGATCTCAACGGCATTGGCCCTCCTCCTGCCAAGTAGTTCGCAAACACTAGACAGTGATCCTTGTCATGACCCTGGCCTTTGCATTTTATGCACCATACTTCCTCGCACGCCTCTGGCCGCGGTGCCCTATCCTACTTCAAGCTTTGCATTTCCAAACACAGATTCTGTAGTTGCGCGTGGATTTGTTGAACTCCCAACCCAGGGTCCTGTATCGGGGTCTCATGTAATCTCATCGCCATCTCCAATGCTTCAACCTGGGTAGAAAGTTTCTGCTATGACAGTGTCATCCTCAAGTGTGGTGTCAGAGATGCTACAAACCATCTGCAATGTTGTGCATCCGTTAACATCATATTGGCCTCGCGGATCGTACTCTTCAGCCTTAAGTCCAGATCCCGGGGGGTCTCGCCAGAAGAATCGTGATCTCTTTAAACCCGATGATTGACTGTGTCTCGAATTTTGGCCTGCTAAATTCTCTGTTTAACGCATTCTATATCTCTGTTATCCCTGCGTTTGGGTGGTCGTTAGAGTGCTTGATGTACCACATTAATGCGCGATCCTGCAGTGCACTCACCAATGTATCCCTCTTAATGTTGTCATCTATGACACCTTGTGCTTCCCATACTGCTCTTACCACGAACCAAAATTAGTCTAGATCCTCATTTCTTATCAAACTAACCGTGCTTCTCGGAGAAACTTTCGCGAGCTCATCCTCGCTCTCCCGTGAGGGTGAAATTAAGGCACTGTTTTCTAATTCTTCACTACCTCTGCTTCTGTAGATTCTTCCGCTCCGCGTAGTCCCAAACATTAATTTATTCGCATAACCCGCTTTTCACATACAGCATCTTAATCGAGGTATTCAAAGATTTAATACACTTACCTCACGATCCCTTGAGAAAACGTTGCTCTGCCTCGCTTTAATTGACGGTCGTGTCCAGCGCGAACTCAGTGATAAATCCTCCTATTATTACGTCGAGCCAATGGTCCATAGCTCGCGCTATCTTATCTTCTAAGCCTTTCATTCTGCGCACTAATTCTGGATTCCACACTATCGGTTGGTCGAGCCTACACCTTCCCTGGCTGTTGGCTAACCTCGCGATCCACTCATACAGTTCAGAAGGAAAGGATGCAAAGAAAATCTCGTGGATTTCCGTATACACATAGCAATCCAACCACTTTTTCTCAGATACTTGCGGAGTTCTGTTTTTCTTGGTCGCGAACTCATGAATCTTCTTGTCCAACCACTCTTCAATTTCCTTCTTTGTTGGGTTCCAGTGGCACGACATCAGACATCCCTTATGCAGATCCTGGTCCCGGCAACGGAACCATTTGTTGGCTTAGTGGGGCCTGACCCGGTTCGGAAGTGATTTAGCCAAGCAAATCCCAGTACTACTGGCCCTTTCGGCAACAGTCTGCGAAGCGCGGACTAAGATCTCACCCGAAGTAGTATGGGAGGGTGTTGGAACCAGGTTTCCGCACCCTAAGGATGTCTTGATGAAGTTTTTGGAGGGTCGCAGTCCGACCCTGCGTGCTTGCGCTACTCTGCACAGATGTCTATCATTCGCGACCTGTGCCACTACCTCCCCGCACCTCTATAAGGGCACGAAGAAAGTACTACCCTGATCTCTATTCTTACTGCGCTATTATATTAGTGCTTAACTTAACTTGTGAGGACCCAATATTCTTATTAATTCATTCAACATTCAGGTAAGTGCGCATAATCATAAACTGTATAAATGCATAAATACAAACAGAAACATAAATGCACAATATTCCAAATCAAACTTATCTTTATTAGTATTCTTTTTCAAGTACAATCCCACTTACAGACCCGACTCCGCCCTGCACACTCAGCTGCAGGGGTCCGCGCCATAGTTTTAAAAAACGGCTGTTTCAAAACAGAAACGGCAGAGTTGGTCCGTTCCATTGCCCTCCGGAGTGACTCGGTACAAAAAACGGCTCGGTTGGCCGAGTCAGCCATGATTCAACGATGACTCGGCCGAGTCATGGCTGACTCGGCCAACTCGACCGTTTCCCGTACTGACTCGGCCGAGTCACAAACAACGGCCCGTAACCCACTAAAACAGCGATTTAACATTATTTTAATGAAATTTTAAGGGGTTTGCTGATTGGTTTGGACTTCAAGGTGTTTTATGAATTAGCTAAATGTTATTTGGGGTCCATTTCCCCCTCCCAAACCCTATTTAACACACTCAAATGCTCTCTACTATTGATATGCTATTCAAATTTCATGGTAATGTTAAATTCTTAAAGTAAAAGTGACATTCTCCTTAATCTTCATTTTCATCCTTTTACTTAAATTTTTAACATTACCATGAAATGACTCGGGATGTTTCAGAGTGGTTTCAGCCTCATTGGATTTCATATGGAGAAAGTAGAATTTTAGATTTCATTCAAAATCCAGCAGACTTATCAGTTTTTCAAGATTTCAGGATTGGAGGATTGCAATGTTTCCATTGAATTTTGTCATGTATTAGGGTATGGAACTCGTATTTAATCAAGAGCACCAATCCCTCTATGTACCTTGATGTTAGTGACATTGGTTGCCGAACTCCTCTGGGATTCGCTCCCAAACCAGGAGCTTCTGAAAATGTTGCTCCCGCTCCCATTTTCGCTCCTGCTCCCAAGTAACACAAAGAAGATAAACCATTTGGATCAAAAACGGTTAAATGATCTAGTTTATGTCCAATACAACCTCTGGCTCAGACAAAACCATTTGCTGAACAAAAGACCTGATTCAGATCCCATTGTGTTGGAAGACATTGATCCAACATCAGATTGGGTAGTGGAGAGTCGTCCAACAGAGTTTGATCCTGATGAGGATCTTGATTTAGATTTAGATATCGAGACATCAGTTGAACTTGAACATGTTGTTCAGTTGAATGCAGATCCCAATCCACCAGCCTCAGTCTCACAGCCAGCAAGGACTCCAGTTGTAGGTGCTTCCTCTGCTCAGCCACGACAGAAGCGCAGCCGCATATCTACTCTATCTCAGCTTGCATCTGTTGCAGTTGCACAGCCTGCTAGTGGTACCACTTCTACAACTGTAGTTGGAGATGATGATGATGATGAGGAGCCATGGGGCCCCCTGTCTGACTCTGATGATGATCCAGAGATTGATCGACATGATCTTGGCTCCTCTGGCAATAGCTACTAGCCAGTAGCTGTAGTACTAGTACTGGAGTTTGGTCACAGTTTACTTTTGTTGTAGAGGCCATTTCTAGCCTCCTTGGTTATGTGTTTTTTGTTTTGAGTCTTTGATCATGTACGACAGTTGACTATGTATTGCCATTGGGTACCATTTTGATATAATGGATTGGCTCATGAGCCTACTTTGATCATATGTTGTCTTCCATCTATATTATAATGATGTGTGTTTGGAAACATGAATGAAAATCTTTAAAAGTATGTTTTTTTATAAAAAAAATAAATATTTAATGTATTTTTTACAACGACCGAGTCACTGAAATCGAGTCGGCCGAGTCATTACCGTTTCGGAGTCGGAGTCGATCCTCGGCCGAGTCGGAGTCGGAGTCGGAGTTTTAAAACTATGGTCCGCGCACTCAGCTGCGGACTCTACTAGGCCTCTGCGCACTCAGCTGCAAGCCTCTTCCCACTACTACGACCCAATACACTTCAACTTTTCTTCTTATGCTCGGCCCGTTAGATCCGTCTCTGCTCGGCCCGTCTCTGCTCGCGGCGTCCCGTCTCTGCTCGCGGCGTCGGCCCGTTAGCTCGCAGCGTCGGTCCCTCTCTGCTCGTGTCGGTCTGCTCGCGTCGGCCCGTTAGACCCTTGCGTCGGCCCATCTTCCTCGCGGCCCCTGCAATCCCTCGTCTACTCTTGCAAACCCGCGTCCTAGCGTCAGCCCCTCTCGTCCATCTTCCATCTTTCGATTAAAATGACAGGTTAACTATGGGTTCCCCGAAGACACACACAGAACCAGAGCATGAGACCCACCTCAGTAACCCCTTCAAAAATAGAGGACCTTCCCATTACCTCCACCAATGCCTTAACCAACCGGAAGAGACCTATAGCCCCAGAGACATTGCCATGGAGTCAGACTTCGCCTTCTAGACATCTCAAATCAAACAACTGTTACGTCGGGTAGATTCCCTTGAAACTGAGAATGACAAGCTCCGGGCCGAGGTAAACACACTCAATGACAGAGTTTCCTTTGTGGAAGGGGAAAACTTGTCCCTTCGGAAATCAGTGCAGGAAGACCCCACAAAGACAATTTTGCATGCAGAAATCCAGGAGATCAGGAACAAGCAGGAGGAGATTATATCACAACAGGTCTCCCTCAGACAGGAAATAGAAACACACATCAGCTCATGGGCGCAGGTGGTTCGGGGGAAAGACAAATCCTCTCCTATCGCAGCAATAGAGGAAGTTGTACAGGCCAAACTCGTGGAAGAACGATCCCGTAGAGCGAGAGAGCTAAACCTCAAAGTGAGAGGTCTCCTATCTTCAGCAGATCCGATGGAGGTGGCCACAGGATTCTTGAGAGACACCCTCGACATATCCGATATAAGATTAGACAGAGCTTGGCTGGGACAGGACTCCACCTTATTTATCCGATTCCATAATACCACAGATCGTCTATATGCTCTTCGAGCTAAACGGAAGCTATTTGACCTTCCACACAGGATATTCCTAGATGAGGATCTCACTTGGGCACAGGTGGCTGAACTCAAACAGGCTAGGGAACAAGTGGCTGCAGCAAGACAAGCGGGAAAATGGGCAGTCATAAGGAACCTCCGTGCGGTCATTCGAGACTCCTTCCCCCCAGGATGGACACCTCGATCAAGCAGTTCCAAATGACGGGTCCGCCTCGAGAGGCGTCGAACAACAGGGATTTCAATTCACTGCTGGAACGGAAATGGGTCTTTTTGGTCTTCACCTGGGCTACTCTACGACGCCCTTGAGTCAGCAGATATCCTCCTAGTAACAAGACCCACGAGAGCCCAATTCGGCCTCTCCCAGACATAACGGGGTACCAATGGCATTCAGTATGTAGACAGGAAACAAGGAGCTCAGGGGGGGTCAGAGGGTAAGGGGGAGTCGCGTGCCTAGTCAAAGACGAGTTCAGAGACAGAGTCACAGTGGCAAATACAGATGAGTACGCCAGATAAATGTGGATCTGAATCAGAACTGGAGCCCCACCCCTGAGGGATATCTTTATTGCAGTCTGTTACTTCCCCCCAACCACATCTCCGTTTGCCATCCACGACGGTGTAGAAAGGGACCCCTTCACCAACATATACCCAGACATCACTAAATACTCAGCTGATGGAGAAATCATCATTATGGAGGACTTCAATGCCCGTACCAAGGATCATCAGGTCCCACTCCATGACCGGTCTGAGGATGTGTTCTGCACTAGGGGTGTTGACCTGGCTTCAGTAGGCTTGCAGAGGATCTCGGAGGACGCTTTGGGCCCCATCACAGCTTACGGTAGACATCTTTTGCAGTTGGGCGAATCACATGAGCTGATAATTTTGAACGGCCTCTCGCGCTTCCCGGAATCCCACTTCTTCACGTGTAGGCCTTGTTATCACTCCAGGAAACTCTCCGAGGTTGTAAATCGGAGATGCCTGGTAACATATAATTTCTTAATATTGTTCTCTAAAATATTGGAATGAAAGATGGTTTGGATCAAGTCGGATAACCATTTCAGCTCTATTCACACTCAAGGCATGCATGAACACCCCCAATAACACAAGGCTTTAGACTGCTAATGCTCAATAGTTTGTAGATTTAATGGATAGATGGAGAACACTGACTATGCCAGCAGGTTGCATACATGGACCTATACGAATGGCTAGCTACAGGCAGCAAATGGACTTACTGACTATACCGGCAGATGCGTATATAATCACACATATAAATGGCTAGCCATAGGCAGCAAAGAAGCTTGCAAATCTAATATATCAAAGCAAAGATAAGATGACAGTTATCTGGCCTCAAACACACAGAAAACCTGAACAAACTGTTCAAGTGCAAGCATAGAACAGAAGAGAAATGGACATTAAACATGTAGCAGCAAAAGAAGCTTGTATTACTAAAGACTACAGATGAGAAGCTTGAGCAAACAGGGGAGGAATAATCTCCAAAAGTTGAACCCTTGTTACATCTTGTTCTCAGCTATTTATAGCTTGTTTACAATGGTCCTCAGCCTTTTGAGGCTTCAGGTGTCTTAATCTATCCTTCTGTCTTGTTTAACCGATTGATTCCCTCAATAGGTAGGCATGGCTCGGCGGTTTTCCTCTTCTGACAGAGAAATAACCATACTCAGATATTTTGGGTGGCCTGCTGTGATGCATAGGAGCTCCCTCGTGCCAAAGATGCCCCATTATGTTCGTTAGGATGATTGCTGCACTGGCAGGGCCGTTAATGCTCCATGATTTTATTTGATTTGGGTTGAGGGGTGTAGTGGCCCTTCCCCTTCCCTTTCTAGGTTCTGTTTGCCGGCTGTTGTCCCTCCGTCGAATCCTTCTTCTGGTATATAACATAACTGCACGGTTCCTTCAAGGATGGCTTGTCGCTTGAACCTGCAATGGAGTGGCTGCCGTTCTTATGAAATCCCTGCACCGGTCCCTTTCAGGCAATAGCTGTGAATGTTTCTTTTCTGTTATTGTGTCTGTCTGGGTCATAAACAGCGAAAACGCTGCGACACTGCTAAATCCCGCCCATTTCTGTTTCACTTGGACTTCAAACATCCTCAAACATGGCATAACTTTCTATCGAGTCCGCCTTTCGGGTCACAGTCGCATATCGCAGCCGGTCGATCCCTTGCTTTTCTTTATATTTGGAAATTCATGAACAATGCTGCAAAACATGAGGAAATCGACTTTGGCGGACCTGAAAATATATGTATTTCACTTCCCGAACCCTTTCGGGTCCGGGCTTCATCGTTATCGACATTCGCTAAGGCTTCCTGTGTATTTCCTTATACATTGACAATACACAAAATACAATAAAAATGGCCCCCGCGCGAACTTGAAATTTTATAGTGTCATCGGGTCCGACCCATCGGATCAGAGGCATGCTATATGTAAAGGCCCCGCCCCTCAGAAAACGCCGATAGCGATATTCACCGCGGACCCGATAAGTTATCAAAAATAACTCATAACGCCGTCGGGTCCGGCCCATCGGCGATCGCTGATATATGTTAAAGGCCCATCCCTTTGTTATCGCCGATAGCGATACGCCGAAGCGATATCGGCGATCGCTCATCGGTAATGTATCATGTCACTGCCTCTGCCTCCTCCGACTTGCGATATGCCGACGCGACCTGGACCGTTGATCGGCCAGATCCGACGGCTGAGGTTGATGCGGATTCATAAGCCTGCAATCTTGGTTTTTATGTGATTTTTTGGGTATTTTCACCTTCCGATAGTGTAATTCTGCCCTCCAAAGGGCTTCCCTCTTGCAACCTCTTTGATCGGTGGGTAGCTTTTGTCATGTCTTGATGATTTGAACAGCAAACATGGATTTTGGGCATGACTATAAGCATATTTGCAGCCTTTGAGAGCTTTTTGAATCTATTTTTAAACCATTTGCATAGCAAAGCTAACAGGCCTCATGGAGGAGGGGCTAGTGTGGTGGATTACGCCTTAACCGGTCGAACACTGCTCCCTTTTATCCGAAATCTCTCCGTATCACCCATCCCTCTAGCCGACCACGCACTGCTTTCACTTTCTCTTCAGTTTGATCCCCCCCGACCAACCCACCCCCCACCCCGATTCTCGGGTAGAACCATCTTTCGTTTTGATGAGGGTGACCCCGACATTTTCTCCTCCTCACTCAGACAAATCCTCCTCGACACGGATGACTTCTCCCATCTCGAGACTGTTTCGGATAAGTACCACTGTCTCTCCTCGGCAATCTGGGAGTCGGCGCTTAAATCCTTTCCCCACTCCATTCGGACCACCTCGACCTCCCGCAAGACAGGAACTTCCCCTATGAACAAATGGTACGATACAGAATGTAAACTCCTCCACCAGGATCTCCGCCAAGCCTTCCGTCAGTCCCTTCCCTCATACTCTGCCATCCAAAAGAATTATCGTCGCCTCCTCCGCCACAAAAAACGACAGTTCATCTCCCAACAAAGACGGGAGCTTTCCGCCCTCCTTACCCATTCCCCCAAGCAATTCTGGGGCAAGATCCTCCCCCGACGCTCTCCTCCTCCCGCTGATCTCGACCCAGTCTCCATGTTCTCACACACCTCCCGCCTTTACGACATTCCCGGACAGTCCCAGATCCAAGTCACATCTCCTCCCCTCTCCTGCCACCTGTTCACCGATAAAGATGTCAGGGAAGCCATCTGGGCGATGAATAGCAGCAAAGCAGCGGACGAGGAAGGATTCCAAGCCGAATTCTTCAAACAAGGCCTCCGACCCTTAGTCGGATACCTGGCAGATCTCTTCAACCATGTGGTCCGAGAAGGGTTCCCCCCCATATGGTCCCACCATATTATATATCCCATCCATAAGTCAGGGGATACCTCGGACCCCAACAACTACAGGACAATTATGGTGGGTCATACATTCTCAAAACTCTATGCCACTATCCTTCATAGAAAGCTTTCCGGCGATTTCGAAGAAAGAGATCTCAGGGCCAGAGGCCAAGCTGGTTTCAGGCCAGATCATCAGACCATTGACCACATCTTTACACTCCGTGCTGTGATCGAGGAAGCACGCCACCGGTCCTCGAAGGTGTACTGCTGCTTTGTGGACTTCCGGAAGGCTTTTGATTCAGTCCCGAGAGAGGATCTTCTACAGCGACTCAAAGACATCAATACCTCAAACTCCCGGCTGACTGTTGTTATGCGTCTTTACGAGTCTGTCCTGGGCCGTCTTCGCACTGTGGGGGGACTATCTGAGTTCATCCGGAGCACGATTGGAGTTAAGCAGGGGTACCCACTCTCCCCCACCCTATTTGGGATATATATTGATGAGCTTGAAGCCTTTCTGCGGGAACACATATAGGAGTCTGACGGTTGCTTTCTTCATCAGGTTTTGATCTATATCTTACTCTTTGCAAATGACATTGCACTCTTATCCTCATCACCAGAAGGTCTCCAGAGGCAGCTGGATGCATTAGCCCTATTCTGTGATCTCCGGAAATTGACAGTGAACCTGAGTAAGACAAAGGTAATAGTCTTCAACGGGACGAAGAAGTCTCAGGATCTCCGATTTCTCTTCAAGGGAGAGAGAGTGGAGATTACCAATAGCTACACGTACTTGGGAGTACAGTTTTCGGGCCCCCGGTTCAGTATGCGGCCAGCTCTGCAACCTCGGATCAATAAGGGGTATGGCTCTCTAGCCATTTTAGAGAGACAATGTTTCCGCCATCACTTCCAGGACATCTCGTCAAAGTTGAGCCTTATGGACGCCCTGATCCGACCCACGGTCCTGTACGGATCGGAAATTTGGGGCCCCTCCTTGCTTGAGTCAGATTGGGCAGCAGTTGAGAGAGTCCAAACCCTTCTCCTCCGACGTATTATCCGTTGCAAGCATACTATCCCACAACAAATCATACTGGCCGAATTTGGTGCACAGCCCTTCCGCCTTGAGATAGCCTTCAGACTGGTCTCCTTTCTTCACCGAGTCCGGAGCTTCGCAAATACATTGAAAGGACGCGAAAGGTACCCTTATCTAGCCTACTGCTCTTCTGAGGCCATCGACCGCACCCAACCAGGAAAAGCCAAGTGTTGATATACAGGGTCTCGAAGTTCCTCGAGACAGTGGGACTCCATATAGATCATCTCCCCCCCTTTCGGTATTCCCTGAACGCCCCCAGAGGACTCCCCCCCAGGCAGGAACTAAATAAGATCATCAAGGAAGACATCTACAGGCAGTTTATCCAGGTCACATGGATTAACCCCCCGGGGGGCCTGCGCCCAAAGATGGCTTTCTATGCAGAGCACTTCTTGAGTATCAGAGACGGGCTTATAGTTCGCCCCCAGTACACGCTTCGACATTGGATGCATGCTCTTCGAATCCCCCTCAGGCAGTTCAGAGTTGGATCACATAGGCTTCGGGTAGAGACAGACCACCAGATAGAGAGAGTTGACAGGACTTGCCGGTTATGCCATACACAGGAGGTGGAAACCGAATGGCACTTCATCTTCGGTTGTCCGATATATTATGAGATCAGAGGTCGCTACCACTGTCTGTTCAGAGGACCACAGAACCTATCCAGCTTCTTTTTCAGTTACACGGACCAGAGATGCGTCGCACTTTACATCCAAGAGACTCTTAAGCATCGGGAGCATATCCTCCAGCCTCCCGTCCGACCCAACACTACTCGTCAGATCACCTCTTTCTTCAACATACTCCCCTCAGCCCAAGGAGTTAAGAGATCAACCAGTCCGAGTAGCGATCAATCCAGCTCACACAGACCGATAGACCCTCGTTCAGTTAAGAGGAGAGGCCCCTTGCTTACGAGGGCCCAGCAGCAGAACCGTTCCAGGCATCTCCCCGAGAGGCGGCCCAGGATCGTTAGATCACGGAGACAGCACAATGGGAGGCAACCAGCGCCCACCACTTCAAACCAGCAAACCTTACTGAACTACCCACAGTTCTTTCCTCTCGGCCTCGGATGTTAGGAGTAGTGGACTCTCACATCCGCGTCCCTAGGGTCTTCTTCACCAGTGATCCTACGATGCAGTCTAGAGATCAACAGGCATGAACGGGATCAGAGCTCCATACGCTCTTCCCAACCCGCCTCGTTTTTAGTTTCTATCTTCCTTTCAGCATTTGTCTTTCTGAGGAGACCGATTGGTTCTCCTACTGGGCACGGCCCCTTATGTAACCGGCAGTCCCGTTGACCTACTTTGTGGTCATTCGTTGGACATTAATAAAATTATCTTATCTAACCATGCCTTCACATCTATCTATTACCCGGTAAAATTACTTTCATTACACTTACAGCCTCGCTCTATTTATACAATCCCATGGTCCGCGGACCATGGGTAGGCTGACACAACTTTACATTATTTTACAATTCTTAGGGTGGACAACCCTATGACTCATCCTAAACTTTCGCGTTCCACGCCCGCACTTCACGGAGTCTTACAATACAATTGACCAAAACTCGGGCTTTAAGCCCCAAAACCTGCTACGGGGGATCCCATGCCCAACAAGTATCACAGGGCAAGGCTGAACCACTCACCCTGTACACAACAAACCACTAGGGGAAGGCTGAACCACTCACCCTATGGTTGCTCATTACTCCAAGAAGTACCCCAAGCCCCCCAGAGCTCCCAGAGCTCAATGTCCATCTCATCCATCTCATACAGGACCCTCATAAGAGGGTCTCTCCACGACTCCAAGTCATTCTCAGAAGGCCAAGAACTTGACCTTCTCCAGGGGTTTTGTCACAGTATCGGCGACTTACTCATCAGTCCCAATGTGATGGAGTCTTATTGCTCCTCGTTGTACCATATCCCGGATAAAGTGGTACCTGATATCTATATGCTTGGAGTGATCAAAAAACACGGGATTCTTTGATAATCGGATCCCACTTTGGCTGTCGCAGAGGATCACAATGGTATCCAGCACATGTCCAATAAACTCACTGAAGAGCTTCCACAACCAAACAACTTCACAAGAGGCCATACTAGCATCTATGTATTCGGCCTCGGCGGTGCTCAAGGCAACCGATTTATGCTTCCTGCTCATCCAAGATATCAAAGCAGAACCCAAAGAAAACCAGCATCCATAAGTGCTCTTGCGATCCACCACACTGCCAGCCCAATCATCATTAGAATAACCATGCAACCTCACATCTCCGAAGTGTATCTCATTCCATGAGTGATTGTGCCCCAAAGATATCTCAAAAGATTCTTGGCACCAATCCAATGTATATGATGAGGCTCAACCATATATTAGCTCAACGTGTTAACTGCAAAACATATGTCCAGATGGGAGTTCACCAGGAACATTGGTGCTCCTATGAGTTGACAATACTCGGAAGCATTTCCCAATTCAGATCCAGCAACGCTACCACATAACTTCTTAAGGTTAAGTTCCATTGCAGTAGTCACAGGCTTGCAGTCCACCATCCCAAATCTTTCCAATATCTTCACAACATATTTTCCTTGAGAGAGGTAACTTTCACCTGCCTTTTGCCAGACCTCCAACCCTAGGAAATAATGCATTGGTCCTAGGTCCTTCATCTCAAATTCAGAAGCTAACTCCATCTTACATTTGTGAATGAGAGGGTCCGCACTTCCATCAGCTCCATGCTTGATTTTGTAGAGCCACTTAGAGGTGACAAACGATTTGTCTTGTGGTCTAGGGACCACATCCAAGACATCGTTCTTCATAATTCACTTGTATTCTTCATTCATAGCATCCTTCCATACTTGTTGCTTCACGGCTTCTTCGAATGATGAAGGCTCATTTTGAATGATAGTGCTCATGACAATCAAGTATCCTTAATACCTTTTCGGATCTTGCTTTCACGGAAAGTCCCCCTTGGTGAAATATGTCTCTCGGCATCTTCGAGAGTCTCCCTAAGCCATGAGGGTCTCCACTTGGAGGAGGAGGATCTATAGGATCCATAGGTTCATCAACATCAGGCATCGTTTCATCCTATTTTTCACCTTGATTTCCGGTGTCAGCGTCTTTGTCCTTCCTTAAGATAGGAAAGTTGTTGATCTTCCTGAGGGCCATATCTTAGTTGAAGGTGACATAATGACTTATCTCAACTTCCTTTTGACTAGCCACATAAATTCTATATCCCTTAGAATTTTCACTATAGCCCACAAAGATTCGTTTCTTCCCAGATGCACCCAATTTGCTTCTTTTCTCTTTCAGCACATGAAAATATACGGGACTCCCAAAAATTCTAAAATGAAAGGCATTGGGTTTCTTACCAGTGAACATTTCTTTGGGAGCCTTGGAGTCCAATGCTTGATGAGGGCATCGATTTTGAACATACACTTCGGTATTTGCAACTTTCGCCCATAGGAACTTCGGAAGGCCTTGATCATGAAGCATGGCACGAACTGCTTCTATAATATAGCGATTCTTCCTTTCAACCATACCATTCTGCTCAGGAGTGTATGGCGTTGTAGTCTCCCTATTAATGCCAGCTTCTCTGCAATAATCTTGGAATTCATTGGATTCGTACTTGGTCCCATTATCAGTCCTCAAGATCTTGATTTTCTTCTCGGATTGGTTTTCGATCAAGGCTTTGAAGTGTCGGAACAAGGTGAACACTTCATCCTTCTTCTTCAAGAAGTAGATCCAGGTCTTGCGAGAATAATCATCCGTAAAGGTGAGATAATATAAGTACCCTCCCTAAGAGTTTACGAGCATCATACCAAATATGTCGGAGTGGATCAATTGCAATATATATGTGGCCTTGCTATTACTTGAGGGGAATGGTCCCCTTGTAAGTTTTCCTTTTGCACGTCCCAGACATACACCTTGCTCTACTTTGAACCCGGGCATACCTGTCACCATCTGTCTCACAACGGGTAGGGCCTTATAATGAAGATGGGAAGACCTCTGGTGCCATAGTTTAGATTGTAGAGATGTGTCACAAGACATGGCTCCCAATGGACTTCCTCCAACTTGATACAAAGTGTCAACCCTAAACCCAAGAGTAAAAGCATCTTTAAAATTTATTTTCCAAACACGTACCTTTCCATCGATGAATGCCACCTTGAATCATTTGTCCTTCATGGCTGAAATGGACACCATGTTCTTCTTGAGATCAGGTACATATAATACTTCTTGCAAATGAATAGTGCTACCTTGATTCAATTGAAGGGTAACATTTCCTACTCCCTTCATGAGATAGGTGGCATCGTCTCCAAGGATGATCTCCAAGTTTGTCTCCTTTTCTATCAGATTAGAGAGGGCTTCCTTGTATCCGATGAAGTGCCTTGAGGCACCACTATCAATCAGCCAATTTCCCAAAGTGTCCGAAGGAGAGGCAGTGGAGAGGGGATATAAGATAGTACTCTTTTTTCTTATTGTTAACAACATTTGATTCTTCATACCTGCAGTTCCTTGATTTCTTGGAGGGTCAACCATTTCCTTGATGTCTTGCATTCCTTTTTCCTTTGCCATTGGACCTGCCATCTTTTGATTGTTGTTGTTGAAGTTGCCCCTAGAATGATTTTGATCATCATCATGCGATGTGTCCCTTCTATTTGGACAATCCCTTGCATAGTGGCCAAACTTATTGCAAACAAAGCACCTGCCCTTCCTTCTGTTGAAGAAGATGTAACTAGGTTCGGTCTTCACATATGTAATTTTGATATTTCTACTTATTCAAGAAAAGAGAACTTATTTTGATATTATTTGTTAATGAGTTTCTTGCTCATTGAAAATAGGTCAAGCACATTTTGAAGTGCTTCTAGGGAGTCAAAGTCAAAAAGTAATTATGATGAGACCCTTTGAGGGCATGTTACATCATGTATGATGTCATACAAGGTCATGGGAACACCTCCAAGGCAAGTCAAATCCTCTCCTAGCAGCAACGAAGACTACAAGCAGCAAAAATGATGAAGAAAAGTTGAATTTTGGCACAAACTGCAAGTCGGCTTTAGGGACAGTCATGTCGGCTTCAAGGAGGAGGGACAGACCTCTATAAATAGAGGTTGTCCACTCCTCATTTGGAGACACCAACTCATCTCTGAAATCCGCAAGGAGGATGAAGTAAGACGAAGAAAAGAGGAGAAAAAGGGTTTGTTAGGGCAGTGAAGCAAGGAGAAGTTGCAGCCGCAGTCAAAGGACTGTCTCTAAGGTGAAAACCAGTCACATGTGCGAAGAACAGGGCCATCTCTGCGGTCACAACAGCAGCCATATATCAGTCTCAAGTTTATCATTGTTTGGGCTAGTAATTAGGCCTACAAAGACCCTCCACTCTAGCGTTGAAGAGAGCCTCACAAACGAAGTGAAGGAAGACTTTTCTGAAGCTAACACAGCCACACGTGCAAAGTAAGAAGGCCACTCTGCAGCCCTAACCGCAGTCATACTTCAGGTCAAGTATAATCATTGGTTGGGGTGAAATTTAAGGTCTATAAGACCTCCCTCTAGAGCGAAGGAGAAACACTCACAAACGAAGGAAGCCGAGAAAGAAAGGGATTGTTTCTAGGGCTAGAAATAGTCACACGTGCGAGGTACAGTTGCAGATTGACAATGGTCTAAAGGAAGCATATTGAGGGACATCATTTGGATGTAGGAAAAGGTCTACAAGGTCCCCAAGATCAGCAAGAAGGTCCTCCTTGTAGCGAAGTAGAAGAGGCCTTAATATTCTAGGGTTTCCTAACCTAGAGGACAAAGTGCCGGAAGTGACAGTGCAGAAAGAGGAAGGATTTGACTCATGCTTGGAGGAGATTTTAGTGAAGGGTCTAGGGGGTTTAGCAGTTGTTCAAATAAGAAGCTTCAATAAGAGAAAACTTACAAAGGGTTTCTCTCTCAAGAGTGGAGAGGGTTTTTCCCTGGCAGAGAGCCAAAATTTTGTGTTCTTGTTATTTTGTTTTGGTAGTAGTTTGATGAAGCGCACACATATGCACCAATAAGAAGAAGTATAAGCTAACCAAGAAAAGGTAAAAAGACTTCACAAATTGTTATCAAGTCTCAGAGAATCATCTCAATGCTACTTTGCCCTAGATTCTCTAACACCTTCCTCCCTTAGATCTAGGCTTTCCATGGAAATGACTTTTATAACCTGCATTATTTCTCCTTTTGGCATGAGCAAAGAATGCAGTGGGGTTGATTCTATTAGAAGGCATTTCTTGCTCCACTATTCTTGTTTCTTCTTGAATGCATCTCGACATCAATTCTTCAAACCCTGGAATTCGATCATTGTTGAGTATAGGGGTCCTAAATACATACCACTTAAGTGGGAGTCCTCCAAGGGTGGTGAGAGTAAGTTCCCTATCAAGAATGACTTCTCCAATCAAGAGTAGATCATTCTTGATCTTAGTAATCCTCAAGAAATAGGATTGAATTTCCTCGTCCTTGCCCTTCTTAATATCCTTCAACTTATTCTTGAGAAATAGAATTTGATTAGCATTACTAACCTTGAACATGCCAACCTATCTGTCGTAGATCTCCTTGGAGGTCTTCAATTCGGAGATGTAGGCCACCAGATGCTTGTCAATGGAATCCCTGATAATCTTTTTTGGTTTGGCTTCAACCCTATTGTACTTGGTCTTCACAGCAGCCGGTGCATTTGAAGGAGGTTCAGGGATTTTACCATGCACATAGTCCATCACTTCTACTTCTTCCAAGGTCAAATCAAGAGACATCTTCCATCCATGATAGTAAGATTTATCATGGAGCTTGTCTCCACCCGGGAAGTAGGATGAGGGACCCATTGAGCCTTTTGTCTTAGTCCAACTGTCTTTGGTGATTGCTCTTTCACTCTTGCTTGGGCTTTGTCTTCACGTCACCTTTGATACCATGTTAATTTTAGGCAACAATGGTATGTTCTATGCTTTAGAGCAATTTTACTTCAATTTCTTTACTAGCCCAGTATCCATATTCAGATTAGCAATCACATCAACATGATAGTAAAATGCAGATAGAACATAAACATAAACAGTAGAAGACAAGCCAAGACAAGAGGACACAAGATGTGGCACCAGCGAGGGACAAACCCCAATGTGGGGAACCCCTTGATCAAATCTTCTTTTAGTCTTCAATAGTTCAGCAGAGAGAGAGTACAATTTACAAATCTGATAATTTATAACGGCAGCAAAAGAGCCCTAACCAGAAAAGTCAACGCTGGTCAATAGGGAAGATTTGACCCTCAGCAAATCGGTCAACTTTACTCAACTTCAACCTCCAAACAGCAAGATAAAACAGCCCTCAAAACAGTCAAATTTAGCCCAGTCAAAGTCTGATCAAACAGCGCACTTGCTGTTAGCCCTAGCTACAATCAACGCTAGTCAACAGTCAACATTTAACCTTGATTTTTGTGCCAGAAATGCGGTCTGCCCAAACAGAGATAGCCCTCACAAAAACACAGTCAAAGGAGGTCAACGCATGTTGGTCAATGCTTGGTCAAACTGTCCAAAAATTCGGTCTCCTAAAATTTCGACCTCCTCAAATTTCGCTCTCCTGAAATTTCGGACATGAGAGAGAGAGAGGCCTAGAAATCCGTACCCAATCAATGAGAAGAGAGAGAGAGGCCCAGAAATCTGTACCCAATCAACGAGAAGAGAGAGAGAGAAGTGTGAAGATGAGTGTGTCCAGTTGAGGCTAAGGCATCATGTATTTAGAGCAAACGTTGCAGATGAATAGACGTGATTGTTGGGCTTCTGAGCCTACATAAGTTTGTTCGCCGACCTTGACAATTTGTCCATAATCAAAATAAATTCATAACTTCATTTGCACATGTCAGAAACGGATGATCTTTAGATCAATCCTACACCTCTCGAAGAGAGGAATCCAAAAAAAATATCAGCTGTCATAAATAAGATGACCCATGTGGAGTTTGGCACTAGTTGCCAATTTTAACACTTCACAACCTAAGACATATCTCAGACCATATCCAAATATACCACGTAGGTAACTTAACACATGCTTTACTACAACCTAATATACATGCCTCAGCTCAACCATAAACCTAGCTCAAGGTGCTCACTGCAAAGCAAATCTTCAACGTGGTGTTAACCGAGTACATCAAAGATCCAATAAACTGCTTGTACATCGTGGGACACCAAATCTGAAATCTAAATCTAAATTACTTAGCTTCTTCATATTGGTCACCATAGATGTAGCCATGGACTTGAAGTCCACCATATCGAATCTCCTCAAAATCTTAACCTTGTCCGAGGAAGATCTTATTAGGTCTCTGCCACGCCTACCATCCCAAGGAATAATGTATCAAGCGAGGATCCTTCATTTTCAAATTTTGAGACTAACTCCCTTTGACACTAAAGCATATCCTTTTGTGCCAAGTCTTTCTGCCACTATTGCTCCCTCTATCACTAAAGCATACTCTTCTATCTGACATGGTCCCTACATAGAAGGCATACAACTCCTAGAGACCTCTTGTCTCTAAGCATCTGTTAAATTATAGTATGTTCTATGCTTAGAGTAGTTTACTTCTTTTCTTCTTATTTGCCACAAATTAACAATCACATATACATTAAGTAAAGTGCAGATAGAACATTAAATGATCAACAAAAAACAAGCCAACACAAGAGACACAAGATGTGGCGGCTAGCCATGGACAAACCCCAATGCGGGGAAACCCTTTGATCAAATCTTCTTTTATCTTCGATAGTTCAGCAGAGAGAAATAGTACAAAATCAGAATTCTGTAATTTTATATCAGCAGCAGCAAACCCTAGATCAGCAAAGTCAAGCTTGGTCAAATGAGTTGAAATTGACCTCCAATATGCTTGGTCAATTTCCAGTCAACTAGCCTAAAGAAACAGCGCCAAAAACACAATCAAACTATTGTTGACTGAAGTCACCCTGTTGCCCAAAACTAGGGTAGTCAACGCTAGTCAAACCAGAGGTCAGATTGCCTCAGTTTCTGCGCCAAAATCTGCGGCCTGCCTAGGGGAGGCAGCCACACCAAAACTGCACCCTTGATGAGTCAACACAATCAACAATTTATGCATCCTCTTTCAGCCTGCGTTTTCTTGCTTCCCACGTGTGAGAGATCCTCTTCCTTGTGTACACCCAATCATACAAGAAGAAAGAGAAGAATGAGAGATAATGAGATGAGTTGAAACGAATCAACCTCACTTGTATTTATATGATTTGTGCCACACATTTAGTTGTTGGCCGACCTTGACAATTTGTCAAGCAATTACAAGTAAATTCATATCTCCATAAATACATGTCGGAATTGGATGATCTTTAGATCAATCCCACACCTCTCAACAAGAGGAATCTACGAAAAATATCAGCTACCATGAATGAGGTGACCCACATGGAGTTTGGCCCTAGTTGCCAATTTTAACAGCATCTGACAGATTCATGACATCCTCTTGGAAGGTTGCTCCTTCCACTCTTCCTGATCGTTTGTTCCCTCAGAACTGGAAACTCTTCCGATCATCTGGTACAGTCCTAGATGTCCTAACAATTTGAACAATCCTCCCTCTCGAACATCAATCACTCTTCCTAAGTCGATGCTTGAGCCCAGGAATCTGACCATCGGGCAACTAGAGCAAAAATCTTCTCATAGTCCATGTTGCCACAAAATCTAGCAGGCTTTGGACTTTAATGTAGTTCACTTTAAGCCATAAAGGACTTTGGCTAGGCAAATGGTCCAAAGGCAAACTGTATCCTGAGAAGCCTGAAAGACTTGGCTAGGTCATAAAGGACTTTGACCATAAGAGATTGATTCATTTGCCTTAGGTCTCATAAAGGATTTTGACAAAAGAGCCCTGGATGTTCAAGGATGGAGTGACCTATAAGATCATGCACGTTATAAGTCCCTTCGTCCACTCCATTTGAATCTATAGACATCAACATGATAAACTTTTCTTAAGAAGGAGAATTTCCAGGTAAGGGGAAAGCTATTGCAGGAGAATACCTCCCTCGCTAAGAGGGAGTGTTGATTTTTGTGTAGCATTGGGAGCTATTCCCGCATGCCAAAAGGGCCTCCTATGTTGGCCAAAGAAATTCATGAAGAACTAAAATATAAAATTATTAATTGTTAAACACACACAAAAATAGAAAGTTGATAAAGATAAATCGTTAAACTTCATTTACTATTCACAATGATTTACATTTATACATTTTCCATGACCATTGGATTCATATTCCAAGGTCTCTTGGACTCCAATGACTCTTCATATTCCACCACACCAACCCTTAGCGGATTAGGTGTCCAACGTTCCACCCTTAATCTGAAGGGGTATATAGGAGTCCAAGAAGAGAGCTATAATACAAAAATACAATAGGCTAAATGTGCTCTCTGAGATGATAATATAAGGTGGGAGAACTCGAGGTCTCAATCGGTGATGATTTAAGGACGAACACCAACACTGGAATGCTTGGTGCAGTTCTTGGAACTCTTTCAAGTTTGGCTAGAAGTTGAAGTCTTCTGCTAAAGGAAGTGTTCCCTAATGCTTTGAAAAGGGAGACCATTGAGGTTTCAACATGGAACGCTTGGTGCAGTTCCTAAAACTGTTCCAAATCTAACAAGAAGTCGTTAGTCTTCTGCTAGAGGAAGAGTTCCTAATGTTCTTAAAAGGGAGACCATCAACTTGGAAAAGAGAGGTCTCAACCTGCAAAAAGAGGGAGAACCTCAACCTGAAAAGGGAGGTCTCAATCTACAGTGGTTTAAGGAAGGCCACCAACCAAAGGCATGCTCAAGGACTTCTCTGTCTACAACTTTGAATCTGGGTATGGAGGACTCTGGCTCTAGGCTTAGGAAGCAGGTTCAGGTTGTGGCTCAGGCTCACTTGATGTATCTAACAAGAAGTTGAAGTCTGGCTCCCAAAACAGTTCCAAATCTAACAAGAAGTTGTTAGTCTTCTACTAGAGGAAGAGTTCCTAATGTTCTTAAAAGGGAGACCATCAACTTGGAAAAGGGAGGTCTCAACTTGCAAAAGGAGGGAGAACCTCAACCTGAAAAGGGAGGTCTCAATCTGCAACGGTTTAAGGAAGGCCACCAACCAAGGCATGCTCAAGGGCTTCTCTGTCTACAACTTTGAATCTGGGTATGGATGACTCTGGCTCTAGGCTTAGGAAGTAGGTTCAAGTTGTGGCTTAGGCTCACTTGATGTATCTTTGAAGCTTGTAGATGATCATCAATTCCCCCCCTGTCAGATACAAGGTGAGACGATGAAGAAAACTCAACTGCAAGACCTTTCAATATTCGAGAACATATTTTGCGGTATGAGCGAAATAACTTCTTGGTTGTTGAAATGCATTGCCAAGAAGCGATCCATCCAAGGTGAATCTTTGTTCTTGCAGGCGTTTTGCTTCTAAAACATTTGTTTGAATGATGAGTGTGCATATGACAATGCTCACACGGGTGAAGATCAAAACAGTGATCTTTCACATGGCCAACTCTGTTACAATGTTGGCATCTGCAAATCTGTAGTGAATGTGGAAGATGAGCAGGATCTAGAAGAGGTGAAGATGAACCTTCATGTAGAAACCCAGCACTATGAAACTAGATGGGCTTGGAATAGTCTGGAATGTGAAGAGAAATGTCCTTGTCATATCCAACACTGGTCTTGTTTCTGTTGTTGATAATCTCTTCCCAAACCCTGATGATGGAATTGGGAAGTGCAGGCTGAACATGAACATTTTCATGCAAATTTGTTCCTGAAGTGGGCACTGAATGTGAATCAACTTCAACCTCACTGATTTCATCACTCCCTGATAGTTGATGGGAATCTGTCTCAAACTCAAACATAGGATTGTTCAGACCAAAAACAAGTTGTAAATGATGACTACACTGTTGTAGGTCATCTCGCTGTAGTTGTGACTCAAGCTGCAAAAATTCAATGTTTTCTTGTGCATATTGTAGACAGAATTTAATGTCAACAAGAGAGGCTTTGTTGATTTTCAGTGTCTTCAAGAGTAGACAGCATTAGAGTGTTTAATAACTCTAACAAATCATCAAGTCTGACCATCTTTCAAATAACTCAAGCTGAGAAAAAGAATGGGTGTAGCTGTCCAAATGAACAAAAGGGTACAGAAGCAGCTTTGCTTTTCGTAAGCTGGAGAGAAATCAAAACTAATAGAGTGGCTTGGATAAAAGCCTCTAGGCTGTCAAAATTTGCAATGATGAGGCAATGTCTCTGGCCCTAGCATCACAAGTTCAAGTCTCCACACTAACACTTGTATGTCAATGAATATTATAGGCAACAATACTTAAACCATGAAAACACTGTATTTCTTATGCCATAATTTGCCAAACATAAAAACAGAATTGCGCCACAATGGAATAAAAGCAATGATGCTTTATATGGTAAGCCACTTCCAACTTGATCTATTGTAACCATTTAAGGATCTCTGAAAGGAAAATATTAGTCATTATGGATAAAGGGCAGCAATCCTTACCTTTGGAGCTTTAATCCAAATTTCCACAAGCATGTCGGTGTACAGATCAGGGATGTCACCCAATCTTACTGGCCTTGGCTACTCCGTTGCACTAATGGGCGCTAATTTATTTTTTTAAATCAATTGCTGCCTTAGGAGGGTTGGTGTTATTGTTGGTGTTTCACACCACATATCCTTTTCAGCATCAACAAAGTTTCCTAGTTCAGAGCCTGTTACTCCTCAAACTCAAATAATTTTGCATTGCTCACAACACCATCTTCTTCAAAGGAACAAAACAAATGAGGTAATGAGTAAAGCTTCGGACTGAAAAACAAACAATTCTAAAATGGAAAATTTTGATCCAAACAGAGATCTCCGTTGTCACTGACTCTCCAGGATGCTTAATTCTCATAAATTTCCAATCATAGCAGAGCAATCAAGACCTTCTTGCAACCAGTGGGACCTGAATTCATGCGAGAGATTATGAGAAATACTAGCAGTGTCATGAGCAACAATGAGCCATCTCCTAAAGGTTGTAACAGGCTCTATCATATATATCAAATAGTCCAAGAGCCACTTCTCAATTCCACAACGATGCAGCGACAACGCTATCTATTCATAAATTCAATTTCAATAAAATGAAATATGTGCTTTGACCCTTTAATTTTGTCCCATGCAGTACAATAGATTCAACGAGTCGATCTAACTGCCCATTTTGATTGAGCTTCTCATTATTTTCAACAGACAGTAGAATAGGATTCAAGTTCAACCTCAAAGAAAATGAGTGTTCATACAGAGAGCTTTTTGTGTCAAGCACAAGACCATCAGGGGAAGTGCCTCCTTGCACAACATAAAGAACGGAATACAAATCAGAGTAACGCCATAAGTTTGCAACGACAAAGGAATCAATAGGCAAGATACAGTGAAACAGATAGCCACACAAAAGATTCCTAGCAAGGGGATAGAATTCTGGTATGCTGTGCTGGAAATACATGTGGAATGGACTACCAATCGGCCTTGCACAGAATATGCAAAGAGAAACAATCTGCTCCTAATCGGCGTTTTTGCTGCAAAAGGGCTTTAGGTGAAAGGCGCATGCACAATAGTAGAAGAAAAATCAACGGTCAACACAGATGTTGGGTTATGCAAGCCTGGCTAGTCTGCAACCAACGTTGCTGAAGGCAGGACCATTGGTCTACAGAGCAGTGCATTTCATGTCAAGTGTTAGAGATTTGGTAGAGAGGACAGAGAGACAGAATAACAGAAGCATTTCTGCCAGGGCAGGAGATTGACAGAGCGACAAAAAGGAATTACATGGCTAAAATGGGACCTGAGGACCTGCACTCTGATACCATGTTAAACACACAAAACTAGACAGCAGATAAAGATAAATCGTTGAGCTTCATTTACTATTCACAATGATTTACATTTATACATTTTCCATGACCATTGAATTCATCATTCATCTTCCAAGGTCTCTTGGACTCCAATGATTCTTCATATTCCACCACACCAACCCTTGGAGGATTAGGTGTCCAACATTAATTGTGGACTTCATGTAGGCCCCAAGTGACAAGTCAGCCCCACAAGATGAAGGTTCTGACTTTTGGTCAAAAGTCACTCCACTTTGACCAATAGAAAATAAGTCTCCTTCACCTTGACCAATTTGTTCACAACAACAAATCATCTAATCTGATCCACACATGCTCAGGAAGGAGAACTACAGCTGAATTTTGACTTAGTTCTGAAGCTGACGTTGACCATCGTTGACCTACTCTCTTGACCAACTCTGGTCAGCTCTCTTTGATCGAGAATTAGGCTACATTTGACCGAGACTTAGGACTGAATTTGACTGTGGAAAGGAGGCTGTTTTGACTGCAGGAATCTCACACTTTGACAGCAGACCTGAAGCACTTTGACCGCAGTTGACCGCTGGCCTTTGACCACTGCAGGCCTTTGACATCAGGCCAAAATTCGGACTGTTGACCAGCATTGACTTTTGGTAATTTTTGAAGGTCTGACCAGCCATCACTAGCTGGTATTTGACCAGGTTTGGCCGTGGTATAGATCCCTAGAATAGTTTGGAAAATTGTGATTATTAATGAAGAACAAATTCTCTTAAGAAGAAAAGTTTGCTGGGTTTTTCCCAAGGTTGGATTTTCCCAGGGTAAACTTGTCTCTTGGTGCTTGGCTCTCTTTATGATCCTACTGTTACTATTGCATTATTGTTGAGATTTTCTATGTATAATTGCTTAATGATATAAGATAATTTGATTGGAAATCATTCGAAAGTAATTATCAGATTAGAAGATCAGTTCTACTAAACTTTATTGTAGAAAATTCAGCAGGGAGTTTCAAAGCAAATATGTTTTTGAGAATGAGGTTTGCTCTTTGTCTTCCTTTTGTCATGTATGGAAAGAAGAGGTAAGCATGCAGCTATTGGCAAAAGGGTTTTTGTTGATCAAGGACACCAAATTGTTAGACTCTAGTGCCTATTAAAATTTCATTGCTGTTCTTGTTGCTTTAAGGGAGAGGATGCAAATACCATTGTACACACCTTACGACTTTTTGTTTTCTTTCGATGTAAACATTTTTTGTAAATGTAAGAACTATTTTTTTAAAAGTAAAAAGTATAAGTATTGTTGACCTCTACTGGTCAACTACCCATGCAGTGCATCCCGTTTTTCTTGACAGAAAGAAGCAGCACCTGAACAGCATGTCCGTGCCATCCTGCCATCATCAGCAGCTTGATCATTTTTGTTGTAAACCCAGTCTGCATGTATAAGTTGTAAATAATCTAAGCAGATCAGAGTCATGTATGTAAAGTTGCCTAGGTGGACCTAACTTTCTAATGATGATATGCGTCCCGGGAGGTTTTTCGTCTCACCGATCTACGATCGGCAGAGTTTTCCTTCAAACCTGACCCCAAAGCCGGGATGGATTTCGTCATCAGAACTTTAGGAGAGTCTTATATGTTAATCTGCTAGATTATAGTTGTGTCGCAGAACTGGGTGTTCTATGAGGGTCTGTGTTAAGTGGGTTCATCCCTTTGAGATGTAAATTGTAAAAATCATGATGAAATGTGTCTTGAGGGTTGAAAAAGTTGTAAATCCCCTCATGAGTCCTAGGTCCTAGGTCCTAGGTGATGTTTCCAACGGCTTAGTTTGATGATCCATCTTAAAATGAATTAAAAAATTAAAAAATGAATAAAAATTAAAAAATAATAAAAAATTAAAAAATGAAGCAAAAAACCCTAACTAATAAAATAATAATATTTTAAGTTAATAAATCGACGGATGAGATCAAGAGATGTCTTGATCCTCATCAACGGTCGAGATCAGTTCTACATGGATCACCCAAAACTAGCCATTGGGATCATTTCCTTTATATAGGGTCTTAGGGGGTCATTTTAGTGGATCTGATCTGTGAGTCTGTACTGAAAAAGCTCTCTTGTAAATCTGATTTTCTGATTAATAAAAAGACTTTGGGGTTCAAACTGGCTGGTGTTACTCTCTGGAATTGCTGTGAGATGTTTGCTTTTCTGCATATTTCAGATTTTATCAATTAAAATAGCTGATTTTTCAGAGCATTGTGAGTACAGGTATCTTGCTCACGTGCTAGGGTTTGAATGTTGTAGGGTTTCTGAAATAATGGCAGGTATCTCCATTATTTCCTGAGATCTAGCAGCATTCTCTCTCTCTTTGCTGATGGTTGCTTGAGATGTGCAGGAAAACCTTTCTAAAGGAAATTGTGGGCGTTTGGGGAAGTTCTAGGCTGAACCAGCCGACTCCCACTAGCACTTTCTGTGCAGAGCCCAGCTGATTGTTCCCTGGGTTAATCTTTTGAGTTTTATTTCGTGTTTTACATTGAGAGATTTTTTTTTTCTGTTCACAGTGAAGTTCAAAGTTTTCTGATATTTCGAAAATATTACTGTGCAAATACCGTTAAATCTGGCTGTCCAGAGCTGTAAATTTTTGTGATTCTAGGTTAATTTTGAAGGGTTTTACTTTAAAATTTTGCATCTGGCAGGTTACATATAATCTTTGGAGGAAAAAATTTTGCAGGTTCATTGTTTCTCTGTCTAGAGTTTTTTTTTCAAGATCTGGAAGAATTTTTTCACATCAGGATTGCCTGCGTTTCTGAATCAAGATACAATTTACGTGGGGGGCATCTTCCCGCGCTGCTGTTGGTCATCTGTTTAATTCATAAGTTGCATTACCTGCGGAAGAATTCTTGAGGGCCAGTGAAGAGGGAGATTTCAGGGCGTCGTTTGTCAATGCATCCGCCATCGAGAAGGGCGTGACTGCATGTGATTGATGGCATACCCAGGATCAGCGTGGGTGAAAACGTGGACAGGACAAGCGATTTGGTGAGTTTGAAACAAAACGGTGGTCATGATCAACGCAGCAAAACCGCAAGTTATTGCCATATTCACCGTTGACCAGGTAATATATTCACGTATATGCAAAAAATCGATTTAAAGCTGCCATCGACTGTATATCAGGTAAAATATGCATCATTTTTTTAAAAATCAGAACCGATTTTTCTCCGCATGCGTTTAAATTTCTTCATTCGCGGCTGAGCTAGCGTCTCGATTTTGGGACTCTGGCATTCATAAATCCGCATATTGGCTTATCGTATGTCTGCAAGCTCAAATCGATTTTTTATTTTTCCCCTGCCGCCGTCAACTGTGCTTCCGAATTCCTTTCTGCGTTCTCAATCTTTGTTGTCGGGGTCACTATAGAGTATCAAAACGATTTATGTATGTCTGGGCATTGCGTCTCATTTTTCAGCAGCAAAACGCTTGCTTCATACGGCCTGCTCAATCCGTCGAGTATCCAGTCTTTCTCTCCTGCCTTCTGCGTCCCATCCGCACCCTTCTCGTCCACCGTCAAAACCTGCAAGCACTCACGTTTTTTCCTGTCCGTCTGGCTGGGTTTTACGCAGTCTCCTTTGAGCTCGTTTAGTTTCATGTATATATGCGTTAGGGTTTGAGTATTTTGGATAGCCGATGTTTTAGATTTCAAATCGTTCTTTTGTTTTTTGATTTAAATAAAAAGGCATAAATTCATAAAAAAAAACAAAAAATGTTAAATACTAAAAATGTAGTTTTAGTATTAGATTTCAATTGATTTTTTTTTTTTTTTTTAATTTCGTTTTATAGATTTTAAATTGATTTTTAGTTAGGTTTTTCATAGTTTCGTTCTATAGTTTTTAATGTTAGTTTTTTTATTTAGTTTTGTTAAATTTTAATGTGTTAGGTTAAGTTTTATGCTATAGTTAGATTTTAGATTAAATTGTTTTAATTAGATTTTGATTTATGTTTTTTTTTAAATTTTGTTATAAAAAATAAAAATATTTTTGTTAGATTTTTAGATTTAAATTTAATTTTTTGTTTAGTTTAGTTTTAAAATTCTCCTTAGTTTAGATTTTAGGTTTTAATTATTTTTTTAAAATCATTCAAAAAAAAAAAATTTGAAAAAGATTTAAAAAACTTTTAAAAAATAAAAATTTTGTGGGAAATTATTTTTGCTAGTCTCAGTGGTTTTCATGTATATCTTTCATGCTAGGATCTAAGTTTTCAAGCCGAGATGCGAAATATGATATCTGGTTAATAATTTACAACTCTCGTGGTGGTTTTAAGCATTTATCTTTTCGAAGGTTTCTTTTGCTGGATATCATTTTGGTCATGTGATTTAGCTGATGATAGATGGTTGTTGTTCATGGTCCATGTTTCTATATCATTTAAAAGGTAATCATTTAAACATTAACTCCACAAGGCACTGGTCTGCTAAGTTAATCAAATCATCGTGTGCTTTTTTACATCGTATCTCGTGTCTCCCAACCAACTGGTCGACAGTTGGTCACACTATCTCGCAGGGTCTACCCCCCTTAGCCGCGGGAGACAGGCTTAAACGGAGGGATCGGGGATCAGAGTGACAGCCCCCGGTCCGAGCGTTGTCGTGCCAATCTGCGCGACAACATTTTTTGGCGCCGCTGCCGGGGACAGAGTTTTTCTGTTCCTGGAGTTTCATCGACATTCATCTTCTCATCTCTCATTTGAGCTGGCAGATTCAATATTTTGGCATCTTTTCATCACATATCAGCAGCATCTCTTCGGTGTGTTTCTTGTTTGGGTGGCGACTCCATTTTTTATTTTTTCCCAGACAAGAAGCCTCCCGCATATCTGTTTGTTGGTTACTTCTTGGATCTTAGAATCAATTTTATTGTTCAAGTGGCGACTCCACTTCTTTCATCTTTTGATTTTCTTGAGCAAAGAGCTAGTTCTATCATCCATCTGATCCCTTATTGTTCATCATGGATTATTCATTTAAACCATGTCATTTTACTGATAATCTCCATGATCTTCCGAAAGAGGCCATTGGTAAATTACTTAAGTTCTCGGGTGATGATTCGGTCGCTGTTAAAAGGCATTTAAACATGTTTACTTGTGTAATGATCTTATACTGTAGATTTCCTCAATATAATAATGAAGATTTCAAGATGCGTCTATTTGTCCGTTCTTTAGAGGGTGATGCCTTGAATTGGTTTAATAACTTTCCTAATGATTTTTTCACTTCTTTACAAGACATTCTCAATGCTTTTAAAGATAGATATGATAGTCCAAACAGATTGCCTTCTACTTCTAAAATTGTTGAACAGAAAGAAAGTAATTCAGCTGTTGAAGAAAGATTTCAAGGTCAGAATGTGTCATCCACCGGAAATATTGCAGATCATCATAGTGAAAAATCAGGGATAAATGACAATGAAAAGGAGGAGCAAAAGCAAATAATACAAGATTTAAAGATGCTGGTGAAAAATCTGGAAAGCAACCAAACTAATCTTATCAATGATGTTAAAACTTTACGCACCCATCTGGAAAAACGTAATAAGGAGATTGAGGACACGCAAAATCAGCATGCTAAGGAAATTGAGGCCATGAAAACTAAACATGAAACGGAAATTGGAAACATGCAAGCGAATCATGAAGAAGAAATAAATTCCATGCAGCATTGCTTGATGAACATAAAGGAAGAAAATGTTAAAGTAATAAAAGACATGGAAGAACATCATGCCAGACAAATTAGTGCTATAAAGGATGAATGCTCTAGTCAGATGGATGCCATTAGAATACAAGTTCAAAAGATTCAACAATGGTCAGATGATAAGAGAAACCAGGAGCCTTCTCATTTGCCGCAACAAGTTCCATCTTACTATGAGGAGGTCATTAAGTGGATAATTGAAGGTGATCCAGATAAGCTTAAAAACGATAAAAATCAGATGCAAGACACAAAAAGACTTAGCATGCATAACTTACACACTTCATCTGATAGTTTCGAAACAGAAAGTTCCAGATCATCAGTAATTCATCCTACCAGAAAGAAGAAGCGCAAGAGGAAGAAGATTAGAAGAAGATTTGATGCATCAGACGGCCGTGAGCAGCTTGATTTTCGGATAGGAAAGAGTCCTACCGTATGCAAAATTGGACATGGCACATCCGACAAGCAGCCGACAGATTTGCCTGAAAGCAGGCAAATGCTCAGTATGCACTATATTGAACACATCTGATGTCGTGAGGCATTTTTTGTATTGTATTTCTAACTCTACTCCTTGTCTTTTCAGCATTTCATTTCTGTTTTAGGATTAGATTTACTTTTCATGCTATTAGATAGTTAATAAATGAAGAGCTTTTATCTTTCCTGTGCTTAATGTATATGCTGATTTTTTGGGATGGACGCTACTTATTTTTGTGTTGTATGGATGCAGATTCTGGATTCTCACATTCCTGCAAGCAGCAACGTGTCCCCAAGTAGAGCCAGATGTTGACCTCTACTGGTCAACTACCCATGCAGTGCATCCCGTTTTTCTTGACAAAAAGAAGCAGCACCTGAACAGCATGTCCGTGCCATCCTGCCATCATCAGCAGCTTGATCATTTTTGTTGTAAACCCAGTCTGCATGTATAAGTTGTAAATAATCTAAGCAGATCAGAGTCATGTATGTAAAGTTGCCTAGGTGGACCTAACTTTCTAATGATGATATGCGTCCCGGGAGGTTTTTCGTCTCACCGATCTACGATCGGCAGAGTTTTCCTTCAAACCTGACCCCAAAGCCGGGATGGATTTCGTCATCAGAACTTTAGGAGAGTCTTATATGTTAATCTGCTAGATTATAGTTGTGTCGCAGAACTGGGTGTTCTATGAGGGTCTGTGTTAAGTGGGTTCATCCCTTTGAGATGTAAATTGTAAAAATCATGATGAAATGTGTCTTGAGGGTTGAAAAAGTTGTAAATCCCCTCATGAGTCCTAGGTCCTAGGTCCTAGGTGATGTTTCCAACGGCTTAGTTTGATGATCCATCTTAAAATGAATTAAAAAATTAAAAAATGAATAAAAATTAAAAAATAATAAAAAATTAAAAAATGAAGCAAAAAACCCTAACTAATAAAATAATAATATTTTAAGTTAATAAATCGACGGATGAGATCAAGAGATGTCTTGATCCTCATCAACGGTCGAGATCAGTTCTACATGGATCACCCAAAACTAGCCGTTGGGATCATTTCCTTTATATAGGGTCTTAGGGGGTCATTTTAGTGGATCTGATCTGTGAGTCTGTACTGAAAAAGCTCTCTTGTAAATCTGATTTTCTGATTAATAAAAAGACTTTGGGGTTCAAACTGGCTGGTGTTACTCTCTGGAATTGCTGTGAGATGTTTGCTTTTCTGCATATTTCAGTTTTTATCAATTAAAATAGCTGATTTTTCAGAGCATTGTGAGTACAGGTATCTTGCTCACGTGCTAGGGTTTGAATGTTGTAGGGTTTCTGAAATAATGGCAGGTATCTCCATTATTTCCTGAGATCTAGCAGCGTTCTCTCTCTCTTTGCTGATGGTTGCTTGAGATGTGCAGGAAAACCTTTCTGAAGGAAATTGTGGGCGTTTGGGGAAGTTCTAGGCTGAACCAGCCGACTCCCACTAGCACTTTCTGTGCAGAGCCCAGCTGATTGTTCCCTGGGTTAATCTTTTGAGTTTTATTTCGTGTTTTACATTGAGAGATTTTTTTTTTCTGTTCACAGTGAAGTTCAAAGTTTTCTGATATTTCGAAAATATTACTGTGCAAATACCGTTAAATATGGCTGTCCAGAGCTGTAAATTTTTGTGATTCTAGGTTAATTTTGAAGGGTTTTACTTTAAAATTTTGCATCTGGCAGGTTACATATAATCTTTGGAGGAAAAAATTTTGCAGGTTCATTGTTTCTCTGTCTAGAGTTTTTTTTTCAAGATCTGGAAGAATTTTTTCACATCAGGATTGCCTGCGTTTCTGAATCAAGATACAATTTACGTGGGGGGCATCTTCCCGCGCTGCTGTTGGTCATCTGTTTAATTCATAAGTTGCATTACCTGCGGAAGAATTCTTGAGGGCCAGTGAAGAGGGAGATTTCAGGGCGTCGTTTGTCAATGCATCCGCCATCGAGAAGGGCGTGACTGCATGTGATTGATGGCATACCCAGGATCAGCGTGGGTGAAAACGTGGACAGGACAAGTGATTTGGTGAGTTTGAAACAAAACGGTGGTCATGATCAACGCAGCAAAACCGCAAGTTATTGCCATATTCACCGTTGACCAGGTAATATATTCACGTATATGCAAAAAATCGATTTAAAGCCGCCATCGACTGTATATCAGGTAAAATACGCATCATTTTTTTAAAAATCAGAACCGATTTTTCTCCGCATGCGTTTAAATTTCTTCATTCGCGGTTGAGCTAGCGTCTCGATTTTGGGACTCTGGCATTCATAAATCCGCATATTGGCTTATCGTATGTCTGCAAGCTCAAATCGATTTTTTATTTTTCCTCTGCCGCCGTCAACTGTGCTTCCGAATTCCTTTCTGCGTTCTCAATCTTTGTTGTCGGGGTCACTATAGAGTATCAAAACGATTTATGTATGTCTGGGCATTGCGTCTCATTTTTCAGCAGCAAAACGCTTGCTTCATACGGCCTGCTCAATCCGTCGAGTATCCAGTCTTTCTCTCCTGCCTTCTGCGTCCCATCCGCACCCTTCTCGTCCACCGTCAAAACCTGCAAGCACTCACGTTTTTTCCTGTCCGTCTGGCTGGGTTTTACGCAGTCTCCTTTGAGCTCGTTTAGTTTCATGTATATATGCGTTAGGGTTTGAGTATTTTGGATAGCCGATGTTTTAGATTTCAAATCGTTCTTTTGTTTTTTGATTTAAATAAAAAGGCATAAATTCATAAAAAAAAAAAACAAAAAATGTTAAATACTAAAAATGTAGTTTTAGTATTAGATTTCAATTGATTTTTGTTTTTTTTTTTTAAATTTCGTTTTATAGATTTTAAATTGATTTTTAGTTAGGTTTTTCATAGTTTCGTTCTATAGTTTTTAATGTTAGTTTTTTTATTTAGTTTTGTTAAATTTTAATGTGTTAGGTTAAGTTTTATGCTATAGTTAGATTTTAGATTAAATTGTTTTAATTAGATTTTGATTTATGTTTTTTTTTAAATTTTGTTATAAAAAATAAAAATATTTTTGTTAGATTTTTAGATTTAAATTTAATTTTTTGTTTAGTTTAGTTTTAAAATTCTCCTTAGTTTAGATTTTAGGTTTTAATTATTTTTTTAAAATCATTCAAAAAAAAAAAATTTGAAAAAGATTTAAAAAACTTTTAAAAAATAAAAATTTTGTGGGAAATTATTTTTGCCAGTCTCAGTGGTTTTCATGTATATCTTTCATGCTGGGATCTAAGTTTTCAAGCCGAGATGCGAAATATGATATCTGGTTAATAATTTACAACTCTCGTGGTGGTTTTAAGCATTTATCTTTTCGAAGGTTTCTTTCGCTGGATATCATTTTGGTCATGTGATTTAGCTGATGATAGATGGTTGCTGTTCATGGTCCATGTTTCTATATCATTTAAAAGGTAATCATTTAAACATTAACTCCACAAGGCACTGGTCTGCTAAGTTAATCAAATCATCGTGTGCTTTTTTACATCGTATCTCGTGTCTCCCAACCAACTGGTCGACAGTTGGTCACACTATCTCGCAGGGTCTACCCCCCTTAGCCGCGGGAGACAGGCTTAAACGGAGGGATCGGGGATCAGAGTGACAGCCCCCGGTCCGAGCGTTGTCGTGCCAATCTGCGCGACAACAAGTATTAATGAGCCATTATGAAGAAATGGCTCCCTTATTGAAGACACGTGTCATTATGACATCTATTGTATAAAATTTAAATAATAGGCTGACACCAATGTACAACCATTCATACAAATAATATGTTTTTTTATGTATTCAAGATTACATGGCTTTGCCTCTTTTATTATGGAAGCTCCATTGACTGAACCAGTTTGTTCATTCTAGAATTACTTTTCATTTTCTAGCAGCTTCTAAATCTGAAATTGGAGTGCATTTAAGAAGGGCATGTTGTGTATACGTAAGGCATCAAGGTGCGAAATTGTAGAGAGCGGCCGGGAGGATTTCCAAACAATAGACTTCCATTATCAACATTTCAAATCGCTGATCCATTGCACAAAACAGAGGCAGCTTGTAGACAGTTTCTACAACTCACTTGGTCGAGACTCCAAATAAATCAGTTATGTTTGGGGAAAAACATTGGTATGTAATATGACCATTCAAGGAGCACAATATTAGAGCATATGTGTAATGGCCATATCTAGTACTTTAGTTAGTTAAGTTAGTAAGTACATTTTGGAATAAGATCAGATTACTGATTTTTAGTCTAGTTTAGATTTTTAATTAGTCTATAATTATGGAATATGAAGACTCACTCACTTCATGTACTCGCATGAAAGATGTATTTTCATAAAATGAAGTTAATCGCTATGTTGCACGGGAACCGTTCCTGAGAGCTGGGAAACCCGTTCCGGTGGTTCCCACGCTCCTTGGAACTTTGGAGCTGCACAGGAACGTTCCGTTTTCTGTGGGAACGGCAAAAGAAACTTTGGACGGTTTCCGGAACTGGTCAGGGTTAAATTTGCAACGCTCCAGCGTTCCCATGTGCAAATTGGAATTGGCAGCGGTCTTTTAGCTATGACAGCTAGTTTCGAACCAAACATCCCTGTATGGTTTCGGTGGAAACTGCCAGCGTGATATGAAAATTGGCTATTTAAATTCACTAATTTAATAATTTTCCCTTTGAATTCACCCACGAAATTGCAAAATTTAGTAATTGAATTCAATATAGCAAGTCAAAAATACGTAAACCCCAAAGAAAAACGCAGTTGCTGTTACACACTGTATGATCAGAGAGAGAAATACGCACTTGTTATTAATAGACGATGCACTATTCGTCTTTCCACCAGTTTCTGTGGATATGAATGGGCGGGAATGTTTTTGGCGCCAAAAAAAACCCTTCAGTTTTTCCATATATGCTGGTTGCTACAGCTCTTTTCACTGAGAGCTTTAGTTGTTGTTTGGCGTTGAGAGCGGAGAGCTAAGTGCGTTGAGAGCGGAGAGCTGAGTGTGTTCAGAGCTAAGTGTGTTGAGAGTTGGAGCGCTGCCCTTCAGCAATAAACTACTTGTTTCGTTTTCATAAGTTCAGGTAAAAAAACAAATCAAGCCTATTTTATTTTTGTTTTTGTACATATTCGAGTTGTTTGGAAAGCGGAGAGATCATGTCTTAAACATTTACATATGTTTACATGTACGATGAAACATTTTACTCAAATATGTATGGATACAATGCAATAAATATCTGCAAATTCTTTTTCTGTAACTTATATTAATGTAATTTTAGTACAGGTTCACGTAAATATTCAAATATGTTCATGGATACAATGCAATAAATATCTGCAAATTCTTTTTCTGTAACTTATATTAATATAATTTTAGTACAGGTTCACGTAAATATTATATTTTTTTGGTAACATAGGAGACATATGTCAACGCTTATTTTTGATAACATATGTCAACACATATATCTTTTTGCTATGGCAACGGTCTTTTTATTATATTTTTTTGTCTTTTTGGTAACATATGTTAACATAAAAAAATATAAATAAGAAGGTATATTTTTTTAGTGGCATGAAGAAATATAAATAAGAGGAATTAAATATTTGAATATGTTAATTGTTTTAAAATTGTAATATTTTTTTTTAGTATTTTAATATATTTAATCATATTCTACATTTTTATTTGCATTTTTTAAAGTTTAGATTAAGATGAGTTTCTCTCTTGACAAGTTAATGATCAACATAGAAAAAATACACAAAATATTGCTAGCATGCAGAAATTAATTGTTATATTATATATAATATGTTCATCAACATAAACACATATTTTGTTTATAGTTTATATTGTCCAAATTAAAATTTTGTTATTAATATCTTTTAGTCTTTCTGGTAACATATGTTGACATAAAAAATATAAATAAGAAGGTATATATTTTTAGTAGCATGAAGAAATATAAATAAGAGGGATTAAATATTTCAATATGTTAACAATTTTGAAATTGTAATACTTTTTTGCTTAGTATTTTAAGATATTTAATCATTCTCTACACTTTTATTTGTATTTTATAAATTTTATATTAAAATGAGTTTCTCTCTTGACAAAAAAAACACAAACAAAATGTTTTAACTATGACAATTTTTTATTTTTATTTTTAATTTACACTTCTTCTTTAGTGGGATTGGATATTAATCATATATTTAATATTAGTAATGGTGCAAAATTAACTTACATAGTGTTTAATTTTTTAACTCATCTTTTCACAGAAACTTTAACCTTTAGATAAATTTCTTCTCAAGAATTTTTAAAGGTTTGGAAGGCAGAAGTGGAATAATATACCTAATTTGTTCTTTTACATATAAAAATGCTCTGTATAGTTTTTGGTTAAGCATTCTAGGTGCTTTTATTAAAATGCAGGTAAGACTATCATGATATGACCTCAACTTTGATGTTATAAGATAATTTGATTTATTTATTTTTAACTTACATAGCTATTTTATTTAGGTCGTAGATTTTTAATAATAAAGAAAATTCAATTATTTAACTCATTTTTATTTTTAATTTGATTTATTTATTTTTAACTTGGATATTTATTTTTATTTAGATGGTACATTTTTAATAATAAAGAAAATTCAAGTATTTAACTTCATTTTTAATTTCAATTTCGCTTCTATACATCAAATTGCAAAATAGTCTTCAATGTAATTAACTTATTAAGTTAAATACTTAAATACAAGAAGTAATTAAATTTGCAAATTGCAATTCCCTTAGGCTTTTAAACTTGGATAGCTATTTTTATTTAGATGGTAGATTTTTAATAATAAATAAAATTCAAGTATTTAACTCATTTTTATTTTCAATTTGATTTATTTATTTTTAACTTGGATAACTATTTTTAATTAGATGGCACATTTTTAATAATAAAGAAAATTCATGTATTTAACTTCATTTTTATTTTCAATTTAGCTTCTATACATCAAATTTCAAAATAGTACTGTAATTAAGTTAAATATTAAAATACAAGAAGCCATTAAATTTGTAAATTGTAGTTCCCTAAGATCTTTGGTGATGTGCAAAAGAAAATGGGAGTAAAATTTGACAATATAGAACCTTGGCACACTCACTCATGGGACCTCGTATTGAAGATCTGCAAAAAAAAATGCTCAATCTATTTTTCTGTTGTCTTGGACTTCTTCTCATCTCATTAGATGATATGTTGTTGTAGATATATTAATAATGGTAAAAAATTACCTTACATAGTTGTTCCTAGTAAGTATGAAAAGAAATAAAAAGTACTTGGGTGTAAGCCCTTAACCACTTAAAAGTTAGAGCAAAGATTAGTTTATGCTAATTTATTTCATTTTTTTTTTTTATGTCAATGCTTCTTTTTTATAATTAAATGCAAAACATCAAAGTTTTTCTATTTTGTTTTATTGGCATTATCCACATAGATAGTAGTCATTATCCACAAAGGTAGATATGTAAACCTTAGTGTGTTCTTTTTGTTAATCCTTATTGTTGGTTCAAATTTTGATTCATAAGTAGAACTTGACAGGTAAATTTGTGTCTTTGTATGTAAGTACAAGTTATTTTTTGATTTCTCATTGTAAATTTTGTTTATAATGTGTTTTTTTGTCTCTTGTATTAATCAGGAAAATCATGGAGGGTGGTAGTTCAATACCAACAAGTGAATATGAAATTTCTCCTCTTCCTCCAATTCCAAGTGGTCAAGTCCAACAAAGCACAAACCCCAAGAAACCCTTGTTAAAGTTTGTGAAGAAAATTACTAAAAACAAGAAAAAGAATAGTGGTGGTTGTGAAGAATGGATGTGCACATTGTGTAACCATGTGTTTAAAGGAAGCTACACTAGGGTGTGGCATCATCTTCTATCCCTATCCGGTGATGGTGTAAAGGGTTGTACATGTACTGTTTTGAAAAGGATGGAGTTGACAAAGCTTCATATGGCTTCCCTAGGATCCAATGTAATGAACTTGGAAAATGATTGTAATTTTAAAGTACCAAGATCTTCTTCCCATGATATGGAAGATTCAATTAATGAAAATGCATCAAACCAATTTAAGTCTGTGGGGGGGTCTACTTCTGAGAGGAGTAAGAGGCCCGCTAGTTTTGCTCAGGAACAAATTTCTAAAATCTACAATGTAGTACATAGGGATGAGGCTGATGATGCTATTGCCGATTTTTTTATGGCAAATGGAATTTCATTTAATGCTACCCGTTCTCCACATTACAAAGAAATGGTGCGAAAAATCATAGCTGCTGGGCCAGGATATGCACCTCCAAATTACAACAAAATGAGGACATCATTGTTAGATAAAGGGGTGACAAGAATGCAGGGGCTTATGGGCCCCCTTAAACAATCTTGGATTTATTCAGGATGTTCAATAGTTATGGATGGTTGGACAGACATTCAACAAAGGCCATTGTTGAATATTATTGTTACATCTCCCGCTGGGCCTTATTTTTTAAGAGCAGTTGATTGTAGTGGGAAACTAAAGGATGCTACCTTCATGTTTGAAGTATTGAAAGAAGCAATTGATGAGCTTGGTCCTTCAAATGTAGTACATGTAATCACAGATGCAGCGCCTGTTTGCAAAGCAGCGGGTTTGATGGTTCAAAGTCGATATAGGCATATCTTTTGGACTCCTTGTTGTGTACATGCCTTGAATAATGTCCTCAAAGATATTGGCAAAATTTCTTGGATTGCAAAACTAATTTTAGATGCAAGAGATGCACAAATGTACATTTGCAACCACCATGCCTCTTTAGCAATCTATAAGATGTACTCAAGGAAGAGGTTTTTGAAACCTGCAGAAACAAGATATGCTACATACTTCATTCTTCTTCAACGTATGGTTGAGGTGCATGCATCCTTACAAGCCACCGTTGTTTCCCAAGAGTGGAATGCGTGGTCTGAATCTAAATCAATGCAGGCAAAGAAGATAAGAGAGCAACTTCTCAATGATGATTGGTGGTCTGATTGTAAATATGTTGTTTCTTTCACAGCTCCAATTGTGGAATTGATTAGGTATGCAGATTCTGATTCCCCCACCCTTGGAGAAGTTTATGAATGTATTGATAGCATGGTAGGCAAGATAAGGCACATCATTCGGGATAGAAACCCCTCTTTGGAGTTCTTCAATGAAATTCATAAGATAATAGGGAAGAGATGGATCAAACTCAATACCTCTCTTCACATGGCTGCTTATGCCCTTAATCCAAAGTGGTATATGGAGAGACCAAACAGAGTTCTACCCATTGATGATGAAGAAGTGAAACAAGGCTTTCTTGATGCCATATGCAAAATCTATACACCTAATGAAGCAACTGTAATGCGGGAACAATTTATTGATTTTGCTACCTTAAACCCTTCCAAATTCTCTCAAGATGCAAAGGTGGACATAAACATTTATGCACAAAGGAATCCCATTGGATGGTGGAGAATGTATGGGGGGAAAGCCCAAGATCTTCGAAATCTTGCCTTACGCTTGCTATCTCAAGTTTCTAGTTCATCATCAGCTGAAAGGAATTGGTCTACTTATAGTTTCATTCACTCTGTTAAGAGGAATAGGCTTACCTCTAAGAGAGCAGAGAAATTGGTTTATATGCATAGTAGTCTTCGACTTTGCTCAAGGAAGCTACCTGAATATTTAGATGGCCCTGCAGCAAGATGGGATGTTGATGCTGAGGAGGCTTCTCAGATTGATGATGATGAGGATAATCCTTCACCAGATGCAGGTTTAGTTGGCATACCTTTGGGTAGCATTGCAGGCGATCTTGATATTGATGATGGTGATGATGAAGTTGGAGTGCCTAGCGAGGCTCAAGGTTATATGGATAATCTTGATGTTGAAGATTTCACTTTATGATCATGTTCAACTTTAGTCTTTAATGTTCTGTTTTGGCCATTGAGCATTTTTGGACCATGTATTACTTTGCCACTTTGGGCATCTGTCATTTTTGTTTTACTATGTACTACATTGGGCATGCTAGCAATATGAATATTAATATGATGAGTTCTTTTATTTTCACTATGTTTCTTAAATTCAAAAGAGTCTCTTGAATCATTTGCATTTTCAAATTTTCATTTTTGAATTTGATATTCATATAATGAATTAAAATTTTAAATTAATTTTAATATTTGAAATATTGTGATATATATATATATATATTATTACCGCTCCCAATTAGCCGTTTCCTGGAAAATTTGGGGAAACCTCTAGCCGTTCCAGACACCCGTACCCAAGTTCCCAACGTTCCCAAGTTCCAGAAACTTGTGCAACATAGAGTTAATGTTATTCACATGGTTCTCTCTCTTATATTGTTGGTGTACTTGTTTCCTGCTACTGTTGTATGTATTTACTAACTTATCCTGCTATGTCCGAGGTTAGGTTTTGCTTGTTAAGATGCACTTAAAGTGACCTAGGTTTTATTCCCTCTAGTTTCACATTCCAAACAAGACCACAGTAACTTGGGATTACATAGAGTTGCAGAAGCACTTCACATAGAAGAGGTGTTCAATGCAACACTTAGAATCTGTCATGAAAAAAACAAGATGGAATAATGCTCATAAAAGAATATTAAGAGATATGAACTAAAAGAAAATGACTCATTGAAATGCATAGAGATAGAACAAATGAACCAATCATACTTTCAGCATAATGGTAACAAAGAAATTTTCAAAGAGATTAAAGTTCAAATCCAATAAATAGACCATAAGAGCTAGAATGACAGTTCTACATAACATGAAAAATTCTAAAACCTTAATTATCTAATAGTAAAACCAAATGCTAACTCAAATATTCTAACATGAGAGGGGACTTAAGCAACAAATGAACAACAGAAACAAATATAGTACAGAATAATAAGGGTTCCAATGGAATAGGCTCCAGAATAGTCTTTTGAATATGACAGACTAACAAGCAGTAAAGAATTGACTCAAGACCCATTACAAATTTTATATGTCGGCACTTCTTCTAGTCTGTTCTTCACAATTTCCAAATTTTTAATTGCTTAGTGTTCTTTTTGGCTGAATCCAAATCCTAGATGATTAATGGATTTCGCACAACTATTTGACATGTTAACATATATTTTCTTCATAGTTACTTCCTCACATCCAGGTCATGTCCACAATAAAAACTTTCAAATATATATCTAACACCAAAAACTGGTACATAAGGTGCCAATTAGAAATCCTGTATCCCCTTGTGGTATCATAACATTAAAAATTTGGTTTAAATTGTACTAATTTTCCATCTGCATATTATCACTTGTTAAAGGCCAAGTAATCTTTAAAAAGGTGTACCATAAAAGATGTGAATGTCGGCAATGCCCTCTAACTTTCTGGAAGTAGAAACTTCTTATCTAACCATGTCAGTTAAGGATACATACCTGCACCTAAATCATCCACATTTTCTTCTCTGTCAATGTCAAAATTTGAGTTCCTTTGTAGAGAAGATCCCCTCTGGGAGTAGGACCGAGCAGAATGAGTAGTGGAATCCAAAGCCAGTACAACTGCTGCCAGATTGTCCATGCTTCCTCTGTCAAAAGCAGCATTCACCATAGCCAGAGCTAACGCATGTACATTGGCTGGTAAATGCTCTGTTGAATGATTATTTTGCCGTTGTGCCTCTAGAAGCAGATTGCAGATATCTTGTGTATTCATCTTCTCAAAGATTCCATCTGATGCAACAACAAGGTAACTATCATTGCTTGATAAGCGTTGCCAATCTGTGACCTCTGGTTCAGAAATCACCCCATACCTGAAGCCATCAACATTAGGATGTCAAGCAATTTCAGAGAGAACAATATAACTTTTCACTTCCAAAACTCTCCCTCTGAGCAACCAATATATATAGGAAACTAGCATCCAATAGAAAATACATCAAAGAAAATAAAATAGAGCAGGTTATTCCATCCTAAACTTCGTAAAGGAAGCAAATACTTAGCAATTGATTTAATAGACTGTAATATCCCAAACGGGATATTTGGCTAATTTTGCAGAAATCTAACTCAACCCCAAATTTCTCCATAAAATTACCATTCAATTAACAGAAGATTGCCATGTAAAATATAACAAATAGAATGCATGCAATTCAATAATATGATAAGCAAAATGTTAAATTTAGCAACTAGGGCCAAACATCACTTTGGACAGAGCTTATGAGGCATCTGATATTTTTCTTGGATTCCTCTTTCCAAGAGGTGTAGGATTGATCTAAATATCATCCCATTCTGACATGTACAAATGAAGTTATGAATTTATTTTGATTATGGACAAATTGTCAAGGTCAGCCAGCGATCAAATTAGCCTCCTCCAGCGTTCAATGTTGCATATAAATACAAGGTGCCTCCTCCTCATTTTGGCATCTCATCTCATTCATCTTTCTCTCTCTCATCTTGATTGGGTACGGATTTTTGGGCCTCTCTCTCTCCACACGTGCAAAAGGAAGACTGTCTTTTCTAGTTGCTGCGTTGACTAGATTTGACTGAAATTTCAAGAGGCCGAAATTTCAGGAGGCTGACTTTGACCAGCATTGACCCTGTTTGACTTCGGTTTTGTGAGGGAGACTTCTGTTTGGGCAGGCCGCTGTTCTGGGCACAAAAACCAAGGCAGTTTGACCCCTGCATTGACCAGCATTGACTGCCCTAATTCAGGTTGCTGCGTTGACTTTTGTTGACCATATTTGACTAGTTATTTTCATACTGTTTTGGGCTGCATTATCTTGCTGTTGGAGGCCAAGTTGACCAAGGTTGACCAAGTTGTTTTGGAGGTCAATTTTAGCCCTGTTGACCAGCGTTGACTTTCTAGTTAGGGCTTTATGTTTCTGCTGTTTTGAATGATCAGTTTGGACAAGTGAATATTGTAAATTGTACTCTCTCTCTGCTGAACTTTTGAAGAATTATAAGAAGAATTGATCAAGGGTTTCCCCACATTGGAGTTTGTCCCTGGCTAGTGCCATATCTTGTGTCCTCGTGTTGGCTTGTCTTCTAATGTTATTGTTTATGTTCTATCTGCATTTTACTATCATGTTGATGTGATTGCTATACTGGATATGATATTGGGCTAATAAAGAAAATTGAGATAAAATTGCTCTAAGAATACAACATACCATTGTTATCCTAAAATTAACATGGAAACAGAGCTGAGGTGAAGACAAAGCCCAAGCAAGAGTGAAGAGCAATCACTAAGAGGAGCAATCACTGATCAAGAACAAGTCTCAATGGCCTCCACATCCTACTTCAAGTCTGATGATAAGCTTCGTGATAATGTTGATTTGAGGTAGCATCGGATGTGCTCTAGCCACGAAAATTGGTGGAGAGGCTAAGGCACATGAGATCTCCAATACCCAGAAAGGGTTTGGGAGGATTCTAAACAGTTTCGGAGATATTTAAATAATTAATATTTTTTAATGGAGTCCTTCAGTCTAAACTTTAGAGAAAACAAAATATTAATGTGAATTAATATAAAATTGTGTTAGAATGGTCCAAAAGTCATGGATCAAGCCAGAGTTAATCTTAGTCGTTGATTAGGAACTTAATCTCGATCGTTGATCTGTCAACGAGAAAAGTATAAGAGGAGGCTTGAAGGTCACTTGGAGAACACACTGAGGGAGACCAGTCAATTCAATTTCCGGAGCGGGGTTAGCTGAGAAATTGAACTAGTGGTCTGGTGAGTAGTCAAGAGGGCAGAAGCTGGAACTACCGGGAACAGTCGGAACTGCCAGGAATTGCCGAAACAATCGGGAAAGCTGACGCATAGGGCAGAAGCCCGAACTGCCGACTGCCAAAACAGTCGGGAAAGCTGACGCAGAGGGCAGAAGTCGGAACTGCCGGGAACAGTCGGGAACGCTGACACAGAGGGCAGAAGCCAGAACTGCTGGGAACAGCCGGGAACTGCCGAAACAGCAAGGAAAGTTGACGAAGAGGGCATAAACCGAAACTACCGGGAACAGCTAGAACTGTCGGGCACTACCGGAATAGCCGAGAAAGCTAACGCAGAGGGCAGAAGCCGGAACTGCCGAGAACTGCCGAAACTGCCAAGAAAGCTGACGCAGAGGGCAGAAGAGGTGACACAGAAATAGTCTGGGTTAGCCAGTCTTGTGCCGAATCAGCCGGAATTCTGCCGGGTGAAGTGAGGTAAAACTCACTTAGATTTTCCGCCAGTATTTTCTTTGTAAAGGATTGCTGGATGAGCATCCTAGATTTGTATTCAAATATTTCTCCTGCATAATAATAAAATCCTCCCTTGCTGCACCGGTTTTCCCACATTGGGTTTTTCCGGGGACTGTTGTCCAAAATATCTGTGTCAATGTGTTGATTCTTGTGCATATGTTTGTTTCTGTACTACGATGTGATATATGCAGCAGTATTTATTTTAATGTTTACTGAAGTAATTTCATAAATAACTTATTGAGGAATAAGTAGGAAAAGTAAATCAATTGCTGCAGCGATAGAATTTTCACAGATAAGTTTGATTATCATGCATGGAAGAGGTCTCTTGATTTGACTTTAGAAGAGCAAGATGTCATGGATTATGTGCAGGGAAGGATTCTAGAACCTCATTCAAATGCACCGGCTTCTGCTAAGACAAAGTACAAGAAGGGTGAAGTCAAAGCCAAGAAGATCATCAAGGATTCTATTCATAAGCACTTAGTTGCTTACATCTCCGATTTGAATACATCAAAGGAGATATATGACAGGTTGGTTGGCATGTTCAAATCTAGCAATGCAAATCAATTTTTTTTCCTCAAGAACAAGTTGAATGATATAAAGAAGGGAAAAGGTGAGGATATTCAATCCTACTTCATGAGGATTACCGAGATCAAAAATGATCTTCTTTCGATTGGTGAAGCTATTGCTGACAGGGAGCTCACTCTCATTGCCCTTGGAGGTCTTCCTCCCGAATGGCATGTGTTCAACACTATTATTGAAGAATTGTTGACTAGATGTTCTCAAAAAGAAACAAGGATGATGGAATTGGAGATGACTTCGAAAATGAATAATCCTACTGCATTCTCCGCTCATGTCAAGAGGAAAAACAATGTAGGTTCAAAGAAGCAAAGTCAAGGAAATCGGGATTCAAAAATGGAAGGAAGGGAAGATGCTTCGTTTGCAACAAGTTTGGTCACTATGCCAGGGAGTGTCCAAATAGAAGGGACACATCTCATGATGATGATCACAATCATTCCAAGGGCAACAACAACAATCAAAGGAATGGCAGGTTCAACAACAAAGGGAAAAGGAATGCTTCCGCTACTCAACTTGGAAATGATCAAGCTTCTAAAAGAACAAGAAACTCCAAGTATGATGAGTCTAATGTTGTAAATTCTAAGCAAAAGGAATTTTATCTTATATCTACCCTCTCTACTGCCTCTCCTCTGGATACTTTGGGAAATTGGTTGATTGATAGTGGTGCCTCAAGGCACTTCACCGGGTACAAGGAAGCTCTTTCAAATCTGATAGAGAAGGATACAAATTTGGAAATTATCCTTGGAGACAATGCCACCTATCTCGTGAAGGGAGTTGGGAATGTTACCCTTCAATTGAATCAAGGTAACACCGTTCATCTTCAAGAAGTACTATATGTACCTGATCTAAAGAAGAATCTAGTGTCTATCTCGGCGATGGAAGACGAAGGATTCAAGGTGGCATTCATCGATAGAAAGGTGCGTGTGTGGAAAAAAAATTCAAAGAAGCATTTACTCTTGGATTCAGGGTTGACAGTTTATATCAAGTTGGAGGAAATCCACTGGGAGCCATGTCTTGCGACACATCTCTTCAATCTGAATTATGGCAGCAGAGGTTTGCTCATCTTCACTATAAGGCTCTACCCGATGCAAGGAAGATGGTTACAGGTGTGCCCGAATTCAAAATAGAGCATGAAGGTGTATGTCAAGGATGTGTCGAGGGAAAACATACAAGGGGACCATTCCCCTCAAGTGATAGCAAGACCATAGATATTTTGCAATTGGTTCATTCTGATCTATCTGGTATGTTGCATGTGACATCATTAGGACAATATTTATATTATGTTGTGTTTGTGGATGACTTCTCTTGCAAAACTTGGATATATTTCTTGAAGAAGAAGGACAAAATATTCTCATGGTTCTGTGCCTTCAAAGCCTTGGTGGAAAATCAAATAGGGAAGAAGATCAAGATATTGAGGACCGATAATGGAATCGAGTATGAGTCAAATGAATTCAATGACTATTGCAGGGAAGCTAGCATTAAAAGGGAGACTACTACTGCATATACTCCTAAGCAAAATGGTGTTGTTGAAAGGAAGAATCGTTCCATTATAGAAGCTACTCATGCCATGCTTCATGATCAAGGACTTTCAAAGTTCCTATGGGGAGACGCTGCCAACACTGTTGTGTACGTTCAAAATCGATGCCCTCATCAAGCATTGGACTGCAAAACTCCCGAAGAAGTTCCCACCGGTAAGAAACCTGATGTTTGTCGTCTTAGAATTTTTGGTAGTCCCGTATACTTTCATGTGCCGAAACAAAAGAGAAGTAAATTGGAGGCATCTGGGAAAAAAGGAACTTTTGTGGGCTATGGTGAAACTTCTAAGGCATATAGAATCTATGTGCCTGGTCAAAGAGAAGTAGAGTTGAGTCATGATGCCACCTTCGATGAGGATGTTGCCCTAAAAAAGATTAGCAACTTTCCTATTGTAAGAAGGAAGGACAAAGAAGCAGATGCAGGAAATCAGGGAGATTTGCAGGATGAGCCGATGCCCGATGTTGAAGAACCGATGGATCCCATTGATCTTCTTCCTCATGAGCCCTCCTCCTCCAAAAGGAGACCCTCATGACTGAGATGCCAAGAGACATGTTGCACCAAGGGGGACATTTCCTGAAAGCAAGAAGCCTAATAGGTACCAAGGGTACTTAACTGCTATGAGCACCATTATTTAGTTTGAACCTTGCTCATTCGAAGAAGCTGTGAAGCAACAAGTATGGAAGGATGCTATGAACGAAGAGTACGAGTCAATTATGAAGAATGATGTTTAGGATGTGGTCCCTAGACCCCAGGACAAATCTGTTGTCACCTCTAAATGGCTCTACAAGATCAAGCATGGTGTTGATGGAAGTGCTGAGAAGTTCAAGGCCAGATTTGTTGCTTGAGGCTTCTCTCAAAAGGAAGGTGTAGATTATGATGAGATATTTGCACCCATTGCTCGCTACACCACCATCCGTTCAATTATAGCCTTTGCTGCCTCGCAAGGATGGAATCTACACCAGATGGATGTTAAGACTGTCTTCGTGCATGGTTCACTTAAGGAGGAAGTCTATGTCGAACAACCTAAGGGGTTTGAAGTTCAAGATCGTCAGACACATATATGCAGGTTGAAGAAATCCCTCTACGGATTGAAGCAAGCACCCCGGGCTTGGTATGAGAGGATCGATAGCTATCTGATGAAAATGGGATTTACAAGAAGTAAAGTTGATCTGCACCTTTACTTTAAGGTTGAGAATGATAGACCTCTCATCTTGGTACTCTATGTGGACGATCTCTTTCTGACAGGTGCAGACCCTCTTATTCATCAATGTAAGAGAGAGTTGGCTTCCGAATTTGATATGAAGGACCTAGGACTGATGCATTACTTCCTGGGGTTGGCAGTCTAGCAAAAGCAAGGGGGGATTTTCCTTTCTCAAGGAAAATATGTTGTGAAGCTACTTGAAAGATTTGGGATGGTGGATTGCAAGTCTGTGACTACTCCGATGGAACTTAACTTCAAGAAGTTATGCGGAAGTGTTGCCAGGCCCGATTTAGGAAATCTTTCTGAGTATTGTCAACTAATAGGGGTCCTGATGTTCTTGGTGAACTCTCGTCCGGACATATGTTTTGCAGTGAACACATTGAGTCAGTTTGTGGTCGAGCCTCATCATATACATTGGATTGTTGCCAAGAATCTCTTAAGATATCTCTGGGGCACAGTCACTTATGGACTGAGATACACTACCGGGAATGTGAGACTCCATGGTTACTCTTATGCAAACTGGACTGGCAGTGTGGTGGATCGCAAAAGCAGATCAGGATGTTGCTTCTCTCTAGGTTCTGCTTCAATATCATGGATGCGCAGGAAGCAGAAGTCGGTTACTTTAAGCACCGCTGAGGCTAAATACATTGCTGCTAGTTTGGCCTCCAGTGAAGTTGTCTGGTTAAGGAAGCTCTTTAGTGAGATGTTTGGACATGTGCTGGATACCACCGTGATCTTCTGTGACAACTAGAGTGGGATTCGTCTTTCTGAGAATCTTGTGTTTCATGATTGTTCCAAGCATATTGATATCAGGGACCACTTTATCCGAGATATGTTACAGCGGGGAGCAATAAGGCTCCATCATATTGGGACCTGTTGACCACTGGAGTGGCACTTGATGATTATATAAAGACTCCATGCCCAAAGATGTACCAATGAACACTTGTACCATCAGATATCATCAGTCAACAGAGTTTTTAAACACTACTATTTTCTCATTATCTTTCTTGTACCCAGATTCCACACCCTACGGGGAATTGTAATAAGTGATACTAGTAATGATGAGTTTTGAGTCTGTAATAGGCATAGGATGTTGGGACTCGATGTTCAAAATTCGGAGAACCCAAAAAAAAAATTCAAATTCATTCAAGTTCAACGAACCTGATAGTCGAACCTCAAATTCAAACCTCAACGAATTCGAACCTAAAGACGAACCTAAAGACAAATTTTATAATTTTTTTTAATTTTTTTGGAGTTCAAGGTTAGATTTCGAGCGATTTTTGTCAGCTATTTTAAGGTTTATGAGAAAAACCATGGGAAACACATGGTTTTCTCTTGTTCCACTTCCCATCAATTAGTTTCCCGCGGTGGCCACTGCTTGGCTTTATTTACCATGGTTATCAATAGATTTTCACAAGCCAACTTCAGTCTGAGTGTACTCGCTCTGTTATGCTCAGTGTCGCTGTTGCGTGTTGTATTCTCTGCAATTTCCTGAATTCAATTTCTAGACGCTGCTTGTCCCAGCCGCCCAGAGCATGAAGTTAATAGTGGTCGTGATTTGTGGCTCGCGGGTGCTTACTGCTACTCATATAGTTTTATTGATTGATTTTGATTTTTTATTATTTTATGTCATATATATATATATATATATGAATATGACATAAAATAATAAAAAATCAAAATCAATATAGTCAAACTTAATGTCGCACCTCATACAAACCTCATCGGAAAATTAAAATTCAAATCGAACTTAATTGTTTCTGAACTTGAATTCGAACCCGAACCGTGTGACATAGAATCTAGGTAGTCATTTTTTAATTTTTTAGATTTTCCGCACTGCGGAAATTGCAATAAAAATTGTATTTGTAATGTAATAAGTGATGTCTAGAGAAGTGTATGGGGTATGAGTAATTAAATGTGCACCTCTCACCTTCAACTTTCTACTATGACACACTTTGAGGGGTTAAAAATGTGTTTTAAACCCTCAAAATCCACTTTTCCTAAGTTTAGTGGGAAATCTATAAATTAATTAAGCCATAAATTAAATAAATGAAAAAAAATAAATATCCACACATGCTAAATGTTTTGGAAATGAGGTGGAAAATTATGGAGGAGTTAAAGTGAAGTCTCAAAGTGATGTGGACTCCTAAAATCAAGGAAAGGACATGTGCTCAAATAAAATCGAATTTCTAACATTAAATGAAAAAGTTGCTTACTTGGGAATTCAAATTTGTGAAGTTAATGCACATTTGGGAGGATTTGGGAGAATATTTTGCGGAGATTTTTGTGGGAAATTGTCCCCGCATGGGTTACCACCCATATACACTTGTCATTCCATCATAAAATTTGAATTTGGCACGTAAGGGAAGAAGAAAATGATGTCCACTTCTCAGAATTCGATTTTTACACTTGGCATTGGAGCTCCATTCAACAAATTCGAATTTCGTTTTGGGATTGTCACCTCATGCCACTTGTTTAATCACTTCTACATTGGGATTGGCTCTCATAGTTCTATATAATAGAGCATTGAGCTATCACTTGTATCATATTGTTACTAGTTATTGTGCTTGCGGAAGCGTTGATGTCTTGTACACTTTCAAAAATATCAATAAAGACTTTGGGGTTTCAATCATGAGGTGTTCCTCCTTTGGGAGCGTGATGAATTGTTGATCATTGGTATAATTCTTTTCACTCATGCTTTGATCTAATTTGTTTCCATATGCTCTTGTAGATTTGTTAATGTAGACTTATCTTGCATTGACATTTGATTTAAAAGTATGCTCTAGTTATAGAATGCTCTAGTTGGTTTTAAATAAATCTTTAGAGTTTCTTATCATTGTTTATTGCTAAATCTATATGGAAATAATTCTTGATTTAAGTTTTGTAGAGGGAACATTTTGTTGGGATCACAAAATCAAGCGTGAGGGGAAGTCTTTGAAGAGACCAACCCACTCTTGATACATTTTTAAAGGAGCTCTCATTTGTTCTTTGAGCCTTCATCGTCTTATCTTACAAAGTGGTTTTGCAGGGGTTTTGGCACATACCTTGTACACAAGCCGAGCACTTCTAAATTTAAATCTCTTTTAAAAAACATTGTACTTAATTTCTTTCATTTGCTATCTAAGAGCTTGAAGATGGCTAAAAGCACAAACGAGAGTTTACTCTCACTCTTTAGCTTAGCCTTTTGTAAATTATAATTGTACATATAAATTTTATCTTGTTGATTTTTTCACTAATACTTAACTTATTTTGCAGTCATTGTTTGGATTGTTTGCTAACTCATGTCACAAACACCACCTCTGCAAGATACCATAGGAAGACCTGTCATCATATTTTCTTTACATAGATTTTGAATGGAGTGATAGTTTAAGTGACCAAATTGCTCATGCCAAAGCTTGCTCACTTCATCATTATGAACAACAAATACAGAGAGAATAATTGATGACCCAAAGTTGTTAAACTTATACAACCTTGTAGAATCATCAGCAATGCCAGTAGCTAAAATCTGTCTAGGGTCTCTTAGGTCCTTAATTACAACATCATGAGGTGAAATTTCAACAGTTTTACCTTCACTTGAATGAGTTATCTGATATACAGATAGAAAGTTGCAGGGTAAGGTAGGAACACATAATACATCATTAAATTAACCATTTTCTAGATGAATAGTTCCCGTCCCTACAACACTAAGAGATCTATCATCACCAACATATATAGTTTTGGTGTTACAATCATTTAAAGAATAAAACATGGTTTTGTTTTTAGCCATGTGATAAGAAGCTCCAGAATCAATGAGCCACTCATGAGAATGAAGATACATTTAGTGCATAACCAGACCAAGATGCTTGACAACCACATGCAGAAAGTGTTATTCCTGAAGATGAAGTTGAAGTTGAAGTTGAAGAGTGCTCCAAATGGATGTTATGCTTCTTCATGGCTGCTTCCAAGGCTTCCATATTCTTAAAGCATTTGGATTCTAAGCGGCCATCACGGTTACAAAAGTTGCAATGTCTATCAGTCTTCTTCCCTTTGTTTTTATTTGCCTTATCATTTTGTTGAGTTGATTTTTCATTTCGAGATTGAAATTGGTTAGGACTCTTGTTTGGTTTAGGACCATTCTTTTTAAGATGTTGTTTCTTAGGATTCTTTGAACTTGGTTGTTGTTGGGCTGCTAAGGCTTTCTTAGAAGAGTTTCCAGTATCAAGAAGACCAAGATGTAAGAGTTTTTATTGTTCTCCTATTAAAGAACCACAAAAGGCATCAAAAGAGGGGGACTTGTAGGCTTGTCCTTGAGAAATAAAGGCTTCTCTAGTAGAATGGAAGGTGGAAACAAACACAGAGTAGGCTGATCTTAACTTAATAAGAATAGAATAGATAAAGCTACCATCTTCTTTCTTAACCTTAACACCTTCCAAGAGAAGTCTAAGGGTCTTGAACTTAGACAAAAACTCTTCAATGGAAGAAAAATTATTGGGGTTCAACATAAGCAACTCAATTTCGAGTTGATGGGCTCTAATTTCATTTTTAATTCAAAAAACATTACTGATCTTTTTCATTGCTTCGTTGGGGGTATCAATTTCTGCGATATGGAATCTAAGGTCTAGAGAAATAGACGTCCCTATCAACCCACGTGCTTGATCTTGCTTATTTTCCCATTTGGCTTACTTATCTTCATCTGAAGGTTTAGACTCTTGGCCTAAGGCTATTCTATAAAGACTTTTGCTTCTAAGTAAATCCACCATGTAGGATAGCCATTGAAAATAGTTGGTGTTGTCAAGAATAACTAGGCATGGTCTTTCCATTTTAAAATAAACTGAAGCTGTAGACGCTGAAATTAAGTGTTCCAATGGAAAGATCTCGAAAAATTAAACCAATGAAAAAAAAAAAACAGCTCTGAAAACGACTTCTGGATGAAGAAGTTATGGCTTTTTGAAGAAAAGTTGTTGAAGATGCCAACGAACCATGTGAATGTTTGGAAGTTGATGATAATGTTATATTTAAAAAAAAAAATCCCCCATTTTCAAACTTAATCTAATTAGCTCACTTTTAAAAAAATATTATTTTATGTAACCCACTTTTATAAATAAGTGTGAGTCACTTTTACAATGGTACTTTATGAGCTGTCCACTAAATTGTAACTTAAATAAAAGATAAAGTGACTTTAGAATTATAAGTGACTCACTTTTTATAATGGGTGAGAACACTTTTACATAAAGTAACTTTAAAACATAAGTTACATGTGCTTTTTGAAAAAGTAACTCAACAAAAAAAAAGCTTGAACCCAAGACTTTTATTCTCATAAAGTAACTTTTGACCAAGTGAGCTACTTTAAAAGGTTAGTAATTGTTGGAAATGAGGAAGGGGTTTTTTTTTTGCTTACTGAAGCTTTGGGATGCGTGCTTACTTGAAAAACCATTTTTTCCCTACAAAACAAAAAAAAACTCACACAAACCAAATGAACAAGCAAAAGTTTCCAAGCCTTACGGCTTAAAGTTAGATTTGGCCGGAAACTAAATATTTTCCTCAATGTTTCTGATTTTCCGAGATCACACTAAGGCGCAGCAAAAAAGAGCATACGCATGAGAAAAATCATTTCTTTCTGTTTCTGGGTTGCCCAGATTGCACAGCAAATAAAGACTATACCTCCAGATCTTAAAAATGACGTCGCTAGGGCTACCGAAAACCTTTTCACATGAAACGAAAGGGGTTCCTCACTGGAACAGATGCTCCTAACACAATAGAGTACTCCTCTCGGCCCAAAAGCGATCAGAAACAATAGATCTAGGAAACGACAACCGGATGCAGTTGTACTGGCTTCGGATTTGGATCACCAACAGATGCGGCCCTCGAATAACTCTGGTACCATGTAGGAATTTACTGGGTAAGTTCTTTAGCTAGGACACCAAAGAACACTGCTCACAAACAAATCACAAATCAGTACACGGTATTCTTGACGTGGTTAAAACCCTCAAAGAGGGAAACAGTCCATGACCTGAGCCAACACGGCCACTTCAGGCAATTTATTAATGTAAAAGAAAAAAAAATTACATAAGCTCCTCTCATGAACAGTCACCTAACAAATGAGCCTCCATGCTCTTTAAATAGAGATCATGGACCAATCGGGTGTTAAGCCACGAATCAAGTGTCGGTAATACCAAAGAGGGAATGAACCGTAGGATCACTTCATGTCTAGAACATATCATGACTGTCGAATTGTAAGTTACAAAAAGTACATACTAAAGAAACACACTTTACCTAACTATACACTAGACCAAGTTATACTTAATTATTTCCTATTTGTCGGAATATCCTAACATTTTTATTTTATTTTGGTCTAGTTAAAATGTTTACATTACATTACATTAATCTTTTTATTTAATTTTGTTTTTATTTTTATGTAATTTGACTTAATCAAAATGTTAAACATTACATTACAACATCTCTACCATATTGGGCTGGAAAGCGCCTCTCGACACAATCATAAGACTAGATTATGGTAACATCAATGTTCTTGGGAACATAAGTCACTTGTTTATGATTTGAATGATAAGGATATGCATACTAGTTGAAATGTCTACTTTTATGATTTGGTTGTCAATAAGGAGTTCTTGTGATCTAATCTCCCATAAACCTGTTTGTGGTGATATCTTGGTTTACTTTAAGTATCTGATTTCCTTCACATACGAAAGTTGCTTGGTTAATCGTTGGATCTTCACTTGAATTTTCGTTGTTTGAACTACAATTTTTTAGTGTCTTCACTTCAATTGGATTGGAATTGTTTTGAATCATGATATCATCTCGACCAGTGTTTGTTCCCTTTTCTTCAACTTTGGTTGTTTCATTTGAAGACTTTGATTTTGTAATAAGTTCTTATAATTTGCTCTCTAATGATTTCTTATCATTTTTAAGTTTCTTAATTTGAGTGAGTAGATTTTGATTGTGATTTCTAAGATGTAAGAGTTCCTCATTTTCTGAATCAACTTTATTTTGGCGTTCAAGCTTTTCATCTTTTAAATCTCTAATTTGTTCTAATAACTTTTGATTAAGGTGAGGAGAGTGTGAAAAATGAAGCAGGAGGATGTTGTAGACTATGAGCCGAAACTGGAACAAGGGGATCGAGTCTTCTCGGAGCCTTGTTTTGTCAGGGAGTGGGCTTCGGGAAGTGCCTCTGTGGATGTGGGTTAGTCCGCCTTTGCCGAGGTTTTTCAGAATCTGTCAGATGAGCAAAGGAGCAATAACGTTGCAACTCCAGTCCCTCGGCAACAGGTATTGGTAGAAGCGGTGGGCATCAGTGAGGTTTTGGGGTTAGTAGAGGGTCTAAGTGGAAACCCTCAAGCTCAGAGCTTGCCAACGGGTGGATTCGGCTATCCTTCGGGGTGGTGGAGGATGCAAGGAAAGTTGCTCAAAGAGCCTGGCATGTTGGGAAGGCACCGATGATCTTTCTTTTTTGGACACCTTTGTTCAATGCGACGAAGGAGAAACAAGAGGTGGCTCGTCTATTGGTAAGGCTTCGGGGACTATCCTTAAACTTATAGAACATCCAATCGCCAAAGGATCGGCAATCTATTGGGAAGTTATCTTGATCATGACAGGTCATTTGAAGTCACTAGGCAGTTCAAGATGGCCAGAATTTTAGTCAATATGGATCTTAGGAAGGGACTACCAGCGGAAATGAAGATCAAGATGGAGGAGAGGGGCTTGGAACCACAGCAGCTAGATTATGAAGGGGTGTTGTTCCGTTGTTCAAGATGCCATGATCACGGCCGCATAGTCAATGAATGCAAGACGAAGTTCAGCCAAAAGGAGGCCTGCATCCCGAAGTAGCAAGCGGTGGAGTTGGAGATAAGCATGGACGACCCAAAGCATACGTGCAACAAGGGAGGGGAGGAGGCAAGGCCAACCCAGTCAGCGTCTGTTATTGAGAACAGGAGGGAGGTAGCGGGCCGAGAATCTCTGGAGCCGAGGAGAAATGTAGGACTTCAGACGATGAAAGCCCCCCCCTCCCCTTGCAAGATAAAGTTCCAGAGCAACCTGTCTCTCCTGCATTTGGAGCAGTAGAAGATATGTTCCATGTCCTTTCTTCATCTCTTCCTATTTTCGCTAGCATGCAATTTTTGAATTTGTCTCATAAGAAAGTAGAGTCTCAGTTGTTGATTACTCAGTCGAAGGTGTTGGGGATAGGGGTAGAGAATGGAGGGGACGATGCGTATTCGGCCCAGGTGACGCCTATAAGATCGTCCGGGCAAAATGATTTAGTGACCTTGTTGCTTAATTTAGACTTGTCGCTGTCAGAGAGCTCAGAGGCGAGAGCTCTAGCCTACACCCTTCATTCGAGGCAAATTCTGGTGCCTCCAGATGATCTGGGGTCAAGGCTAGGAAAGTTGGAGCGATCATCCTCGGAAGGGAGGTGGAGAGGGAGTAAAGCTTACTTGGTCAAAACAAAAACAATGAAGCCAAAGTGGAGCTAGCGACAGGTAGACAACAGTCAATCAAAGGGACCCTTGGAGCAGTGCAAGCCCCAGTAATGGTGACTCAATGAAATTACTCTCATTTAATTGCAGGGGGTAGCATGCCCTCACAAAAAACGTGCTCTCAAGAGGCTAATAGAAGTAGAGAAACCGGAGGGGATTTTTCTTCAAGGAACTCTTGGCTCTGAGGAAGTTGTTGTAAGGGATTTGGAGGCTTTGCTCTCGGGATGGAAGTTCCTGGGGTCTGATGTTGCTAGAAGAATGAGAGGCACAGTCGGATAGAGGTGGCAAGTGAGGGCCTGGGACGGACATTCACTCTCCTCAATGCGTATGGGCCAAGCAAGAGTTTTGGGACTCCCTAATGAACAAAGGTTTAGTGAGATCCACAAGACTGATTCTAAGGGGGGACCTTAATTTTTTGCCGAGTGCAACAGAAACTTAGGGACCCAGGGCCATCCTGGATTAGCTGATAGATTTCTTCATCAATAGACTAGAAGCTAGCAGACTGGTGGACGTGGACTTAATCAAACACAAGCCTACATGGAGGAACAAGAGAACAAGGGATGACAGGATAGCCAAGAGGTTGGATCGCTTCTTAGTTAAAGAGGGACTCACAGATGGAAATTTGATGCTCAGACAATGGGTCTTTAATGGAGGGTTGTGGACCACTCCCCCATACTCCTAGAAGTGGTTGGAGGAACCACGAAGTCGTCGGGGCCATTCAAGTTTAATTCCTCTTGGCTCAAAGAGGAGTCCTTTATTGATTTGGTAAGGAAAGCCCAGAGCCCCTTTGAACCGAGAGTTTAGCGATCAGCGGCCCAATAATTTGAGGAGAACTTGAAAAGAGTAAAAAAAGAAAACAAGTGATGGGCCTTGGGTCAGAAGGAAGCAAGAACTAAGGAGTTACACAGATTGAGTTGTCGCTTAGGGAGTGGGTAGAGAGGCCTGAGGAAGGTTTTGGGTCTGTAGAAGATAAAGAAAGGGTCTTGGGATTGGAGAAAAGGAAGAAAGAAATTTTGAAATTGTAAGAGAAGGAATGGAGGTTAAAAAGCAAGGCAATTTGGATGTCAAGTGGTGATAAAAACACCAAGCTTTTCCAGGATTTCGCTAGAGGATGGAAGTTGACTAACACCATTTGGAGCATCAAGAATGAGGAGGGTCAAGAGGCGTCGGATTTTGAGGGCCTGACCGGTCTTTGTAAGGCCTACTTCGAAAATCTATTCAAGGCTCCAAAGGAAGAAAATATAGGGGAAGTAGTTCAGACAGCAATGTTGCTCCCGAGTTTTGTTGATGAAGAAGGGAATAGAGGGTTGATGGCCTCGATCACTAAAGATGAGCTAAAAGGTGTGATGTTTAAACTTTAAATTTCAAAGGGATAAGAGTGTTGAAATTTCTAAGTCTAACACATTAGAAACCTTACTGCATTATCTAGTTTATTTTCTCCTACTAGTTCTTCTTATTAACAGGTTATTTATAAATATAAATATTGAAAATAAACACAACTGCAGCCTTAACTCATACACAAATCAGCAACTGAAATACTGGGACAAACACACAAGGGACACCGTTATTTTTGGACAATCATCCCCAGAAAAACCCAATGCGGGAAAACCGGTGCAGCAGTTCTAAGGGTTTTATTATTATGCAGATTCTTGAGTACAACTAGGGTGTCGAAATGGCTCACCCAACAGAGATTGTTACACGGCAATAATACCTCTTCTCGGAGACAGATATTCAGCCTCTCAACTCTAGTCTGCCCCACAAAAATCCTTCCATCACTTCCTCTTGGCCCTGTGTCAGCCCTTCTAGCTTAAACGTAGCTCTTAAAGCCTCTGCATCAGCCTCCTGGCTCTCTACGTCAACTCTTGGCCCCTTTGCGTCACCCACGCAAGCCTCTTTACCTCTACGCAGTCCCCAGCTGCCTTTGCGTAGCTCTAGTTGCCTTTGCGTCAGCCTCTTTGATCTCTGCGCTGACCCTCTGGCACTATCCTTGCCTCTCTGCAATGTACTCACTGCCCCTCGCTGCAACAGGCCACTAGCTCGAATTTTCTCAACAAGCCCCGCTCCAGAAAATCAAACCGACTTATCAATTTGGTGTATCTCCAACTGACCCTCAAGCCTCCTCTTATACTTTTCCTGTTGAGTCTTCAACAGCCAAGATTAAGTCTTTAATCAACAACTAAGATTAGATTTGGCTTGATCCATGTCATTTAGAACATTCTCACCCAGTTTTATATTAATACCCATTAATAATTTAATTTTCCTAAGTTTAGACTTAGGAACCCCATTGAAAATATTAATTACTTTAATACCTCTCCAACCAAGTGGAATTTCCCCAACCATTTCTGGGTCTTGGAGATCTTATGTGCCTTAGCCTCTCCACCAATTTTCATGGCTAGAGCACATCCGATGCTACCACAAATCAACAAAGAGTCCGAGTCCGAACAAGTGTGGGGTGGATTTTTTTCCTAGGGCTCTATGAGGTTCTGGGTGACGACCTCTTAAAGGTAGCCAAAGAATCTCGTAGAGAAGGATGCTCCTTGCTTTCAACACAACCTTCTTAGCGTTAATTCACAAGAAGGATTCTCCAGACTCCTTTGAAGATTTCAGACTGATTTCTTTGTGTAATATTGTGTATAAAATTATAGCAAAGATAATAGCTAACAAGTTAAAGCCTATCCTTTCAGCCTCAATCAAGGAGGAGCAATTTGGTTTTCTTGAGGACAGACAAACCCATGAGGCGGTGGGGGCAACCTAGGAAGGTTTGCACAGTCTCAAGATACAGGATCAGAAGGGTGCTATAATGAAAATTGATCTATCAAAGGCGTACGACAGAGTTAGTTGTATTTATCTGAGGTTGTTGCTGACACATTTGGGTTTTGAAGTGGAGTTTGTAATGTGGGTAATGAGTTGTATTTAGTCGGTCTCATTTGCAGTCCTCATTAACGAGGCTCTATCCCCTTTCTTTCATGCACAGAGAGTACTGCGACATGCCTGCTCTATCCCTTGCTCTTCTTATTTGTAACAGAAGCTCTCAGCCGCCTCATTTCGAACGCCAAGAAAAGGGGGGAATTGTAAGGTACTCTAGTTGCCAGGGATTTCTATTTGACTCACTTATTGTTCGTTGACGATGTTCTTATCTTCTCCAATGGCAGGTTGGAGTTAGCAAATCTCAAAGATCTTCTCTAGTTATTTGGCAAGTCAACGGGGATGATAATTAATCCAAGAAAATCCTTTTTTGAGGTTAATAATATAGGAGGAAGGGAGCAAAGGAGGCTTGCACGACTATTCCCTTATGAAATAAAGGACTTGGATGTAGGTCTAGAATACCTTGGTTTTCAATTGAAGCCCAGTTGTTATCAAAAGGAGGATTGGTATTGGTTGATAGCCAGAATTGAAAAAAGGATAAAAGGATGATATTTCAAATGGTTGTCTCAAGCAGGCAGGTTGGTCCTGATCAAGTCTGTGATGGAGGCCATTCCGGTGTATTGGTCTTCTTTGTTGTGGATCCCGAAAGCAGTCTTGGAAAAGATTAGGAGGCTTTGTTTTAGATTCTTATGGTCTAGTAGGCAAGATCAATCCACGCTCCCCTGGGTTAAATGGGAAAGGATTGTTCTTCCCAAAAAGTCGGGGGAATGGGAACTGAAGAAGATATCCAGTTTCGCACAAGCGTTAGCAGCAAAATTTGGTTAGAAGTTGACATCCTCTAATAGTTTGTGGACTAAACTTGTTACTCAGAAGTATATCGATCCAAAGTCGTTGGAGCACTAGATAAGAAGGGAGGAGAAGCCTCGTGCTAATGCCTCGATCATCTAGAGAGCACTGCTTAACGCGTTTGATGTTATAGGTCATTTTTTGGCTTGGCAGATAGGGATGGGAAGAAAGGTCAGAGTGGGGTTGGACCCCTAGCCGAGCTGCAGACAGGGTCATAGACTCCTGCAAAATATGATTAAGGCCTTAAGAGACAAGGGTTTAGTAAGACTTGATCAGGTGACAGACCCAAGGTCAACAACGATCTGGAGGCAGGGATGGAGATTAGGAAAAGATCTAGGGATATCTTCGGAGTTTGGGGAGGCATGGCGTGGGTATTTGAACACCCTGGCAGTGGGGCATGTCCGACTTGTTGAAATTTGGTACCGGAGGACAGGTGGTTCCCTTAGGCTTTGATCTTTGGCCTAGGGAAAAGTGTCCAAAAGAATTTAATTTTTCTCCTAAAGTGACTTTATAATTTTATAAAGTTAAATCTAATTTAAAAGTGACTTTAAGTGATAAAGTTACTAAGTCTAATTTTAAAGTGACTTTTATAAAGTCAATGAAAAATTAGAAAGGAAAAGTGACTTTGGAAATAAATGACTAAGTGGGTCTTTATTAAAGTGGGGTGAATTAAAAAATAAAAAGTGAGATTTAAATGAGCATTTAATCTCAGCCATTGATCTAAATCTATTTCAGCCATTGGATTTAGAGATCACCCAAAAGTCACTTGGATCACCCAAAAGTCACTTGGGTCACCCAAAAGTCATTTGGAGTTATATTAAGGGAGGAAAAAGAGGAAAAGATCACATTCGATTCAATTCTTTCATGAGCAGATTGGGAGAAGGAGAGCAAGAGAGCAAGAGAGATTTCTGAGCAGGGAGGAGAAGGAGACAGCAGCTTGGCACACATTCCAAGGCAGCAGTTGAGCAGATTTGTATAGCTGATTCAGCACACAGTGAAAGACAGATTTTGGCACGATTTTCGAGGAGAGGTTTGCACAAAAATCGAGGAGCAGTTTGCTGGTTTTTCTGCACGCAAAACGAGGGCCATACAGCAGCATTTAATGTTGAAAGTGGGCACGAAAATCGAGGAGACCGTACAACATTTATTGCTGTCCTGTTTGTTGTAATTTCCAGTTTGTTGTGAAGCATGGGAAAAGAGATAAGTTGTAAATTTGCTTGCTGATTTTTTGCTGAAAATTTCTCACTGTAAAAGGCAATTTTCAGAAATAAAGAAGAGCTCTCAAACTGGTTTTCCCCAAGAGTTGTAGGGGGTTTTTCCAGGGTCACATTGACCAAAAATCTCAGTGTTTAAATGTGTTTTAATGGCTGTTTATTACTGCTGATTTTTATTTCTGCAATTTCCAGCATTCTGTAAAATTTCCAGAATTTGTGTTTTCAGCAAATTTATTTTTTTTTCAGCTTGTTAAATGTATGGTTATGGGAAAGGGCATTTAACTATATGGGAGAAATAAGGAGAAACTGAAAACCGGGGTGGGAAAACAGAAATTTCTACACGACTCACAAATAGGGAGGATAAGTTGGTGTGTAGGACCTCTCCCTCAGGGGTGTATTCTCCTAAGGAAGGTTACGTATTGCTTTCAGTAGATTTGGTCCCTAGGGAGGAGAAATGGTGGTGGAAACAAATCTGGAAGCCAAAATGTCCTCCTAAGGCTAATTTATTCATGTGGTGCTTACTAGAAAACAAGGTCCCCATATGGAATGCCCTCCAAAGAAGATTCATGGTAGGGCCAGGATGGTGTGCTCTATCATTCAGTCCCTGAATCATGTTTTCCTCAACTGCCCTTTCAGCAAACTGGTATGGTCAAGCGGTGCAATATCGTTGGGAATGAAACTTCATTGGGAGGGTTTTTCGATAGAATCCTAGACGAGGTGGTTAGCACATCAGGAGTACAAACCAGTGTTGCACTAATCGCGAAAATATCACGATAAAATCGTTTTATCGTGATTTAAAAAAAAAACGATAACATCGCGCGATCAAAACAGAGGTGTTCGCTGCAGGGGTGGATTCATTCTACAACTATCAAAATCCCACCATTTTGAAGTCATGTTACTGGTGGGAGGGGGATCAAACAACTGGGCAGAGTTGGTTGCATGCAAAAGTCTATTGTTGTTAGCTCTGGAAAAAGGAGTGTCTCAATCACAAATATATGGGGACTCGTTGTTGGTTATGAATTGGCTCAGCCAGATTCAAGAATGCAGAAAGATTGATTTAGTCTCTACAGTCTCTGATTTATTATGTCTCAAAATGATGTTTGCTTTCTTTGATGTTAATTCAGGGACCGGAACGGATTGGCATATTAGCTCTCCAAAACAAGATTGGTGATGGACCCAGGTGTTGAATTTCCACGACCTTGGGTCTAGGTTAGAGTCTCAACCATAAACTACTTTGCACTGCGGAAATATAAAGTAATGCACAAATATACACGGTTTTTAACAAAATTGTACAATATATACAATCCCAATCTTCGTTATATTAAACCAAATTTGAATAATACAATAGTCTATGGTATACAAGATACAATGACAAACTTTGTTGCGCAACTTCGATGTCATATCTTGTCCTGTCGGTCCTTCGCTCCCATACTGCTCACTAGTAGTGCCTTAGTCCATCAAGGCCACTACACATCGAGACTCCAAGAGGGTTGCCTCCTAACAATGTTGCAAGTCACTTCTGTTGCATGTACACGGCTCATCAAACTACTCTCTAGGTTGGCCAATACCTAAGCTCCAATCTGCCTTCTAGCAGCCTCTTTTGTCCATCAAAGAGCGACTCATAAGGCTGCAATCTTCACCCAATCAAGCACCAACAACATCATTCTTGTCTGCTGCTTTAGGGCTACTTTGGTTAGCCAACACACTACCCTCTAATCAGATCAATGGTATCCAATCACGTCACTGCGAAATCTGCTCCTAGGATAGGCTTTCATCCATCAAGATAAGCCCTCTGAATGGCTCCCACAGGCTGCAACTTGTCAACACTAGGACACCACCCCAACTAGCATCAAATCAACACTACCTCATCAACATACCTCTGGTTGTGCATACTGTTGTAGCTCTTCATTGGTTACGGCACCCACAAAAATATGTCACAACCCTAAAACTACTCCAACAATCACCTAGAGGACTGTGGTTTTCCTTCCACAACACCCTCCTTCCTTCGTTGCTCTATATGGCACTTTGTTTCAGCTTGTTAAGGACAACAGTGCCAACAAAACTCCTCTACAGGCCTACGACCAAGTTTGCAAACAATGAATAGGGTTGCGGCATCTTTACATAGGAAAGATAGTCCTCAAAATTCCACACACAGGTGTCCAGATTCTCCTCAATGCATGCAGCCTCCCTTTCTGTTCAAATCGAACCCAAAACAGAGATAATTAACACCTTAAAACGTGCCCAGATTTGCCTTTAGCCCTAAGGGCTACATCCTGTAATAGCTCGGCCTAATCACAAGTGTGTTCTACCCTCAAAAAAAATCCCTTTACCCTATTTTGTCCTCCTTGACCTCGCCTAATTCAGAGAGAATTCTATGAATGATGCAATTTTTGGATGCTCTAAAACAATGCCTCCACCCTCTTTTTATAGCCTAACGAGGGGCTCCAACGAATTAGTGAAGAGACCCTTCTATTGGAGTGATTTACATCAAGCCTACATGACTTGAAAACCAATAATTAATTTGTAAACTTCAAAAATTCATTTATCCACTTGTACAACTCGAAATTCGACTATTCTTGAAGCGTTAGAATCGTCTTTCCGCCCTCTATTGTCTCATGCCATCACATGTAGAAATGTGCCTCTGCAATTACCCCAAACATGATTGGGTGCAAAACCCCATACTTGGGTTCCCAAGCCCACAAGTGACCCTTGTGGCGCTTTGCCCTCCAACCCCCGAACCCTAGGGCTTGGAGTACCTCCCAAGCTACACAAATCAACACTCCAAGACTAGGAAGTCTCTTGTCATAATCATCACTGCTCGCAAAACTTGCCCCAACTCCTGGTGCAAACAATCGCAGCAATCCCTATACGGTGAACTACGCCCTTCTCGGAAGTGTCGCTGTCACTGCTGGAAGTACCCTACTTCTTCTTATCCTATAACGTCTTCCACTCTCTCTGTGATTACTTCTTGGCAAGTGTAGGAGCACCCTTTCTCCCCACTTACCACGCGGCTCTTCTTGGACTGTAGACTCTCCCTCTGAATCTACAAGCTCCCTCTCCAACTAGACTCCCTCTGAGTCTGTGGGAACCTGGACCTTCTCGGGAAGGTGTACCTTCTTCTCGAGAACTTGTACCTGCTCCTCTGAAGCCTGCCCCTGCGCCTGCTCCACCTGCTTCTTTCCGTGATCCACAGGCTTGCCCGTCAACTTGTAGAGACCATGTTCTCTAACTCCGAATACAATCCCATCGGACTTAGAGCCTCTTGGCCTGAGTCTTGCCTTCCCATCTTGGAACAAGACCCCAAACCCCTTCCTCTCGATCATCGAGACCGAAATCACGCTATATCTGAGTCCTCGTACAAACAGTACATCCTAGACCCACATCACACGTCCTATCTCCATCCTGAATGGCACAACTCTCGGTCCTCGAATCTAAAACTGACTCTTGTCGCCCAACACCATGTGCAACTTCGAGTCCCATTCAGCTAGAGTCTCAAAAACCTCTTGTAACCCTATCATATGTTGTGTCACACCACTATCCACGTACTATCCATCCTCATTGACAGTACCCTGTGAGAAATGAGAAAACATAGCAAAGTCCTCCTCTTCCAATCTCCTAGAGAGATCATCTATCTCAACTAAAGTGGCAACACCAGCGGCCTGCTTTCCTTTCTTCTTCTCATCATTTCCCTTCTTCTTCATCGGACATCTCAACGAAAAATGACCCATCTCACCACAGTTAAAACACTTGACTTTACTCAAATCCTTTTGCTTACCCTTCATTCGTGCTGCAAGTGTCATCTCATCATTTGAAGCCTTCTTCTTCGGATGAAGATCCTCGTCTCGCAACTCTTCCTGAATGAAGTCATCCCACAGCCTATCCCAGTCTGGCAACTTCTCCCTGACAACAATCCCTTTGATGAAGGGCTTCCAATCCTCAGTGAACCCTTTCAAGACAATCCTTACCATATCTCCATTTGAGGTAGATACACCGATGGTAGCAAGCTCATCTTTGACCTGAGTCTTGAGACAATCTCGTCAGATACGAGGTCACGCTTTCACCCTTTATCTTCTTGGTGGACTTCAACTTATCCTCCAATACCAGTGCCCGGTTCTTGTTCTTATTCTGGAACAAATTCTGCAGAGCCATCCGCATCTCATGTGCATTTTTTTACCAGACAAATGAGGTATTAGGGCATCCTTCACACCATCTAGGATGATCAATCTCGTCCTTGCATCCAAATCTTCATATCTTTCCAGCTCCTTAAGATCGGTTGGCTTCTTGATCTCTTTCTCGACGAACTCCCAGAGCCTGTTGACCTGTAAGACCAACTTGATCCTTTCCTTCCAAGGACTATCGTTGGACAACCCCTCCAACCTGTCCTCATACCGGAAACTTGCCTACAACTTCAACATTGTAGTGAGCCCTTCACTTACAATGTGACCAACTCCCTCTCACACTGTACTTCATTGCGCACAACTCTGATTTACTTACTTCCAAAGTAGCTCAGACACCCTCTGATACCATGTTGAATTTCCACGACCTTGGGTCTAGGTTAGAGTCTTAAAATCATTGACACTACCAAACCAAGAATCTCAACCATAAACTACTTTGCACAGCGGAAATATAAAGCAGTAAATCACATATGCACAAATATACACGGTTTTTAACAAAATTGTACAATATGTACAATCCCAATCTTCGTTATATTAAACCAAATCTGAATAATACAACAGTCTATGGTATACAAGATACAATGACAAACTTTGTTGTGCAACTTGGAAGTCGTATCTTGTCCTGTCAGCCCTTCGCTCCTATACTGCTCGCTAGTAGTGCCTTAGTCCATCAAGGCCACTAAACATCAAGACTCCAAGAGGCTGCCTCCTAACAATGCTACAAGTCACTTCTGTTGCATGTACATGGGCTCATCAAACTGCTCTCTAAGTTGGCCAATACTTGAGCTCCAATCTGCCTTCTAGCAGCCTCTTTTGTCCATCAAAGAGTTACTCATAAGGCTGCAATCTTCAACCAATCACGCACCAACAACGTCCTTCTTGTTTGCTACTCTAGGGCTACTTTGGGTAGCCAACACACTGCCCTCAAATCAGATCAATGGTACCCAATCACGTCATTGTGAAATCTGCTCCTAGGATAGGCTTTCATCCACCAAGATAAGCCCTCCAAATGGCTCCCACAGGCTGCAACTTGTCCACACTAGGACACCACCCAAACTAGCATCAAATCAACACTATCTCATCAACATACCTCTGGTTGTGCATACTGTTGTAGCTCTTCACTGGTTAGGGCACCCACAGAAATATGTCACAGCCCTAAAACTGCTCCAACAGTCACCTAGAGGACTATGGCTTTCCTTCCACAAGACCCTCCTTCCTTTGTTGCTCTATATGGCACCTTGTTTCAGCTTGTTAAGGACAACGGTCCCAACAAAACTCCTCTACAGCCCTGTGGCCAAGTTTGCACACAATGAATAGGGTTGCGGCATCTTTACATAAGAAAGACATTCCTCAAAATTCCACGCAGAGGTGTCCAGAGTCTCCTCAAAGCATGCAGCCTCCCTTTCTGCTCAAATCGGACCCAAAACAGAGATAACTATCACCTTAAATTGTGCCCAGATTTGCCTTTAGGCCTGCGGCCTACCTCTTGCAGTAGCTCGGCTTAATCACAGGTGTGTTCTGCCCTCAAAACAGATCCCTTTACCCTATTTCGTCCTCCTTCTTGAGCTCGACCTAATTCAAAGAATATTCTATGAATGATGCAAATTTTGGATGCTCTAAAACAATGCCTCCACCCTCTTTTTATAGCCTATAGAGAGGCCCCAACAAATTAGTGAAGAGAACATTCCATTGGAGTGATTTACATCAAGCCTACATGACTTGAAAACCAATAATTAATTTGTCAACTTCAAAAATTCATTTCTCCACTTCTACAACTCGGAATTCGACAATTCTCGAAGCGTTAGATTCGTCTTTCTGCCCTTTATCGTCTCATGCCATCACATGTCAAAATGTGCCTCCGGAATTGCCCCAAACACGATTGGGTGCAAAACCCCATACTTGGGTTCCAAGCCCACAAGTGACCCTTGTGGCGCTTTGCCCTCCAAACCCCGAACTCTAGGGCTTGGAGTACCTCCCAAGCTACACAAATCAACACTAGGTTTATGGCAGGGGGTGCAGCAGCAGGATGGGGTGAGGAAGATGTCATAGATGTGGCCCTACGAGGGCCTTCTCCAATAATTTTATATTTATGTCTTTGTGACTATATAACAGCCACGAATTTGGTGCTTTTTGCTTGGCTATACAGCCACGAATATGGTGCTTTTTGCTCAGCTCTATCACTTTAGTAATTATGGTTTTAACTGTATGGCAGCCACTTTGTCTGTGCATTGTGATCGGCTTTGTATGTCAATCAATGGGTTACATCCCAGGATTATTTGTCAGTTTGTATTCCTCGGCCTTCAGCCAGCTTTTGAGCCTTTCTTTTAGAAGGGGATCTTCCCTTTGTAGCTCAAGACGCACTTGGTACGTATGCTGCCTGTAACTTTTTCATTTCTCATGAATAAAAGTTACGTTTTTTCTTTGGAAAAAAAAACAACAACCTTTTGATTAAGGTTTTTTAAGTGCAAATTATCTTCTTTCTCTGATACTCTCATTGAGTTTCTTCTCAAAACTTTCCTTTTTCTTGCTTTAATTTTTGCTTCTTAGCCTTGCACTTCTTGATTTGTGCAAGTAATTTTTCACTGTGGTCCTTAAACTGAGAAATTTCTTCATTTTTGTCAACTTCATTTTTCGTATTTTGCACCGACTTTTTACTTTCTTGAAGAATGACTTTTGAGATATCTTGTATGTCTTCTGGTGTTACTGAATCTAACTTCAATGTAACATCCTGTAGTGTTTTCTTCCTTCCTATGGGTAAATGTTAAAAACTTCTTCGTATATAGGATGAAGGACCCTATCATTTCCATCTCGGGTGAACCCGGAATAATGTCACCTTGATCGCTCTATAGGGATCACACGGAGAATTGTGATATAAATATATAATCCTCAATGTTTAATTGTAAATTGTTATGTCATATTTTTTTTGTTCCAGAGGTCTAATTTTTTTATTATAGTTGACTCAAAAATCACTAATTGGTTAGCAAGCTTAGGGTTTATATAATTTTTATATTCGGCTAGCAATATAGAAGTAGTGACATCTTTTCTTGCAAGAGTCCCTTTAATTCTAAATAGCATTGAAGCATAGTTACATGAAGTTTATGAAATTCCTTTCTCTTCCGTTATAGACTCCATTCTTTTCTCTTCAATGATTGATTCCATTTATTCTTATGTCAGCACATGTAATATTAAGCTTAACAATTTATGATATATGAGTTATTGTATTTTTAATAGATACCTTCACACTTGGTCTTTCGTAAATGCGATAGAATAAACTCAAGTAATAGTATCTGCCGACAACAAAACCCTTTTATGACTCCCTTATTAATTTCTCTTGAATATATATATATATATATATAAGCTTTGATAAGTTATAACTCCTTTTATAAACTTTTGAATTACCATAAAACTTCAGAAACTTTAACTATTCTCACTTTACTTCTAATGTACCCTTTTTAAATAGATTTCCAAGATATATATATTTTAACAACAAACTAATTTAGTTATAGTAATTGGACCAAATTGACCCTTTGAAAAGTCGTGTCCTTGCACAAGCATCACACTTTGATAAGTGGGATGAACAACAACGACAATGATATGTGATGAGTTATTTTATTGGACGACAACCATATCAGGAAGGGATGGTTTGGTATAATGGTTCACGAGAAATTGCAGCACCTGTAGACAACAACTGTTGTTGTTTCTCCTTTGGCCAGCATGATATTTGGCAACCTTGACTCAAATCTCTCACGGTTATGAGCAGGCACAGTGATTAAACGAATTTCCCGTGTGCTCAGCAAAATTTCCTGTGTTTAAATGAATTTTTCTAGCTGTGCTACGTGCAGCGGCAGCACCAGAAGGCCACTGGAGACGACAGGCTTGGACTGGCCTAGATGGTGTCTCTTGCGACGGCATTGTTCAGTCGGCACTGGAGACAAGTGGCGTCATAGTGTTGTGGCTCTCTCTCTCCTGTGTTGTTGACTTTTTTTTTATTTTTTCATTCTAAATTTTTTCTGTCTCTTTATTATTTTTATTTTTTCAATATTTTTTTTAATATATGTATTCATATAATATTTCTTTTTTTCCTTTTTTAATAGCCAAAGGCCTAATGTCTGAATGGAGAACCTCCAAAAAACTGTGTGGCTTAACAGCATCAATCACAATGGCAAAGAACTTGATGAAGGGTTGACGGCCAAAGGCCGGACCAAACTGGCTCTGATACCAATGTAACAAACGAATTTCATATACACAGTGGAATATTCAAAATATCTGGAACATGTAAGTATCCATTATAGAACAAGCAGTATATTTATATAAAGAATGTTGAATGTACAAGAGATGATATGATATGATTACAAAAGAAGGACCGCTTATATACCTAGGCAGGTGCCCCTTCATGAACAGTCATGTCCTTAGAGACAAGTCTCTTCAATAACTAATTATTATTTAATTAATCATTATTACAATTATTAGTATTTATATTATTATATTCATAGCATTCTCCTCCCTTTCTTTGAGCTATTATATTCTCTTATCTGCTCTATAAGGTCCTAACAACCAAGAAAAAGCTTTATTGAAGCATTATCTTTTGAGGAAAGGTTCTATACTGATGGTGGCTAACGTGAATTACTTTTTAAGTTACATTTTATATGCAGTAGGGATGGTATGGGACTCACTTTTTAAATGATACATCTCCAATAGCTCTAGAAATGGCTAGCTCGCCATTAACCCTTGGCACATCTCTCCATTTCAAAACAGAGCCACCAGCAGCTTCAATGCGTGTTCTCTCTTCATCTCTATCTGGGCGGTGATCTTGGGTTAATTCCTTCACACAAAGCAATGAATGAGAATTGTTGGAATTCTCTTGTCTGAAAAGTTTTGTGGTCTTGTTTCGTTTTCGCTTATGCTCCCTCCAACTAGCACCTGAAGAAATTTAAGCTGTAGATCCCATCAAATTCAAACAATAAACTGTTGGACTAGTAACTGACATAACTTTACACAAAGGAAAAAAAAAAAGATCAAAACATAGTGCACTAACTAGCATGCAAAACATAGATATAAGATGCATTGCATAGAGGGTAAAAAGGATATAAGTAGATAGACTAATAATATAAGATAATTCCCTCATCCTCGGGAAGAAAAAGGATATAAATGGCATTGTATATACCCTTCTTCCTTTTTTTACTTTTTGATGTAAATACATTTATGTGAATATAAAAAGTATCATTTCAAAACAAAAACAGATGAGATCATTTATTAGTGTCCAACAAACAACCACAACATTACATCTATGGGACTAAAAGAGTACATCCACTGTAAATACAAAGTCAGAGTGTGAAGGCAACTCCTAGATCAGAACTAGAGGCAGAAAAGATAAAGAAATAGTTTAAGTAGAACTCAATTTAAGAATCTAACTATACATATAGGAGACAACTCAATTGCTCAAGAGGAACAAAATTCACCTCTGAATTGTTCTGGTAAATTAGAACATTCTGAGCATAAAAGAGCTTTGGAATCTCCAATATTGGCAACCAAAACATACTCATCGGCTTTGAGAACAATACTTGCTGTTGATCCAGATTGCAAATCACTTCTGAGAGCTTCCTGCAAAATATTTAGGTATAGTAACCCATTAGAAAAACACAAGATAACCTGAAAAAAATAATGTTTCAAACAAAAAATTGAATGACTTGAAGATATTCGAATGATGATTAACAGGCATTAATATCAATTCAATATTAACAGCAAAAAGAATTTGGGTTGTATTACATAGAGTAAGGATGAAAGCATTACAGTTACCATCAATAATCACACACTCTCTGGTACACTAAGGAATGCACATCTTTGAAGTTGAACTTACATTTGTAAATGCAATATCAATATCAAATATTGCTCTTAGCAATGCTTCCTTTAATATTGTCCTGTACATTGAATCTTCAGAAATTCCTAATGAGACCCACCATGACCTGTTAAAGTAAAAGAAACACAAACTTACATTATAACAAAGAAGCCTATGCTTTTTATTTCCAGAAACTGAAAGAATACCGAGATATTGAGTACTCACACTTTTGATATTTCAGTTTGCATGGTTATCTAAATTTGTAAATTATTTACAAGATTTTCCTCATACCTGCGAAGCTCAAGAATCTTTATGAATCGATCCTTCAAAAATACTTCAAAGGAAAATTGGTCTTTTCCTTCCTTCTTGCAAACTTCCAAACAATGTAAGCCATAATGTCCTCCTCTAACATCATTTTCAGTAATAGATGCATCCTCAAAACAGGGCTTATATCGAGTCAATAACATACTTCTTTGCCCCATTGTAGACAGCTGCCCTGCTTCTGGCAACTCTTCAGAAATTTTCCTTAATCCAACAGAAGAATCACCAGAATGAAGACCCTCGAGAAGGAAGAGCATGTGAAGGAGAAAGTACTCAGGAAGGAGGCTAGCTGCCAATTCACTTGCTTCAGCACCATTGTGACCATCAAAGACAGCAAGCAATCCAACTTTCTTCTCTTCCATATCTGAAAGACCTGTTTGATAAATGGTGTCTATAAGCACAAACTCAACAACGCAAACTGCTTTTCTTCTGCAATGCAAAATTGGTCTACAGCCCATACCCCCACCCATGCATGTGGCACATAGTGTGGGATGTCAATACAGTACTTATTATAATTTAGAAGGCTGAAGGGTAAAAATGAGAGTTGCAAAACCAAAAACCAAAAATACAACAGGGACGAAGAAACCTTTTATAGTGTTGAATAAGAGGATTCCTAAATTTGCCTTGTGCACCCTTAATGTGTTAAAATAATAACTGAAATCCATGGAAATAGAGAAATTTTGATGAGAAAAATGATCAATACTTCAACAAAAAAGTGTGATGGGGGCCCCTCATAGTCGCCCCAAGGTGCAGGCCCACATTAAACTCAGCATAAGCCTACCTGCACTATTTTCTGAGGCTGACCTCAGGATGGAAAACTAATGTAAGTATATATGGAAATGAAACGGGCCTCATTTATTGTGCACATCTCTTTTATTTCTAAACAAAATATGAAATAGATTGGATTTTCAATCCATTTCTTTGAACGTCCAGAACTTTTGCATATAAGGTCTAAAAAATGTCATAAGAATCATCATTTTGGGGATCGGAAAAAGGTTAGTTTTGACTTCATAACTTGATGTATCTCTGTTGAGCTTAATAATTTCTCTAAGAACGGTTTCTGGGTTTTTCCTCATGTGGGGTTTTGTTAAAATTGGCAACTAGGGCCAAACTCTACATGGGTCATCTTATTTATGGTAGCTGATATTTTTCATGGATTCCTCTCTCCGAGAGGTGTAGGATTGATCTAGAGATCATCCGATTCCTACATGTACAAATGAAGTTATGAATTTATTTTGATTATGGACAAATTGTCAAGGTCGGCCAGCAAACTTATGTAGGCTCAGAAGCCCAACAGTGACGTCTATTCATCCTCAACATTTCCTATAAATACATGACGCCTTAGTCTCATTTGGACACACTCATCTTCACACATCTCTCTATCCTCATTGATTGGGTACGGATTTCTGGGTAGTCTCTCTCTCCACATGTGCGAAGGAAAGGAAGGCAAATTTTCTGTTCTGGGCATTGACCAAGTTTGACCGAATTTCAGAAACTGTTTTTGGGCTGCGTTGACCATCTTTGACTGTGATTTTTGGTGGAGGAACTCTGTCCCAGCAGGGCACATTTCTGGGCACAGAAATCGAGGCTAAACGTTCATTTTTGACCAGTGTTGACTGCAGCTAGGGCTGACCGCAGGTGGACTGTTTGCCCCGACTTTGACTGGGCTGACTTCGGACTGTTTTGAGGGCTGATACATCTTGTTGTTTGGAGGCCGAAATTGACTGAAGTTGACCAAATTGTTGAGGGTCAAATCTGCCCTGTTGACCAGCGTTGACTTTCTTGGTTAGGGCTCTTTTGTTGCTATTATAAATTATCAAATATGTAAATTTTACTATATCTCTCTCTACTGAACTATTGAAGACTATAAGAAGAATTGATCAAGGGTTTCTCCACATTGGGGTTTGTCCCTGGCTAGTGCCACATCTTGTGTCCTCTTATCTTGGCTTGTCTTCCACTGTTTATGTTTATGTTCTATCTACATTTTACTATCATGTTGATGTGATTGCTAAACTAGATATTGATATTGGGCTAATAAAGAAATTGAAGTAAAATTTCTCTAAAGCATAGAACATACCATTGTTGCCTAAAATTAACATGGTATCAGCGCTGAGGTGAAGACAAAGCCCAAGCAAGAGTGAAAGAGCAATCACCAAAGACAGTTGGACAAGGACAAAAGGCTCAAAGGGTTCCTCATCCTACTTCCCGGCTAAAGAAAAGCTCCATAATAAATCTGACTATCATGGATGGAAGATGTCTCTTGATTTGACCTTGGAAGAAAAAGAAGTGATGGATTATGTGCAGGGTAAAATCCCTGAGCCTCCTTCAAATGCATTGGCTGCTACGAAGACCAAGTTCAATAGGGTTGAAGTCAAAGCAAAGAAGACTATCAGGGATTCCATTGACAAGCATCTAGTGGCCTATATCTCCAACTTGAAGACCTCCAAGGAGATCTATGATAGGTTGGTCGGCATGTTCAAGGTTAGTAATGCTAATCAAATTCTATTTCTAAAGAATAACTTAATAAGTTGAAGGATATTAAGAAGGGCAAGGACGAGGCCATTCAATCCTATTTCTTGAGGATTACTGAGATCAAGAATGATCTACTCTCGAATGGAGAAGTCATTCTTGATGGGGAACTTACTCTCACCACCCTCGGAGGACTCCCATCTGAGTGGTATGTATTTAGAACCACCATACTCAACAATGATCAAATTCCAGGGTTTGAAAAATTGATGTCGAGATGCATTCAAGAAGAAACAAGAATGGGGGAGCAATAAATGCTTTCCAATAGAAGCAACCCCACTGCATTCTCCGCTCATGCCAAGAGGAAGAACAATGCAGGTTCAAAGAAGCAAAGTCAAGGAAGACCGGGATTCAAAAATGGAAGGAAGGGAAGATGCTTTGTTTGCAATAAGTTTGGCCACTATGCAAGGGAGTGTCCAAACAAAAGGGAAAAATCCCAAGGGACACATCGCATGATGATGATCACTATCATTCCAGGGGCAACTTCAACAACAACGATCAAAGAAATGGCAGGTCCAATGGCAAAGGAAAAAGGAATGCGGGACATCAAGGAAATGGTCGACCCTCCAAGAAATCAAGGAATTTCAGGTATGAAGAATCCAATATTGTTAACAATAAGCAAAAAGAGTACTATTTTATATTGGCCCTCTCTGCTGCCTCTCCTCCGGGCACTTTGGGAAATTGGCTGATTGATAGTGGTGCCTCAAGGCACTTCGCCGGATACAAGGAAGCCCTCTCTAATTTGATAGAAAAGGAGACAAACTTGGAGATCACCCTTGGAGATAATGCCACCTATCCCGTGAAGGGAGTAGGGAATGTTACCCTTCAATTGAATCAAGGTAACACTATTCATTTGCTGCAAGTACTATATGTACCCGATCTCAAAAAGACCCTGGTGTCCATTTCGGCAATGGACGACAAAGGATTCAAGGTGGCTTTTATCGATGGAAAGGTGCGTGTTTGGAAAAGAAATTTTAAAGATGATTTTACTCTTGGGTTTAGGGTTGACACTTTATATCAAGTTGGAAGAAGTCCATTGGGAGCCATGTCTTGCGACACATCTCTACAATCTGAACTATGGCACCGAAGGTTCGCCCATCTTCATGTGAGACATATGGTGACAGGTATGCCGAAGTTCAAAGTAGAGCATGAAGGTGTATGTCCGAGATGTGCCAAAGGAAAACTTACAAGGGGACCATTCCCCTCAAGTAATAGCAAGACCACAGACATATTGCAATTGATCCACTCTGACATATTTGGCAAGATGCCTGTAAACTCTTTAGGAGGATACTTGTATTATCTCACCTTTACGGATGATTATTCTCGGAAGACCTGGATCTACTTTTTGAAGAAGAAGGACGAAGTGTTCACCTGGTTCCGACACTTCAAAGCCTTGATCGAAAACCAATTCGAGAAGAAAATCAAGATATTAGAGACTGATAATGGGACTGAGTACGAATCTAATGAATTCCAAGATTATTGCAGAGACGCTGGCATTAAGAAGGAGACTACAATGCCATACACTCTCAAGCATAATGGTGTGGCTGAAAGGAAGAATCACTCTATTATAGCAGTTGTTTGTGCCATGCTTCATGATCAAGGCCCTCTGAAGTTTCTATGGGCTGAAGCAGCAAATACCATCGTGTATGTTCAAAACCGATCCCCTCATCAAGCATTGGACTCCAAGACTCCCAAAGAAATGTTCACTAGTAAGAAACCCGATGTCTCACATTTTAGAATTTTTGGAAGCCCCGTATATTTTCACATACCAAAAGAGAAAAGAAGCAAATTGGGTGCATCTGGGAAGAAAGGAATCTTTGTGGGCTATAGTGAAAATTCTAAAGGATATAGAATTTACGTGGTTGGTCAAAAGGAAGTTGAGATAAGTCATGATGTCACCTTCGACGAAAATATGGCCCTTAGGAAGAACCTTCCATTCCTAAGGAAGGACAAAGAAGTTGACACTAGAAATCAGGGTGAAAAAGAGGACGAAACAATGCCTGATGTTGATGAACCTATGGATCCTATTGATCCTCCTCCTCATGAGCCCTCCTCCTCTAAAAGGAGACCCTCATGGCTTAGGGAGACTCTTGAAGATGCCAAGAGACACATTGCACCAAGGGGAACTCTCCGTGAAAGCAAGAAGCCAAACGGGTATCAAGGATATTTGACCGTCATGAGCACTATCATTCAAAATGAGCCTTCATAATTCGAAGAAGTCGTGAAGCAACAAGTATGGAAGGATGCTATGAATGAAGAATATGAGTCAATTGTGAAGAATAATGTCTGGGATGTGGTCCCTAGACCCCGAGACAAATCAGTTCTCACCTCCAAGTGGCTCTACAAAAATCAAGCATGGAGTTGATGAAAGTGCAGAAAAGTTCAAGGCTCGCTTTGTTGCTCGAGGCTTCTCTCAAAAGGAAGGTGTAGATTATGATGAGATATTTGCACCTGTTGCCCGATACACCACCATCTGTTGGTTGCCTCGCAAGGATGGAAACTACATCAGATGGATGTCAAGACCACTTTCTTGCATGGTTCAATCAAAGAGGAAGTCTATGTGGAACAACCCAAGGGGTTTGAGGTTCATGATCGGGAATCTCATGTATGCAGGTTCAAGAAATCTCTCTATAGGTTGAAGCAAGCACCCCGAGCTTGGTATGAGAGGATCAATAGTTATCTGATGAAGTGGGATTGACTAGAAGTGAAGTTGATCCGAACCTTTACTTTAAGATTGAAAACGATAAACTTCTCATTCTGGTACTTTATGTGGACGACCTCTTTCTGACATGTGCAAACCCTCTCATTCACAAATGTAAGAGGGAGTTGGCTTTTGAATTTGAGATGAAGGACATAGGATCGATGCACTATTTCCTAGGGCTGGAAGTCTGGGAAAAGTCATGTGAAATTTTCCTCTCTCAAGGATTATATGTTGTGAAGATATTGGAAAGATTTGGAATGGTAGACTACAAGCCTGTGACTACCCCGATGAAACTTAACTTTAAGAATTTATGTGGTAGTATTGCTAGACCTGAATTGGGAAATGCTTCTGAGTATCTTCAACTCATAGGAGCACTGAAGTTCTTTGTGAACTCCCGTCTGGACATATGTTTTATAGTTAACACATTGAGCCAATACATGGTTGAGCCTCATCATATACATTGGATTGCTGCCAAGAATCTTCTGAGATATCTTCAGGGCACAATTACTCATGGACTGAGATACATTGTCGGAAATGTGAGGCTGCATGGTTATTCTGATGTTGATTGGGCTGGCAGTGTGGTGGATCGCAAGAGCACTTCTGGATGTTGTTTTTCTCTGGGTTCTGCTTCGATATCCTGGATGAGCAGGAAGCAGAAATCAGTTGCCTTGAGCACCGCCAAGACCGAATACATAGATACTAGTATGGCCTCCTGTGAAGCTGTCTGGTTGAAGAGGCTCTTCAATGAGCTGTTTGGACATGTATTGGATACCACCGTGATCCTCTGCGACAACCAGAGTGGGATCCGATTATCAGAGAATCCCAAGTTTCATGATCGCTCCAAGCATATAGATATCAGGTACCACTTTATCCGGGACATGATATAACGAGGAGCAATAAGGCTCCATCACATTAGCATTGTTGAGCAGGTCACCGATATTCTGACAAAGCCCCTGGGGAAGGTCAAATTCTTGGCTTTACGAGAACGACTTGGAGTCGTGGAGAGACCTGAATGAGATGGACATTGAGCTCTGAGAGCTACGGGGGGCTTGGGGTACTTCTTGGAGAGATGAGCAACCATAGGGTGAGTGGTTCAGTGTTCCCCTAGTGGTTTGTTGTGTACAGGGTGAGTGGTTCAGCGTTCCCCTAGTGGTTTGTTGTGTACAGGGTGAGTGGTTCAGCCTTCCCCTGTGATACCCCTTAGCGACATGTAGATAGGATGAGTGGTCCATCCTTCCCCTACGGAGACATCCTACCCATGCAGTCTAGGCCTCATGGGAAGTACCTCTCATCTGGCCAATGAGTCAGGAAATGAGGATAGGGACCATAGTACTACCGATGGACGCATCGTGTACTACTGTACTCCCTATGCTAGGATGACCGATATTGATCTGAAATCAATGGGAACTGATTTCGGGTCAGTAAGAGTGGTATGAGACAAAGACACTCTCTTTTGAATGAAACTGACTTCGAGTCAGTAAGAGTGCTATGAGACACTCTCTTTTGATTGGAACTGACTTCGGGTCAGTAAGAGTGGTATGAGACACTCTCTTTTGATTGGGACTGACTTCGGGTCAGTAGAGAATGGTATGATACATTCTCGATCACTTTTTCTTCTTCATAGTTCAGCAAAGTAGACCAGAGCAGTGCATTGATGGGATAGATAGAACAGAATGGCAGATGGATTAGTAGATGGAGTTATCCCTAGTTGTGAGGGAGTGTTAAAATTGGCAACTAAGGCCAAACTCCACATGGGTCATCTTATTTATGACAGCGGATATTTTTCTTGGATTCCTCTCTCCAAGAGGTGTAGGATTTATCAAGAGATCATTCGATTCCAACATGTACAAATGAAGTTATGAATTTATTTTGATTATAGACAAATTGTCAAGGTTGGCCAACAAACTTATGTAGGCTCAGAAGCCCAACAATCACATCTATTCATCCTCAACATTTGCTATAAATACAAGATGTCTTAGCCTCATTTGGACACACTCATCTTCACACATCTCTCTCTCTCCTCATTGATTGGGTACGGATTTCTGAGCAGTCTCTCTCTCCACACGTGCAAAGGAAAGGAAGGCAAATTTTCTGTTTTGGGCATTGACCAAGTTTGACCGAATTTCAGAAACTATTTTGGGTTGTGTTGACCATCTTTGACTGCAATTTTTGGTGGAGGAACTCTGTCCCAGCAGGCCGCATTTCTGGGCACAGAAATCAAGGCTAAACATTGACTGTTGACCAGTGTTGACTGCAGCTAAGGCTGACTACAGGTGGACTGTTTGACCAGACTTTGACTGGGCTAATTTCGGACTATTTTGAGGGCTGATTCATCTTGCTGTTTGGAGGCCGAAGTTGACCAAATTGTTGAGGGTCAAATCTGCCCTGTTGACCAACGTTGACTTTTCTGGTTAGGGCTCTTTTGCTGCTGTTATAAATTATCAGATTTATAAATTGTACTATCTCTCTCTCTGCTGAACTATTGAAGACTATAAGAAGAATTGATCAAGGGTTTCCCCACATTGGGGTTTGTCCTTGGCTGGTGCCACATTTTGTGTTCTCTTGTCTTGGCTTGTCTTCTACCGTTTATGTTTATGTTCTATCTGCATTTTACCATCATGTTGATGTGATTGCTAAACTGGATATTGACATTGGGCTAATAAAGAAATTGAAGTAAAATTGCTCTAAAGCATAGAACATACCATTGTTGCCTAAAATTAACAGTTTCCCTGGGTAAAATATTGTGTTCTTGTATGGCTCTCTTTATGATCCTATTGGCATTTTTGTTTTTACTGTTGAAATTTTCGGTGCATTTACTTTATGATGAATAATTAGTACAAGAAAACATTAACCTAAGATAAGTTTATAAGAAATAATTGTTTGTTGAGAGGATCCTTAAATATCAACAAAAACCTGCATTCTACGTTTTTCTGTCATAAATCAGATTCTGAAAAGTTTTGACAGCAGAAAACTTGTCCCATTTGCAGCTCATAATCAAGATGTAATTTTACAATATCATTTGTCATTGATTTGTGCAATTTAACATCACCTTCGATGGTAAAAGGTATACTTTCTCTAGCTCAAAGTGTGATTTCATTGTGCTGATTTATATTTTTGATGAATTATATTTTAGAACATATATCAGCACTTATAAATTAGCTCATTGATAAGTGGTGATTGATGCCCTAGCTCTTAAGTGAATAATCTTAAGGTATTTTATTGTCAAAGTGGCACCGGTCTATCTAACTTATATTGAGGTCTATGTTTGTGAAGTGAATTGCTTAGTGCTTACAACGATATACTTTGCAAATTCGTTTCGTAGAATGGCATACACACCATGGCTTCAAGGAGCTTGCCTAAAGTAAAGGGGAGCTTGTGCTAAGGTAACAATGGTACATTTCCCACGTGTGCTTAACATCTTAGCACCATAATCAGGACATCCACAAGGGGTGCGAGTTTGAGTGATAACAGGTTGTAAACTGACATTTTATTATAAGTAGAAAGCATTAAAGCCAGGAAGCTAAATAATTTCCAGTGGGTGACAAAACCACTTTCTTCAACATTTGTAAAGCCTTTGCTAAAGAAGAGAAAACAAAGGTTGTACTTGTTGGCCCTCTCTCCTAGAATTAGAAGCATTGTAACCAGGTACACGGCAGCTATCTCTATGTACAAGATAGGAGACTTGTACAAGAAGATGATCCCTAAGCTTATTAATCAAACTAAGCTTAATATAATATGGAATCTCAATGATGAGGAGCATAAACAACATAAAAGAATGCAAGCTATCTAGAATGCAACGGTTTCCTTTAAAATGAGACTCGTTGCCTAGTTCATTCTGTACATGGTACTCCCAACAAAAGGAAGGCTTCATTTTACTAGAAATGCAGCTATTGTGTAAATCTAGAACATGTTGACCATGTTTCTTGGAAATGCGCGTTTGGTTATAAGGGTCTTAAGTAGAAGGCCTCTTTACATGTATGTTTACGACACAACTCTACTAGCATGCTATCATTCTCAGGTATCCTTAGTGTTGCCACAAGCCTGTCTGGACCTTCTAGCAGGTAATCAAAATGGTCACCTCCACTTCATGTGGCAAAAGAGATGCCATAACATTTGACAATTTTCCCAAAGAAAGACTAACTAAATTTGATAAATTCTTATTTTCGCCCTCTATAGCTATTTAATTTCCATGCTCAGCTCTTCGGATTGTGAAAAGCTAAATATTGGGGCTAGATCTCATGCATTTGCCCTATTAGCATTGGAAGGTTGGGAAAAGGCTGTTGTGATGTAATAAGGATGATAAGAGCGTCCTTTTAGTAATACAAGTATTAGGCTAGAAAATATATATTTAAAAAGAAAGACGCAACCAAATATCAATCAAATGTAATCACCCTGAAGAGCCGTCTCGCCCATATAAGTCAACCATTGCATGCAGCTGGATGCAGTGAAGTCTTACGCTAGTTTGGTAAAATGGATACTCCACATGTGGCTTCTCAGCCAGAGGAACCTTTCTAGAATATTGCAAGGTTAAAGCTAGCTAAATTCCATTGAATACCAACAGAATGTACCACTTGAGGATGTTATGAAACATATTTAAAAAATACATCGATTTGATCACTTGGTGGCAGTGAACTAGGTGCAGCGTTTGAGCGGCCGACATGTGATGGTAAACCTTGAATTCTAGACATGCAGACACTCGGGAAGACACCAATTTTTGCTCAAATGTTGAGAATAGGGTGTAGCCAACTAGCATGAGACACGTGTACATGAATGCATTCAGTTCAACCTGCAATTTGGTACAGGGGTTACTAAATTGGAAGGAGAACAAAAGTGGCATCTTGGGCGCATAATGCACGCACCATAACCTAGCCCAAGACTTGGGCTTATAGCCATTCACTAATTAGGCATGTGCCTTGGGCTTCGTACTGGGAATATTTAAAATGTGTTTGACATATTTACACTGCGAGATCATATAACTCAGATTCCCTAGCAATCTTTTGGAGGTTTCCATTATAATCATTCCAATTTTAGTTGAAGAATTGTAATGAGATGGATACCTAGCCATGGTATGTTGAGGTCTAGGGCACAGAAAGTCCTGTCTTCTTGAAAGGTTCTTCTACCCTTGAGCTGTGCAACCTCGCAATTCAACATAAATTTCTTCCAGTCTTCTTTAAAAACCCTTCTACAGCCTCTTGATGAACTCTGTTTTTGATGCTGTTCCTTCGACGGGCATTTGGGTGGGACTGATAACTCAGGGGCTTTCGCACCCTCGTTGTACACCATAAGACATCCGGACTGTGACGGCGGAGACCGAGGATGACACGTTCCATATTCTCCAGTCAGAAGAAACAAACACGCCCACCATAGAATTACTCTGACACACCTATTCCATGAACAGTAGCGTCCCATGTCTGAAGCATGATGAATCCTAATTTGCAGTGTGCTATGAATCAGAAAAGTCGATCTCTCAATCCGATAAAGGCACACCATAGACGTGCTGTATCTTTGGAAATATAAATTAAATTGTCTGTGACTTGCAGAGCCAAACCGTAAATGTGAGGGTCCGCCGACTTCAAAGACTCGTCAATATCAGTTTTGAACCTCCTACCTGTGAGAACACAGATGTTTCAAATTTGGAGTTTGGCTGATCATAAATTTGGATGAATGATCTATAGCATTGGTTTACTAAGCATGTTATTATTAGATTAAATAAAGATAATTTAAATGTTTTGAAATGCAATTTATATATTTAAGTACAATGACGTATTCGTTTGATTAATTGTCTAGAAAATAATTAAATGGTGAAACAAATTTTATGTTATTAAGATTGAGTTATAACTAGCATTTGTAGCAAATGTTGCAAAGGAAACGCGGTAAGGCATAAATTGAGGAACAATCAGGACATGGAATGGGAAAATCTAAATGAAATGTAGAGATGTAGTAGAAATGAAATTGATTTAGGGTGCCTTACACTATTTTTTATTAATTATTGAATTAATATTGCATATAAATTGTTGTTCATGACTATGAAGCTACCAAGTTGCTCAATGGGAAAGTTATAGCCAAAGGAGAGGAGAGGTAGGAAGAACACTATAAATTGTACATGTGAGTTAATTTGAATTTACTTTAAAATCATAGTAATTTAGTTTCAATTTGAATTTATTTATTTCTAAAGTCACCTTTTATTCATAAAAATTAATTAATGGTTGTGAAAGACATGAGCATCCTATTGATTGGTTGTATATCACTGAGAAAATAACTTGTAATCAGATATGCCAATCAAGAACAAAGAACTGGATGAAGGTTGAACACTTTCTCTGAGTGTGGACAACTGAAGAAGAACCTCGTGAGTAAGCCCCAACTGAATCATGGAATTCGAAAAGGATGAATAAAAAATAGCTGCCAGTTTTCCTCTTCTACCAAATCCCCCATTCTTATTATAGATGTCTCTGCAACTCCAATTTCTGACAGCACTTTGCGATTCCTTGAACTTACAACGAGTCTCGAGTTGGACTGGTGGGTTAGCAGCAACAAACCAAATTTCTTCCATCAACTGGGAACCATCTCTCCAAACTTCATCCAGAAATAAAGCAAACCTCTGAGTTTGCAATCTCTGTCTCAACCACATCTTTGCATATTCATCACCATCATTTCTATCTAATTCTATCTTTGTAAGCGTGGTTATTTGCATACACAGTTCATTTCTAAGATTGTAGAAGATGGATTATTGGAAACAATGAGCCAAAGCAATAAGTCATCTCTGAAGAGATTTCTCACCTTTGGACTTTGGAAGACTGATATGTTTGCTGAGGGTTCTTGTGGAAGAGTATTGAAATTACTTACGATTATATGAATCTTTTGGTAGATCTGACGAGAAGACAAGGGTTTCTAGTATTTTTGGTTTCTTCATAAAGGGTGTCGTTGGGTTTCAATTTGCAAGATTATTTTCCCTGGAAAAATGCTCGTAGCATGGATCTGTAGTTGTTCTCCATATTACTCAATCATCACGATGATTTTCCTCTGAAATACTCTTTGGTGAATTTGAATTTTCAGTGTTAGATTTTGTTGGTGATAAATCTAACAACACTGATGGTTATGGATGTTTGATTTGTCATTTCTGAAATCTAATCATCTTTGCCAAAATCTGAGGAACGAGTTTTTTTCAAGGTCCTTCCACCATGAATCCTTCATCAGAGAATGAATTATATAGAGGCATAATAATTGAAATCGATTCCTGATTCCGTGATCTGAAATTGTTTGAAGCAGATTGTCCATTGAAACACCCATCTCCATCTTTTTCTATTGCATATCTCCAGCTCTTGTTTCTCAATAAGTCTGAGCATTATATTGACCTCAGAGCTCACTGTTTTAATATCACAAGTGGCTACTCATAGTGTACATTTCCCTTCAAAAAATAGAAAGGAAGCAATGTACAACTTTGTGTTGTCATGCCTCAGTAGCAAACTCAGAAGCACCATTACTTGAGAAGACCGAGCTTTTCTTTGGGTATCTGTGATATTTATGTTCATATTAGGAGGCTCTACCTATTTCTTCTCTTCAAGTTGTGATCCTAGGTCTGAAGCTTCACCAATAGCACTAATAGCTAAAGACCTTGACACAGGACAGAAACCTTGTGTGACAAATCCTTGACGATTTGTTGATGCTGTAAGAGTAACACTGGTTGCATGACATTGACTTATGTGTGACTGTAACAATGATAGCAATGAGCATCCTATTGATTGGTTGTATATTGCATATTCATCACCCTCATTTCTACCTAATTCTATCTTTGTAAGCGTGGCTATTTGCATACACAGTTCATTTCTAAGATTGTGAAAGATGGATTATTGGAAACAGTGAGCCAAAGCAATAAGTCATCTTTGAAGAGATTTCTCACCTTTGGACTGTTGAAGACTGATATGTTTGCTGAGGATTCTTGTGGAAGAGTATTGAAATTACTTACGGTTATACGAATATTTTGGTAGATTTGACGAGAAGACAAGGGTTTCTGGTGTTTTTGGTTTCTTCATAGAGGGTGTCGTTGGGTTTCAATTTGCAAGGTTATTTTCCTTGGAAAAATGCTGGTAGCACGGACTATTGAACATATATATATCGACCTCTCGCATAGGGACGCTCCATCAAGAATATGTGAGCATTACAAGCATCCTCAGTGTGGACTAATAAAATGGAACCCATGATATCATGAAGCTCCCTTAACCATTCAAAATGTTCAGCGTTGCCTGAGAGATGTGAACATTAATATAAGAACAGGAAAAATGGGCATTTTTCTGTTAATGGCAGATCTGAAAATTATGCTCTTACCCATTGGATACTGAGAATCAAAATGTTCAACATTGATACAGAGATGCGACTTTAATATAAGATTAGATGAAATGAACATTTTTATATTGATTTCAGATTTCATGTATCTCATTGATATGTAACAAAACTATGCTTATACCCATGAGATACAGAGAATCCATAATCAACCTAAACTCAATGAAATAAAACAATCCATAAGAGAAACACCAAGCCATGAAAATTTACAAAAATAAGATCAAATATCTAATGAACGCATACCATACGTGTGACAAGATAGAAATGTAAATTACATTTTTCTAAATATCAAGAGATTTGCATTTCAAAGTAATTTCAAAATAATGGTTGAGAAGCTCATTTTACAGTCGAGTCAAAATAATGATTGTGTTGGGTAAGAGATTGTGTTAAGAAGCTCATTTTATAGTGGAATATGAAAATTATTTGGGATTTCATCACTTTTTAAAACCGGTCTACATTTATCTAATTCTAAATCTATTATGAGCATACAATTTTACAACTCATAAATTTGATCCTCTGCAACCTAACCCTAATAAATCCAAATTGATTAGATTTATCTAATTCTAAATCTATTATGAGCATGCAACTTTACAACTCATAAATTTGATCTTCTGGACCCTAACCCTAATAAATCTAGATTGATTATATTTGAAGTTAAGATAAACTTACGGATCTTTTAATACAAATCTTTGAAGTGAGTAGTAACAGCGAACTTACCCAGAAAATAGGCTTTTCACGTCTCATGATATCGATTGGGGTCCAACAAGATTCATCGAGGCAGTCCCTGAATTCGCCATCATCATTAAGTGGCGAGGCTGCAGTTATGGATGATGTGTAAATTACACGCCTCACAGACTTTGCCTGACTGCAAGTCCTCAAAATATCAAGAGTACCATTCACCTCAGCTTCGATAACATTCATCTGTGTCTGAAGAAAAAGTACATTAAAAGGGAAAATTTATATCCAAAAAAGGGGTCAAAATCCATTAATAAATTCGTTGTTTCCGGAAGTTGTGCATTCGGGTGGTTGTTAAAAAATACATGTGCTTCAATGGCGAAATCCATTATAGTTTCCAAATGACAAATGTACTCACAACCCTCAACGGCAGCATGGAAGCTTCCCTCTTGGCGGAGGTCGGCTTTGAAGAGTCTGAGCCTCTCTTTTGCTCCTGGCAGGCACAGAATACGGCGAGTTTTGCTATCGTTGCCTGCAGCATGTGAAAGACGGTTGACGGTTCGTATGGACCGTGCATTGCTCAATTCAAATCAACGGTTAATGATTACCGGATCATCTAACAACCAAATCGAATGGCACATATTTTGACACGACAACAGTTTGGAGAGTTCATTTCAGAGGGAAATGCCTTACGGCGTAAATATGTAAAGAAATAAATATGCTAGGCAATAAATATGTAAAGTAAAACTGAAAATAGAGCCGCGTGACAAGACACATCAAAAGGATGGATGGGAGGCTGAATTTTTATAAACAATACATACTCCAATTTTTATAAACAATTCATACTCCAATTTTTATTCTGTGTAAATATAGACATAGTGTGAAACAATTATCCACAATTATTTTCTCTAAATATCCTAATGGCAAAGGAAAAAAATATCACCTAGAAATTCCAAACTTATTATAGATTGATTAGTGGAACATTTGAAATAAAAAACTACACCTTGTTATCAACATATCAAAATATGATTTCAAATCTCATGCCTCTCCTATCAATTTTCATCACATGTATAGAATCAAAGGATCCATGAATTGTGTAAGAACAAATCTAAATGCCATAGTTTAACTAGCTGAGGAATTGTCTGGATTGTTATGGAAATTTAGGTTATATTTAGAAAATATGTGGTAAATATTTTTGTAAATCCAAGTTATAGTTGTTAAATTTCAAAATTTTAAGTGTCCTAGACGTTTTTGATGGTGCTGAATCTATTTCTACTGATGGTGCTGAATCTATTTCTACTATAAAAAATAAAATTCAAACACTGCATCTACAAGATTTTTTGAAATTATTTTGCCCAGATTCCTACCACTTTTGGCCATCCAAACAATTCCTCCGTATCCAATTCAAATGGACAAAGGCAAAGCAAGGCTATTTAAACAAAAGGATCAACAATTCTCGGAACAATGTAATAAAATCAGTGTTTCTTCAAAGAATGTAATAAAGTCAGTTTTTCTTCAAAGCAATTTACATGCTTTTTCTTTGATTGCAGATTATCAGGAGGACAATCTTATTTTCTCTATATTATAAACTTTGTGACTGGTTTTTATATGTTCAACAGAACTGATAAATTATATATCTTTCATACACACAACTATGAACCTTTATAAGAGTTCTTATACCATATTATTATTTTGACATATCTCAGCTGGTACTACAGCCATATATACAACATAAACATGTTTTTAAGGTGGTAGGGTACTAATAACTGGGCAAAAATTATTGCATATCGGGTTTTTTATACTTGTTTCAGTGGCTCAACATCAAAGATATTCAGGTATTTGGGGATTTAAAAAGTTGCATTGATGGGATAAAAAGGCTCAATTGCTTTCGGCCTCCAGTGATGTCATACGGGATGAAACTGTGTTAGTTAAAGGTTGTTGCGAGATTCTCACAAATCTTATATTCTCAGGATAAAGAGTGAATATTTTATGACCATAGAAACCCAACCTATGTAAGTAGGTGATATAAGTTTGAGAATATAGATACTTTGGAGATGAGTTGTTAGTCTAGTATGATGCTAGAGCCACATAAAAGATTTGATCATGGACAGATTTGTGATCCAGTGAATTAGTTTCCCTAATAAATCAAATGTCTTTTCTTCAATTCACTTACAACTTCATTCGTTGTTTGTATTTCATTCGGTTGTTGTTTTTCAATTCACTTATAACTTCATTCGTTGTCTGTTTTTCATTGTGTTGGATTTTTATTCCCAGCATGGCCAACTCCGCCAGTTTCCACACTGTGCTCATATTGACCTATTTTACCACTTATTCATCCCAAAAGATTTCAATATTTACTAACAAAATCATTTATCTCCCCGAGAGATAAAATTCAAAATCCAAAAGACCATTACATTTCTAGTTCTCCAATATCTTCATACCCACAAATATGAAAATATTTACATGAACAAAGCTTACATACGAGAGGATATGACTATTTTTCCTCAGCTCAGAGACATTTGTATCCACCAGTTCTCTCCCAGATATTATAGATACTCTAATTCATGGCTTGCATTCAATGGAATGTCGAGTCTTGTTTTTGAGTCGGTCACTTCTATAAAACATTTGGTCCTGTTCAATAACAATATTGTTAGTTAAAACGAGTGGACATATAGTGATTTAGAAATTGTTTTTTCCTATCAAACACAAGGTTGGACATAATAGAGCATCACAGGGAAGTTTACCATGGACATATAATGGTAAATCAATATTTATAATTCTCCTTCACCGCAATATGCCACAAACGACAGACGAATTTATGGTGGAATTTCGAAAGCAAAGAAACTTATATTATACCTTGTTTTTCCCACGTGTCACTGTTTTGTTTTCACACATTTCTCCAAAACTGCCCAAAGAGAGATCAGACCATTTAATTTTTATGACAAAAATTTTTTTGACATTTTATTTTTAATGACAATTTTTTGTTTTTTATATATGAAAACATGAGACCTTAATCAATCAAGCAATTATATATACCTCTCAAGCAATAATATATGCCTCTGTTGAGGGTTCCTGCTCTCCTAGTTTCGATGTTTTTGACAGTACTTAGATGGCATAGAGACATGCATGGCGTAGACGCTCAAATCCTCCTCTGCCAATTTGCGTTACGAAGCCACCGGTTATTTTCTCGATCTCAACTAAATTTTATGCATTGGGATGATGCTAAGTCATGCGCAATTTTCAGCTCAATCAAATGAATTTTAGCTATGGGAATATTGTAAGATGTCGTTACAAAAGTTTCAAAATCACTTACAAAGTATTTTTGACTGAGACACAGACCAAAGGAAAGCACGGTTCAGCCCCTGACTACTTCGTGGCAAAACTTAGGGCTCGATTCCAACAATCTGAGGGTGAGCAACGAGGCAACGGCTCCTCCTAAGATACTTCAATGGGTGCCTAAGATACTTCAATGGGATGCTCTTGGCTCTGTCAAGAAACCCCGCATGAGCAGCTCTCGCTCCCAGGCTCAAGGACCTCTGCATTATGTTGAGATCCGTTAGCGCATCCATAAACCCCGTGGTGCCTCTGCAGGCGATGATCATGTGATATTTGGCCAGGCTTTTAACGACCAGAAGAACCTGCTTTCGGCCGATCTCGAAGCCTTCTTTTCGCAGCTTGTCTTCTTCCAGAAATTCATAGATCGCCGTTTCCGGCAAGCCGAATGTGGTATTCAATGTTTCAAGTTCCTGCCGAGGATTGTCGCTGTATGCAACGGCTGAAAGAATCAGCGCATCGGCAAGCCAGACGGGATGACGGTCTTGCTTGATTATTTGGCTGAGCGTGGCCATCGATTTTGTGGTTCTGCGAATACTAATGTCTCTCCCTCCACACCACCACGATGTCTCGCCTCCCCAGGCGCCTCACCTTCTCGTCTGTGCTCACCGCAACGTATCTTGTTGAAAGACGGTTGACGGTTCGTATGGAGCGTCGCCCCTGGCATTGAGCAATTCAAATCAACGGTTAAGGATTACTCGATCGTCTAACAACCAAATTGAATGGCACATATTTTGACACGACAGCAGTTTGGAGAGTTTATTTCAGAGGGAAACGCCTTACGGCGTAATTATTGACAATTTTAATGTGTGAAGGGTTTTTCAAGATTATGAATTTATATACGGAATCAAAAATTTATTTTAAACCATAAAAATTAAAATTTAGCAAATAAAAATCAACTAAAATTCCAAAATATAGTTTAGATAATAATTATGTTTGGAAAAATTAGTTAAGTAATATAAATTAAATTGTTGGTGAATGTTAATAAGTATCAAAACACTTTATAGTACATTTTACATTATTAAAATTTGGAAAATCATAAAAATTAACTAAATTATAATTTTATTTTAAATTATTATTATTAATTGTAAAAAAAATAATATAAGTTAAATGTATAGACATGTAAAAACATTTTTAACTATGGAGATTCACCTCATTATACCATGAATATTGTTAATTTGTAAATAGGTTTTGTTATAATGCTATAGGGTAAGGAGTCATCTACCGCTATGGGGTAAGGAGTCGTTATGGAGGCAGAGGAATTGCTCGGACGACCAAAAGTGGTTGGAATTTGGTCCAAAAAAATTCAAAAAATCTTGTAGATGCAGTGTTTGAATCATGTTTTTGATGGTGGAAATGGATTCGACACCATCAAAATCTCTAGAGCACTTAAAATTATGAAGTTTGACAACTTTTACTGAGATTTACAAAAATCTGTGCGGGATTTTTTCAAAATATGGCCGGAATTTCCATAACTTTCATGGCAAAAAAGCATAATCGTTAGACTACGACATGGGGTAATACTATGACTTATCAATACCACATGGGCAAAAAACTATAACTCATTTCATATGACACTTGTTCATTTAAAATCTTTCTTAATTAATCAATTTAATTAAAATGGAATAACTACTTTGGAGATAAATGTCAACCCTTGATTTATGAATAGTACTAAAAATATTGTAGAATATTCATTCGAGGTTAAATCTCTACCATTGGCTTAATAATTATTGATCATTAAATTAAAATGTTGAAAGCATTATTCTAAAATAGACATGCATATCCACTTAATTAAGTAAAACTAGCACAACCATATAAATTAAATGGCTATTAAATGCTAATAGGCATCAACCCGTAGCAAGCATCAAAACACTTACTTCATGAAATGTCTCTCATTCCTAAAATTAAAAAAAATCATAAAACTATCTAAATTGTGACTTTATTTTAAACCAGCCTAGATCCATCTTAACATCGAATTTATCAAGTGCTGAGATGGATCAAATCTCTCTAGGTGCAAACAGTTCCTTAAGTTTTTCACTCAAAAAAGAGGTTTGCACTGATCTCTCGACGCTTGATAGATACAGGGTTAAGATGGATCTAGGTTGGTTTATAAAATTCATTACAATAAAATATTTGAGAAAATAGTAATATTTCTAATTCATGAAACTCACAATAATATAATATTGGAAAAAAAACAAACAACTTAGTATTTAAAACTTTAGTAATAAGTAAAGTATCCATTTTATAATTTGTCATCTACTTTATTGAAAACAAATATTCATGTATATTGTGTCTATCTACTTTAATGGAAAATAAATATTCATTGTGAGCTTAATAATTAAATTCAAAGCCACTAAATGAAGAAAACAAATGTACATACAATGAGATGAATTTCGATTCATCATATTTAAGGGTGAATTTTTACGAAGAAGTTTTATAACAATATTTTGAAGTGGATAAAATCAAGTGTGCTAGTTTCGGAAGTCATGGAGAATACAAGTTGCATTAGGGCTTCGTCATTCATTCGTTTCCTTTTAGACGTCGTCGTCGATCATGAGACATGGAGCAAAGGCTCAGACCCTTGCTTCCATCTAAGTGACAAGCAACGAGAGATCAAGGGCTATCTTAGTGGTTGTATGCAATTGTTTCCTGATGACTTGCGGTTGAGTCTCTCCACGCATCACACAAGCAAATGGATCATCCACAACCCAATTGATAAGGAATTGCTTTTAAACAAGGAATCCATGACTTATATCTTTGGTGTTGGTTTGATGTTCTATGCCTTGATAAGGCGGATTTTCAAGAATGCATGGTGTGTGTATCAAGTTCTTCATACTTGTTGGTGTTTCTTTCGGTTCATTCCTCCTCAGATCGAAGGATCACAGTTTGAAAAGACGAATTTGGAGGAGGGTTTCTAGATTTTTGTCAAGACCCTAAGCGGGAACTCGATTCTTTTATGGGCATCTAGATCTAATCATGTGGTGGACATAAAACAAAAGATAGAGCAACAAACTAGCATCTTTGTGTCTTTGTAGTGCTTATTACACAAAGGAAAGTAGTTAAAGGATTTCTCCCCATTGCATGGATATGGTATCTCAAGAAAATCCACCATCATTATGTTTGTGTGGTTGTCTGGTGGAGTTACGAGTACCAAGAAGCCAAACGTTTCAACATCTTTCAAGGGAGCTTATTGTTCCAGAAACCCCTGTGGATTTGTCTCCTTCAAGGATGTGGTGCAAGGGAAGGACCCCATCCCATCATATCAGGTCCAAAACAACCCTAGACCCTACATCGTAGAACAAATGGAATAAGCACTAGCCATGGAAGTTAATTATTCAAAGGTAATTTCTATTTTTATTGATCTCCAATTCAGGGTTGTTATATGCAGATTTAATGGTTTCTGACCCAGATCTGATGCATTACACTAGTGGGTTTTCTCAACTTGGACCACTAACTATGATATATATTTATGTTTCAAGGGTTTCTTCATTGTTCGATTCAATGCATAGAAAGATCTAGAATATGTCCTAAATGAGGGGCCATGGTTTTGGGTCAAAGCTGGGCTCTTTATTACCCCATGGTTCCCAGATTTTGATGCTACAAACATGGTGGTTTCAATAATGCTAATATGGGTGAAAATTCCCAATCTCCTTCTTCCTTTCTAGCACCATCAGGTCTTAGAGGATATTGTAAATACTCTTAAAAAGTTCAAAAAGAGAGACCTTGACAGAAAGGGTTCGGAACCAGAGAAGGTTTCGAAACACTGGAGATTGATTCAAGTCTTCCAAAGGATCTAGCTCCACCTCAGAGGCCTACACACGGTTAGTTTTAACCATGTGTGAAGGCAGGCCAATAAACTAGCTGATTTACTGGCTAATCAAGGAGTGAAGTGTACCATGTATAGGGTTGCATTGGGCGGGCATAGGTTGTCTCAGAACAGTTTCATGGATCAGTGCGATACCCAAGCAGTTGAGGATATGATGGTGTACCGCACCAAAACTATGGAAGCTCTGTCCAATAATTTGGTTGATTTATGAGGAGCAAGTTTTTCCTTTTCTCGGTGTTTCTTATGTTGCTAGAAGGAGTCTGCTACCAGAGTAGCTGTTTGGAGGGAAGGGGTAGTTTGTTGCTCAAGCTCACATTCGGCCGCAATGGCAGAAGAGGTAACTGCCGGAATCCGGGATCCAATGGCAACCTGAATTTTCCTACTTTGCTGTCAAAGGACGCGAATCCGCTTGCTAAGTGGTTTCCGGTATATCGGGGGTCTCTCGGGTGGGAAGTGGTTTTCAAAATTTGGGAGCGATCACACTCCTCGGGTTACACGTGGCTGAGGGGCGGTTTTGTTTTCCACTCTCATCGCACGTTAACCAGCAGCTCTTTTGCTCGGTGCGATATGTTCCTCCGCCGTAGGATCAAGTCCAGTGAATCTACGGCTGTGATTTAACGAGCTTGTCAGTGGGGCCATAAGGTTAAAGGGCGGGCTTTTAGGCGGCGCGACATTCACCTCTACCGTTGGATCAAATTGGGAGGATCGATGGTCAGAAATATGTGTACTTACTGGGGGGTCCAAACAGTTAATTGGTGGGAGCCTTGGCTCAGCAAGGTCCTCCTCTGCTATGGGTGGGAGCTTGGTCCCCTTTTCCGGATTTGTCGGGTTGATTAAGTGGCCTTGTTACTTTTTACTGTTTTGGGTGGTGTAGTTTTGTGGGTTTGGGTCAGAGTTTTAACACTTAACTCGTGACCCTTGATTTTCTAGTAAGTAGTGTTTGTTTAAGATCCATGTTTCCTTGTGGATGGTTGTATTCTATGTAAATAATTTTCTGATTTAATGAATTTGAAGGTACGACTCTTGCTTCAGCAAAAAAAAAAAAAAAAAATATATCTTTACTTTTGCCAGAATTTTTGTGTGGAGATAGACCTCAACAAAGGCCTACCTAATCACATTCAACTGAAACACAAAAACTTTCAACGAACCCAAGTATTAGATTATAATAACACAACATTCAAATGTCGAATTTGTTTTCAAACATGACACTTGTAGAACACATGCCCACAAGCAAAAATATACCAAAAATGAAAAAAGGGCAGGCCCGTAAGGCAAAGGGATGGCAGGTATCCAACCCTCACCTTTTTGAAGAAGAAGAATAAGATACCATGGAGAAATATCCAAATACGAATGCACTGGCCCAACATGGTAACCAAGCAGATGGAGGTGTTATGGATCAGTCTGGATCCGCAACCAAGATTCATAAGGGTACCGAATTAATAGAAATCCAAGCATCAAAGTAGCAGAAAAAGGAAAAGTGTATGGGGGGTATAAAGAGAACTCATGTCTCTAAGAGCTCGAACTCAGACAAAGAAGTCCCTTTGCAGACAACTAGAAATGAATTGGCAATGGTAATAGTTGATCCCAACTCTAGGGTCTAGTAAAAGGTACAGAAAAAGAAAGGCAAAAAGGAGAAGTTAAGTGATTTTTATCACACTTAACTTTGGCAATTTTTACAGGCTTCATTTGTATTGCTCATTAGCCGAAAGGCTTATGAAAGGCAAAAAGGAGAAGTTAAGTGATTTTTATCACACTTAACTTTGGCAATTTTTACAGGCTTCATTTGTATTGCTCATTAGCCGAAAGGCTTATATGACTAATTGCTTTCAACATCTACAAAATATGATTTTGTTCCTTGTTTAAAGTTCAATAAAATTCTGATTTTTTCCTCGGAAAAACACAATACTTCGAAGTTATAATTAAAAAAATAAAATAAAATTTGTAATGTTTAATGCTTAATGCAAAGAGCTTTTTGGCAAGTTGGAGGATGGTAGATTTGAGGAAAAAGACTTTAACTATTACAACTATCTTGTACATGCTGCAAGTGGTCTCCTTCATTGTAACATGGAGGTTTTATTAATGATATTATAATTCTTTCATTTTATTTTCTTCTATTGTGTTCTATTTTAATTTCAATTTTACATCTTGGTTCATTGTTCCAGAATGGTGGCTTAACTTGATTATGCATTATTCTTGAATATATTAAATGATTTTAAATACTTTGGAATACTTGATATTTAGGGTTTTTAAATCATAGTTTAAATTTATTGGTTGCAGGTTTAATTCCATGAGTACATGATATTTATGGTTATGATGGTTATGCACAGTGTAAATTCAAAATCCATAAAAACTAGTTCTTTAAATTTTATTCTTGTTTTCACTATTTTCCCTCACTAGAAAATATGAAATTATTAGCCATTATTTGACTTGTTCAGATTGTCTAATGTTTCACACATTACATTTAATTTAATGTTTCTCTAATATTTACTTTTGGAAATTATTAAATTAAATTATTCTAATTGTTATGTGGGTTGAATAATAATAATATTCGATGTCATGTTATTTAAACCACATGGTTCAGTTAGATATATTTAATACCAGTGTGCTTTAATTTCTTTATTTTCTTCAATTTTAATTTTATTTCTCACCATCCTTTGTGAATTATGATATATATTAATTTACCTCATTTGTCATTAATGAAGTTTTCATGAGTTATGTACCTGCCATCTCTTTTTCCCAAAAAACATTATTTTAGTTAAAATACTCTTTATTCAATAATTTGGCTTATTTATTTTTTTAATTAGAAAATCTATTTAATTATTCACACTACTTTACAATGACTATTCAATTTTGATTATCATTAGGGAATACCCTCGGTGGTGAAAGGGAGGTCAGCCCTTGTTACCCAGAGCGTGAGGATCTAGGATCCTTAATGGTGTGGTCTCAGGTTGTCTTGAGTTACCATGATAATTTGAGCACCAACCGACATTTAATTCTCTGCGATAGTATAGGTTCTATTTCAAGTCACTTATTTTCTTGCAAAGTTAAAATAGGTATGTTTTTCGTTTACATAATTTCCCAAGTGTTTCATGTAGCATAGTGGTCTATGTTCATCTTAATTCATTTCATTACATCAGATCAATAAAAGAAGGACACATTGCAGGTTGCACACATAGTACTGACACCTCTTAAGTTTGTATGAACCTCGGGCTGATAATTAACATTGATCACCTTGGGAGTTTTTTTTCTCATGCAAAATAAATAACTACTTTATTTAATATAAAAGTCGTTACATAAATCATGAGAACTTGAAACCCAGTACAAAAACCAAACAAACCAAAAATTACAGACCTGATACCACTCCAGTAACGAAGGCCCAAAATGTAACAATACATGAACCAAAACTAGACATCACCGCTAACACAAAATACAACCCTTGTGGAAACCAAAAAGAAGGCAAAAATCGTTGCCAAAACAACTGAAAACCAGCAAAGGAAAGACATACTTGGGCAATAGTAGAAGAGAGACAAGAGGACAAGGAAGACCCCTGATGAATGGATCACGTCATTGACTAGGAAGCTGAAATGAAAGAATCTTGGCGTCGATGAAACATTGCGTTTTGAGATATGGTGAGCCACAGAGCTCTATTCCTGATAGATGTGGGAAAATTATATATGGGAGAATTAATCCCTCAAATGCAGAATCTACTGAAACTGGTGGAATAATGAAGGAACAATCAAGGAGGATCTACCCTTTACCCAATCTATGAGATATTTGGAGTCCCTAATGATATGAATGTCCTCGATGGCAAGCCAAGATGCAAACCTCAACACTCGTTTGGGAGTTATGACATTCTTATTGCAATACTGGGGCTCATCACTTTTTGGCGTCGTTGTTGGGGAGGGGTCAAAGTATGTCTTGTTTCCTTCCCTAATTGATTCACTTCTTTTACTTTCTAAAAAAAAAAAAAAAAGTTGCATTAGGAATTATTCATTTCAAAAATATAATATTGCATTGCATTAGCATTCAAAATTCAAAATTCGCAAAACAGAAAAATACTTTTCCAATACGACAAACCCCCCACTTGATAATGTGGTGCAGTAAGAACCACATCACCATCTACTTTTGCAAGTATAATAAGAAGAGGTAGCAGAGAAGGTAAAAGAAATGGATGGAGATGATGACAATGAGGAAGATCCTCTTAGATTTCACATTCAAGATACTAATATAAGCATTCATATGAAGAACATCCCTCCATGTATTCTTCTCAACTTCCATGGTATGAGACTAGAAGACCTGAAAACCTTTATTTTTGAATTTGAAATACTTTTTAGATCTTATGGTTACCTATTAAACACTCAAAAAAGTGATATTTTTCGAGCATCATTGAAGGATAAAGCTCTTAAATGGTTCATGAGTTTAGGGACTAATTCAATAAGATCATGGAATGACATGTAAAATATATTTTTAGAAAATATGAAGGCTATGTATATATCATGATCTTACAGAGGAAATCTTTAGAATGACTCAAAAAAAATGAGAGCCTTGAGGATTTGATAGAGAGATTTATGTATAATGTTAAGAGGGAAAAATTACATAATTTAGGGTTTGATACACTAAAACCCCTCTTACTTAGAACAATAAAAAATGAGTGGTTGATCTCCTTGATATAATGAGTAGAGGGGATGTATATCAACTATCATTTGAAGAAATTTGTGGAATATGTAAGAACATATCAAGAGGAAGGGAAAGTGTAAGTAAATCGACATCGAGATTGGTAAGTCAAGTTAAATTTGGGAATTCACTAAATAACTTTAAAACAAAAATTCTTAGCAATATAAGTGAACAAATAGATATGTTAAGAATGAAAGATAAGGAAAAATAGAATGTTGAAATTTGTGTTATCTGTGCAAAATCACATGCTACTAAAGATTGTGCATCATTATGAGGGTTGAAGGAAGTTTACCAAGAGGAAAGTGGAGAAAATCAAACAACAAAGCGACTCTGTTATGTAGCTCCAAGAAGACCATGGAAACCTAGTCAACCCAGTATGATTCAAGATTCTAATTCACAATTTCAAAGTTATGCACAAGAATCTCAAAGTAATTGGAAGACACCCTTTCCTTGACAACATTGGCCATCTCAACCCCAAAACCAAGTAAGGACCTTATGGAAGAAATCCACAATGTCCTAAATCTTTTCCTCAATATCCTCCATACCAAACTCAATGTTTTTCATACCATCCACCTCCACCACAACCATAGCCTAAACCACGTCCAGCTTAAAGATCCACTGCCACTCAACTGCCTTCACAACCATTTCCGAACCCAAACAATAAAGTACTCAAACCACTTACAATGTTCATGTGATCTAAATGATATTCATATTAGATCAACAAAAATATTGCAAAAACAATATCCCCTTGTTGTCATTGAAGAACAACATCCAGAAGAAGAAGATCCAGAGGAGACTAAAGAATCATGGACCACATTTGATGGAGAGCAAACATTGGAACCTGAGATTGAAAATTTTCTATTGTGCTTATCATAAGATTATTTATGTGTTCAAGAGACTAATCAACAAAAAGTAAAAAAACCTTAATGTCATCGCAGAAGAGGGCATTGAGGGTGATCTAGATGAGCAAGAGAACCAAGAGCATCACAACTATATTGAACATTGGTTCTAGACAAACATTAAGTTGGGGCACCATGCTCCTCTTCATCAATTCTTGATGTCATCTCAATCAAAAAAACTAATCTCTCGTATTATGGTATATTTCAGAGCATATATTTCAAACGTGCATATGAGTTTATTTGCCATCTTGGTATGCACATGGCTCAATTGGAAGTATTCCTATACTTGAAAGATTTTATTTTTATTTTTTTTCAAGTGGAGTATGATAGAAAAAAAAAAAAAAAGGGAAAAAAGAAAAAAGAAAAGAAGGGAAAAATAAATTCTCAGGTGAAAACCTCCTTTGGGGCGCTTGAGAATGGCTCACTAATTAGAAACCTATATGAGGCGGTCAGTGGGTTGAAAAAAAAAAAAAAAAAAAAAAGGAAACAACATCCTAGGTGAAAACCTCCTCTCAGGCGCCTAGGCACACCCACTGATTGAAAACCTCGTTGAGGTATCCAATAAGCCTAGAAAAAATGGAAGAAAAAAAATATTCTTTGCTCCAGGTATCTCTTTTTTATGTATGCAAGTGCTCTCCCAACTTGTGCAAGCAACAACAACAAGTTAGCACCATAAGAATAAGTTGATGACAAAAGCATGCATCTAGTCAAGGGAAATCAAACTTGAGTTTTCACTTCCTTTTCCAAGATGCTTCAATAGGGTCATGGCTAGGTCAATCCATCACTCTCATCCATTTCCAACATTCACCCATCATTCCCAAACCTTTCCCATTCGTTTTTCTCATTGTCCTGAGTTGCTACAGGAAAGTTCTGTGTTGCTACAAGATATTCCAGAATTGGTAAAAAACACAAGGAAAACTTCGTCCTAAACATATCTCGTAAACCTTGCATCCATTGGCTGATATTTTTTTATGGGGAGATGCATAAGGATGCTGGTAACATGCTCAATTTTTTTTAGCAAATTTTAGTGTATATTTTTCAAGAAATTGGCCACCATCACCTACAACCATTTCTCGTTTTTATTAAGATTTGTGCATCCATTGACTGAGATTGTTTATGGGGAGATGCATAAGGATGATAGTAATATGCTCAAAAAGTTTCAGGTGAACACAATCTACCGTTTGAGAGATATTGGCTAAACAATTCTACTACAAGAAGTGGACACTACAGTCCAGATTTGAAAACATACACATATCAAGCAAGGAAAAGCTTCTCCACACCTTCTTCATCCTTTATAAGATTTCTCCATCATTTCTAGACTTCCTTGCTTTCTATTGTCCATGGGCCTAAACTACTATAGGAAGGTCCCTTTATTGCTACAGGAAGTTGTCAAGTATAGAGAGGAGGGGAAGACTTAATTTTTTTCACGTGAGGGCAGAAGAGGAAACGTATGGAAGCCCTAACACCTATCCAATCCATTAGATTTCACTTTTTCACCATTTTCGCATTCACCATCCATCAAAAACTCAATCCTCCACGTAATTTAACCCATTATCATCGTAGGAAGACTCTCCAACCACCAACAACAATTTCACCATGGATTATCAAAAATTTTGAAGGCCACATTTAGAGAAAATTATTAACCTGAGGGGTCTATTTAGTTGCTACAAGAAGACCCACAGTCCTATAGTAGCCTACATAAACCCTACAAGATCGAATTGGTAGCACTAATCCAAGGACTTTAAAGACCACAACACTTCAGAAGGCTTAGAAAACTTATATGAGAAGTTACAGGATTTCCTGTAGACTGCTATTGGATCCTTCATCATCAAAAAGTAGCAACATTAGGTCGACTACAACACCAGTTCTCTGACAACCTGTACTAGGTAAATTCCCTCAGCAACAAAAAAATACAAAGCACGTGCAGAGGAAATGGAAGGACTAAAGAAGCTTACATATTACATCACCAACCACTTCATGACCATCAAGAGGAATTCAAACAATTACATCAAATTTCCTATAGTCACATAAAAATTCCAAATCGTCAAATCAATAACTCCAGCATCACCTGCAAAGGCACAACCAGGTAGGGCACAAGTATGCAAATCTCTAAACTTACACTTTGAACCTATTCTATCTTAAGAAAACATTAAAAGAGTGAGGAGGAAGAGGTTTTTATAGCCAAACTTAGTAACAAAAGGTCTTGGCCACATCTAGCTATGGACTTCATTGTTCCACCAAGACATCCACATGTGTGCTAGAGGAACATAACAAAAGTGAAAAAGACTCGAGAAAGTGGGTTGTTATTATTTAGTCATGATAGAGAACAAGGAGTGTGAAGGAGTAGGTGGGGGCCAACTTAGTTAACACAAAGCACTCTGAGTTTATTTTGCATGCAATACTGTTATATGAGAGAAAAAAAAAGAAAAAAATTAAAATAAATAATATAAAATAAAAGACACATTTAAGGGAAAAAAAATTGGGGGAAAACTTCATCATTCCTCATAGGTCAACTGAGTGGGAGACAAGCTAAGGACTCGAACTAGTGTTCTGCTTTGAACGTTACCATGGCAATGTGAGGAGGGGGTCCAGAGTTCCCCTCCTTTCGCAAAATCATAGCGTCCAAGGGTAAGGAGCCAGAGTCTTATTTTTTCACAAATCTAACCACCTTCAAGAAGTCTATTTCCAATCGCTCAAGAGAGGGAGGACCAAGGAAAAGTAATGACAAACAGTCCAACTCTCAACCTACAAGCTCCAACAGAAAAGCTCAAACTCTGTTGAAAATTAGAGAGAAAGGTGATTCCTTGATTTGTGCCTTAATTCAAGGAGTCAAAGTCAAGTTCCTTTTTATGCATGGTCAAGTTCCTACAATTTAGGAGTTTCCCTAAAAATTAGGAGTGCATGAGGCAGTTAAGTTGAAGGTTAAATTTTGATCTTCAAGTGTAAGTTAAATTGGAAATTGAAAGCTTAAGTGGAGTTATCCTCTTAAATATTAGAAGGATCAAGTTAACTAGTTATGTTGACTTTTTTAACTACAAAAGCTCTAGTTCAATTCCTTAATTAGATAACTCACTAATTTTAACCATTCAAGTTGCCTTTAAAAGAAAGAATGAAGACACAAGTTTAATCATTGTTTTGGTGAGGACGAGTTGGTGAGACCGGGCAATAGGAAGCACAAGTTTGTGTGTGGAGCTTGTGAGAGGAAGAGTGCGTAAGAGAAGCTTGTGCAAAAGATTGGTAGAGGAGCAAAGATCAATATTCTTGTAGGTGTTTTCAAGCCTAGTTCAAGGTTGAGTGATAAATTTGTATTCTCTATTGAAACATTGTATTATAAGAGATCAATAGCTCAATTTTTCTATCAATAAAATTCTCATCGAACAGAGGATTTTCCCAGATGAGTTCCCTAGAAAAACAATGTGTTTTATTGTGTGATTGTGCTTTTATTTATGTTCATATTCTCCTACATCTAGTAGAGACATTTTGTGTTTATGTGAGAAGAAATTTTATTTCAGATTGCTCATATTAGCAGATCAGTTCGTGGAAATTCCACATGGTATCGAAGCAATTGGAACAAATTTAAGGGTCATCACAAGTGCATCTCGCATAAGGAGAAGGAGGTTTGATCTCAGGTTGGTGATTTTTCTTCCAAGTTTTATGTTGATTGATTGTTAGGTGATGAGGGTTGTTCAGAGTATTGAACAATAGTTATGTAGCAACCTATGTACAATGTGTTGGAGGCCTGTTAGTGGCTATCTAGTTGCCCTGGACAAGTGGTAGACTTGTCACAACAAGTGGATTGTATTTTTATAGCCTAAGGATTGACTTTTGGAGCAACCAAGAGCATTCAAGTGGGTTTGTTTTGCTTCCCTAGTTCACTGGTTTGGTGTTTGACAAATCAGATATAAGAGGGATTGTTGCAAAAGTCGTAGATCAGTCAAGGAGTGATTGTATGTGGGTAGATCTGAAAGCCCTAAGAAGAGTGATAGTAGCAGTTGATATGCCATAGAGATTGGGCAAATATGGAAGGCTAAGTATTGTTCACAAATGTAGTTATGAACAATGTCTTTCGTATGCATTATGCAACAGCTTGAAGGCCTCAAGTACAATATGCATGAAAGGAACCATGGACTGTTAGGAGGCAGATTGATGGAACCGTAGTTCAGGGAAAATCTAGAAGACCCTATGTGTAGACTTCTTAATGGAGCTAGAAGGCTGCTAGTGGGTATATCAGTGAGCCAAAGTTTAGCGACATAAAAGGAGTTGTAATCATTGATAGTGGCAGATTATGGACTCATAGAACATGGTGGCAAAGATCAGGTCTTCAAAGCAGGTTCCGCATAATAAAGTAGGGAAGCCTTCTAGTTTAGAGGGAGCAGTTGCAGCAACGAAGAACATGGTAGAGTTGAAGATATATCCAAATAGATGAGGTTCTTACAGGAACAACTTCCTCGCTAAGAGGGAGCATTGAAAAATAGCGAGAAAAATGATTCCTTGATTTGTTCCTTAATTCAAGGAGTCAAAATCAAGTTCCTTTTTGTGCATGGTCAAGTTCCTAAAATTTAGGAGTTTCCCTAAAAATTAGGAGTGGATGAGGCAATTAACTGATGTGTTGAATTTGAAGTTCAAGTTTTGATCTTCTAGTGTGAGTTAAATTGGGAACTGAAAGATTAAGTGGAGTTAGCTTCCTAAATTTTAGGAGGATCCAATTAACTAGTTTTGTTGACTTTTGTTAACTAGAAAAGCTCTAGTTCAATTCCTTAATTAGAAAACTCACTATTTTAACCATTCAAATTGCCTATAAAAGAAGCGACGAAGACACAAGTTTAATCATTGTTTTGGTGAGCACGAGTTAGTGAGACCAAGCAATAGGAAGCACAATTTTGTGCGTGGAGATTGTGAGAGAAAGAGTGCACAAGAGAAGCTTGTGCATAAGATTGACAGAGGAGCAGAGATCAATATTTTTGCAGGTGTTTTCAAGCCTAGTTCAAGGCTAAGAGATCAATTTGTTTTCTCTATTGAAGCAATGTATTGTAAGAGATCAATTGCTCAATTTTTCTATTAATAAAATTCTCATGAAGCAGAGGGTTTTCCTAGTTGGGTTCCCTAGAAAAACAATGTGTTTTATTGTGTGGTTGTGCTTATATTTTTGTTCCTTTTTAGTTGCAACTAGTAGAGAAATTCTATGTTTATGTGAGAATAAATTTTATTTTAGATTGCTCATATTAGCAGATCATAATTTCGTGGAAATTATATAAACTATGTCGCAAACTATCAATCCATGCAAGCCCAAAACAAAGAAGATACTGACCCTAGAGATCATGGACTTGAATGTTGCAACTTACAAGGATTATATGCAACAAAATGTAATCATTTGTAAGTTCATGGGCTTCTTTCTTGCAGAGAAAACCCTTAACTGGTGGATCCCAATGAAATGGTGCCCGAAGGGAGAGATCATGCTTCAACTAGGTTCAAAAGGGTTCTTCATAGTGATTTTTGATCTTTTGGAGGAAAAGGATCGTATCTTTGAAGGAGGTCCCTACTTCTTCAACTTGGCTGGTCTCTACATGCGTTATTGGAAAGATAACTTCACCCCTGAAAAGGAGGATTTCACAACGGTTCTTGTCCCACAAATTATTGGTCTCCCTTTTTCCTCAAAGGCATAGGAGACAAAATAGTAGAATATAAAAAAAATTCTGAAGGAACTAGACTTGAAAACTACATATCATATGCTCACATGTGTGTTTACTTAGATGTTTGAGGCACTCTTCCGAAAGCCATCAAACTAGTATTCAAAGATGATGTGTGGCTCCAGAGCATCGATTATGAACACATACCTTTTAGATGCAGGAAGTGTCGTGAACATGCATATCTTTTTAGGGATTGCCCTCATAATGCTTCCCAAACCACCTATTGTATCTGTTCCTTGAAGGCAGTTCTTGGCTGCGAAACTACATCGAGAAACCAACTTGACCAAACTTTAGGTTCAAGATGGCCCTCAAACTAGAGGGGGCTCCCTCGAGTGTTACAGGTCTTTTATAATGTTGTTTGTAGAAATTCCTTGTAAATTCAAACTGAAGATTGTAATATGCTAAAACAATTGACTTGAATCTACTCTACTCATCAGCGGAAATAATAAATGATCGATGAAATCATGAAGCATATAAGAGAAAGAATTAAATCACACATAACACAATGATTTTTTGGGGAAAGCCACACCTAAAAACCCCAATTATATGTATATTGCATTAATAAGAAAATATGAGAAGATTACAATGCTTTTCTCAATTCTGAGCAACCTCTGCACTATCTCTATCTATACCAATGCTTCCCAAACAAGCTCAATCCAATACTTAGCCAATTATGTTGCCTGCCAAGCTCCTATTTCCTTGCGCTATTCCCTTGGGAATTAACCCATATTTAATTGGGAAATTCCACAATTATGAATTGGCCTTCCTTTGATTGCATACACCCCCTATATAATTTAGATGATTATACAACTGATAATACATTGTCCCTAAACTCAAATCTCAACTGGACCTTTCTCTAATCTTACATGCATGAGTTAAATATGAGTGAATCATCAGTTTACTGATCAATGCAGGTTACACCCCACTATAGTAAGTTACAGCCCACTGTTGCTGGTTACACCCCAGTGTTGTTGGTTACACCCCACTACTGTTGGTTACACCTCACTACTATATCTCCCTCCAATTCCTCCATCAATTGGAACTAGTTTAACTGACTTTAACTTAGTTGGACTGAATTAAATAATTACAACTCAAAATAAACTCATCTAGTGCTCTTAATTGTAGAAGACACTCTACATGACTGTAGTTAGACCCCCAACTAGAATTTAACTGATATAACTAAGTCAAATTAACTTAGTTAACTATTACAAGTTGTCATGAGATGTGGAATTACAATTTAATTCCCAATTTAATTCAAGGAAAAATTAAATTAGGATTTTCTTGTTGCATTTTCAACACTCACTCTCAATAAGAAAGGGATTATCTACTACCCTGATCCCGCCTCTATGAAACTAAAAATTTGCCTCTTGACAATGCCTTTGTCAAAATATCTACATCTTGCTCCTCTATAGGAATGTACTCTAGCAACATTATTCTCCTATGCACGCAATCTCGTAGACAGTGATACCAGATGTCGATATGCTTGGACTAATCATGAAAAAATGGATTCTCAGAGAGTTTGAACAATTATGATTGTCACAGTAAATCATTGCATGATCCATTCACTGAACAAATAACCCAATAAGGATCTTCCTCATCCAGATAGCCTCACAAGTTGCTTGACTAGCAGCCATGTACTCTACTTCTGCTGAACTGAGTGGAACTGATCTCTGCTTCCTGTTGTACCAAGAAACTTTTGTTGACCCAATACTAAAGATTCTCCCTAATGTGATCTTCCTATCGGAAGGACTCCCTTCCCAATATGAATTTGTGAAGCCTTAAAGCATCACTCTCTCTGTTCTCCTGTACCAAAGACCGAACTGATTGGTGGCTCTGAGGTATCTCAACACATGTTTAATTGCCTTCCAATAGAGTTTGGTTGGCTTAACCATGACTTGACTAAGATGGTTAACTACAAAACACATGGTTGTTGTGTGTTCACCAAATACATAAGTGAACCCATAATATGTCTATAAATAATAGCCTCCTCTGCTTCACCTGAAGTAGTGTCTTCCTTCTTCCAATTACCTACTAGAGGAGTCTCCATGGGCTTGCTGCTCTCCATGTGGAACTTCTTTAGTATCTCATTGGCATACTTTACCTGAGAGACAAACAATTCCCCATCTCCTTGCCATACTTCCATACCAAGAAAGTAGTGCATGAGCCCTAAGTCCTTCATCTCGAATTCTCTTGCAAGATCCTCTTTACAAGCTTTTATCATCTTCTCATCACCTGTTAGAATAAAATCATCGATGTATAATACTATAATCAACAATTTATCTTCAACCACAATTATCGCTATGAACCAATGTCATCTTGTTGGATGGCAGGTACACCTGATAGATATAATTCTTTGAAAATAAACTTATATATATATATATATATATATATATATATATATATATATATATATATATATATATATATTCAAAGTCTTCATAAATAAGAAACCAATAATTGAATTGTCTCATCAATGTTACATACCCGGAGACAGAACAAAGAGGCATGCCACTTGAACGACCAAAACCTCGATGACACATAAGACTAAATAATAATGACAAAGAGGACCCATGTGATTATTTAAAACTTGTTGTGTTGCATGCTCTTGTTTGATTTATATCCACTCTCATAGGTGTTGTTTTAAAAATCCAATTACAAGTTTAGTCGCTTCGTCTAAAAAATTGTTGTGGGAGAAAATGGACTCGATCACCTTAGTATTCATATAATACTTCATTCTTGAAAATTTAGGAAGATGATCCTTGCTACGAATCATTAGAAGGCAAGGATCTTGAATGTTGTAATCCTCGAAAAGCTCCAACCTTTTTAGATTTCTTTAAATTACAAGTTCAAAACCAAGATCATAAATTTGTTATCTGTGAGTACTTTATGGTCACTTAGATTGAAACGAAAGCACAAGGAAAACCAATAAAACAAAAATATAGGTTACCTTTTGCTGCAAACGTATAGATCAACTAGCTCACTTAGGTTTAGATGCAACTGAAGATCATGCTTAGTGCTCCAAGGAGGCAAGGGTATGTAAGGGTCACATAGATCCAATTTTATTTAATTTCCCCCTTTAAATAGGTTATATTCTAATGAATACCGTGGGTCATTTTTGTTTTTTATAATTATTATATTTTTATAAGGTTATTTTTATTATTATTTCATTTTATTTTGATCGAGTTAAAATGTTTACATTACATTATGTTACAACATCTTTATCATGTTGGGCTGGAAAGTGCCTCTCAACACGATTATTATTATTATTATTATTATTTATTTTTTAATTATAAAAATAATTAATATATTGGTTAAACATACATACATTTAAAAAAGCATAGAACAAGATTCTTAACCATGGAGATTTACCCTCACTTTCCATGGATATTCTTAGTCTATAAATAGGCTTTGTTACAATACCATGGCTTATCAATACCACATGCCCAAAAATCCATAACTCACTTCATATGGCACTTGTTCGTATGACATTTTTTTTTAATTAATCAATTTTATTATCAGCCTAGATCCATCTTTTTTTTAACAAGAACGGTTAATGTATTTATTTCCAAAAGTGGAGCAAGCTCCTATTACAATTGATAGTAGCTTTTAAAAATTGAGCAAAGAGAATGAGTTGATGGTAGTCCCTTCCCCTAAGCTTTAATTCAAATGTTTTGTGAGTTCTTTGGCTATTCTTGCTTTCTGTCTTACAATTTATCTCTCGGAGAGCAAATTCTATGGCCTTTTCCTTGTGTATTTCTTTTTGTTGTTCCTTTAGTTTGGCGTTCCTTCTGCTATTATTCGTTCTGCTTGCTATTACTTTGGGTCGTTGTTCCTTCGTCCTGTTGTTCCCTTGGAAGCTGTTCCTTCGGCCTGCTATTCCTTCGGATGTTGTTCCTTTGAACTTTTGGTCCTTCGGCCTGCTGTTCCTTCGGATGTTGTTCCTTCAAACTGTTGTTCCTTCGGCATGCCATTCCTTCAGCTTGTTGTTCCTTAGGGTGTTGTTCCTTCTGTTTTTGTGCCTTCGGTCTGTTGTTCCTTCGTCCTGTTGTTCCTTCGGTCTGATGTTCCTTTGACCTGTTGTTTCTTTGGGCTATTGTTCCTTCGGTTGCTGTTCCTTCTATTGCTGTTCCTTTGGCCTGTTGTTTCTTCGGATGCTATTCGTTCTGCTGCTGTTCCTTCTGGTCGTTGTTCCTTATGGTCGTTGTTCCTTCTGATGTTGTTCCTTCTACTACAATTCCTTTTGTTTGCTGATGATTTTGCTGTCGTGCCTTGATCTGTTTGATGTTCTTTCTACTTCTGCTAGTCCTTTGGTTGTTTTTCCTTCTGCGGCTATTCCTTCTACCGTCTGTTGCTGTACATTCTATTGTTGTTTCTTCTGCTTGATAGTTCTTATGCTTGATGTTCCATCTGTTTGCTACATGGCGATCCTAAATGTGACTTTTAAGATGCCACATACCACTCTCCCTCTGAGTAGCAGTTCTACCTTCTGAAGATTGTCTAAGGCAAAGGGTGAATTGAGCGGGGTCCTCCATTAAGGCTGAGATTACCTTGTGATAGCAGGCAACCTTTATTTGCCAGTGAGTATGCTTGTTTGTTTAAATCCCACAGAATGTGGTATGAGTCAACAATGTCGAAATCTTTCAAAGTGTTTTGAATTCTTTGCAAGGTTTTGTTTAAAGCTCGGTTGCTGAAATCATCTTCAAAGTTTAAGAGCTTTATCAGGAGTTCTAAGTCTTTGAAAATTTGGATTGTTTTGTAATCTAACTCCTTCGCCATCTGGCAAGCTTTTAGGAGGCTGTAACTCTCTGCTTGATTATTCGAGCTTATGTCAAGGCTCTAGCTGAAACTGGTTTTTTCTGATTTGTCTGGGGAAAGTATCAGACCCCCTGTGCCTGCAGTGCCTAGATTCCCCTTGGACGCTCCATCGAAGAAGGTAGTGGCTTTTGAGGTCCCTTGCCACCACTTAAGAAAGTCACCTGCAGTGAGACATAGCCACATAGAGGCTTATGCAAATAGAGTGAGGGGAAAACTTGGATTATTTACTATTTCCAACAAGAGAGCTTTTAATTTGGCAGCCACTTCCACTGATTTTGGGATCCTGTTATTAAAAACGCACTCGTTTCGAGCCAACCACACTTTCCACCAAAGGCATTTTGGAATAGCTTGCCAAATGTTTTTCTAGCCTGTGTTTTTAGATTTTTTCTCAGGGTTTTGGTCTGCCCAGGAGGAGTAGAGTGTAACAACTAAAATCTGGGAGGGGGTGGATACGCTAAGTCCTTGGAGGACCATCTTCCATACTTCTTGAGTGAAAACACAGTCAACCAATAAATGGTCAGAGGTTTCGATAGCAGAGGTGCAAAGGCAGCATCTAAAGGGCCCGTGAAAGCCTCTTTTATTCAGATTTTCTCCTGTTAGTGCCTTTTTATGCATTAGTAACCAAGTGAAGAAATTCACCTTTGGAAGGCAAAAGGGAGACCAAACTAATTTCCAGATCTTCTGTGTTAGCAACGGTGCGTGTGTGGCTTGTAATGAGGAGAAACCTTGAGCTGCTGTATAAATTCCAGTTCTTCCCCACCCCCATTTATCTTTGGATGTACGATGGATAGGGCCAAGGCCAGAGAGCGCTGCACAGAGCAAGTTTTTCTATGGTTCCAGTGGGTCAGGAACCCCTAGAAAGGTCCATCCTGTCCAATTCCCTTTGCTATTCCAAGAACATATGTCTGCCAACCGGAGAATCCCTTTTTTCACTAGCCAGATCTTTAAATCATTACAGGAATTGAGGGCGACCAATGGAGCATTCCCTTGAATTGTGTCCTCCCAAAGTAATGTTCTCTGCCCATTTCCCAGAATTCTGTATAATTGTTGTTATATATGGTCGATGCTTCTTCTGACTAAATTCCAAATTGTTGTTCCTGTTGGAGTAGAAGCAGTGGTGAGATTTCTCAGGGAGCCTCCCTTAAGGTATTTCTTCCAAAGGATTTTGCTAACAGGATGATTTTTGTCTGCATGCCATATGATTTTTTCCACCAAGAGCCAGGTTTGCTAATACTGGATCCCGTATCTATAACCCTCCTTGCTGGAGTGGCTTATTCAGTATATCCCATCTTACCAAATGTAACTTGCTCTGATTGCCCTTGCCCCCATTCCATAAGAAATCCCGCAAGAGTTTGGAGATTTGTTCCATGATTGACTTAGGAGCTAGCAGAAGGGAAGACTGGAAGATGGGAAGGGCGGAGAGGACTGCCTTAATCAAGGGAGGGAGGGCTTGGTCCCAAGGTTAATGGAAGGTCTAGATATTTGATCTTTTCCCACTTGTCATACCCAGGGAATCCCAATATACAAGCAATTCGAAGGATAGTTGGGTGTTCTACATTCCAGCCATAAACCACACTTTTTCTTTTGTTGATCAAGGCTCCTGTGATTAGACAGAAGTGTTGAAGAATTTCTTTGAAAGCCTTTGCTATCTTAATCGAGGCCTCTCCCAAAAGGAGAGATTCATCCACAAAGAGGGCATGATTTATAGGGTCCACCCCTCTTGCTGCCTTAATACCTAGAATAGTGCCTATTTCCATTTCTGTTGTCAGCTTTCTGCTTAGGGATTCTGCCATCAAGATATAAAGAAAGGGGGACAAAGGGCATCCTTGGCAGAGCCCTCTAGAAGCTTGGAAGAAGTCAGAAGGTCTGCCATTGACTAGGGGGGCTATCCAAGGTCTGTGTGTGCAGGCTTTTATCAAGTTGACAAAATCAACACTAAAACCAAAGGAGAGGAGGATTTTATAGAGAAATGAGAGTCTAACTCGGTCAAAAGCATTTGACATATCCAACTTGATGAGCATACCTTTTTCCTTCCGAGAGTGGCTAGAGTGTAGGGCTTCTTGCACTTGGATCACATTGTCTATGAGGTGCCTTCCTTTGACGAAACCGCCCTGCAGAGGGGAGATCAGGTACCCTAACAGAGGCTTGAGTCTATTGGCTAATAGTTTGGCAAGGATCTTGTAGGAGGCATTGCATAGAGAGATTGGCCGGAATCTGTCAAAAGACTCAGGGTTAACTTCTTTCGGGATAAGGGCAAGGAAGGTGGAGTTGGTGCACCCTCCCACTTTGGCTTTCTTTTGAAAGGCTTTTACCATTCTGAGAAGATTGAGTTTAATTACATTCCAGCAAGCTCTGTAGAAATGTATTGTGAAGCCATCCGACCCAGGTGCTTTATCCGGCTGCATTGACCAAATGACCTCAACTATCTCTTTTTCAGAAAAGGGCTTCATTAACCCAACATTTACATCTGTAGTGACAAGAGGTGGGATGTTTGACAGTAAGTCGGCAGCCAGGTCGTCATCGGATGAACCATCCTCCTGGAATAGATTCTGATAGTGGATTGTGGCTACCTATTTTATGAGATCCTGTCCTTTGATAACTTCCCCCTCCTTGTTGGATATTTCGGAAATGTGATTCCGAGAGAGTCGGGCTCTGCATTGTTTATGAAAAAAAGTTGTATTTTTGTCTCCAACTTGGAGCCAAAGGCTGCGAGACTTAAGGCGCCAATATTCCTCTTCTTGTCGAAAGGAAAGAAAGGTGTTGAACTGGGCATTCTGTTTGGTGAGCAGTTGGGCTTTGGTGATTTCAGATCCTTCCATGCCTAGTTGAATCTCAGCTAGAGCCTGAACTGTCTTTTTTCTATGACTCGTAGGAGTGAAAAGGGGTTTTCTTTTTGCCTAGGTTTTTAATGCAGACTTAGTGTGTTTGAGGTTCTGCTCCCACACGAAGCTGGGGGATCCTTCGACTGGTTGTGCCCATACTTCGGCCACTATGTCCATAAAGCTCTCTCTCAATACCCAAAGAGGATTGAATCTAAAGGGAATAGGGCCGAGGTCCTCCTCTTTCTCTATCAACAACAAAATGGGGTTATGATCAAATGTTATTTTGAGCAGAATTTTTGAAGAGATTAGGTGCTTCCCCTCCAGAAGAGTGCTTTTTACTAGAAACCGATCTAAACGGGCAGCAATGTTGGCTTTGCCAACTCTATTGTTGGTCCAGGTATAACGACCTTTCTTTGGTTTATGGTCCAAAAGGTCCCATTCAAGAATCAGAGACTCCACGGAGGCATGGAAGGGATCTTTGCCCCTTACTCCGCCTTTTTTCTCTTGTGGGTCTAGAGTGATGTTGAGATCCCCTGCTAGAATGATGTTTTGGGGGGCATAGATTTCTAGAAAGTCTAAGAGAGAATTCCAGTAGTCCTTCTTTTCCAAAAAATGAACAGGAACATAAATATTGAAGAGAGCTAGAGAAATATTACTTGGGAGGTGAAGGAGATCTGTATAGATCCAATGTTGGGTTGCAAAAGAGCTTTTAAGCTGGAATATATCCTTCGACCAGAGGGTTGCAAGGCCCCCTGAAGTACCTCTGGCACTGACCGCTTTCCCTAAGTTCTTTTTCCATTTGGTTCGACCTAGAGATAGAAGACCATCTTCTTCTATCTTTGTCTCTTGGAGCGGGAGAATGTCTGAGTTTTCCATTTTTAATAGGTCTTTGACTGCTTCAACTTTTAGAGGATTTCCCAAACCCCTGCAGTTCCAAGTGATGATCTGCATTATGTACTAGAGGGGGGCGGTGCAGACCCACCCTTTGGGTGTCTGTTCCTTGTGTTCCTTCCTAGTGACATTTCGATTGTAGATTGGCTGCCCCTCATCTTTAATCTCTCTGCCTCTTCTTCTCTGATATCCTTGCGAGACTTCCTTCCTACCTTTTTGTTGGATTGCTCAAGAGGTCCATCTTCAGAAGAACCAGGACTATCTAGCAATTTTTCCTTTTTGGTCATTTCTACATAAGAGGGTGGGGAAGTGGCACCTACAAGAGGCCCTTGATTTTTGCGTTGCGTTGCATCTATAAAAGGAGTTTCTAAAATGGCTTCTACAGTATGTTCCTAAGGTCCTGAATTTATTTCTGCGTCTGCTGTCTGTTCCATATTCTGATGCACCTCTCCCTCTTCAAGTTATGGTTGGTCTTTTGGAGGGTTTAGAGTAGAAAAATGGTTTGCTGAGTTGGTGGCATTTGCAGTGGCTTGATTTTCGGTTAAACTCTTCCCAATAGAGGGTCCTCTGGTCTTTGGATTTCCTCCTTTCCTTTTCGCTTTGGTGGTCTGTTTAGTAGTGGCAGTTTTTCTGGCTTGTGTCCACTGTTCGCCCTTTTCTTTTTCGGATTCTTCCTCAATTTTCTTTTTGCAGTTTCGAGCGAAGTGGCCATAGCCATGACAATGTCAGCACTTGAAGGGGAGTTGTTCATAATCTAGTTCCTGAATGTGAGACCAACCAACTATGGTCAACTTGATCGCCTCAGGCAATCCTGTCTCCAGATCGACTTCTACGCATATTCTGGTGCACGAATATTGATCTCTCCTTTCAGCCCTATCAATGTATTTTCCTAATTTGTTCCCAATTGTTTCCAAAGATTCTGGGTTCCAGCAATGAAGAGGAAGATGGGGTAACCTTACCCAGACAGGGACGGCTGAGGGAGTGTCCTGGGAAGGGTCAAAGTCCAGTGTCCATTTATTCAGATAGAGCCCTTGGGGGCCCATGAAATATGGACCGTTTTGGAAAATGAGATCTCGATCTTTAGCTGATTCGAAAACAAAAACATAATATCCTCTACCTACCATGTGGCTTCGTATTCCTTTAGAGACAAGGGGCCTCCAATTTCGCTGGACCCATCCCTCAATAGCTTTGGGAGAGGGCCATAGACCCGTGAATTGTCCTAAGGGCCCTCGTTCAACCAGATTCAGCGCAGTCCGGCACGAGTGTTCCGCATGCAGCTCTACCAAAGGGATGGATTCGACTTTCTTAACTAATTTCTGTTGATTCGTGCTTGATTTCCTCTTGCCACAGCAGGCTACAAATCTCTTGAAGGCGGTAATCTTGAGAGGGGAGGAAGAGGGACCCCCTCTGGTGTCCATCCTGATTGGACTCAAAAATTTTATAAAGAGGCTCCCTGTGCATAACTGTCTTGACCCACTGGTTGGTCTCAGCAGCGGGAGGCCGCCGAGAGAGCTCTGCAGGAGCGACAGTGGCTAGGGGCGTGCTCCAGAGCCGAACCCTAGGCAAAAGTAAAGTCTACCAGCCTAGATCCATCTTAACTCTGGATCTATCAAGCACTAAGAGGGATCAAATCTCTCAAGGTGCAAACCTTTTTTTTTAATGCAAAACTTGAGGAAAAGTTTGCACCTTGAGAGATTTGATCCTCCTCAACACTTGATAGATTCAGAGTTAAGATGGATCTAGGTTGGTTTATATGTTAATACTATGCCTTTAAATAGGCTACATTAGAAACCAATACCATGGAAGAAAAGATGGGTTTTCAAAACTTGGAGTCTGAAAATCGTTGGTAATTTGACCAAGTCAAAATGTTTACATAACATTACAACATCTCTTCTATACTCGACTAGAGAGCGGCACAAAAAGGAAAATAAAGACATAACTACTTTGGAGATGAATCTTAGCTTTGACTTCATATAATATTATGAATATTCTAAAATATTTTGGGGAGGTTAAATCCCTACCATCCACCTAATAGTTATTGATAATTAAATTAAAATTTTGGAAGCCCTATTCCAAAATAGGCACCCTATTAGCGTAATTATGTTTTATTTTTTTATGGGCAAAGTTAGTTAAAAAGAAATGGTGTGTATATTAAATTTTCTTTGTATTACACATTTTACAATTTTATTTAGTTAAGATGTTTTTGGATTAGTCCAACTACCAATGTCATTATGATGTTATGAGCATTGCTTCTAATTTTGGTAATATTATTTTTGTTCTTTCAACTCATAATGTTGGAAAATTAGTTTTGATTAAACAAATTAGTATTAAGAAAACATGTGAAGTATCTTAACTTTTTATTATTAGTGATTTCAAAATAACTCCACATCTTGTCATTAATATTGGTGTGTAAAATTTAGTATTGTTGAGTTGAAGCATTTATTGATGCCATGGTAATTACTTGAGAAAGGAAGAATTGAGGATGAGAAGCAAGGTGTAGGAAAACTATGATTTGCAAGCAAAGGACCAAAGAGTAAGAAGAGATGTCTTCAAAGAGTGAATTCAATAAGGATTTTCACTTCCATGGGGATGGATACTAACATCATTGAGGATCTCCCGTATAGAGCATTGATTGGATACTTCAATGAACTTAAACCCTCTACGGTATAAATGACCCTACAAATCGACTCTTTTGGGGCTATGAAAGTCAAAGGAAATGTAAGGATATCACCTATGTAGCATGGCATTTTCCCTCTCTTATTTTAGTATAAATAGATAGGGAAGCCATCCCAAGGGAGAGCCATGGGTGGACAAAAATTTTGGGCTAGCTCTTATGCCATCATAGGCATCTTTTGACTATGGAAAAACTTTGAGAAATTTTCTCTTTTTATGGGTGATATTGTCGAGATTGTCACTCTATTTTACTACCCAAATGATTGTGTAAAGAGTGGGATTGCAATAATATATGGTTTAAGGAAGATTAATGGAAGGAGTACTTTATTTATCATATTCGATTTCCAATGATGATAGGCTTCCTAAGAAGACCATCTAAAATGGGATGAAACAAAATGGAAATATGGGATTGACTATGAGGGCATCCACTTTTGATGTTGATATTGACATTAACATGGACATATTATAAAAAGCTAACCATAGAGGTAAGTTGCTAATTTGAGGAGAAAGAAGATGAAAAATTAGAAGTCCCTATTTTTTTAATGAAGGAAGTCAAGGGAACCTCCAGGGGATTGCACTAAGGTGGTAGAAGAAAGAGTCTAAATAAGCATAAGGTAGTTCTTGAGGGGCACAACCTTACAAATCTAATTATAGATCCTTGCAAGGTGAAATTGGATGACGAGAGGAGCAAGGATTCATATTAGAGAATAGTGGTATCTATGGAGAAATAGTACCCTTAATCCAGGATCATCCTACGGTTTATTTCCTGCATTGATTGTTGGCTCAAAATAGTGGAATATTACAACAAAGGGGTATCTAGGATCTGCACAAGGTATATTTCATATACTGATTGTTGGATTTAAATAATGGAATATTCCAACAAAGTGGTTGTAACCAAGAATTGACATATTAGTACCTAAGAATAGGTAAGGTATCACAAGAGGTGCATTGCTAAGATGTTAAGTGGGTGGGAGAAAATTAAAAAAGATAGTTGCAACCATTCCTACCTTCATGACCTATTCAACAATTTCACCGTTTCATTTTGCTACCATTTTCACTTATATTTCACCATTGATATAATTATGATGTAAGTGCAACTAACAATTATAATAAACCAAGTGAAATAATTGTAGATGAGTACAATTGAACAAGGTAAACATCATCAACATATAGTATTAACACAAAACTCAATTTTGAAATATGGTTACCAATCCATTCTTAATCGCCATAAACAACAACATCATAATATCTTATTGTTCAAAAGATTCACAACTTATTACAAAATATGACTTTTCATTATCTCTTTTTCATTGCATCTCTCTTTCTAGTCTATAACTCCAACCATTGACATGCTAAAGTGCTTGCATTTTATACTTGGGTTCTTCTAGGTCATTTCCTTATTGTTAATGTAGTAAAAGTGATCTATTACTCAAACACTTTTTATTCTTAAATGTTATGCAGTCTTCTCCTAGTCAACTCATCAAAATTTAGGATCTTTTCTAAAATTCTGGCCCTCGTCTCTTGTGTTCTTTATCTTCCTTGGTTTTGGAATCTACTTCTTGATCTAGGTGGCATAACTTAGATATTGTTGTATATGTGTCAATGCCACCATGTCTTTATAAAAAATGAAAAGGCCAATGAGCCTAACCACGCCTATTGACTCACTCTCAACTTAACTCAAATCACTCTTCTCTACTACCACTGAAAACAAAGCAGCCCATTCTAAGTTTGTCTCAACCACGTATAGAACCCTTTGAATGTGGTGAGATGTTGTGACAATTTTGACAATTGTAGCTATAGAAATTAATGTGTAGATTCAATACTGCTCATGAAATTTACTAAATCATAAGACTTGAATCTACTCTACTCATCTGCGGAAGTTAATTCACCATCTAAAACAAGAATCATTGACATACAAAAGGAAACATCACGCATGCACAGGGATTTATCTAGTGGAAGCAACTATTGAAAACCCATTACTATCTATATTGAATTAATAAGAGAATAGAGAAGAAATATAATGCTTGGTAAAGCCTAAGCACACCCTGCAACTGTATAGTCTATCCCTCTCCCTGATTGACTGAACCTGGCCCAACACTTAGCCCATTTCAAGCCTTCCCAAGCTCCTATTTCCTTGCATTGTTCCCTTGGGCAATTTCCTTTATTGTTTAGGAATTTTACACCAAGTAACTGTGTAATAGCCTTAGGTCAATCTCTGATTGCATGCACCACCTATACACATGGGAATATGCTACAACTGATAGTACATTGCCTTGGAATCTCCATCTCAGTTGGGTAACTTGAATTCTCTGCATGCAACAATTATTTTGGGATGATTGATCGGTTAACTGGTTGATCACTGAGTGTGGTTGAAGTTACACATCCAGAACTTGATCTCCATTAGTTCTTCTGACAGTTAGAACTAAATAAACTAATAATAACTCAAATTAACTTAAATAGATTGCTACAAACTAGAAATCAATCATGTATAACTGAACTCGAGTGTCTCGAACTCGAATTTATTGAGTTAATTGAGTGACAAGAGCCATGTCACCTCAGTTAACTACCTCCAAGTATTCTGTTGAAATAAAAATTCGAATTTTAATCTAGTTTGACCAAGGCAAAGTCAAAACTAGATTTTCTTGTTGCATTTTCAACACTCCCTCTCAACAAGAAAGGGATTATCAGATACCCCAATCCTACTTCTATGGAACTCGAATTTGCCTCTTGATAAGGCCTTTGTCAAAATATTTGCATCTTGTTCCTTTGTCGGAATGTACTGCAACAACATAATCCGCCTCTGCACATAATCTCGTAGATGGTGATACCAGATGTCGATATGCTTGGATCGATCATGAAATACTGAATTCTCATAGGGCATGATACAACTCTTATTGTCATAGTAAATTACAGTAGGATCCATATTTTGACCAAATAACCCAACAAGAATCTTTCTCATCCAGATAACCTCACATGTTGCTTAACATGCAGCCATATACTCTACTTTTGTTGAGTTGAATGCCACAGATCTCTGCTTTATGTTGTACCAAGAAATCGTTAATGACCTAACACAGAAAATTCCTCCTTAAGTGATCTTCTTGTCTGATGGACTCCCCACCCAATTTTCTTCTATGAAGCCCTGCACCTTCACTCCCTCTGTCCGAATGTACCAAAGACCAAACTGTTGGGTCCCTATAATACTAGTGATTACCCCATTACTATTGTAGTTATACCCCTTATTTATATTGTTGTGCCCCTATTACCCCCAAATTTTTATTTCTGTGCCCCATAGAATCCCTCTATTGTTATTTTTGTGGCTTTATATTATTATTGTTAGGTTGGCTGGATTATATTGTGACTCCTTAGACTCCTATATATAGAAAGGAGGTTTTGTAATTTGAATCATCAAAGAATTGTTCATTTATGTAATGTAAAGGAGGTTGCCCCCTTGAAGAGGCTGAATTCTAAGGTGTTGATCTATCTTTTCTATCTTTTCTTGAGCTGGTTTCATAACATTTGGTATAAGAGCTTTGGATTCTAGGGTTTCGCTGCTCCAAACAGGTCATCGTGGCATTTTTGCTATAACTTTTTTTCTGTGACGTTTCAGAAGTCGCAAAAAAAAACCCATTTGAGAAGAAATCGCGTTGAACCTTGGGTCCAAATTTCAGAGCTTTTCGCGCGATATTTGCGGAGATATGATCTGAGGAAGTTGGTCTTTTTCCAGACTCCTGAATTACATTCAAAACAGTTGACCTAGGGAAAATCATCATAACTTTCTCTCTGGGGATCGGATTGAAATTTTGTAAGAAGGTACAGAAAGAGGACAGACTGTAGTTTCTTGTGTGCATTTTTTAGATCCAAAGGTTGAAACAGTGACTCGTGGCACGTCGTACAAGTTCGCTCTACTGAACTAGTCTATAATCAGGTCATCTTGGGAGATTGTGCATAAATCTTTCTTGGAGAATCTAATTTGGGTCAGAATTGTGGCATTGGAAATAGGACATAGAAGGATACTACAGGTTTCAATTTCAGAACTGGATGATCCGAAATTACAGAGATACATCAAATTCAATATCAGGCTTCTACAAAGGGAAAAAAGGTGTGTAGTTTTTTTACATTTTTGTGTAAGCTTGGTTTGAAGGAATTCAAAGGGCATAGTAAAGCATTATTATCGGTAACTGATGCCCCGAGGAAAGAAAATGCAAACACTGAGTAAGGAACCTGAAAGCTCTAGCATGACTCATGAAGAAGAGGAAGAAATGCTACATGATATATCAAAATTACAAGAACAAGTGCAACAAATGTCACGCTCACAAAAGCTAACAGAAGCTAAGATAAATGGCGTGGAATCTAAGATAAAGGGCATGGAAGCTAAGATGGATGATTCGAACACAGATTTGAAGAGAGACATGGCAGATTTGAAGACAGACATGGACGAATTGAAGATAAATATGAATAAGTTGCTACAAGAAATGGGCACTAAGGATGAAAGGGTACTAAAGGAAACTCATGATGAGAATAAAATAAATGTTAATCATGATTCCATAGATGCTAATGTTGGATCAAAGACTCACCATATTCCAAAAATTGATATGAGGAAGTTTGATGGCAAGGATCCTGACACATGGATATTACAGATGGAGCAATTCTTCGATCTCAATAATGTGCAAAACACACAAAAGGTACGTATGGCAATTGTATATTTGGAACCAAATCAATTTGTATGGTATCAATGGCTTTGATCTCGTAAAAATTTTATCACTTGGGCAATTTTTACGGAAGAATTGATAGCACATTATGAGGATACAAAAAGCAACACTTTTTTTAGCCAATTGATAAGTCTCAAACAAAAGGGTTCAATAATGGAGCACATTGAGGAGTTCCAAAAATTGAACATAAGGGTAAAAGATATTCCAGAGGAGCATAGGGTTGATGTGTTCATAGGGTTTTTAAAGGATAATATCCAACATGATGTTCGCCTTTGGGAACCTGATTCATTAGAGAAGGCATTCAGGTTAGCAAGAAAAATGGAAAGCAAAATTATGGCAACCAGGAAGCATACCACTCACAACTATAAAGATGGAAGTGTTGTTGCCCCTAGTCTTCCACAACCTATAAGGTTGACACCACAACAATTGGAAGAAAAAAGAGCAAAAGGGCTTTGTTACAGTTGTGATAGCAAATACACTAAAGGTCATAAGTGTGCTGAGAAGAAATTATTCTACATAGATTGTGAAGAGGAAGAAGAAAAGGAGCAAGAAAGGTCAAAAGAAGAGGATATACTCCAGGAACAAAGCCTAGATGAAGAACAATTAAATCCGACCATATCTTGTAATGCATTGGCGGGAATTACCACTCCTCAAACCATCAAGATAGAAGGACAAATCAAGAAGAAAAAGGTAATAGTGTTGATTGATTCAGGAAGCACCCACAATTTTATTCATTGTAGGGTAGCAAAAGAATTGAATTGCTTCCTATATCCAGCACCAGAGTGTCAAGTGATGATTGCAAATGGAGTAACAATAAATTGCTCTGGAAGGTGCCATAATATCAAGCTATCCATGGGAGAATATGTATTGACTAGCCCAATGCTTTCCATTCCAATGGGAGGTGCTGATGTTGTACTAGGAGTCCAATGGCTACAATCCTTGGGTACAATAGCTTTTAATTTTCAAGAAATTTTCATCAAATTTTCTACGGAAGGAAAGGAAGTTGAATTAAGGGGTATTGCAGGGAAACCAGGAAAGATAATCAGCTCTAATGGTATGACAAAGCTTCTAAAAAAGGAGCAAAGAGGTGTAATTGCACAATTATGTTCGCTAGATGTTTCCACATCGGAATCATCTATTTCTCCAGATCTCCAAAAAGTCTTGGACAATCATTCCAGGGTATTTGAGACTCCCAAAGGTCTCCCACCTATGCGTGATCATGATCATGCTATTCATCTGATTCCAGGAAGTGTTCCTCCAAACATCAGGCCGTACAGATATCCCTATGTCCAAAAAAGTGAAATTGAACGTATGGTTGCAGAAATGCTAGAGGCTGGTATAATTCAACCGAGTCAAAGTTCTTTCTCTGCTCCAGTAGTATTGGTGCACAAGAAGGATGGATCATGGCGCATGTGTCCGGATTATAGGGAGCTCAACAAGCTCACTATTAAAGATAAGTTCCCCATTCCTGTCATTGATGAATTACTGGATGAATTGCATGGATCAATTTACTTCACCAAGTTGGATCTTCGTTCGGGATATCATCAAATCAGAATGAAGATTGAAGACATTCCGAAAACAACATTTAGAACTCATGAGGGTCATTATGAATTTTTGGTCATGCCTTTTGGCCTTACCAATGCACCTTCAACATTTCAAGGTTTGATGAATTCAATTTTCAAACCATTCCTTAGAAAAATTTTGTTAGTATTTTTTGATGATATACTAATCTACAACAAGTCTTGGAAGGATCATGTTGAACATGTTGACAGGGTGCTACAACTATTGGAGGAGAAACAATTATATGCAAAAAGATCCAAATGTTTCTTTGGAGTCCAGGAGGTGGAATATTTGGGTCATATTGTATCTCATGAAGGAGTTAAGGTAGACCCTAGCAAAATTAAAGCCATTAAGGAATGGAAAATCCCCACATCCATAAAGAATCTGTGAGGATTTCTTGGGTTGACAGGGTATTATCGCAAGTTTGTTAAGAATTATGGGAGAATAGCAGCACCTCTAACAACATTATTGAAGAAAGATGCATTTTCATGGACTCCGGAAGCAACAAAGGCCTTTGAACATCTTAAAGAGGCAATGTGCCAAGCACCGGTCTTAGCTACACCGGACTTCACAAAAACCTTTATTGTGGAATGTGATGCTTCAGGAAATGGAATTGGTGCTGTTCTAATGCAAGATGAAAGACCCATTGCTTTTGAAAGTTGTCCAATCAAGGTAAAGTTTTTAAGCAAAGCTATTTATGAGAAGGAAATGTTGGCAATACTCCATGCACTTAACAAATGGCGACCCTACCTAATGGGAAGACACTTCAAGGTAAAAACGGATCATGATAGCCTTAAATACTTTTTAGAACAAAGATTATCCTCTGAAGAGCAACAAAAGTGGGTCACAAAGATGTTGGGTTATGACTTTGAAATCATCTACAAAAAAGGGAAGCAAAATGTGGTGGCAGATGCACACTCAAGAAAGGATGAGGATGTGGAAGCATTGTTGTGTGCCATTTCTATTATCCAACCAGATTGGATAAATGAAGCAAGGGAGGAATGGAAGAATGACGAAGAAGTTTGGGCACTTATTCGAAAGCTACAATAAGATTCCAGTACGTCTGATACATTTAGCTGTTAGCTGGCAAAATGATTCATTATGGTACAAAGATCGCTTATACCTCTGTAAGAATTCCCAGCTAAAACAAAAGATTCTTATGGAATTACACACTTCTCCCTTAGGAGGGCACTCAGGATTTTTAAAAACTTACCACAGGGTTAAGAAGGAATTTTTTTGGGATGGCCTTAAATAAGATATTCAAAATTTTGTGGCGGAATGTTTGGTTTGCCAACAAAATAAAGTTGAAACAATTAAGACACTGGGTCTACTACAACCTTTATCCATTCCAAGCCAACGTTGGGAGGAGGTTTCAATGGATTTTATCACAGGTTTACCCAAGTCTGAGGGAAAAAGTGTCATCATGGTGGTAGTTGATAGAATTACCAAGTATGCACACTTTTGTGCATTATCACATCCATTTAAAGCCAGTACAATTTCTACTGCATTTATGGAAACAATTCAAAAGCTACATGGAAACCCAAAGATTATTGTAAGTGATAGAGATCCCATTTTCACTGGAAATTTTTGGACAAAATTATTTTCTTGTCTTGGTACTCAGTTAGCTCATAGCTCATCTTATCATCCTCAATCTGATGGGCAAACTGAGATAGTAAACAAATGTTTGGAAGGATATCTTCGTTGCTTTGTATTTGATAAACAGACACAATGGGTCAAATGGTTGCCTCTGGCTGAATGGTGGTATAACACTTCCTTCCATACAGCAACAAAAATGACCCCATTTATGGCACTTTATGGGTATCAACCACCATCCATCACATCATATTTAAGAGAAAATTCTAAGGTTCAGGCAGTGGAACATCACATCGAACATCAACAACAAGTCCTCCAACTCTTAAAGGATAACCTCGTGTTGGCACAAAATAGAATGAAACAACAAGCAGATCAACATCGCAGTGAAAGAAGTTTTGATGTAGGTGATTGGGTATTCCTACGGCTACAACCATATAAGCAAATGTCCCTAAAGCAAGATAAGAAGGATAATAAATTATCACCAAAGTATTATGGTCCGTACAAGGTGTTGCAAAATATTGGTACTATGGCATACAAATTGGAGCTTCCTGCAGCTTCTCGATTGCACCCAGTTTTCCATGTTTCATGTTTAAATAAGGTTATAGGCGACAAGATCCCAGTTCAAACAATATTGCCAGAACTTGACGAGGAAGGAAAAATTATATTGGAACCGGAAGCAGTCACAGAAACAAGAACTCGATAGCTACGAAATTGATCAATTTCAGAGTATCTTATCAAGTGGAAGAACTTATCCGCTGAAGATTCCACATGGGAGGATGAGAATTTTATGCAGAAGTATCCATAACTACTCAAGCGTTGAGGACAACACTTTTTTGAAGGAGAGGGGCATGTTGGGTCCCTATAATACTAGTGATTACCCCATTACTATTGTAGTTATACCCCTTATTTATATTGTTGTGCCCCTATTACCCCCATATTGTTATTTATGTGCCCCATAGAATCCCTCTATTGTTATTTTTGTGGCTTTATATTATTATTGTTAGGTCGGCTGGATTATATTGTGACTCCTTAGACTCCTATATATAGAAAGGAGGTTTTGTCATTTGAATCATCAAAGAATTGTTCATTTATGTAATGTAAAGGAGGTTGTCCCCTCAAAGAGGTTGAATTCTAAGTTGATCTATCTTTTCTATCTTTTCTTGAGCTGGTTTCATAACACAAACTAAGTAGTGCCTCTATGGTATCTTAACACATGCTTTGCTACCTTCCAATACAGTTTGGTTGGCTTAACCATTGCTTGACAAAGTTGGTTAACTACATAATACATGTCTAGTCATGTGTTCACCAAATACATAAGTGAACCCACAAGTTGCCTATAAATGGTAGCCTCCACTACTTCACCTGAAGTAACATCCTCTTTCCTCCAGTTTCCTGCTAGAGGAGTCTCCATGGATTTTCACTTGTCCATGTAAAACCTCTAAAGTATCTCATTGGCATACTTTCCCTCATATATAAATAGTTCCCCATCGCCTTGCCATACTTCTAATCCTAGGAAGTAGTGCATGAGGCCCATGTCCTTCATCTCAAACTCTCTTGAAAGGTCCTCCTTGCAATATCTAATCAATGTTCATCACCAGTAAGGATCAAGTCATCAACATATAACACAATAATCAATAATTTACCTTCTACCACAATGTGATAAAAGTTTGCATCGCTTCACTTTTGGTGAAGCCCAAACTGGTGAGATAATTATTGATCCTAGTATACCAAGCACGGGGTGCTTGCTTGAGTTCATACAACACTCGTTTGAGTATAAACACATGTGACTCTCTGTCAAAGGTCTCAAACCCTTCTGGTTGCCTAACATACACCTCCTCCCCAATAACTCCATTGAGGAATGTTGTCTTCACATCCATCAAGTGGATCTTCCACCCCATCTGCATTGACAATGCTAGAATTGACCTTATGGATGAATACCTTGCTACTGGAGAAAAGGTCTTGTCATATTCAATTCCCTAAAATTGAAAGAACCCCTTAGCCACAAATTTGGCCTTGTGTTTCTCTATGCTCCCATATGTTGCATGCTTTACCTTGTAAATCCATCTCGAACCAACCACTTATTTGTCCGTTGATCTTGGGACCACTTCCCAAACACCATTTTGGACAATGGAATCATATTACTCTACCATAGCATCAACCCGTACTAGTTTCTCTACATATTCCTCGAATGAGGATGGCTCAGTCTCTACAAGCTCACCCATTAGAGCCATGTATCTAGTGTACTAATCTAGTGACCTCTTGTGTCTGCGTTGTGATGTGGGTGCTCCCACATTCTCTATACCATCCTACAATAATCTATTGTCTTCCCTTGTTCACTTCCTTCCTTCTTTGGATGTCTTTGCTTGATTGGATGTCTCCACTCTCTGCTCCTCTACTTATGCCTTCTCCACAACTTCCTTAGGTTCTTCCTTTGGAGCCAAAAGCCCCTGATTAGGCTACAAGTGAAGCTCCCTCTAAAGAGAACACCTCATTTCCTTCTCCTCATCAAATTTCACATCTCTTCTTACCAATATCATCTTGATAGATGAAAATTACACATGATAGTTGTGAGGTGTGTCTATGTACCCCCCAAATATGCCAAACTCTGCTATCAACTCTAGCTTTTGCCTTGCTTCCTTGGAAACCTGAAATTAAACTAATGATCCAAAGATCCTGAAGCATGGCACATCTGGTTTCTTCCCTAGAAAAGATTCCTTTGGTGTACTCATGCCAAGAATCTTGTGAGGACTTCTGTTCTGCAAATAGATCATTGCGTTGCATGCTTCAACCCACAAGTGTAGAGGTAGGCTTTGGTCATGCAACATCACCCTTGCTTCTCCCACAATACTTTGGTTCTTCCTCTCAGCCACCCCTTTGCACAATAATGCCTTTTTTTTTTAAATTCATTCAACACGTACCCACCATCGTTATCTCTCCTAAGAGCCTTCACTTTCCTTCCAGTTTCTTTCTCAACAAGTGCTTTAAACTCAACAAATTTGGAAAATGTTTGGTCTTTCTTCTACATGAAGTAGATCCAACACTTCCATGAGAAATCATCTACAAATATAACATAATACTTATGCTTGGCAATGGAGGTTGTTGAGAAAGGTCCACAAACATCAGAGTGGATCCTTTCAAGGATTGCATGCGCCCTGTTGTCCTGATCATTGAAGGTGGATTTTGTGTACTTCCCTAATGTACACCCTTTTCATGTATCTCACTGCTCTAGTGCTCCTTTGGGGAGGCCTGTAGAAATTTGTTGCATGATCTTCAAAGCGCCATGATGTAAATGGCCAAGTCTTTTATGCCATAATTCACTAACATCTCGGCTCTGCACCTTCTTTTATTTTGTGCTCAATTTTGCATAGTATTCCACATCTAATTTGTAGAGGTTCTTCACTCGAACCCTGATCTTCTTCACTTGTCCTAGTGATGTGTCTCAAGAAAGCCTTCCCTTTGTTAAATATCACATCATAGCCACGATCTTCCAACACAGCTACAGAAACTAGATTCTTCTTCAGACCCGGTACAAACATCACATCCTTGAGCCTGAGAGGGGAGCCAGAATCCCTCTGAAAAGTAATTGTACCAATATCGGTCATGCTATACCTTCCATCATCTCCCATCTTGATGTGCATCTAAAGATCCTTCTCCTCTAAGTCACTGAAAAATTATTTGTTCCCTGTCATGTGGAATGAGGCACCGCTATCCAAATACCACACACTACCCATCATTATGCTTTCCATGCATGAAATGAGGGTAAAATCAAGTTCGAACTATGAAGCCAAAGCTTCACCCACTGCTCCTCTTGCAGTCTTCTTGCTTGCCTTCTTATGTGGACACTTTGTCGCATAGTGCCCCCAAATTCATGATAGTGAAAGCACTTGATTTTGGACAAGTCTTTCTTCCTGCCCCTTGACTTGAATCTGATTTGGATTGGTATTTATTCCCTTTCCCTTTCTTTTCATTTCCATCCAAGGCATAGTTCTCCTCATCCTCACCCTTGTATGAGGTCTTGTCTCTAGTGTTCCGCTTTATTTCTTCCTGCACTAGGTCAGACCATAACCGATCCCAACTTGGTAGTTTCTCTCTACCATTTACATAATCCTGATAACTATGCCAACTCTTGGGAAGGCCCAAAAGGGCTAGAGCTACCAAGTCTTCTCCAGGGATAGTACCACTGACCCTGCCAAGTTCATCATGAAACTGTGTAAACCTGCTTAAACACTGCAAAATGGCGTCGTTCTTTTGCATCTTGATACTTTGAATCTTGTCCTTGAGTGCCAGCTTCTTGTGGTCACTATTGTTCTTGAACAATTCGGTTAGTGATTTCCACATCGTGAACGAGGTCTCTTTTTTGTGGAGATTCGAGACAATATGATCCCGAACTACCTCCAATATGATTCTCCTCGCTTTGACCACATCCTTCTTCCATTGAGCAACATTTTTTGCATCAGATGCTTGGATTTGTCTTAATGTATTCTAACAGCTCATTATCATCCAATATTGCCTCCATGCAGTCCTTCCATGCAACAAAGTTTGAGGTCCCTTCCAAGGCATACTCGAGGATGAGTCAATTGAAATCCATCTTCTCAAACCTAAAGATAACCTGCAACACTGATCTTCAAGTTCGAACCTCCTGTAATGGCAACTTCAAAATCTCTGCTCTAAAGTGATTTTAACTCTGATACCATGTAGGAATTAATGTGTAGATTCAATACTGCTCATGAAATTTACTAAATCACAAGACTTGAAGCTACTCTACTTATCTGCGGAAGTCAATTCACCATCTAAAACAAGAATCATTGACATGCAAAAGGAAACATCACACATGCATAGATATTTATCTAGGGGAAAGCAACTACTCAAAACCCCTTACTATCTATATTACATTAATAAGAGAATAGAGAAGAAATACAATGCTTTCTCAAGCCTGAGCACACCCTGCAACTGTATAGTCTATCCCTCTACCTGACTGACTGAACCTGGCCCAACACTTAGCCAATTTTAAGCCTTCCCAAGCTCCTATTTCCTTGTGTTGTTCCCTTGGGAAATTGCCCCTATTTTTTTAGGAATTTCACACCAAGGAATTGTGCAATAGCCTTAGGTCAATCTATGACTACATGCACCACCTATACACATGGGAATATGCTACAAATGATAGTACATTACCTTGGAATCTCCATCTCAACTGGGTAACTTGAATTCTCTGCATGCAACAATTATTTTGGACTGATTGATCAGTTAACTAGTTGATCACTGAGTGTGGTTGAAGTTACACATCCACAACTTGACCTCCACTAGTTCTTCTGACAGTTAGAACTAGTTAAACTGAAAATAAATCAAATTAACTGAAATAGATTGCTACAAATTAGCAATCAATCATGTAGAACTGAACTCAAGTGTCTCCAACTTGAATTTACTGAGTTAACTGAGTGACAAGAGCCATGTCACCTCAGTTAACTACCTCTAAGTATTCTGTTGAAATAGAAATTCGAATTTTAATCTAGTTTGACCAAGGCAAAGTCAAAACTAGATTTTCTTGTTGCATTTTCAATAGTAGCTTGGTTCCCACTAAGAATGTTTAAGCCTTCTCCTTGTGTGATATTATTGGCTTAGATGTTTATATAGTTCTCGATTATATGTCAACAAATATATTGATACTTTGTAATTATCTACACTTCTATGTTGTGTATGGCCTGAGAGATCTCACTTCTTTTTGAAATTTTCTTGCATCTCAAAAAAATTGATCCATCTCCTCATCCAGTGAAACAATTTCTTCCTAATCTCATCAGTGTGGCTCAAATCTATTATGTTCTCTGCCTTTGCTTGCAAACTAAGAACCCTTTGTTGTATGGCATCTATTAGTGCTTCTCTCCATTGATTTATTCATCTTGACCAACTTGTGATCACAAAGTGAACCGTTATGCTATGTTCCATTGCAACCCAAAGTTGTTATCTTTTATCTCATTGTTATTTATGTGGGTTGATGTTCTCCATTGGCATCTTGGCCTATTTGTTTCCCTATTGTTGATTTATCTCTAGCTCTAGTGAGAGTGTCCTTGATCTTTGTTGCAATTGAGAATATGAAAGATGCACACTATCGAGTAACCTCAAAAGGTGCTCATATGGAGTGATGGTTGTGACTTCAAGATATGTTGCTTGTATTATCTGTCACATGTGCAAGGAATCCCTATAGATATCACATGCATGTGTAGTAAGCATCATGTTATCATGTCACAAGTGTTCCCTTTCCTCAAAAATATCTATAACTTATTGTGTGTGATAAACAAGTTCCTTTATGTATCAATCATTTGTTTCTCTACTGCAAGGAGTCAAGTACCAATTTCCATGCCTAAGGACTATTGTGCATAAAATAGATATTCTAAAGGCATTCTACCTATGGCAATTGTTAGTGAGGCATTGGAGTGGAGCCCAACTAAAATATGTTATGCATGGATGTATCCCCTAGTTGCGAGCATCCCCTATGTCCATATTATTTCCCTGGAACAATAGTTATAACATTGCATTATAGATTCTTTCTTGTCTTAGATTGCTAGTGATATATAACATTCTATCATGATATTTTTTCTAAAGCATGTCTACAACATATGGGAAATTACTAGTTAATTTATACAAGTTTTCTATGGCTACATTATGGTCCATTAAAAAGTAAAGATTTATGTGTCCATGAGTTTCTTCAAGTCCTCTTGTTTCTTACCTAGGAGTTGTGGGTCATCTATTTCTCACTCTCCTTGATCTATCTCCTTATCGTTACCTTGTCCTTATTCTCAAAAACCTTTGTCATATATCCTTGCTGCGACTTTTATGGGGGTCTTCTCCTTTATCACCACATGTTGTGCCTTCCAACCCCCTTGGCCTTTTTGGTACCCTTGATTAATAACCTCTGCGACTACCTTCTACTATAGTTACCTTTACCCCCCATCACCTTCTATAGTATTTTTAGGAAACTTGAAGGAGGAGGACCAATAATTCTTGATACTTTCCCCTTTTCTTTTTGTATCATGGATAGTTTTGACTACAACATTTGTATGAAATCTTTCCTTTTAGTAGTTTAACTTATAACTTTGTACTTTGTGGGGGAGGAGAAAGGAAAGGAACTATGTGAAAGGCTTCTATCTTTATGGACTCTTGCTTCTTCTTGGAAATAAGAAGAAATTGCCAACTTATTTTGTTGATTTTATAATTCCTAACTAATTCTCAATCTCTATGCTCACCGCCTCTTACTATCCTTGCCACAAGGTAGGTATTACGCATTCTATATGCGTTTGACCATGAATTACATGGAGTTTGACAAAAAAAAAATTAAACAATAATATCTAAAGTTCACATTATATATATAAAATCTGCACTTTGATTGGTTATAGTTTTTATGGTCTTAATGGGTAATGATGACAATTTAACATATAATCAATCACATTAAATGTCAAAGTGTATATGTTTTAATGCTATACTAAGAATTTAATTTTGATTTATGAAATGTTAAGCCTCATATTTATTGTTTTATGTGCTAAAGATCATGGTGACGCCTAACAATCAAAGGCTGAGCCACTGACACAATCAAAAACCACTTATTTTTTATTACTGGAAAAACAACAAATCAATTAAAAGTTTGGAAGAAACCCGACCCCGATTCAAAAGGCAAACGAATGTACATTACTTGATTAGGAAATAATTTTAATAATATCAAAATTATGAAATTTTATAATTAAATATTTATATTTAATATTAAGGTTTTAATTTTTTTTGTTATCATAAATATTGTTAAATTTGAACCATTAATATTTTAAAAATTTACCATATAATATAAAAGTTTTAAAACAACAATGCGAAATGAATTGAAGTTAAAGATTTAGTTTAATTCCTATAGGAAAAAATATAATATTCTTACACATGTAATCAATATAATAAAAAAAGAGTTGAAATAAATCAAAATAAAAATGAAAAAATAGATAAATAATTTATTTCACACAGTGAGACATGGATTTCATTTATATTAGCTCAAGAATAATCTATTTCTAGAAATGTAAAGCTTTTAACGGAAGAGCAATAATCTATTTTACAAATATAAAGTTTTTTTATAAAAATTAAATATAATATTTTTAATATTTTAAAATAATATATTTTTACAAATATAAAGATGTTATAAGTATAAAAAAGTATTTAATTGGTCTGGAGTATGCCGTAAAACTGTTTTTGCTTGGCTAAGAGCTCGTCTTCCTTGGACGTAACGAAACAGGTTAACGACCCAAGACCCAGAGGCATCTGGTAGGAGTGAAAGCCTGCTCCCTTACGGACCACCAACGGGTTATTACAGGTGGCGTGGTTTTCCTTGATAACGGTGATGAGTCAAACCGCAAATAGCAGCCATAGATGGTTGTCCTCTCTGTTGGTTTGACACTTGAGTTTGATAGGTTTTGCCACATTCGGAAAAAAGAAAGAAGAAAGAAAGTATTTAACTCTTTAAAATTAGTTTTTTTTTTGTATTTTTAAAGAAAGCTAACATATATTTAACAAATTAATCCAATTATATATTAATGAAATATTTTTTCTGAGATTATATTCTCATTTTACTTAAATAATTATTTCAATATATTTTTAAAAATATACTTTATTATTTTAAATCTCCATTATAATAAGGGAATGCTCTAAATTTCTCTAATCTCAATATGTTGAAATTTAAATTTAAATTATTTATAATATATTAGATAAATTTAACTTTTTTAATGAGTTTTTTTTTAAGATAAAATTACATTTTAATAATTTATTAACATTTTCAAAATTTCATTATTTAAATATTTTAAAATGGGTGAAAAATTATAAATCAAAATTCTCACAATTATAACTTACCAAAAAATAATTCATAAGAAAAAATATAAGTTTATTTACTATTTAACTTGCTTATAAAAGTAAAATTTAATCAATTTTACAATTTCATTTATTAATAAAAGCATTCTTTATAAATAACTATAAAGGTTAAAAACCTAATTTCCCTCTCTAACGTATTAAAAATATTGCTATTAAATATATTGCAACTCATTGTAACTTGTTACAATTGTGAAGTCTTTTATTAATAGATATAAATATTTATTCAAAAATAAATGAAAGAGTTCAACAAAGTATTCATTTTTATTTATTTGTATGGTAATATAGTAGTACTATTAATAATAAGTTGATTTTAAGGTTATAGCCAAGCCTACACCAAATTGGCTCATGAAACTTTCTTATCTGTGAAACAATGGACCTACCTCTATGCAACAATTTGACCACTAAATCTAGGAAGGTGTACATACCTAACAACTCTATATTTGAACTTGCTAAGCACATGTTCTTAACCATTATGCCCAAAGTATTTTTGTGACACAAAGATATTATGTGGAGAATCAAATAGCAGAAGGGATTGTAAGGAGGAAAAATGTAGACATAGAAGCATTGAGGAAACAAATCAAACTTCCCTCCACTAAGGAAATATTTTTTCAATGGATATGGATCCCTAAAAGAAATTAAAAAATCCATTGGTTTTGTAGGACAATACAGTGTTGTCATGATACATAGATACACTGGATACAATGCTTGGAGAATCAAACACAAACTTTTTCTAATTGAAATGGATCCTAAACCAAAACATTACAGTCACTTTCAAATGTAGAAATTGGTTCATACCTTTCAAAGTTTAGTAATGAAACTAAGCGGCAGGGAACGCTAGCTATGCGACCTTGTTTTAATACGGAGGGTAGGGGATTTACTTCAAATATGTCCCCCCCCCCCCCTGTGATTGTTCTTACATAGTTGATCTCTCTCTTGGACTCAAACTTAATTTGATCTTAGTAATGCTCGATATAAACTTAAGGAAATGTATATGAAATATCATCACCTCCAACATTCTTTGCACTAGTGATGTATTTCTCTCTCATCACCTCCAACATCCTCATAATCTGAACAGAGATAATGGCGTGGAGATTAGCGGGAGCTGGCTTCCCTTGATCAAGGAAATGAAAAGCGTAAGCACTTCCGCCCGTAATAGGTAAAGGCCTCAAGCAGGTAAGTTATCCCTCTCCTTTCTTGTGTCTTTAGTCTTTGTTTTCATTTAAATCGAGGTATAGGATTTTGGTAAAATTCTAGAATATTCTAACCCTAGATATTATTTCCCTTTTGGTCCCTAGGTTAAAATCTATTTCTTATAAAATTTCCCCTCGGTATAACATTAATCTCCTTTAAAATCATTATTATATATAAAAACAAATTAATATTAATAATAACATTATTAATAAGAACTATTATTAATAATTTTATAATTAATAAATAATATAATTGATATAAATAAATAATTAATATTAATTAATATATTAATAATCATATTATAATTAATAATATATTAATAATAATGTAATTAATATATTGAGGAATTATTTTATAATTATAAATAATAATATATAATTAAATAATTAAGAATAATAATTAATATAATCATTATAATTAATATTAACTAATATATTAACAATAATATAATTTAATATAATTAATTAATATTAATAATAATAATTTATTACATAATTAAATTAATTAACATTAATAATAATAATAATATATTAATATTAATATTATTATTAATATAATTAATAATATTATTACCCCAGGTTTATTCTCATTAGAATTATTCCTTCCTAGGTATAAAATTAAATTAATTTCATAACAAAATTAATTCTTTAACAAATTTATTTAATATTAATAATATAAGTAATATGATTAGTTTTATAATTAATAATATGGTTAATATAATTAAATATTAATTAATTAATAAATTAATAATAATAATATATAATTAATATAATTAATAATAATTAGTATTAATAATATATTAATAATATTTTAATTAATATATTTAGGATTAATAATATATTCAAAAACAATAAATAATTAATATAATTAATTAATAACAATAATTAATATTATTAATATAATTATTATTAATTAAATAATTAATATAATAATATTAATATTATTATAATCAATTTAATTAATATTAATAATATAATTAATTAGTATTATTAATATTATTAATAATTTAATTAAATTATTTGGTTATTATTTTCTTATTAAGATTAATATTAATTATCATATCAAAATAAATATTTTTAAAAAAATTTTAACATATTATAAAAATTAAAAATAAAAATTAAATAAAAATAAAAATAATAAAGTTATTAATTCAGCCGACTTGTTTGTTTTCATAATCGTTTCATCCTCATCACTATTTATTACCTCTCCGCTGCTCTTCTATCATCATCATTCTCTCATCCTGAAGATGGATCCCACTTGGGATTCGAAACGTCGATCCAAAAATGATAAAACTGTGGATTCTCCGGTCAATTATTTAAAAGGTTTCTAGATTGTCATGATATTTCCTATACCTCTTGGGATTGAAGGCAAAGTAGACCAAGTCACACTTTGGTCTTGAAATCATTTAGGCTAGTGACATTCCACCTGCCTCGAGCTAGAGATACCACCTGCCTACAGAGCTTAATAAATAAGCTCATGTTGGTTACGTATCGAGAATTACTAAGCACTATTCTAGAGCTATCACTAATTAGGGAATTAAGCTAAGCTCGTGAGTCAATTGTCTGTATGATGCTTAATTGCTTAACCCTCATAGTCATAATACCTAATTATATATGTAATTACGCCATTGATGGATGAATGAGGGAGATTCCAAGCATATATTATATATGGATACTCATTTGGCTCCTGTATCCATCTGTACCATCAGATCTCAGAGCACTCTCATAGAGCATGATTCTTACAGCGGGGTGGTCAGTGTCCTAACCACTTTAATAGAAAATCCCACCACATGTTTGTTTGTTTGGCTGGGAGCTTTGCTGTTATTTACAATAAATATCATTACCTCAAAGCATGTAAGGCTTGTTGGACCAAACTGATTACATCATTGATTTGTCCAACCATGTCATTTGTTCTGGTTTCCCGTAGGCATGGGATTTGTTCCAGTGAATAGGTGTTGACTAATAATCCCACCACGAAAATAGCGTCTTCTATACCTTCCACTGCTCTCTCTTCTACTTCTCCCACTCCATCTATTCTCACTTCTACTTCCATCACCATGAGCCTGTGAAGATCACATCATTAGATCACGGGGATGATGTAGGTAGTGGGTTTGGTGAGCCTTAGGTCAAACTAGGTTTCTCTTTATCAGATGTGTGTTTCAGGAGGTTGACCCGCTTTTCTGCATTGGGTAAGGAGCTAAGCTGCTCGACTAAAAAGGAGAGGAGGTTTTTGATATCGACCGGAACCAACCCAAATTGCTACTTATTCATCACACTTCTTATGTGGTAGATTCACTGCGCACCTCACTTGAGATCTTGGAAGAGATGGCTTGCTTGATGTCTTGTCGACCCTTTATTTCCATATAAAGAACACGACGAGGGGAAATAACTTCTTGAATTTCCATTTTGATCATTTGAATATCCTTCATAAGAAATCGTGGGAAAATACGATGATTTATTCCGAGGAATCCCCAACGAAACAATGTCTCCCCTTTCTTTGTAACAAGGCTCCCCATAATCTTCTCTGATCTTCTTTGTGGCAGGTGGCTGCAGGCTAGATGGTGGCTAGGGGGTGGGCATAAGAATGATTGTTGGCTTACCTAGTTGGGATGAATTAGATCGCTGGCTTCAGTTTGCTTGCTTTGCTACTGGACCTGGAACTAGTACTCCAACTAGTTATGCTACTTATGCTGGATAAGCTAGATCTTATGCTTAATCGACATCAATAACTGCATTCCAACTGGTTCTTAAGCTACTGGATATGGATCTCACTACCTTGCAATACCTTCTAGTTGAACATAACAAACCTTCATATAAAGACGCCATGATTGAATGGATTGGCCTTTGTTTATGCTTTGCTCATGCCTTCAACAAATCCATTCATCAAAAAGCTAGCACAAGCTAAGTCTTTTAGCTTCGATATATGGATCTATAGCTAAGAAAAAATCTAACTCTTCTTTTACAATTTTCTTGTGACTTTGCATGCAAGAATATATATTCTTATGTGCACTAACTTCATAGTGATCTATATGAGGATGTCATCATTGATTGTTTTTCACATGCCATGCTTGCTATAGAGGTCATATTTATTGGTGTTTCTTTCCCAGATGTTCTCTTTGGACATGGTGTGGACATTAAAGCCTTCGATGAATAGGCTTGTCATATCTTGGACTTGATCTAATGTTATTAGGTATGGTTTCCCAAGTCATAGGTACCCTATGTGTACCTTACTGATGAGAAGGTTGATACACTTCTAAATTTTCAAAGTGTTATCGAAGACAGGGACTTGAAGTAGATGAGCAAGGAAGAGACCTGTAGTGTTTGGAACTCATTAGTTACCCCCATCCCTATATTGTCACTTTTTTCAATTGCACAAATCTCATATAAAAATCGTCTCACAACTTAGGAAGTTATTCAATATCATTGAATTCATGTTTTCTTATCCTTGTGAACTCCACTCTTCCATGGAAGTCACCTCTTTGATGTATGTGGATGTTTAGTGGGTCCTCATGTATTGCTTCTGATCAGCCTCCCAATTAGGTGCAAAATAAGGTCCATCTAACCTTTCTTAGGCACATATAGGCTATATTAAATATCTCCTTCTGCAATTAATAATATTTTCTTAGCTTTAGCGAGTTCTTAAGAAGCTTTAGAGATAATTTCTTATTATGTGCCTAATATTATTTATTTTGTAGAATATTGAGTAAATTTTGAATATTTGCAGAATGAAAGAATTTAGGGATTTGCTCCCTAACAGATGATGCTATAGGATGAACCAATAAATGAATAGGATATTATGAAATTATTGAACAGATTTTAGAGCTCCAATGATTGAGAAAATCTAGGGATGTGTTCCCTACTACATGAGAAGCCAAAAACTTAGTATTTAATGAAGATTCGTACTTTTGGGACCAAATCCACTTTTTGAGGGATTTTGGAGGGGAAAGTTGCCTCCTTTCAAGGAGGTTGCTTCCCCATCAATTTGTATAAGTACCAATTCCAATTAGCCTTTAAGGGCATGGAATTTTTATCTTCTTGTGAGGAAAACCTGTTATTTAGTAGTTCTACTTTCATTTCCAATAGGGATGTACTTGAATTGATTCCAGTAATAAAATTTGATTTCATATTCAACTTCTAAGACTTGGTTTCCTTCGTAAGACTCTGAGTATCCTTGGGCTTGGCCATCCTAGTAGCCTAAGAGCCCTACTGTACAAATTCTTTTAATCTTTTTTGCACTTCTTGTTCACTTACATATCTTATTCTTGCATTTCCTATTTTTGCATTTAGTATTTATGCTTCATTTGTTGCAGGTTAGATTGGTTAAATGATTGAAGTAATTTGTTTTGCAAGTAATTTATATAGTTAGTATGATGCATCCTTAGAAAAACTCTGCAAAGTCATATTCATCATTGAGTTCACAATTATGAAATTTTGGGTTTTAGTAATAAATTTATGTTGAATTTTAGCACATGTTAATGAAATTATTTTGAGGTGATTCCACTTGGATTGAATTCTAACAACATACAAATTAATAATAAAATTTACCCATAGCATTTTCACTTGATTATCTTGTAGAAATTCTCACTGTAGATCACCTGATAATGCAATGTAGCTAAAGCAAAATACTTGATCTACTTCTACAAAAAAACTTGCGGAAGCTTAATCAATTTTGAGCAAGATCAAATAGAACACATATAACAGATGAAGAAGAAATCAATCACACATGAACATAGAAGAATACTCTGGGGAAAGCCTCAGCTAAAAGCCCCGATCTCTGTATTATCAAACAAGTGGAAATATCTCAGGATTACACAAAGCTTTAGCTCACAAGCTATCCAGCTCTCAATATAATCCCTCACTGCTGCTCATAGACAGAATAGACAACGCATATGCCTTCCTTCAATCCTCCAAGCCTCCTATTTCCTTTCGCAGTTTCTCCTCGGTCCTCAAGATGCCACTTGTGTGTAATTAATTCCTCACACATTGCTCTGACCTTTGAAACAACTGCGCAATCCTCAAGGAATGAATTCCTTCTGCATGCAAGAGAAATCCTCATGGGAATATTCCTGCAACTGATAGTACATTGTCCCATCCTTTGATCTCAACTGGGTCTTTGTCTGAACTGACATGCATGAGTTATTTATGAGAGAATATTCAGTTATTTTAAGTACCCTAGTTGCATGCATGCATGCATTGACTAACTGAACTCACAATCAGTTCCACAAACTGTTGGGACTAATCTAACTGGACTTAACTCAGTTAACTGAGCTAACTAATTACAACTCAAAGTACAACTCATCCTGATCTCCTTAATTAAGGGATAACTTCCTCAATCAAAGGGATAACTATTGCATGTCTTCACATAGACTTCATGTTTGATTTTCTTCAACTAATTAACTCAAGATGAATTAATTAATTATTTTACAAACAACTGCTGAGATCAAATTCGAATTTTGATTCTCAATTTTAATTTAGGGACTAATTAAAATTGGAATGTATCGAGAAATTCTATCTATAGCAATGCTATTTTTAGCATTTTTTGTTGCTATTTTCAACACTCCCTCTCAATAAGAAAGGGATGCCACCCCGATCCTATCTTTGTGGAACTCGAATTTTCATTTTGACAATGCCTTAGTCAAAATGTCTGCATCCTGCTCCTCGGTCGAAACATACTGCAACAACATGATCCTCTTCACCACACAGTCTCGAAGATGATGATAACATATATCGATGTGTTTGGACCTGTCATGAAATACTGGATTCTCAAGGAGTTTGATACAACTTTTACTATCGCAATAGATCACAGTTGGATCCATCCTCTGATCAAACAACCCAACTATAATTTTCCGCATCCAAATGGCCTCACATGTTGCCTGGCTTGCAGCCATGTATTCAGCCTTTGCTGAGCTAAGTGTAATTGACCTCTGTTTCCTGCTATCCCAAGAAACTGCACCTGAACCAAGGTTGAAAATTCCTCCCGAAGTGCTCTTCTGATCTGATGGACTCCCTGCCCAATCTGCATCTATGAAGCCCTGAAGCTTCACTCCCTCTGTCCGTCTGTATCATAATCCATACTGAGATGTGCCTCTGAGGTATCTCAACACATGCTTAGCTTCCTTCCAAAACAGCTTGGTAGGCTGAACCATAGCTTGATTAGCTGGTTCACCGCAAAGCACAAATCTGGTCGTGTGTTCACTAAATACATCAATGAACCCACAAGCTGCCGATACACAGTAGCAGCTACTACCTCACCTGAAGTAGCATCCTCCTTCCTCTAGTTACCTGCTAGAGGAGTCTACATGGGCTTGCACTTCTCCATGTGGAATCTCCTGAGTATCTCATTGGCATACTTGCCTTGAGACACAAACACTTCCCCATCCTTCTACCACACTTCCATGCCTAGAAAGTAGTGCATGAGTCTCATGTCTTTCATCTCAAACTCTCTTGCAAGATTCTCCTTGCAAGACTTGATCAACTGATCATCACATGTTAATATTAGATCATCAACATAAAGAACAATGATCAATGGCTTACCTTCTACCATGATGTGGTACAAGTTCGCATCTGCTTCACTCTTTTTTAGGCTCAACCCGGTTAAGTCACTGTCGATCCTGGTGTACCAAGCACGAGGTGCTTGCTTCAGCGCATACAAAGCTCTCTTGAGTCGACACACATGCGACTCACGATCGAAGGTCTCAAATCCTTCCGGTTGCTCTATGTACACCTCTTCCTCAATCTTGCCATTGAGGAATGCAGTCTTCACATCCATCTGATGGATCTTCCAACCCATCTATGCTGATAGTGCCAACATCGATCTAATAGATGAGTACCTTGCTACTGGAGCAAAATTCTCATCATAGTCGATCCCCTCGACCTGTGAGAAACCACAGGCAGCAAATCTTGCCTTATGTCTCTCCACACTACCATCAGCAGCTTGCTTTACCTTGTAAAGCCAATGAGAACTCACAACTGACTTGTTCTCTGGTCTTGGAACCACATCCCAAACACTGTTCCGAACTATGGAGTCATACTTCTCCACCATAGCATCAACCCAAACTGGCTGTTTCACTGCTTCCTCAAAGGAAGATGGTTCAGTCTCTACACATTCCCCAACAAGGGCCATGTAACCAGTGTACTGCTCAGGTGACCTCCTCTATTTGCGCTAAGAAGATGGCTCACCCACATTCTCTCTCGCATCCATCAACAATATGTCAGCTTCCCTTGTGCGTTTCTGCCCCTCTCTGGAAGACTCTGCATGAGTGGATGTCTCCACTCCTGGAATCTCTACATGTGGATGCTCTGCAATAGTCTAAGGCTCCTCCTCCTTAGTAACCAAAAGTTCCTTCTCTGCATGCAACTTGAGCTCCCTCTCAAGGGAAACTCGCATGGCCTTCTGCTCGTCAAACTTTAGATCTATGCGAACCACTGTCCTCTGACTGGTAGGCAAGAACAACCGATAGTTTTGTTTTGTATTAGTGTACCCCACAAGTATCCCCAACTTAGCTGTTGGCTCAAGTTTCTTCCAGGCATCTTTGGTCATATGGAAAAATACCGATGATCCAAAGATCCTGAAGTGACTCACATTTGGTCTCTTCCCAGAGAAAGGTTCCTCTGGTGTCTTCATCCCAAGTATGTGATGCAGGCTTCTATTCTGCAAATATATAGCTGTATTGCATGCCTCAGCCTACAAATGAAGTGGTAGGCCTTGGTCATGAAGCATCGCCCGAGCTGCTCCCACAATCATTCTGTTCTTCCTCTCGACCACCCCATTTTGCTGTGGGTTATGGGGTGCAGTCAACTCCCTGTTAATTCCTTTCGCTACACAAAAGTCCTTAAACTCTTGAGAGACATACTCTCCACCGTTGTCACTTCTCAAGGCCATTATTTTCTTCCCTGGTTCCTTCTCAACCAAAGCTTTGAACTCACAAAACCTGGAGAAGGTCTGATCCTTCTTCTACATGAAATGGATCCAACACTTATGAGAAAAATCATCAATGAAAATAACATAGTACCTTTGTTTCATGGTGGATGTAGTCGATAATGGTCCACACACATCTGTATGAATTCACTGCAAGATTGCCTCAGCTCGACTGTCTCGATCATGAAAGGAAGATTTTGCATACTTACCCAAGGTACAACCTTTGCATGTATCTACTTGCTCAAGTTTACCTTTGGGAAGTACGGTAGAGATCTACTGCATGATCTTCAAGGCCCCATGATGCAAGTGGCCCAACCTTCTATGCCATAACTCGCCAATATCTTGGCTTTGCACCAACTCTGCTTTGGAACTCAATGCAGCACAATCATCTACCTCTAGCTTGTAGAGATTCTTCACTCGAATCCCAATCCTCTTGGTCTGACCCGTGGCGATGTGTCTCAAGAACGCCTTTCCTTTACTGAAGACTACATCATAGCCTTTGTCTTCCAACATTGCGATGGATATCAGGTTCTTCTTCAGCCTAGGCACATACTTTACATCAGTCAGGGTCAGAGGAGCTCCATGCTCCCTCTGAAACACAACCGTGCCTTCACTTGAAACACAGTACTTTCCATCATTGCCCATCTCTATGCACATCTGGAGGTCCTTCTCCTCCAAGGTACTGAATAAACTCTTGTCGCCAGTCATGTGGAATGAGGCTCCACTGTCCAGGTACCAAACACAACCCACCATCGATGAAACCATGCATGTAATGAGGGTAAAATCCAATTCGAACTATGAGGCCAGTGCCTCACCATCTGATCCTTTCGAGGATCCCTTCTTGGATTTCTTCTATGGACAATTTGTTGCATAATGGCCCACCTCATGACAATTAAAGCATCGCACTTTAGATTTGTCAATCTTCTTCCCACCATGGGAAGAACTCGATTTGGAATGGGAAGCCTTCCCTTTCCCTTTCCTCGCCTTACTTGCTAAGGCTATATTTTCTTCATCATCATGCTTTGATGAAGAACCATCTCTGGTGCTTCTCCTGATCTCCTCCTGCATCAGATCTGACCAAAGTCGTTCCCAATCTGCAGTTTCTCTCTTCCATTTACTGAGTCTTGGTAGCTATGCCATCTCTTAGGAACACCAAGGAGAGCAAGACTCACCATGTCATCATCAGTTTTCGTGATTCCTACACTTCCAAGCTCATCTCTGCAGGTGGTGATCTTGTTCAGATATGTAGAGATTGTGTCGCCCTTTTCACACTTGATTTTCTGAAGCTTGTCTTTCAGCGCCCACTTCCTTTGATCGTTGTTGTTCTGATATAGATCCTTCAATGTCTTCCACATTTAAAATGGTGTCTCCTTCCCATGGAGACTTGAGACAATATGGTCTCGAACTCCCTCCAGAAGAATCCTCCTCGCTCTCGCCACACATTTCTTCCATTCCGCCAATTCTTGGGCATTAGCTGCTGCTGGCTTGGGGACTTCTTGATCAATGAAGTCCTTCAACCCATTGTCCTTTAATACTGCTTCCATGCAATCCTTCCAGGCTATGTAATTCAAGCTGCCATCTAGGGCATACTCGAGTCTCAAGCCATTGAACGCCATTGGTGAATTTTGAGATGTGATAAGAAATCGATTCTGTACCTACAATCAAGAACTTCAAAACTTCAAACTTCTCCCTTCTTTGTATATTGTTCTCTGCTTTGATCACCTTTGCTCCGATACCATGTAGAAATTCTCACTGTAGATCGCCTGATAATGCAATGTAACTAAAGCAAAATACTTGCTCTACTTCTACAAACAAACTTGCGGAAGCTTAATCAATTTTCAGCAAGATCAAAATAACACATATAACAGATGAAGAAGAAATCAATCACACATGAACACAAAAGAATACTCTGGGAATGGCCTCAGCTAAAAACCCCGATCTCTGTATTATCATACAAGTGGAAATATCTCAGGATTACACAAAGCTTTAGCTCACAAGCTATCCAGCTCTCAGTACAATCCCTCACTGCTGCTCATAAACAGAATAGACAACACATATGCCTTCCTTCAGTCCTCCAAACCTCCTATTTCCTTGCGCAGTTTCTCTTGGGTCCTCAAGCTGCCTCCTATGTGTAATTAATTCCTCACACACTGCTTTGACCTCTGAAATAACTGCGCAATCCTCAAGGAATGAATTCCTTCTGCATGCAAGAGATATCCTCATGGGAATATTCTTGCAACTGATAGTACACTGTCCCATCCTTTGATCTCAACTGGGTCTCTGTCTGAACTAACATGCATGAGTTATTTATGAGAGAATATTCAGTTATTTGAAGTACACTAGTTGCATGCATGCATGCATTGACTAACTGAACTCATAATCAGTTCCACAAGCTATTGGAACTAATCTAATTGAACTTAACTCAGTTAATTGAGCTAACTAATTACAACTCAAAGTACAACTCATCATGATCTCCTTAATTAAGGGATAACTTCCTCAATCAAAGGGATAACTGTTGCATGTCTTCACATAGACTTCATGTTTGATTTTCTTCAACTAATTAACTAAAGATGAATTAATTAATTATTTTACAAACAGCTGCTGAGATCAAATTCGAATTTTAATTCTCAATTTTAATTTAGGGACTAATTAAAATTGGAATGTATCCCGAAATGATATCTATAGAAATGCTATTTTTAGCATTTTTTGTTGCTATTTTCAACATATCTTAGGCACTTGGGTACTTAAATAAGCTTAATAGTTCACTATTATGAAATTTCTGGTTTTTTAATAGTAAAATTATGTTAAATTTTAGCACGTGCTAATGAAGCTCTTTCGAGTTGATTCCACTTGGATTGAAGCCTACAAACATTCAACTTAATAACAAAATTTACCCCATAGCATTTGCATTTGATTAGCTTAGGAATTTTGCAGGTTAACTCAAGAAACTGACTTGTTGAAGTTTCTTGTAGCACAATGGAGGCATCCTGTAGCAATCCTGTAGTAGCACACAAATTTCCCTAAAATGCTTCCAGAATTGCATCCACAGTTTTCCCTTCATTTTTCATCACTCCATAACGTCATTTAAGCCTTGAAGATGGATTTGAGAAGACCAAAGATCCCCTAGGCACTTTGCTTTCATAGTTGTAGTTTCATTTTATAATTAGGTTAAACACCTCCTGTTATTTATTAAATAGAACAAGATTGATTTACCTTCAACATTCTTGAGCATTTACTTTGTAGAGCATAATTTACTTTAATCATTAGTTTCCTTCAATAAGATAGGTTTATTTTTTGCAAATAAATTAAGGTTTCATTATGTTATTTACTTCCTACAAAATAGCTTAAGAGTTTCTTTTTGTCATTTACTTTCATGCAATCCGATTAGGGTCTATTTTATGACATTCTTATCGTCAGTTTGATCCCAATTCAATCTTGTCTCCTTATGTTAATTTCGCCTTATGCCTCGTCTCATATTCTCATGATAAAAAATCACACCCATAAATTTTCATGTTTACCGTACATCAAATATATTATTGTAATAATCATTGTAACTGGTAAAAAAAATTACTATTATGTTAAATAAAAAAATTAAAATCTTAATTTTGAATTAATAATTATAATTATAATAACTTAAAATTAAAATTAAATAATAAATTTTAATTAATCCAAATATTAATTATTAAAAAATTATAAATTACAATTATTATTATAATAAGTTAAAATTAAAAAACTAAATAATAAATTAATTAATTAATCAAAATATTAATTATTAAAAAATTAAAATAAAAAATACAAGTTAAATAATATATAATTAATTAAAATTAATAAATAAATAAAAAACGTGAATTAAATAAATTATAATAAAATTAAATCAAATATTAAATAATTATAAATTAAATGAATTAAAATAACAAAAAAATAATTATATAAAACATTAATTAAATATAAATTTACGTACCTCCTAACTACTCTCACTTCATGATATTCATTCACTCTCCAAAAACTCAACGTACCATTATAACAAGAGGGTGTGGGGCTTGGGTATACCCACTTTACCCTTTCATTTACACATAATGCTAAGAGTTTCACAAATGAAATCACGCTGAAAAGGAGGTCATCGGGTATATTTTAAAGTCTGCCCATCGAATCCATTTTTATGCGATGACCATTCGATTAAATTCATCAATGGTTATAATGTGTCAGGCCTAACTTATTCAAAATTTCTTTCAAAAATTAATTTCAAATTTGTTTAATCAAATTTATTTTTTTATATATGCAGTATATAAAAAATTATATATATATATTGAAATTGGGAATATATATATATATGAATTATATATTTAAATTTATATATCACGAGATATTATATAAGATTATATTTTTTAAATTGCTTAAAAAATTATTTAAATGTATATTAAAATGAAAATCTGAAATTTATAATTAAAATATTATTTTAAATTTGAAATTGAAAATATATATACATTTCAGATTTTTTCATTTAAATTCAAATTTTTTATTTCTAACAGTTAGGTGAAGAATTTGTGAAGGGATCAATTTAGGATGGGAAGAGCGTTGAGATTTCATGGTAGATTTTGTAGAAATGCAAGCGTTTAAAAGAGAAAACCACACTAAATTTAGTAAATTTAATATTTTGGATTCTATCTTGTGTATCTGGAAAATACGTTCATGTTAAATACCTAATTTATAACCTAATGTTTTATATAGTAGGAAAATTTTAGTCGATCTCATCTACGGTAAAAAAATGAATTTCATTAATAATGTACGTATAATAGGACAGCATTATGAAGAATGAGTTATATTTTAATTTAATTTATTATAATGTTTTATATTTGAGAATTAATTTATATATTTTCTTTTAATGCAGGGAATATTATGTAAAGGATTATTAACGTGGAGGAGGATTTGAGTAGGAATTTATTTAAATGATGGAATTTGTACTTCATTTAGTAACAAAACTAATTAATAATGTAATTTTACTTAGAAGTTATGAGAACTAAAAATGAAACGAACTTCAAGAAGATGTAGAAGATTGTTCGGGGCTTTTTGGGGAGATAGCTTTTTGGCAGGTGAGGATGGTAGCTTTGAGGAAGAAGACTTTGACTATTACAACCATCTTGTACATGTTGCAAATGGTCTCCTTCATTGTGACATGAGGGTTTTATTAATGATATAATAATTCTTTTCTTTTCTTTCTTTTTTCATTGTGTTCTATTTTAATTTTAATTTTACATATTCGGTCATTGTTCCAAAATGGCTTAACTTGATTATGCATTATTCTCCAATATATTAAATGATTTTAAATACTTTGGAATACTTGATATCTAGGGTTTAAAAATCATATTTTGAATTTATTGGTTGCAGGTTTAATTCCATGAGTACATGATATTTATGGTTATGTGCATTGTAAATTCAAAAGCCATAAAAAACGAGTTCTTTAAATTTTATTTCCTTTTATTTTATTCTTGTTTTCACTATTTTCCCTTACTGGAAAACGTGAAATTATTAACCATTATTTGACTTGTTCAAATTGTCTAATGTTTGACCTAGCCGCCTCTGGCTCGCCTTCACTGAAGCTGCAGGCCGATTCAACCCTTTGGCTGCTCCGAAGGGCAGCGTATTCTCCATCTTTGGGCTGCTGGGTGTTCCTCCGTGCGCCCTCGTGGCTGCTGCGCCCCCACGCACAGCACTGAGGTGCCCTCACCATGGATTCTTCAGGGGGCTTCTCCAATCCGCCTCCAGAGGTGATAGCCTTTAAAGCAATGATCGAAGCAGCCCCGAAACGAGTGCCATCGGCGACTCAACAGAAGTTCATCAAGAAAATGGAAAAGATCCCTTCAGTGGCCCTTCCTGAAGAAGAGACGTGCAAGGCAGCTCTGAACCTGGTGGAGAGAGGCCTCATCGGGCAGTTCACGGGCCTCTGGCCCTCTCCTAAATCAATAGAAGACTGGACTAAAAGAAACTGGAACCCCCTAATCAAAGAAGGTGTCAAAAGCTACTTTGTAGGTAAAGGATTCTTTGTCTTTGTTTTTGAAAGCACAGAAGACAAAAGTTTAATTTTCAGAAATGGTCCATATTTTATGGGACCGCAGGGATTGTATTTGAACAAATGGTCCCCAGATTTTGACCCTTCCCAAGACGTCCCATCAACTGTTCCGGTCTGGGTGAGACTACCCCATCTACCGCTCCACTGCTGGAACCAAAAATCCTTAGAGAACATCGGAAACGCGCTGGGTAAATATATAGACAAAGCTGCAAGAAAAGATCAGTACTCTTGTGCTCGCATATGTGTTGAAGTCGACCTAGAGGAGGGGTTACCGGAAGCAATCAAGCTCACTGTCGTTGGATGGACACATATCCAGGAGCTGGACTACGAATAGTTACCCTTCAAATGCAGACACTGTCATGGGCATGGACATTTCGCCAAGCACTGCAAGAAAAGGGCAGAAGAGCAACTAGACAAACAAAATGAGGATCAATGGACCCTAGTCCAGAAAACAACTCTTCCAAAAAAAGGCTCCGGCAAAGGAAACACAACAGGAATTCCAAGCAGTTCTAAGTCCACTCAGGAAGGCGAAGTAAAAACAAAAGGGACAACAGGCACTCAGATTGACCCTGTAGCCCCAGAGCAGGAAAATCGGGTGCAGGAAGAAAGCACCCCTCCAAGCAACGAAGGAGAGAAAGCAGTTCAGGCTGAAGTTACCCAAGGCAGCCCATCCAACCCCTCATATGCAGAAGTTGCGAGGAAAAAAGCAATAGAAAGCTCAGGTTCATCGGAGGATGAAACCTATGAGCGCCCCTTTAAAAGAGTTGGAAGGAAATCCCGGAAAGAAATGAGAGAAGAAGAGGCAGAGAGACTCAAAACTCAAGGAAGTCAAGCCACAATAGAAATGTCCATCGGACGAAATACCAGACCGAGACCTTCCAAGGGAGGTCCCAATCCTCCTCTCAGTAAATAATGAAGTTTGTCTCTTGGAACTGCAGAGGACTGGGGAATCCCTCTAAACTAGAAGCAGTCAAGGATCTACTCAAAACAAAACCCTCAGATATCCTCATGCTCCAAGAGACCAAGATTGAAGGGCAAGCCCTTCTAGACATCAGTAAGTCAAAGTGGAATAAAAATACAGGCAAGGCAATCAGTGCCAGGGGCACCTCTGGAGGCCTGGCTACTCTTTGGTCAGACAACACTTTCCAGCTTCAAAATTCTAAAGAAACCCAGCATTGGATCTTTACAGATCTCAAGCACAAAGCTAGTAAGTTGAACATTTCTCTTTTCAATATGTATGTCCCTGTAAACTATTCTGAGAAAAGAGATTGCTGGAATTCGCTTTCAATTTTTCTAGAGCAGCATTCCCCAAGTAACATTATCTTAGCAGGAGACCTTAACATAGTGTTGAATCCAAAAGAGAAAAGGGGTGGATCAGGTAACAGAGATCCCATGTTGGCATTTGTGGAGGAGCTCTCCCAGAACTGGGACCTTCTAGACTTCAACCCAATCCGCGGGAGGTACACTTGGTCAAATAATCGAGCTGGGTCGGAACATATTGCTGCTCGCCTGGACAGGTTCCTGGTCCAAAGCGCCCTCATGATGAACAAAAAAATCATCATTACAAAAATTTTGCCTAAATTAACCTCAGACCATAAGCCAATTCAGCTCCTACTGGAAGATGAAGAAGATCTGGGGCCCATCCCCTTCCGCTTCAGCCCGCTTTGGTTTGAGAAAGAGGGATTCATGGAAACTGTGAAAGCTGCCTGGGCTAAACCCTTTTCAGGTTCCTCCAGCTATATATGGGAACAAAAGCTGAAGGCCACAAAACTAGCACTGAAGGAGTGGATCAAAAAGCCAGATCCCACTCCAACCAATCAAAGAAAAGAGGCAGTCCAGATGCTGCACTCCTTGCAAACAAATATGGAAAATATAGTCATCACAGCAGAACTACTGGATAAGGAAGTTAAAGCTCAACGATCCACATACCAATCCTTTCGAGCTGAAGAAGAACATTGGAGGCTAAAATCCAGAAGTCTTTGGTTAAAGGCTGGGGACCGGAACACCTCCTTCTTCCATCGACAATACAGAGCCAGGCTGTCCCGGAACTATATAGCTGAAATCAAAACCACGGAGGGCCAAGTTTGCAAAGGATTCAACCAGGTTAAAGACGCTGCTGAAAATCATTTCAGGAACTTATTCAATGATGGAACCCAAGGTAGCGATGAGGAAACAACCGATTTCCTCACCAAAATCCCTCTCCTTGTTAATGCTGAAGATAACATAGCTCTCTGCAGACCCATCTCGGAGGAGGCGATCATCAAAGTAATCTGGTCCATGGAAGCTGACAAGGCCCCTGGGCCAGATGGATTCACAATCCATTTTTATAAAGCTTGATGGGAAGTTATAAAAGTGGATCTCCTTAAAATGATAAGAGGCTTCATGAAAAAAGCTAAGATAGGAGGAGGAACCAACTCCACCTATTTAGCCCTAATCCCCAAAGAAACCAACCCTGAATCCTTTGCAAGATTTAGGCCTATTTCGCTGTGCAATGCTTCTTACAAAATTATAGCCAAGCTCTTAGCTAATCGAATCAAGCCTCTGCTCAAAAGATTGATCTCCAGCTCACAAGGCGGATTTGTGGAAGGCAGGTACATTTTGGACAATGTCATTCAGGTATAGGAGACCATCCATACAAGCAAACAGCGAGGGGAGAAAGGTATGTTGATTAAACTTGATATGGCAAACGCATTCGATAGAGTTAATCGTTTGTTCCTTTGCAAAGTTTTGCAGTCTTTTGGCTTCTCTCAGCAATTTGTTCAGCTCATAAAAGCATGTATTGATTCCCCGTGGATCGCTCCCCTCATCAACGGCTGCCCAACTAATTTTTTCCAAGCTCAGAGAGGCATTCGGCAGGGATGCCCCCTCTCTCCCTTTATGTACACCCTCATGGCGGACTCCCTTAGCAGAAAACTATCATCTGAAATAAATGTTGGCTCCCTTCCCGGTCTCAAACCTTCCCATGGATCAGCCCCCCTGAATCATGCTCTCTTTGCGGACGACTACCTATTCCTGGGAGGTGCTTCCTCCATAATAGCGAAAGCCTTTGACAATGTCCTGAGAAGTTATTGTAGGGTATCTGGTGCTCTTGTCAATGAGAGCAAAAGTGAAATCTTCAGCTGGAATACAGATCAACAGGAGATCAATAACATCGCGAAGAGCTTAGGATTCAAAGGGCAGGCACAATGGGACAGGTTTAGGTATCTTGGACTTCCAATAATCTCAGGCATGAACAAGAGGTCCCTATGGACTGACATCATCAGTAAAATCAAATCCAAAATCAAAGCTTTGGGAGGCCACTGGTTAACAAAAGGTGGAAAAACCATTCTTATCAAATCCCAGCTGTCAGCTCTTCCTATTTATCAAGCAGCTTTCCTCTTGGCTCCTAAACATGTAATGGAACAGACCTCTTCACTCCTCAGGGACTTCTTATGGCAAGGAGGGAAAGGAAACGAAAAAAAAATTCATCTTGTAAACTGGGACCTGGTCAAGAGACCGATCACTGAGGGCGGACTGCAAATTCGCGACCCTTCCCTCGTCAACACAGCGTTGGGAGGCAAGCTTCTGTGGAAAATGATCCACGACCCTTCTCACCCCGTCAGCATCACTCTACGGTCAAAATACATAGACAAAGCCGCTCTCAGGACAATGCAACTAGACAACACAATTCCATGTACGTAGGTCTGGAGGCTCTGCTGCAAAAGTAGCAATTTTTTCAAGCATCATTTGTATAGAATCCCTGGAAATGGCAAGCACACACACCTGTGGAAAGATCGCATAATGGGGTGTGAACCTTTAGCTGAGAATGAGGAAATTGCAGAGCTCAGGGAATGGTTAGAAAGAGCAGACATAAACAACGTTTATGACTTGTCAATTTGGGATAGACGCGATGAATGGGCAGGTTGGAACTTTCACGGAGCCCCTGCGCATTTAACTGACCAACAAAATTATCTGGAGGAGCTGCTCGAAGAGGCCACGCCGATCAACAGAATCACGAGAGATAGTTGGGGATGGGGGCGGACAGGTAACTACACTTCAGCTGAAGGCTATAGAGTGCTTCAAGGTTCAAAGAACAGTAATCACTCGCCCAAGTTTTGGAAACAGGTTTGGAAGCCGCTGGCACTTCCAAAAATAATTTTTTTCTTCTCGACTTTAGCGCACAACAAACTTTTAACAGGAGATAATCTCATAAAGAGGAAGATTGAAGGGCCTCATAGATGCGATCTATGCAAAAGAAATATTGAAACTGCCCGACATCTATTTTTGGAATGCCTCTTTGCCAAAGAGGTGTGGGGACTCATCCTGCAAGATTTTCATATCTCTATACCTTCACAAATTTCTGTCCCTGACTTCATTGATACATGGACTTCCTTCTACCCTCAGCGTATCCCTCCCAAGTCCTTCTGGCGCAAGGTATGGATAGCGATACCAAAATATGTTTGCTGGCAGCTTTGGTTGGCTCGTAACCAACAGATATTCAAAGACATATAGCATTCCCCGCTTCAAGTTGCAGCAAAAGCAAAGTCTCTACTCTTGGAAACGGCCCAACAACAATACTACAAAGATGACCCTCTGCTTACACTGGAAGAAAAGAGGTGGCTGGCGTTAGAACCACATCCCCAAAAGTATCTACTGCCTCCCCTGAAAGCTAAACCAAACTGGCAAATAAGAGAACCGGATGACATCTTCCAGAAATGGTGGGGGACCCAAAAATTAACTTCCATATTCTTTGACGGGGCTTCCAAAGGGAACCCCGGAGTAGCAGGTGCTGGTGGGGTCATCTATTCCACAGATGGGACAGAAAGAGATTCATTTGCAGGGGACTTAGCCTGAAAACTAACAATCAAGCTGAGATCCTTGGGTTACTCAAAGCTTGTCTTATTGCAAGGGAGAAAGGCATCAAAGATCTCCAAGTTTTTGGAGACTCAGAAATTATAATAAAAAATTTAATCAAAGGGGAATTCTTCAACAACGTTGGTCTCAACAAAATTATGGACAGATTGAAGAGAGTATTACAAGACTTCAACTCATACAAGCTCTACTACATACTCGGAAACTCCAACAGCGAAGCGGACCGGATGGCGAACATTGGATGCATTCTCAGGAAAGGGAGCTTAACTGTAAATGGGGAAAGATTCTTTCAAAAATTGTGAAATTGTAAGATCTCAAAGGCTGTAAAAAAGGAAAATAGCCATGTAATAAGGGTTGCCACGGCAAAGACCCACCATCCCTTTTGCAATAAATAAAAATCACAACCGTTTCAGTTAAAAAAAATAAAAAAAATTGTCTAATGTTTCACACATTACATTTAATTTAATGTTTCTGTGATACTTATTATTGGAAATTATTAAATTAAATTATTCTAATTGTTATGTAGGTTGAATAATAATAATACTTGTTGTTACGATTGTGTTTTTAATATTATCAGGTAAACGAGGGCTCATCAGATGCTGCTTGCGCGAGGGCTCGAACGCTAACCCTTTCACCTTTCTTCTCTGTGCTGCTGGCGATCCTAATACAGTTATCCAACTGAGTTCCTTACCATGGATTCGCCCTTTGGAGGGGCGGGCTCAACCCCCCCTTCATCCACCGGTCCCTCTTCTGACAAGACAGAACGCGTAGACCCTCTGATCAATCCAGGCGCCCTCCCTCGGACTGACCAGGACACTGAACCTGCCATCGATGCCGCTGGGGACTCTGCTGCAGGTTCTGCGGCCGCCAATGATAAAGGCAATGACCAAAAGACCTCAACGTCACAGCCAAAGGCGTCTTCTGCAACATGCATCCCGAAGACTGCAGAAAGAATCAAAGTAGATCTCCCCAGTCATAGAATCAACAACCAAATCCAATATATGAGGGATCATGCACTCATAGGCAAGTTCCTCGGATTCTGGCCAACTAAAAAGGCCTTGCATGGATGGATAGCTTCCAAATGGAAGCCTAAAGGACAAGTTACTCTGCAGCTTGGCCCCAAAGGCTTCTTTACCGCCACTTTCAACTGCTTGGAAGACAAAACTCGCATCTTCGAGGGAGGCCCGTATTTCTTCAACTCTTCAGGCCTGTACCTTCGTGACTGGAAAGAAAGGTTCAACCCAGACAAAGAAGATTTCAGCTGGGCTCCAGTATGGATACGCATGTATTCTCTTCCACTGGAATACTGGAACAAGGAGACCTTAAAGGACATAGGCAACAACTTGGGGGTATTCATCAAAGCTGCCAAGGAGACCAAAACTCAAAGATATACCTCCTATGCCAGGATCTGTGTTCACATGCATCTGACCAAAGCACTCACGGACTCGGTAAGTCTATTTCATGACGACTATGAATGGATCCAAACAATAGACTACGAGCATGTTCCTTTTCGTTGCAGAAAATGCCATGAACATGGCCATCTTTTCAGGGACTGCCCTCTGAATCTTCAGTCCAAAGCCCTAGTTAATGAGACAAGCAAAGATACTGAGGGTTTTACAAAGGTCCCTAGTCGTAGAAGGCATGCCAAGAAAACTCCGGCAGCTCCAGATACCTCCAAAAATCCTGACACCCAGAACAGATTTGAAATTCTGACCTCTCAAAATACTACGGAGGATCACCCTGAAATCCCTCTTGCAGATCCCTCTCCTTCCTCAACCCCCCAGCCCCTACAATCTTCAGTTCCGATCTCAGCCTCCACTCTCACCAGCTTTCCCGCCTCTACCTCCTCTGAGAAAATAGATCCAGAGACCGCCCAGAAGTCTTCCACTATGGAAATCGATGCAGCTCTAGCTCTCAGCATTCACCAAAAGATAAGCGAGGAAGAACAAAATACCCCAATCCACATGGACGAGGAACCAGAAAGCGTAGATTTGGAAGGGCTGGACATTCTCAAACTGGAAACAGCGTGCAGTCAGAAAGAATTTAATACAATACCCCCCCGGGAAATTGAAAGGCTTGAAGTAGTTCTAGCTAGAGCACAGCATAACAAATGTCTAGGTATTTAGGCTGGCAGTCCTTGGGATGGAAAGAAAATCTTGAAAGACACGAAGAAACGAGGGCGCAAAACGGATCTGCAAAGGACAATTATCATTGGAGAAATGCTGGTGGATTCTGGTAGATTCCCCAAGCTGACCAAGTTCTTCAAATCTCTCCCCCACGGTTCCTCATGAAGCTCATCTCATGGAACGTGAGAGGGCTTAATAGCCCCACAAAACACAGAATGTTAAAAAATATGATCCAGCAAGAAAAGCCTTCAATAGTCTTTCTTCAAGAGACAAAAGGCAATAGCACTGTATTGGAAAGGATTCTAAATAAGGTTTGGTCAGGATGCCGCTCAGTCTCAGTGGACGCTTCTGGTGCTTCAGGAGGGTTGGCAATCTTGTGGAACCCGCAGGTACTCTCCCTTCAAGACTTTCATGCCTCACACTTCTTCATTCAATCAACCTTTCACCTAATTGGGACCAACATCCATGGCCATCTCTCTAATGTATATTTTCCACAAGATTTACAAAAAAAGCTGGATCTACTGGACACACTCACAACTCTCAATTCAGATAGGCGGTTTCCCCTTTGGATTGGTGGCGGTGACTTCAATATAATCACGACTTTGGAGGAAAAATCCGGAGGTAGATCGAAGCTAGAAGGTGACAACATCGGCTTCAAAGACTTCATCCACAGTAATCAGTTAATGGACCTTCAGACTTCCAATGGTATGTATACCTAGACCAATAAAAGAAGGGGACCACAGCATATAGCTTCCAGGCTGGACCGCTTCCTTATATCGGATAATGCCATACACCTGGGTGGGGACTTTCATGCTTCCATCATGCCTCAAGTGGGCTCTGATCATTGGCCCATAATGTTACAGTGGTCACGTCCGGGCACAAAGTGCAACAGACCTTTCCACTTTGAAGCCTTTTAGTTCTCTCATCCCAACTTCAAAGAAGTAGTTAATGGGCTTGGAAATCCTTCAATCCCCCTGTAGGAGCCAAGATGTTCCAGTTCCAACAAAAACTAAAGCACCTCAAACAAGCTCTCAAATCATGGAATCAGACTCAGTTTGGTAACATCTTTAAACATCAGAAAGTGCTGGAGCAGCAGATGAACTCACTACAACAGAGCATTATCTTGGAGGGAAGAACAGACAATTATGTGCAACAGGAACGGACCCTCTTAACCAAGGTCGAAGCACGAAGGCAGCAAGAAGAAGTCCTGTGGCGACAAAAATCCAGAATCAGATGGCTCAAGGAGGGACAGAAAAATACAATTTTTTTTCACAGATCTACTATTCAAAGGAGAATGCACAATAACATCGCCTTCATTAATAATCGACAAGGGGAGAGATTAGAGGTGCATGAAGAAGTGGAACAGGAATTCAAAGAGTACTTTCAGGATATTCTGCGGGAGTCGATGGGATGCAGGGATTAAGCCATTCGAGTACTCACGTAGCACATTCCCAAACTAGTTACGGAGGACCACAACAAAATGCTTCTCCAGCCCATCTCCAAACAGGAAGTGGAGGATGCCATGGCCCAACTTAAGGATGGAAAAGCGCCTGGACCCGATGGCTTTACAGCCAACTTCTTTCATGCGTTTTGGGAGCTTATTAACACAGAGGTCTGGGAGATAGTGGAGGAATCAAGATCGATGCACTGGATCCTTCCCTCCCTAAATTCTACCTTCATAGCGCTAATACCTAAAGTGGATGAACCCAATACACCTGACGAATATAGGCCCATAGCACTTTGCAATGTCATTTACAAGCTCATATCCAAAGTCTTGGCGAACATGCTTAAACCTCTTCTCCCTTTCCTCATCTCGCCAGAGCAGACCGGATATGTAGAAGGGCGCCAGATAATGGATGACATCATTCTCTCAAATGAAGTGATCCACTCTCTCAAGCTACTAAAAAAGCCAGGTATGATTCTCAAGCTAGATCTTTCCAAAGCTTTTGATAAACTCAGCTGGAACTATATCCATCAGATGTTACTGGCATTTGGCTTCAGCGCTACTTGGACTCGGTGGATCATGAATCTCATCTCTTCACCTAGTTTCTCCATCCTGCTTAATGGCTCACCTTCTATTCCCTTTCGTCCTTCCCGTGGCATTCGACAAGGGGATCCCCTTTCCCCTTTCCTCTTTGTTCTCATGGCCGAAGGTCTCAGTCGCCTTCTTCATTCTGCCATCTCCTCCCATACCCTAAAGGGCATTTCTTTTCATGGCCTCCCCCCTATTTCCCACCAACAATTTGTCGACGATACCATACTTTTCGGCCACTCGTCAGCAAAAGAGGTCTCAGCCTTTAAAGCCCGGCTCAACCTCTTCTCAGAAGCCTCAGGAACATCCATCAATGCCTCCAAGTCCCAGCTCTTCTTCTTCCACACTCACACCCTGACTCAGAGGAACATCGCTAGGATTCTGGGCTTCCTGATAGTCGTGCTACCTTCGAAATACCTAGGAGCTCCTTTGCTAGATTATGCTATTAAACATGCCTCCTAGAGAACCCTCATTGACAAACTAGAAACTAGGCTCTCTTCCTGGACTTTCCGCTCACTCAATATAGCTGGCAGGCTCATCCTTTTCAAATCCGTTCTCCAAGCCATGCCCCTTTATATTTTTTCTATATTGGCAGCTCCTAAATGGGTTCTCAAGAACATCTGTAATCTCCAAAGAAACTTTCTTTGGGGGTCCTCGAGACTCAACAAGAAATGGGCTCTTGTCAAATGGACTGAGGCCTGTATACCGAGATCAGCTGGTGGGCTAGGTTTGAGGGATCCCCTTCATAGCAACAACACCATGGGAGCCCGTATCTGGTGGAACTGGATTTCCAAACCGCACATTCCTTGGGCTCGTCTCTGGCAAGCCAAATACGCGCCAGGCAGTCAATGGGATGATCTCATCAGAATCAGCACTACAACTCCTGGCTCGTTGATCTGGAATGCTGCCAAGCAACATAGTGCCTTTATCCAAGCGCACAGTTTTTGGGAGATCCATTCGGGCACCATAACTAGATTTTGGGAGGACTCTTGGCAAAAACTCCCCAAACTAGCCTCTCTCTTCCACAAACCCAACTGGCAAGCTACAATGCAACAAACTGACCAAATCCATGTTCAACAGTTTTGGCAGCAGCAATCCCCTCAAGATTTTCAACTCTGGAGATCAGCTAGTACTTGGCAGGCTAATTGGCAGGGGGAAACATTTGAAGAGATCGATCAGGAGCTAAAAATTAGGAAAATTAAATACTTAAATCAAAAGGACAAACTGCGATGGGGACACACGCCAAAAGGTATGTTCAATACCAAGGAAGCATACCAACTTCTCTATCAACCCATGCAAACAACAAAGGATCTGATTTGGGATCAGGTTTGGAAACCCAGTATCTGGCCTAAGGTTTCCACTTTTTTATGGCTTCTGAGCAAGCAGCGAATCCTCACTTGGGATAATCTACAAAAGCGTGGATTTAATGGACCTTCCAGATGTCCCAACTGCAATCTCAATTCAGAAACAATCTAGCATCTACTGGATACCTGCCCACTAGCTGCACAATTTTGGGAGAGAATCGCTCAGTGCAATAGAAGAACGGGCAGACATGTGGGAAATATCATAGACACTATCAGAAACTAGCCTCGGCATCCTTTCCAAAGCCTTCTTCTCAACTCCCTTTGGAGCCTCATTCCGGGCTTTGTCTATTGGATCATTTGGAAGGAGAGAAACAATAGAATCTTCAACAATCTTAGCAAACCTCTTGATACCCTATGGTTTCTTCTCAAACAAAATCTGCAAGAAACTCTTGCTCTTAGACATTGGAAAGACTCGGACCTGCCAGACTCTCCTCAGGAACGACTCATCCTGAAAGATTGGGATTTGGATCTCACCTTTTTAGCTCAAGCCAAGCCTAGTCACCCAGTCAGCATTGCTTCTCCCCACAATTGGTCTCCTCCGGCTTCCCATTCTTACAAATTGAACTTCGATGGGGCTGCTAAGGGCAATCCTGGGTTGGCTGGCTATGGTGGTGTTTTCAGAAATGACGTTGGTTCAGCATTGCACATATATCATGGGTCAATTGGCAAAGATACCAACAACGCTGCAAAACTTGAAGGTTTATGGAAAGGCATATGCATAGCAGAACACAATTTTTTTTTCCCTCTTGAGGTAGAAGGGGATTCTCAAATCTTAATAACAGCTGCCACAAGGATTCACTCAGGTACCTCAGTAGTAAAGATTGCCTCAAGCTGGCGGCTTCTAAGCATATTGGAACAAATTGAGGAATGGCTCAGGACTTCCAGGAGCATCACCTTCAAGCACATTCGGCATTTGGCCAACAAATTAGCAGACAAATTGGCTAATCAGGGAGTCAATCAGCAGCTCCTATTTTTCTCAGGTCCATTACGCGATTCAAATGATGCACAACTCATACAAGACTGCACTTCTCTGGTGCAACAGGATTTATCTCCCCCGGATGCGGGTGTATATTCAAGCGAGCAGTACAAAGGCGGCGTGGAAGGTGGGCGCGTGGCTCATCACACTCACCAGCCGGCATCGTATGAGGAAAGAATTTATGTCTCAGACCATCGACTTAAATGCTGCATTAACGCGACTCTCTCCCTCTCGCCAGTATGTAAGTATATCGACTATGAAGCTCTGCTTGTTATTCACTCATGCTCTTCCCTTGCGCTTATGCTGGTTCAGCAAGGTTGAAGCTCCTCGCAGCTTCCTCTGTCGCCCCCTTTCAGCCCCCTCCACGGCTGTTTGTTCAACACTTCCAGCATACCTCACAATGCCCAGAATGCGCTCAAGGATGAGCTGCAGAAGAGGCAGCTCCCGAGGCCGTGTCTCTCGCCAGCCTTCTTCCACAACCTTGAACCCTTCATATGAGGCTTCGAATTTCTGCTTTGATAGATACCCTATGACCAGAAGTGGTCGTCGTAGGGGAAGAAGGCAGTTCCTCACCGAAGTGCGCTCGTCAATCCAATTCTCACGTAGCTCGCTTCCGCTTCCCTTGCACTCTAGGCAACTCCTCCTTCATTGTGTCGGTCACCGTAGAGTTGTGTGAGGATATTGTGGGTTCGGGGGTTGTCAGTCCAGGGGCTCCTTTGGAACCGAGGATGGAAAACCAGAATGATTCCTCACAGAATGTGACTGCTGAGAGAAAGGACCCTGGCTCGAGCACTCCTGCTGGTGATGGTCCTTCAAGTAAAGAGGGCCAACCCTCTGAGTCTGAAGATCCAGACCAATTCGGTTGCCGCATTGTTGAAGAATCGCCTCCAACCTCGCATGAAGATTGAACAAGTGTGCACCTTCTGGTTTTGTTCATCTACTGAAAGAAGCTGCTCAAGCCCTTCCGGACATATAGTCACTTCATGTTCTCAGTTCTCAGTTTATGGTCTTATTTCAATTTTTGAAATGCCAGTTTCCCCTGCGTGGGCGGCTTTCTGATGTTGTTTTGGTCATTGTCTTGGTTCAATATGTTCAGGGGTCAGATTCCGATCTTGTAGTGGCTGCGCTGCACTAAGTTTTGATTGGTTCCTTTCAATCTGTCCCGGTCTTCAGTTACAGTTTCCAGTTATATCAAGTCTCAAAGCTAGTCATAATGCAGGTCTTCTGGTCAGTTACTCAAGCGATTTTTGTAAGCATGCCGTCTCATGGGCTAGAACTCTCGAGGCCTCTGCCTCTCTGTAACCATATTTTTGTATCCATTATGATATATATTAATTTACGTCATTTGTCATTAATGAAATTTTAATTTAATAAGTTTTCATGAGTTATGTACCTACCATCTCTTTTTCCCAAAAATACATTATTTTATTTAAAATAATATTTATTCAATAATCCGGCCTATTTATTTTTTTAATTATTAAATCTATTTAATTCACACTATTTAATTGGTCAAGTCTGTGAACTCTTAGTGAACAAGATCACAACTGCATGTGTCTTAAAGGTTTTAAAGTATATATTTATTTGTTTTGCTCACTTGACAACTCCTAGATTATATATATTATTTTTATTTTCCAATGGAATTCTCTTGGACTTTTTTGCAATCTAAATTATCTTCAAATATACCTTGCATGTTTCATGTTTTTTTATTATGCTAATATTGATGATTATGATTATGTTAATATTGATGATTATGAAGGAGACAACTTCGAAGGAGAATCAAGGTTATTCAACCACAGTGAAGAAGAGGTATGTGATGATGTTTTCATTAGTTCTGATGTTGATTCATTTTAGGTTCATGCCAATTATTCAAAACCTCTTATGTATGATGAATATGATAATAATGATTCATTTGTATGTTTAAATTCACACAACTATAGTGTTTTTCATATTCATAACCATGATAAATATGACTATGTAACTAACAATGAACTTGTTTACGATGATTATGCACATAATAAGGTTATTTTACATGAAAATATAAATGAAAAAATTCTAAACTTTATTTAACTAATATTCATTTATTTATTTTGCCATATAAATATCATCTCTTCAATAACTCCTTCCAAACTGCACACAATTCTTCTGATTATGATGAACATAAATTTCAAGAAAATTTAAGTTGCCACATGAAAAATCCTAACATGATTTCAGATTGCTCTAATAAGGAAGTAAACTATGAATATATTACATATACATTAATGTTAGAAAGGTTTGATAATTTAAATAATCACACAAAGTATTATGATTTTGTAGAAGATTGGATGGAAAAAGTCTTTAAGGGAACATCATTTTATCATTGTGTTGATATCAACTCCCTTCTAGGAACTAAAATAAGCAAAACACCTTATCCTTTCTTATAGTTACTAAACATATTACTATTTTCGAAACTTAAAGGTAAGAGATTTGGAGCTGATAAATTATTGTCTTGGTTACATTGGTTGTTTGACTTCTTTGAACAATTTTTGCTTTTGAAAACACATTGTATATAAACCTTGTACATAAATAAATTGTCGCTTACATAGCTTCTTGAGTTTAAAATGAATAAAGATGAAGTTTTTACATCTTGAAGAGTCTTTATGTGACCATAGTAGAATGAAACACACATATATGAGTCCTTGATACGAACTATATTAATGAGATTTTTAAATACGTATTTAAAGACTTGGTTTGCAAATCATATTTGAGGGGTAACAATCTTTAAAGGGCTCAAAACCTCAATTTCTTTATTGTCAAACTCATATTGAATATTCTTCACCATGTCTCTCTTTCATACTACTTACACATAAATACTAAGGAGTCACATTAATTCTTAAGGGCTAGATGAAGTTTTTACATCTTGAAGAGTCTTTATGTAACCATAGTAGAATGAAACACACATATATGAGTCCTTGGTATGAACTATATTAACGAGATTTTTAAATACGTATTTAAAGACTTAGTTTGCAAATCATATTTGAGGGGTAACAATCTTTAAAGGGCTCAAAACCTCAATTTCTTTATTGTCAAACTCATATTGGATATTCTTCACCATGTCTCTCTTTCATACTACTTACACATAAATACTAAGGAGTCACATTAATTCTTAAGGGCTGGATCTATAACCATAAGTTTGGGCTTTTATAAAATTCCATTGAAACTTTGGTAGCACTAGTTACATTATAACCATGCATGAGACCTTTCCTTATTACCATGCTACCCTAGGGATAGGAACTAATGTTTTCTTGGGTGGGGCATGCTGGTATCTTCATGGGGGCTATAGACGCTCGCTAGCAGCAGAGCAAGGCTAGTGGCGTTAGATTAGAATCTAGTGTGTAATCCTCCCACTCCTTCTGATGAGGTAACTTCCGATGGGGCATGGTGACATCTCCATCGGGGCTATGCATGCTCTCATGCTCTCTGGTAGTGGAGCAAGGTCAGTGGTATTGGAATGAATCCAATGCGTAATCTTCCATCCCGTGAATGTTATATTTGCTAAATAAATTGAAAGAAGGGCCTCTAACACGAAGAGAAAGCAAGCATTCAGAAAATACCTCATCTCAGTATAGTGGATGACTCCATCGAGGCTATGAACGCTCGCTTGTGTAGAAATTTCTGTTTTCCCACCCCGGTTTTCAGTTTCACCTTATTTCTCCCATGTAGTTAAATGCCCTTTCCCATAACCATACATTTAACAAGCTGAAAAAATAAATATTGCTGAAAACACAAATTCTGGAAATTTTACAGAATGCTGGAAATTGCAGAAATAAAAATCAGCAGTAATAAACAGCCATTAAAACACATTAAAACGCTGAGATTTTTGGTCAACTTGACCCTGGAAAAACCCCCTACAACTCTTGGGGAAAACCAGTTTGAGAGCACTTCTTTATTTCTGGAAAATACCTTTTACAGTGAGAAAAATTTCAGCAAATAAATTTCAGCAAAACAGAAACTTCTAGCAAGCAAAACTTATCTGTTTTCAGCCTAACAGACAATCTGGAAAACACTGTACGAACTGTACGGACCGTATGGATGTACGTACTGTACGAACGTGCGGATGTACGGATCGTACGGACTGTACGGACAGAACTCGGTTTCCGTGCAGAAAATCACCTCCTCGAAATTCGTGCCTGAAAATCAGTTTTTCCCTGTTTGCTCACAAAAATCTGCCTTTTATTGCTTGCTCTTTAAGCTGTACGGATTTGCTGAAGTGCTGCCTTGGAATGTGTGCCAAGCTGCTGCCTCCTTCTCCTTCCTGTCCAGAAATCTCCCTTGCTCTCTTGCTCTCCTTCTCCCAATCTGCTCATGAAAGAATGAATGATCTTTTCCTCCTTTTCCTCCCTTAACCCAACCTTAAGTGACTTTTGGGTGATCCCTAAATCCAATGGCTGAAATAGATTTAGATCAATGGCTGAGATTAAATGCTCATTTAATGTCACTTTCTATTTTTTTAATTCACCCCACTTTAATAAAGACCCACTTAGTCATTTATTTCCAAAGTCACTGTTCCTTTCTAATTTTTCATTGACTTTATAAAAGCCACTTTAAAATTAGACTTAGTAACTTTATCACTTAAAGTCACTTTTACATTAGATTTAACTTTATAAAAATTATAAAGTTACTTTAGGAGAAAAATCAAATTCTTTTGGACACTTTTCCCCAGGCCAAAGATCAAAGCCTAAGGGAACCACCTGTCCTCCGGTAGCAAATTTCAACACTCCCTCTTACCGAGGAAGGTGTTCTTCACCAAACCCATCTTGTCTCTGAAGTAGACATGTTTACCCCGTGGTAAGGCTTTGTTAAGAATATCTGCAACTTGCTCATCAGTGGAAATATACTCAAGCTTCACAGCTCCCTTCTGAACATAGCCTCTGATGAAATGATATCTGATCCCGATATGCTTTGACCTGTCATGAAATACTGGATTCTTCATGAGTTTAATGAAACTCTGATTATCACAGTAAATCACTAAAGGTCTCAACGGCTGACCAAGTAAGCCAAACAACATCTTGCGAAGCCAGATAGCCTCACAACTAGCTAGACTGGCTGCCATATACTCTGCTTCCGCTGAACTCAGTGCTACTGACTGCTACTTCCGGCTGAACCATGACACTACTGCTGAACCCAACCCAAAACAACACCTTGAAGTGCTCTTCCTATCAGAAGCACAACATGCCCAATCAGAATCAGTGTATCCTGCCAATCTCACTCCATCTCCCTGCCTGTAGTCCAGACCATAATCCACTGTCTCCTGCAAGTACCGCAAAATGTGTTTTGCAGCCACCCAGTGAACCTTCCTAGGCTCACACATAAACTGACTCATCGTGTTGACTGCAAAACAGATATCTGGTTTAGTGTTGACCAAATACATCAAGGAACCAATCAACTGCCTGTACAATGTGGGATCCACCAACTCGGAATCCGAAGCATGAAGCTTCTTCCAGTTGGTGATCATCGGTGTCGACATGGGTCTACAATCCTCCATGTGGAATCTACTAAGGATGTCCACAATATACTTCCCCTGCCCCAGGAAGAAATTCCCCTCCTCCTGCCACACCTCCAAACCCAAAAAGTAATGCATCAAGTCGATGTCCTTCATCTCAAACTCCGTCACAAGATCTCTCTTGCAGTGCTCTATGAGTCTTTTGCACCTGTAATGACCAAGTCATCCACATACAATACCAGAATGAGAGGCTCCTCACCAATCACAATAAAGTAGATTTTCGGATCTGCCTCACTCTTTGTGAAACCCATCCCCTGCAAATATGTATCTATCCTGGAGTACCAACCTCTCGGAGCTTGCTTCAGGCCATAAAGGGCCTTCTTCAGTCTGCACACATGGGACTCCTTCCCATGCACCTCAAAGCCCTGTGGCTGCTCAATATACACCTCCTCCTGTATGAAGCCATTGAGAAATGCAGTCTTCACATCCATTTGGTGGATCTTCCAACCCATCTCTGCTGCTATCGATATAATGGAGCGGATCGAAGTATATCGAGCCACGGGAGCGAAGGTCTCCTCATAATCAACTCCCTCTACCTAGGAGAACCCTCTAGCCACAAACCTTGCTTTGAATTTATCAATGCTACCATCTGCAGCATGCTTTACCTTGTAAAGCCATCTGGAAGTAACCACGGATTTTCCCTCAGGCCTCGGCACCACCTCCCAAACATCATTCTTCATGATAGAAGAATACTCCTCCTGCATGGCCTCTCTCCAGACCTGCTGGCTAGCTGCCTCCTCATAGCTAGAAGGCTCAGAGTCAAGGATGTTGGTAACCATCGCCATATAGCTACAAAACCTCTCAGGTGGTCTACTCTCTCTGACCGGCCTCTTCGGCTCAGCAACAGATGAGGCATCTCTCGAGGTGTCTTGAAGCCACTTGGGCTTCCTCTTCCCTGAGCGCACTTCTCCCACCGGAGAATGAAACTCCTCCTCCTCATCATCATCAGGAGCCTGAACTCCTGACTGTCTGTCTGTTGTCCTCCTGCCTGCACCTGAACCTGTAGAAGCTGAGGTACCGTGTGAGCTGTCCATTAGTGGACTCCCTAGTGAACTGCTCTGCATGTTGCCCGGAGCACCACCCCTCTGGCTCGGTGAGCCACTGCTCACTGACGGACCTGACATCCTCATAGATGTACCTCCTGATCTTCCTGATCCCTACCCACTGGATCCCTGCGACTGACTCAACTGCTGCTGAGGGTCTGGCTGATCCAGATACTCTAACTCCCGTGACCTCCTAAAGGCCCTGTCCTCCTCGAACTTCACATCTCGTCTGACAACAACTCTCCTCTATGCAGGAATGTAAATCTGAAAGGCCTTTGAGGTCTCACTATAGCCCATTAAGATACCCTTCTCTGTGGTGGGCTCTAGTTTGGTCCTCTTCTCCTTGGGTATATAGGAGTATGTAATGCATCCAAAGATACGAAGATGACCAATATCAGGCTTCTTCCCAGAGAAAGCCTCCTCCGGAGTCATGTGCCCCAAGGCACGATGCGGACTCCTGTTCTGCAAATAAACAGTTGTGTTGCAGGTCTCTGCCCACAAGAACAATGGCAACCCCTGATCATGTAACATGGCTTTGGCAGCCCCTATGATGGATCTGTTCTTCCTCTCTGCAACCCCGTTCTGCTAGGGGTTGTAAGGAACAGTGAACTCCCTCCCAATGCCTGCCTCCGCACAATAGTCAACAAACTCTCCAAGGGTGTACTCTCCTCCATTGTTCGACCTCAGGGACTTGATCTTTCGACCCGTCTGTGTCTCCACAAGAGCTCTGAACTCCTGAAACCGCTTGAAGACCTCAATCTTGGTTTTCAAAAAATAAATTCAGGTCCTCCTGGAGTGATCATCAATGAATAAAACATAGTACTCATATCCACTCAAGGAAACATGAGACATCCGACCGCTCACATCGGAATGAATCAAATCAAGTATCCCAGTCGCTCTGCTGTCACTGCCGGGAAAAGGGGATTTGGCAAACTTGCCCATCGCACAACCTCTGCAAGTATCAAAGTGATCGGTACTGAAATCTGGCACACCTGTAGTGATCTGCCGCAATGTCCTCAAGGCTCCATGATACATATGTCCCATCCTGCGGTGCCAAATCTCACACAGCTCAGAACTGCTAGCTCTGCTGTCGGTACTACTGCTAAATGCCAAAAGGGGCTGTAATGCAAACTTGTACACCTTTGCATGGCGTACACTTATCACTCTAGCTGAAGCAGCTGGAGTGCCCCTGTGATACATCAACACCTGTCCTCCCCTCAACAGTACCTCATATCCTCTGTCCTCCAAAGCTGAGATGGATATGAGGTTCTTCCTCATCCCTGGCACGTAAAGAGCATCTCACAATTTCAAGGGAGGTTTGGACTCCCTCTGAAATGTCAGTGTCCCCACCCCGACTGCTCTAACAACTCTATCATCACTGAGTACTACCTCAATATCAGTGCCACTCTCTGAAAGCTCTGAGAAGTACTCACAGACTCCTGTCATATGACGTGAAGCCCCACTGTCCACATATCAGATACCTGAAGATGCTCCGTTAATCGAGGGAAAAGCATGCTCCCTCTGAACCTGTGTGGCAGGTGATCCTGCACTAGAGGACTCACATGTAGTGAACGCAAACTCCCGGTCAAAACGACCTGCAAAGTCCTCAATCTCTGCTGAAGCTGCCACGTCCTGGTTCTTCCCCTTCTTCTTCTTTTTCTCCGGACACACAACTGCATAGTGTCCCATATTTTGACAATTCCAACACTTCACCTTGAAATAGTCCTTCTGTGCGTTCCCCTGTTTACCTTTACCTTTGCCTTTGCCCTTACCACTGCTTGTGGAAGCCTGCTTCTTCCCTTTGCCTTTCTTACCTCTTGCCACCAGTGCTACATCCTCATCCTGCTCAACTGGCTTGGCTGACCCAAGATGACCTTTCCTGATCTCTGTCTGAATGCAATCATCCCAAAACCTCTCCTATGTGTGAAGGGTCTCACGTGCACAAACCCCATCAGCAAAGTTCAACCATGAACGGGGGAGGCCATTCACTGCAATCCGCACCAACTCAGTGGGTGGAATGGCCTCTCTAATCGCTGCTAACTCATCTCTCACATTAGTAATCTTTGTGAGATATCCAGCTACACTATCATTACCCATCTTAATGTTTTTCAGTTTCTCCTTCAGAACCATTTTCCGGTTCTCATTGGTACTCTGGTAGAGATTGGACAATGCTGTCCACATCTCATGGGCATTGCTCTTTCCTCTCACATGAGGAATGCAATGGTCTTTGATTCCGTCTAGAATCAACCTCTTACCCTTGTTGTTTTTTTTATTATAAGCTGTCAACTGAGTAGCATCAGTAGGCACAACAATAGGGTTCTGTGTGGTATGCATCATGATATCCCAGACTTCTGCCTTCTCAAAGATACTCTGCATTCTCTCCTTCCAAACGCTGTAATTTATATGCCCATCCAGCCTATCTTCCACCCCGACATCTTGTTGTCCTAAAATTGAAAAATAGCACTGCTGTAGTAAAGATAAAACTGTTGTTTATGAAAAAATCAGCGTGCTGGAAATTTCTGAGTGAAACATCAGCAGCTGTAATTTTTCCTTTTGCTGTCCCAAACTGCCCTTCAGCACTCAAGCTCTGGTACCATATAGAAATTTCTGTTTTCCCACCCCGGTTTTCAGTTTCACCTTATTTCTCCCATGTAGTTAAATGCCCTTTCCCATAACCATACATTTAACAAGCTGAAAAAATAAATATTGCGGAAAACACAAATTCTGGAAATTTTACAGAATGCTGAAAATTGCAGAAATAAAAATCAGCAGTAATAAACATCCATTAAAACACATTTAAACACTGATATTTTTGGTCAACTTGACCCTGGAAAAACTCCCTACAACTCTTGGGGAAAACCAGTTTGAGAGCACTTCTTTATTTCTGGAAAATACCTTTTACAGTGAGAAAATTTTCAGCGAATAAATTTCAACAAAACAGAAATTTCCAGCAAGCAAAACTTATCTGTTTTCAGCCTAATAGACAATCTGGAAAATGTTGTACGAACTGTACGGACCGTACAGATGTATGGACTGTACGGACGTATGGATGTACGGACCATATAGACTGTACAGACGACCGTACGGACAGACCTCGGTTTCTGTGCAGAAAATCACCTCCTCGAAATTCATGCCTGAAAATCAGTTTTTCCCTGTTTGCTCACAAAAATATGCCTTTTACTGCTTGCTCTTTAAGCTGTACAGATTTGCTGAAGTGCTGCCTTGGAATGTGTGCCAAGCTGCTGCCTCATTCTCCTTCCTGTCCAGAAATATCCCTTGCTCTTCTGCTCTCCTTCTCCCAATCTGTTCATGAAATAATGAATGATCTTTTCCTCCTTTTCCTCCCTTAACCCAACCCTAAGTGACTTTTGGGTGATCCCTAAATCCAATGGCTGAAATAGATTTAGATCAATGGCTGAGATTAAATGCTCATTTAAATCTCACTTTCTATTTTTTTAATTCACCCCACTTTAATAAAGACCCACTTAGTCATTTATTTCCAAAGTCACTTTTCCTTTCTAATTTTTCATTGACTTTATAAAAGTCATTTTAAAATTAGACTTAGTAACTTTATCACTTAAAGTCACTTTTACATTAGATTTAACTTTATAAAAATTATAAAGTTACTTTAGGAGAAAAATTAAATTCTTTTGGACACTTTTCCCTAGGCCAAAGATCAAAGCCTAAGGGAACCATCTGTCCTCCGGTACCAAATTTCAACAGCTTGCAGTGGAGTGACATCCGATTCTAGAAACCCATGTCATGTGACAGAAAGGGAACCAAATCCCTAACAACTAATCTCCACGGTTTCAACCTTATTCCAAAATGGAAGTCATTCTTATGAACCTAATTAGCTCCATGATTTATGTAATTTCTTAATCATTAACTGTAAGTAGGTATGAGTTGTTATGGTGTTGAATGCTCTTATAAATTGAGATATTTATCATTTATAATCACCTACCCTTAATCATTATCATAGCTACCCCAAAACACTTAATATACAAACAAAGGTCAATTATGTGTGTAAATAATCATTGAACTTGTTATCTATATGTACTGGGACCTCACATTTATTTTTGTTTCATTCTTGCTATCGATTGACTTAGTCTTTAAGATGCAAAAGATTTTCCTTTTATTAATTTTTGTCTCTTCAATTTCCTTTTTCGACTCCATGCCCAATACGAAGGCTTTTGGTCTATGTTCTTAATCCTACGCAGGGGAGCATCATCCCCAGTTGGAGCCAAATGTTGTCGCCAATTTGACCACAATTAAATCTTGGTTCCTTATGTCAGTGTCTCCTTGTGCCTCCTCTCATATTCTCATGATAAAAAATCACTTCCTTGGATTTTCATGTTTGCCCTACATCAAGTATATTGTTGTAATAATCATTTTAACTTGTAAGAAAATCACTATTAAATTCAATAAATAAATAAATAAAATCTTAATTTTGAATTAATAGTTATACTTATAATTACAATTATTATTATAATAAGTAAAAAAAGGCTAAATAATAAATAATAAATTAATTAATTAATCAAAATATAAATTATTAAAAAAATTAAAAAAATAAAAAATTAAATAAATTAAAACACAAAAAATAATCCATAAGGTCTTGGATAGATGGTGGTTGGGTGCTCTGTTAAGACACTCTTTGATGTGAAGTCACCAATTCAATTCCCTACTCCGATATATTGAACATGTTAAAAATATAATCTTGCTAAACTTACCAAAAAACAAATTAAACAATAAAAAATTAATTAAATAAAATGTTATGTAAATATAAACTTACATATCTCCTAACCACTCTCACCTCGTGATATTCATTCACTCTCCAAGAATTCAACGTACCATTCAAATTTTAATATATAACAAGAGGGTGTGGGGCTTGGGTATTATAATACCCACTTTACCCTTTTCTTTAGACTTATTGCTAAGAGCTTCACAAAAGAAATCACGCAGAAAGTCAGGCCATCGACTCCATTTTCATGCGATGACAGCTCGATTAAACTCATAATCAATTATAATCTGTCGCGCTTAACGTGCTGAAAGTTTCTCTATACCATTAATTTCGAATTTGTATAATTTAAATGATTTTTATATGGTATATATTGGGATTTAATATATATATATATATCATTATTGAGATTTTATATAGGATTGAGTTGTTTAGAAAATTACTTGAAATCTATATCAAAATGAAAATCTGAAATTTATAATTAAAATTTTATTTTAAATTTGAAATTGAAATTATATATACATTTTAAATTGACTTTTATTTAAACTTAAAATTTTTATTTCTAATTGTTGGGTGAAGAAATTGTGTAGGCATCAATTTAGCATGGGAGGAGGGTTGAAATTTCATGGCAAATTTTGTAAAAGTGCAAGCATTTAAAAAGGTAGATTACATTAAATTTAGTAAATTTAATATTTTGGATCCTATCTTGTGTCTCTGGAAAATACGTTCACATTAAATACATAATTTATGACCTAATATTATACGTAGTGGGAAAATTTTACTAAATCTCACTTAATGTAAAAATTGAATTTCATTAATAATGTACGTGAGATAATATTATGAGGAAAGCATTATGAATCGCGAGTTACATTTTAATTTCATTTATTATAATGTTTTATCATTGAAAATTAACTTATATATTCTCTTTTAATGTAGGAAATATTATGTAATCATTTATTATAATGTTTTATCATTGAAAATTAACTTATATATTCTCTTTTAATGTAGGAAATATTATGTAAATGATTGTTAACGTGGAGGATTTGAGCGAGGATTTATTTAAATGATGGAATTTGTATTTTATTTAGTTACAAAAGTAATTATTGATGTAATTTTACTTAGAAGTTACGAGAACTAAAAATGAAACGAACTTCCAAATATTTAAAAGAAGATGTAGAAGATTGCTTTGGGGCTTTTTGGGCAAATAGATTTTTGGCAAGTTGGAGGATGATAACTTGGAGGAAGAAGACTTTAACTATTACATCCATATTGTACAAGCTGCAAATGTTATCTTTCATTATGACATGGAGGTTTTATTAATGATATGATAATTCTTTTATTTTGTTTTCTTCCATTGTGTTCTATTTTAATTTCATTTTACATATTGGTTCATTGTTTCAGAATGGTGGCTTAGCTTGATTATGCATTATTCTCGAATATATTAAATGATTTTAAATATTTTGGAATACTTGATATTTAGGGTTTTAAAAGCATGTTTTAAATTTATTGGTTGCAAGTTTAATTCCATAAGTACATGATATTTATGGTTATGTGCAATGTAAATTCAAAATCCATAAAAACGAGTTCTTTAAATTTTATTTCCTTTTATTGTATTTTTGTTTTCACTATTTTCCCTTAGTGGAAAACATGAAATTATTAGCCATTATTTGAATTATTTAGATTATCTAATGTTTCACACATTCCATTTAATTTAATGTTTCTCTAATATTTATTATTGGAAATTATTAAATTAAATTATTCTAATTGTTATGTAGGTTGAATAATAATAATACTTGATGTTATGTTATTTAAACCGCATAATTCAGTTAGATGTATTTAACACTAGCTTGCTTTAATTTCTTTCTTTTCTTTAATTTTAATTTTATTTCTCACTAACCTTTGCAAATTATGATATATATTAATTTACCTCATTTGTCATTAATAAAATCTTAGTTTAATAAGTTTTCATGAGTTATGTACCTACCATCTCATTTTCCGAAAAAAAAACATGATTTTATTTAAAATATTCTTTATTCAATAATCTGACCTATTTATTTATTTAATTAGAATATCTATACAATAATTTGTCGTATTTGAGCATTGATGAACATTTAATTCTCTACAATAGTATAGGTTCTATTTCAAGTCACTTCTTTTCTTGCAAAGTCAGAATAGGTTTGTTCGCCATTTATTGAATTTCCCAAGTGTTTCATGTAGCATAGTGGTAGTTGTGCATCTTAATTCATTTTATTGCATTAGATCAACAAAAGAAGGACACAATGCATGCTGCACACATAGTACTGACACCTCTTAAGTTTGTACGAAACTTGGATTGATAATTAACGTTGATCACCTTGGGAGTTTTTTTTCTCAGGCGAAAAAAACTAATTACTTTATTTAATATAAATGTCGTTACATAAATCATGAGAACTTGAAACCAAGTACAAAAACCAAACAAACCAAAAAATATAGGTATGATACCACTCCAAGAATGAAGGCCCAAAATGTAACAATACATGAACCAAAACTAGACATCACCGCTAACACAAAATACAATCCCCGTGGAATCCAAAAAGAAGGCAAAAATTACTGCTAAAACGACCAAAAACCAGAAAAGGAAAGATATACTTGGGTAACAGTAGAAGAGAGGCAAAAAACCAAAACCTCTCAGAGGACAGGGAAGACACCTGATTAATGGATCACGCCGTTGACTAGGAAGATGAAATGAAAGAATCTCGATGTCGATGAAACACCACGTTTTGAGAGATGGCCAGCCACAAAGTTCTGTTCCTGATAGATATGGGAAAATGGTATATGCGCGAATGAATCCCTCAAATGCGTAATCTACTGAAACCGATGGAATAATGAAGGAACAATCAAGGATAAACTACCTTTTACCCAATCTATGACGGATTTGGAGTCCCTAATGATTTAAATGTCCTCGATGGCAAGCCAAGATGCGAACCTCAACACTCGTTTGGGAGTTACAACATTCTTATTGCAAAACTGAGGCTCATCACTTTTTGGTGTCGTTGTTGGGGAGGTGTCAAAGTATGTCTTGTTTCCTTCCCTAGTTGATTCACTTATTTTACTTTCTACAAAAACAAAAAATCTATATTAGGCATTATTCATTTCAAAAATATAAAATTACATTGCATTAGTATTCTCATTCAAAATTCACAAAAATAGAAAAATACTTCTCCAATACCACAAACCACCCACTTGATCATGTGGTGCAGTAAGAACCACATCACCATTCACTTTTGCAAGTAGAATAAGAAGATGTAGCAAAGAAGGTAAAAGAAATGGATGGAGATGATGATAATTAGGAATAACCTCTTGGATTTCCCATTCACGATACTGATATAAGCATTCATACGAAGAACATCCCTCCATCTATTCTTCTAAGCTTCCATGGTATGAGGCTAGAAGACCTAAAAACCATTATTTTTGAATTTGAAATACTTTGTAGATATTATGGTTATTTTTTATTTTAACAAGATCGGTTAATTTTGTATTTCCAAAAAGAAAGAGAGGAGCTAGCTCCTATTACATTCGAGAGTGTTTGGAGTCAAGCCATAGGAGGAGAATGGGAGCGTAGTCCCTGAGACCTGTAGGCTTGATTCCCAAAATTCTAGTAGAGCCTAAAACTATTCTGGAATAGTAACAAGATAAACTTACATGACATATTACTTAGAGACTTTTGTAGAACTTAATAGCTGCTTAGTATTGGTTTACAAAGTGTTCTTGCTGGGACCTCTGCTTATTGCCCTGATATGTTGAGTTTTCTCCCTCCTGGCTCAGAGTGGTGTTTTTGAGGAATGTAACAACCTCCTCCAGATGTACACATTTGTTTTTGAGGGCTATGATTTCAGCTTTCTGATTCTCAAACTGCCTCTTTTGGTAGCTGATCTCCATCTTCATCTCAGATCTAAGGTCTTGAATTGTTTCTTTAAGTTTGCTAATCATGAATTTATTTGCCTTGCAAGTGGCGCAGCTATCATTCTGGGCAACTTTCTCCACCGGGTTGAACTCCATTTTTGTAGTATGGTTCACTGTGGTATTATATTGCTTCCTGAAGTTCTTGTTTGTGCTGAGCCTTACTCGATTTTCACTTTCCTTGTACAGATGACTCCACTTCTACTTTCTATTGTTTGGATGATTTCCCCCCTTTCTTTGAGCTGTTAACAGAGAATGAATTAAGACACCAATGCGGAGCTTGATTGGACTGCGGGCTTGTTGAAGAGTTGAATTGAGCGTTGCGTATTCGAAAAAACTCTCTCCCTAGGATTTATATTCAGACTGTCAGCAGTGTGAACGCATAAGGAGGAGGACTCTTCACACTAATAAATTGATAGAGAATTGATGAGGGAAATGCTCAGGCTTCTTAGATGGGTTGTGCAACCAGGGGACCAATGAGGAAAGTGCGAAGCAGAGGCTACAGGATTCTCGTGGACAGGGCTGCGTATGGGTAAGGATAAGGAGGATTGGTAATTTAAAGAAGGAAGGCGATTGAGATAACGATCATGAAAAATGTGGTTCGTGCATATCTGCAGGGGAATGAGTGGCTTATCCTCCTTGGACTTCGGGCTAAGACTGAGCCTTGATTTTCTCAGGATTTTTTGGTAGAGATCATGAGACCTCCATGTTGTTTGGGTTGTTGGTATCTCTGTGCATTGATTTTCTATGGTCCTTCGAATCTTCCTCTTGTTGATCTTCTGATTTGTTTGGAGAAATGTGATTTTTGTCATGATCATTGATTGGACAATAACTATGGGATTGAGTTATGATAAACCTCCTCATTTTCTCTTATTTCTCCTTCCATTCTGGTAACTGCCATGTTAGCATAATGATCAGTTGTGCTGTTATTCTCTCGCAAGATGTGTTTGAATGTGACTTTGCCTGCACTTGCCAGATTGTTCCTGATTCGTTTGAGAATCTTGTTCATGGCTGCGTTTGAGGGTTTTTTGTTGAGTCCCCCAATATTATTGGGTCTTTGATCGCTTTTTTTTTAAGTATCATAGAACCCAATAACAAACTATAAGCCTCTGCTCTGTTGTTTGAAGTTTCCCCTAGTCCCCATTCATAGGAGATCAACATTTTCCCCCAAGGATCATTTATGTTGCCTCCAACACCTGCTTTTCCTGGATTATTTTTAGAGGCCCCATCGAAGAACAGGAAAAATCTATTTTGATTTCCTTTCCAAGTTGCGAACTCTTCCTCATTTAATCTGATTTTCCAATTCTGTGCTGGAGGTATATCCCTGAGATTTTTATTTCCATTGTTTCTTATTGTTGCCTTGCTAATCCAATCCCTTTCTTCTTGTTGTAGAAGATTATTATCGATTGCTGTTGTTCCCTTCATATTTAAAAATTTAGAGGTAAGACCCCATGTTTTTGACAATATCTTCCCAATTTTTGGTGCCTGATCTTTGAAGATGCTTTTGTTCCTTGAAAGCCATATTTGCCAACAAAGAACAGCTGGGAGGCAATCCCAAAACCTTTTAATGGTTGCCTTGTTCTTTGTCGAGTAGGGGTATGTTTTTTTCCATTCTATGAAGAAATCCATGAAAGTTCTGGAGAAATTTAGATCAACTTCCAAAGGACTAATTAATTGCTTCCAACATTCTTTGGTGACAGTGCAGTCCAGAAAGAGGTGCTGAATAGTTTCTTCTTCCTTTAAACACATCGGACACCTTGACGGACCAAAGAATCCTTTTCTTTTGAGATTTTCAGTAGTGAGAATTTTCCCTTTTAGCAGGGTCCATATGAAAATTTTGATTTTTGGGAGGCTTTCACTTTTCCATATGGACTTCCAAGGAGCCCAGTCTTGTTGATTTTGTTGTTCTTGGAGGGTTGTATATCCGAACTTAACTATATAGCTTCCTCCACTCGGGTCCCATACCATTGTGTCATCCTCCTCCATGCTTGTTGGTGCAACTCCTTTGAGGTGATGCAGAAGGCTATCCCATTGACTTTTTAGATTTGGAGGGATACCAGGAATATACCACTCTTGCCAATTTCGATTTTCCCAATGAGAGATGGAGTAAAGAGATGTAATTCCTCTATCCTTCATCCAATTTTGTATGTCTTCATGGCCTGAAAGGAGGTTTAAAGGATCCTTCCCCATTATTCTATCATCCCATATCTTGACATTTTTGCCATTGCTTGGCATTTTTGAGATATATTTGCTGATTATTGGTATCATTTTCTTCACAAGCTTCCAAACTTGCGTGCACGATCTTATTGGTACATTTTCAAACAACAGATTTGTTCTTGGGTGATTCATATATTTTGTGGCTAGAGTTTTTTTCCACCAGCTATCCTTGCCAGTTATCATTCTCCAAATGATTTTAATCCCTAGAGCAGCATTCATCAAGTCGGGCAGCCTTATAGATAAGCCTCCTTTATCATAAGGCAAGGTTACTTGCTCCCATTTTACCAAACTGAATTTTTTATTCTCTTGTTTCCCTCCCTGCCAGAGGAAGCCTCTTATGATTAGTTCCATTTGCTTGTGTGCACTAGTCAGAGCCAAAATTGTAGCATATTGATATATTGGTAGCGCCGTGAGCATAGCTTTAATTAGGATTACCCTGCCTGCCATGTTCAGCCACATCATTCCCCACTTTTGAATTTTCTCTTTCATTTTTTCAATTTGTTTACTCCACAACTCTACTTTCATATTTTCTTTTGAAATGGGTAGTCCAAGGTAGAAGAAATAGTTCCAGCTTTCTTGTATAGGGATCTCAAGAATCTGTGAGATTCTTTGCATGATTCGGGAAGAAGTATTCCAGCCATAAATTCTACACTTAGAATTGTTTAAAAGACCACTAGAGACCTTCAAAAAATTATCAATGACTTTTTTAAATCTTTGTGCAATTATGCATGAGGCACCTCCCAACAAGAGAGTATCATCAACAAACAAAGAGTGATTGATACTTTTAATTCCTTTTGATATTTGTAGGCCAATTAAGATTCTTTCTCTCCTTTTTTTGTCCAGTGCTCTACTTAGAGTATCAACCATTATTATATATAGAAATGGAGATAGAGGGCATCCCTGTCTCAATCCTCTGGAGCTTTGGAAGAAGTCACTGGGTCTTCCATTAATAAGTGGAGCTATCCATGGATCAGTGATACAAGCTTTGATGACCTCAATAATTTCTTTTGAGAACCCGAACTTATTTAGGACAACCATGAGGTATGGAAGGCTTACCCTATCAAAAGCATTGACCATGTCTAGTTTTATAATAATTCCTTTTTCTTTTCTCAACATGCTTGAATGGATAGCTTCCTGGACCACTATTACATTATCAATGATCTGCTGTTTGGGACAAAACCTCCTTGGTTTTCCGAAATTATCTCTGGGATAACTTTCTTTATTCTATTGGCTATGATCTTTGTTACTATCTTGTAGGAAGAATTGCATAAGGAGATTGGCCTAAATCTAACTGAAAGTGGAGGGGTTGGCTTCCTTTGGTATTGATGCCAGATAGGAAGATTTTGTGTTGCCTCCCATTTTTTGTTTTTGAACACATTCCTTACCATTATTAATAAATCATTTTTTATTATTTTCCAGTGCTGTCTTCTTCTGAAATTTCTTTAATTATTTCTACATTTTGTACTTCACTTATCTTATTTGGAGTATGCTACAGGAAATTATCATGGTCTACTCCTTCTCCATTTGTTGTTAGGAGGTTTTTAAAGTGGTTATGTGCCTCTTTTTTTAGTTCCTCCACTCCCTTTATTTCTTATCCGTTTACTTGGATTTTGTCAATTTGATTTCTTGCTCTTCTCATTTTCATGGAGTTGTGAAAGAATGTTTTTTTTTTTCTTCTCATTATTCCTGGAACTTTTCCCAAAGAAGAATCCATGGGTTGTTGTGTTCCTAATGCCATCTATTTAGCTGTCACTTCATCTCTTAGATCCTTGTTGGATTTTCTTCTTGATTTCTTTTGGTGTTCAAGGGTTTGGAGGGATTCTTTGGATTGGTTTCTAGTTAGTATTCTGTCCACTGATGGAGGAGGTGGAGTGTGAAGGGTAATAGGGATTGAAGGTGTGAGTAAATGGGAGGAGGGAGGGAGATGAAGGGAGGAGGGGGGAGAGAGGGGAGTTGAGGGCTCTTCCAAGGGGCCGAAAGGGTTGGTATTAGCTAGGGAGGAAGGGTTATCTGCATTGGGCGAGGATGGAGAAGGTTCTGAGGGAGCTTGAGGTTGGTTTGAAGGGGGAATGGTCTGTTTGTTGGACGATTTTTTCCTTTTGACTTGTTCCCATTTGGATTCGGGTTCTTCTGCATTTTCATTTTCTTGTTTTTTTGGACATCTATTTGCAAAATGACCGTATTCATGACATACCTTGCACTTGAAGGGGATTTGTTCGTAGTCCAGTTGTTGTATATGCGTCCATTGGTCTACTTTGATCTTTACTGCCTCAAGAAGACCTTTCCCTAGATCCACTTCAACACAGATCCTCGCGCACGCATGCATGTTCTCTTTTGGTTCACATCTATCAATGTATTTCCCCACAACATTCCCAATAGCTTTCACTGATTCATCTCCCCAACAGTGAAGAGGGAGATGAGGTAGTTTGACCCAGACCGACATGTCGCTGGGAACATCTATTTCAGGATTAAAATTGGCGGTCCATCTATTTAAATATAATCCTTGCATGTCCGTGAAGTATGGGCCATTCCTGAAGATTAAATCACGGTCTTCCTTTGTTTCAAAATGGAAGGTGTAATACCCTCTTCCACAGAATCTTATGGATATTTTCCCAATGGTTGAAGAAGTCCAGTTTCTTTCAACCCATTTCTGGATAGATTTGGGGGATGGACATAAACCTTTAAATTTACTAGCCAGTCCTCGTTCTGCCTGAGACAGCGCTGCATGACAAGGGAGAGTCGGAGGGAGGGATATCTCAGGAATGCCATCAAGTTTCTTCATAAACTTCGTTATTGACGGCCTGGTTTTTGGAGGTCTAATGGTAGATATTAGAGAAGAAAAAGAATTTGCAGATTCTTCTTACTCTTGTTGATGATATGATGTTGGATCTCCATCTTCTAGAGGATCCATCTCCTCCATTGAAATGACAGGAGGTCGTAGGATGGCGGCTGGGAACTGCGTTCACCCAAGCTAGGTCGCTCGCATTCAGTAGCGGCGGAGGAGAGTGTTTTCTAAGACATATCAAACATGTTCAATGATTGGGAGGAGATATTATGGTTACTTATTAAACACTAAAAAAAATTGATATTTTTTTCCAGCAACATTGAAGGATAGAGCTCTTAAATGGTTCATGATTTTAGGGACTAATTCAATAAGATCATGGAATGATATGTAAACGATATTTCTAGAAAAATATAAAGACCATTGTATATAACACGATCTTAAAGAGGAAATATTTAGAATGACTAAAAAAAAGGGAATTGAGGATTTGATAGAGAGATTTATGTATAATGTTAAGAGGAAAAAATTACATAATTTAGGTTTTGATACACTAAAACCCTTCTTACTTAGAACACTTAGAAATGAGTGAGTTGATCTCCTTGATATAATGAGAAGAGGGGACACATACAAACTATCATTTGAAGAAATTTGTGGAATATGTAAACACATCAAGAGGAAGGGAAAGAGTAAGTAAATCGACATCGAGATCAGTGAGTCAATCTAAACTTGGGAACTTTCTAAATAACTTAAAAAAAAAATTCTTAGAAATCTAAGTGAACAAATAAATATGTTAGGAATGTGATCCGAACTTAAACATGAACGCAACAAATCATAGATATAACCATAAATACAGAGATGCAACAAAAACAACACTTCATTTCATTATAATCAAATACCGAAACATGCTTACAAACAGAATGGAAATAAACTAGCTCGAGCGATGGTAGCTTATCTATGAGAAGAGATGTGATGGTTACATGCCTATGAATTGTGTTACAATGAGGCTCAAGGGCCTATTTATTATTGAACAATAAGGGAAAACCTTAAACAACCAAAAACCTAACCTCAGGAGATGGAACGTCAAGCGTTTGTGGGCCCCGTTGGTGTTAGTTGGGCAACCAACTTCCCGGGGTAGTAACTTGGTCATATTATCTTCGATATTAACCTTGTTGGATCTCCCCGAGTACTACAGGATTTAAGATAGGCCCTTGCCAACGACTATGGGATTGTTGTGAACCTAAAAAAATGCCGTTTAGGGGGGTCAAAACTACTTTGGAAGTGCAGGACCCGAAAAAACTACTAAAAATAGTAAATGTTGCAATAAACAAGGAAACAAATGAAACTGAATGGAGGTTTAGGTGGTATAGGCGGTTAGCCACAAATTTACATCTGGATCAGTCCTCCCTCCTCGAGAACTAATGGTCCCCATTGCATGCAGAGCCTCCATGAGGTGAGGAAATTTCTGTTGAACTTGGTCCTTGGTGAACCACTTGCCTTGGTGAAGGAATTGGCTTGCTTTGACAACTCGATATTGTTGGATCCTCTGTTGGCAAGTGTTCTTTATCTATGTGTCCATGATCTGATCATTTGTGTCTTATTCCATGCAGTCTCAGTTTAGCTCTGTTGGTGTGAGTTATTCTGCAATGTTGTATGTGTCCGTCAAAGGTGGAAAGTATGGCCAAAGGCAGTCTACATTAAACAATGGGTGCAAACCAAGGAACGGTGGAATGTTGATCTCGCAAGCATTGTCCCCTACATCCTTGGTGATGGTGTATGGCCCATATCAGAGCGGGCGAAGCTTGCGATGGGGTGCAACGAGGTGCTCCTTCTACAAATGTAGCCCAATTTTGTTGCCCACCTAGAACTTGTGCGACACCTGATGTTGATCATGGAGCTACTTGTACTTAGAATTGGCTCCATCCAATATATCATGGACCTGTTGGGGGATGTGTTGAATGCGTTAAATGAAGTTGTTTTAGCCCTGTTGACTTCGTACTAGACATGATTCAAATCTGCCTGAGTAGCTACAAATGGTATGGCCACATCAATGGGACATAATGGCTAAAATCCAACCCTATCTGAAATTGGTTGTGGCCCGTTGAGCTGTGGAGAGATCTGTTGTAGCTGTGTTTGACATGGAAGAGGATTTCATCCCATGTGCATGGATGCTTCGAGTTGTACATGCATATAATGTGTACAATCATCCTGTTGACGATCTCTATTTGACCATAAGTTTGGGGATGGAAAGTTGTGGACTTAGTAAGTTTGGTATCCAACATCAATCAGAGACTTGACCAAAATGCACTTAGGAATCTACTGTCCCAATATGAGACAATGATCTGTGGGATCCCAAAATGTACCCACACTCTCTGAAAGAAGAGCTTAGTAGTGGCCTCTGTTGTGATACTCTTATGGTAGGCTGCCATAATGGCCATCTTAGAGAATCTGTCGATGACCACTAAAACACAGTCGTTGATGTGCTTACTAGAAGGAAGGCTCGATATGTAATCCATGGATATGGATTCCTAAGGTCGAATAGGAGTGGGCAAAGGAGTATACATGCCTTGCTTCTTGATGGTTGGTTTGGAAATGACGCAGATAGTGTAGGATTTAATGTACCTACCAACATCCTGATGAAGGTTCGACAAATAAAAAAACTTCTGTAGCACTGTCACTATTTTCTCTACTCCGAAATGTCCAACAACTTGAATTTAGTGCGCATCCAAAATCATCTTGGAATGCCTGCTCGAAGGAACACCTATGTGTCTTAGGTGGCATAAGATTGCATCCTAGAGGTGAAAATTTGGAACTTGCTTACCTTCCAGGAGAGTTTGCTAGGTGTTGTCGAATTTTGGATTTGCCCTTATAAAGATGCGGCCACCCTAAAGTGTCTGCCCACATGAGTGGAGCACAGTGATCAATGCCATGACTGGTGGTCATCTGAGGCAGTCTGCAACATTATTGGTGCTTCCCTTCTTGTACTTAACGTTCAAAAGGAATTGCTGTAGGTATGTGGAACTTTTCTGATGGCAATCGTTCTGCAACTTCCCTTGTGTCTATATGAACTACAAAGGTTGGTGGTCTGTGTCGATGACCGTTTCCTTCCCCATAATGTAAAGCATCCATTGACAGAAGACAAGCCTGTACAATCGATCTGAATGGAAAATGACATCCACCTATGGTATTCATCCACCCAAGTATTCATCCACTCATGGAATTTACCCATGGTATTGTAAGTGACATCCACCCATGGTATTCATCTACCCATGGTGTTTATCCACCCATGGAATTTACCCACAGTATTGTAAGTGGCATCTACCCATGCTATTCATTCACCCATGGTATTGTAAGTGACATCCACCCTTGGTATTCATTCTCCTATGATATTTATCTACTTATGGAATTTACCCATGGTATTGTAAGTGACATCCACCCATGGTATTCATTCACCCAAGGAATTTACATGTGGTATTGTAAGCGAAAAAGACTATAAATAACAAGTCACATTTTGTAAAATGACATATTGTCCACCACAATGTAGCTTTTACAATTATTCTCTATTTTAATAAAAAAATTCTTGTGGTTTTGTTTAATGTGCGTTATCTTATTTTCTTTTTACATTTCAATTTTTCAGATCTTGGGGGCCTCCCCCACAAGGTCCATTTCAATTTTTTAGATCTCAGGGGTTCCCCCCATGATCCAGATCAATGGTATCAGAATCAGGTTACAACTCCGTAGAAATAAGGGTTTGACGCATTTTTCGGTTTCAAATTTTTGCATCAATCTTCAACAAACTCCATGCACGTGGTACGACCTCTACAGAGAACTTTCTTGGGCAAAGCGAGATTTCTTTTTCATTGTTTTGCAGGAATTTTTTGGGCAGCGAGTTTTCAAATCAGATTTGAAACTTTTTCTGAAAATTTTACAAAAACAAATAACATATCTGGATTCCTTATGAAAAAATACCCACATTCCAAAAAAAAAATCAACTCAATCAGAGTCCGGATGAGGGAGATATTGCTGATTTAAAATCAGTTATGTTGCATAATTTTTTCTGACGACAATTCGTGGGTGACGTCTCCTATTTTTTTTGTAGTTTTTATGCAGAATTACAGAAAATTAATTGCAAATATGAGATTATCTTGAAAAATCACCAATTTAAAAAAAATTGGTCGAATCGTAGTTCGAGTGAGGGAGATATCACTGATTTAAAATCAACTATTTGTTTAGAACTTTTGTGACAATGGGAGAGTTGCAACATGAATTTGAGTTTCCAAAGTGTCTAGATAGAGATTTCAATCACATGAGAAGATGCAAAGTGGTCATTCTATTTCCAAAAACAGGTTATAATAAATATTCTGAGTTATATTGACCAAGTTATGCCCATTTTAAATTAGTTTTTATATCGAGAGCAACATTCGAAGCAGGCTCCCTTTGGAGATGTGCCCTCCCACCCCACTTTAGTAGGCACTTGCTTCACATTCATCAGTTTCTGCATAACAACATTCGACTTGGGTTCTTTGGAGACGTGCCCCTCCACCCTAGGGTATGTAGGTACCTGATACTTCATCAATAGTCAACATCACAGTTATGGATCAACCACACCAAATCCTTGTCATTGAAGTCCATTTGTTAGGCCACACACTTTTAGTATCACAGTTGGTGACAAGCATTACAGGGTATCTCTATCCTTGGATCTTTGTTTGTCATGGTTATTGGTCATCAACAAATCCACACTTCATTGAATTCCATTTGTTAGGTCGCACACTGTCAGTATCACAATTAGTCACAAGCATTACAAGGTATCTCTATCCTCAGATCTTCATTCATCATGGTTATGGGTTAACCACACAAAACCCTTCTCTTCAGTGGCTCTTCATATTCAACAAAAGACTTCTCAGGAGGGAACTTCATGCAATGGGGACCATTTCTTCATAAGGAGTGAGGAATCATCTGAATGGAAAATGACATCCACCCATGGTATTCATCCACCCATAGTATTTATCCACCCATGGAATTTAACCATGGTATTGTAAGTGGAATCCACCCATGGTATTCATTCATCCATGGTATTGTAAGTGACATTCACCCTTGGTATTCCTCCTCCCATAGTATTTATCAACTCGTGGAATTTACCCATAGTATTGTAAGTGACATCCACCCATGGTATTCATTCACCCATGGAATTTACTTGTGCTATTGTAAGCAAAAAATATTATAAGTAACAAGTCACATTTTGTAAAATGACATATTGTCAACCACAATGTAGCTTTTACATTTACTCTCTATTTTAATAAAAAAAATCTTGGTGGCTTTATTTAATGTGTGTTCTCTTATTTTCTTCTGACATTTCAATTTTTCAGATCTTGGGGGCCTCCCCCCAAGATCTGGATCAATAATGGAATACATTTCTTTGTCATAGGTGGGATACTTTCAGACTGTGTCTGAAAGTATCTCACTGTGGTAAGCCACTGGATGCCCCTATTGAGTAATAACTACACCAATAAAATAGTTGGAGGCATTTGTCTCAATTTCAAATGGTTGTTGTAGGTCTGGTAATGTGAGCACTAGTGCATAGTAGAGGCGTTGCTTCAATTCAAAAAACATCTTCTATTGGGTTTCAATCCAAAATAAATTTACTTTTGCTCTGCCCTTGGTGACTTGACTTAGAGGCCAAGTGATATGAGAGAACCCCAACATGAACCCCCAATAGAAATTGGCAAGGCCCAGAAAGTTGCGGAGCTCTGGTAGAGTGTGTTAGCGCTTGAGATTTCACCCTAGGCTGAAGAAGGTAAACCTTCAAGGCAACATCAAACCATTTCACCTCGTAGCTAGCCCTACGGGGTATGAGAAGGCTCTCTCCGGTCAAACTCGGTAGATCTTTCAATAGGATGAGCTGACCCAATTAGGAACACTGATATTAGGCTAGTAAACTGATAAGGAGGGTTGATTTAAAGTTTTTGGGGTTTTTGGTGGCAATTGGAGGGAGTGCAATTCAGGGTGCGGGGATTGAGCTCAGTTTTTGCAGGTGGGTCTTTGGGGCAAGGTAGGAGTTTGTGCTGATGCCTTAAACTGAGATGAATGATCAAGGAAGAAAGAGAGGGAGCTAAAGAGGGCAAACAATGACTTTGAATCCTCTTTAGACAGTGGAAAACATAAATATTAAACAAAATTGAAAGCTGAGCATGGCATGCATGAATTCAAACTTTATCACTTCTTTTGTTTAATTAGCAGCAATAGAATAAGAGATGGAACACATAAACACACTTACAATGACAAGTAGAAAACACACCATCAACACAATAATCCACAAGAATCCACAATGATGTCTGCAAAACCCTGGCCTTCCTTTTCCTCAAATTGCAGAGATACAAGTAAAATATACAATAGAGCTTCTCCCTCAAGAGTCCAACCATGAAAATGAGTAAGAGAAGGCATAATATAGATCATCTAACTCCTTTCCCCACCTCTAGGTGTCGAGCTCAGCTTCCTAGGAGCAGTTTGAACTAATTCTAAACTAAGCACTAGATAATAGGCAATCAAAACAACTTGCCTCTAAAACTTAGGTAACCCATCCATGCATTTAATATTCACTATTTACATCAAGGAAACTTCTAGAAGGGTTAAAGGAGAGTAAATGTATCCATGTGCCATGAAAATTATCCAAAAATCCATCATTTACAAGCATTAAGAGTCAACCATAGTAAAAACTGAGTTTTGCAGGCCGAAATGGTCAAACTGGCAAAATTTCCCTGAGTGGTCGCGCCCCTGCCTTGGAGTGGTCGCGCGCATTGGCAGCTGTGTTTGAGGGCCTTCCTGGTGTCCAAATCAGGTGCAAGATAGCTCATTGGAAAGGTCTGTGAGTCTACTTTCCAACCCAACTGGAATTTCTGAATTTGGAGTTGATTTGACCCATCAAACGTCATTTCTCCCAAGGCAGCTTTCTGCAACTCAAAAAGTGGGCAGAAAGTCAAAATTTGCATGTATTTTGAGCTTTTGGAGGCCCAAATCTCCATAAACATTTTACCCCATCCATAGGCAAGTGTATTTTTGCATGACAATTCCAAAAATGTAGAGTTTTCCCCGTTCTGAGCTGTCCCCACGAGTGGTCGCGCGCAGGGTGAGACCACTCCAATGGCCAAAACCTGTAAAATTCTCAAAAATGCCAAAAATGCCTCAAAACTCTCAAAATTTCTTGAGTTTGCTGCCAGGAGGAGGCTAATGAGTATCATGGTGAGTAAGAGAGGCCTCAGCCAAGATACAGAGCGGGTTGGTCTTCTTCCTCCTCTTGCGAGCCTCGGACAACTTCCTTTGGAGTACCTTCATCTTTGTTTTGCAAACATGCATTCTCGCCCAATAATGATTTTTCATGTTCCATAGCAGCCTCTTGTCTTGGTTGGCCTTCTCCAACAGCCTCTCCAAGTGTGCATTCACACGGATAAGCATGGATTCCCTCTCCTTGGGCAGCAAGTCACCGGGCCTCCTACGGTTCAAACCTCGATTACCGCGGATCCTCCATAGCTCATCAAGTTCTTTTTCTTCTTCTAATTGTTTGGTGCGCTGTTCTAGATAAGTGATGGTTCATTGAGCCATTTCGAGCTTCTGCTGCAACACGAGGTTCTCCTCCTCTCTCTGTCTGATAAGCTCATAAAAATCTGAAGAAGGAGAGCGGGCATCACGACCAATGAAATCATCATGTGTATCACCAGCTCTCTCATCCTCAATCATGGGCTGCTTGCCCTCCCGTACTGCCTCTGCTGATGAAGAATGCGAGGCCCCTTCCACCTGGTGTGGAGATAACACTCGCTGATCTAAAGAAGATGACGAGACCCCTTCCACCTGCTGTGGAGAAAATACTCGTCGAGCTGCTGCAAATAAGGTCCTATGACCCCTCTGATATGTAAGCTGCGGTGGGGAAGCAACATGTCTCGGAACAATAATCTCAGGCTGGTGTGATGGACCTCCCGCCTCATGAATGGCCTCTGGCTGTGGCTGTGGCTGTGGTGGCACTGTGAAGAACTCATGAGAAATGAAGTCTGCCCATGGAATGCCCTGCTGACTCAACTGATGGGAAACAATGAGCTGGATGAGACCATGATGGCACAAACTCCTGTACTGCTGAGCTGGGGACTGCCTCTGAAACATGGACACCATCCTCTGAATATCCTGGAAGAAGTAAACCGGGATGTTCATCATCCTCACTCGGGTAAAGTGCATCAACAGGCGAATGTGACAAGCAAAGACTCGTGAAAGCCTTCCCTCACATGTGAAGTAATGCATGATAAGCCGCATGATCGGAGCATACTCCTCTCGGAGGAATCTGAAAGGAAAGTTCCCTGACAAGTGATGTACGAATGCTGGCCTGACATATGGCTGAAAATAAACAAAATCCAGTCATTTGCGCTTTGGCCACACCTCACCCACATTGGGTATCCCGGTAGCCTCTGAAATCATCTCAGGAGAAAACACAAAATTCACCCCTGCAAGAGTAACCTGCCCATCATGAAGGCGCAAAACAAATAGCCGGGCCAACTCCCTGTGGTGCTGAATCTGGGCAAGCCTCTCGCAAAACTGGAAACATGACATGTACTGGAAACAAGTCACTGCCAATGGGCAAGCCTGTAATCCTGCTAAAGATGTGGGCTCTTCTCTCCTATGATGACCACCTTTGCCACCCTTACGAGGCCTCTGCTGTGTCTCAACCTCCGTAGAAGAAGACCAGTCATCACCTTGCTCATTAGTTTCAGTGGTTGACATGGTGTTATTGAGCAAGGTGGAGAAAATAGACAAAGTTGACTGCTGCCCTGCCTGCAAAATGCTGAGAAGTATGCTGTTTTCAAGGGGAAAAAATCATGAGGGAAATGTTAGGGGAGGGACTTTTTCATAAGGAATGGGAAAATATATAAAAACAGGGAACTTTTAAAGAATAATTCACAAAATGTCAAACATGTTATCCCATCTCTCATCATTGGGAAATCATTTGCAAAGACATATCTTTATTAGGGAAAACATGTAATAGAGTCACCAAGGGAAAGGACAATACAATTTTCAACAGGGGGTAAAGGATAGCATGATTACAGGGGTATAGGGCAACAATGATAACTAGCATCAACAACTTGCTTTTTAATTATGTCCTTTGACTGTACATTTTGAAGCATACTCTGTTTTTCCAAGGGACTGATATGCTTTTGATGCTAAGGGGCAATAAGGGATTAATTTGCATTTGTCATAAGGGGAGGGGAAAGGCTTTATTTGGCAGATTCAAAGAGAAAGGAGATGTATTGCATCTAGGGGAATAGAAGGAAAAAAGATACATAGGTTTGGGTCTGAAAACACATCAATCTTCCTTTACAAACAGTATTTCAAGGCAACCTGTCCTTTAACAAATAGGTACAACTGTATTTACTTTGTTTTTGTTATGAATAACAGCCTCCTTTTCACTGTTTTTATGAGGACTATACACAGCAATAAGTTTCTTTTGTCTTTGCAATAACTTGGCTACACATAGTAATCTTTTTCTCTGTTTTTTGTCTTTTTGTTTTATTATTGCAATTGCTCTTTCATTTTCACATCACTATTTGATCTTTGCTGTGGTTTTACATATTTTTATAATGATATTGCTGTGGTGAATGAATTAGGGTTTTGGGACAGATTTGTATAGAGGGTTTAGGGTTTAGGGATGCATATGAGAGGGATTAGGGTTTTAGGTGTAGGGAATGGGGAATTGAGATTCATTCTTTGCAAATGAGATGAGATTGAGACACATGATGACAAGTATAAATCTAATAGGAGTAATGGAGGGAATAAAAAGGAATTAAAAACCTTGAAATCAAACATAACCCTAGCAAAATTGCCTACAAGAACAAGCAATCACTTAACCTATTTCTCTTCATAATTTTGATGATAAAAATGCACAAACACAAGCTCATCATCCTTATTTTCAACATTCAAAACATTTGAGAGGCCTACCTCGAGCAATTTACAAGTTACAAGGCAATTTGAGTGAGTTTGGGCCGGTTCTGCAAGTTACAGCTCGAGTGGTCGCGCGCAGGGTTGGAGTGGTCGCGCGCAGCTCGAGTGGTCGCGCCAGTGTAAAATTTGCACTGCGGAGGAGGGCTCGAGTGGTCGCGCACCGCCCAGGTGGTCGCGCACCCTGCCCGAGTGGTCGCGCACCAGAGAAACTCTCCAATTTCACTGCAATTCGACCTCCTTCACTATTTTCGCCCTCTTGCTCCTCTTTGTTAGCTCATAGAGGCATAATGAAATGTTTAGAGGGAAATTTAGCTCTTGTAGGTTGAATTTGAAAAAATTAAATCACAAAACCCACTCTCTAATGTTCTATTTTGGCATTCACTTTAACACTGTTTCTTGAGTTGTTTTGTCCTGAATTTAGCTTTTGAGGCACTTTAACTCCGTTCTTTTTGCAGGTTGACCATCTGATGGACTCTGGCGAGGAGACCAGGGTTATTGCCGGCATTTTGAAAACTTTTGAAATTTTCTTTATTTTTTGCAAATATTACATGACCTTGGGTTTAAAAACAGGGTTTTTAAATCCAAGGTATAAATGATCTGTACCTAATGAAAAATATCAATGGAACATATGTACATACCTCCTTCTGGCTTGCTGGGCACTCATGGACCTTTGACTCGTGACCTTGTAGTGATTTTTGACCAAAACCCTAGACCTAAGACTTGGGACCTCAAGACAAAACAAAACAAGTATGACACAAGCTTAATACCTGACATGACCTGATCCAGCAAAGCCAAGAAGGGGACAAGGACCAGCTCCTCCATCAGTTTTATGGCATGCCTAACGGGATGCAAAACTGACACTGATGAGACACCTACCTATGCATATGCAAAGAACTTTTGATCACCGATGGAGGGCTCAAGACCGACACTAACATTGGCTCCAATGGGGATGGTAGCTCCTTGGAGGTGCCAAGAACTTTAGACCTCTGGGAGAGCAGACCAGTGCTTTATTCATTAGGCAATGGAGTCATTATTTACACCTTTGACACAAGACTTTGACTCATTTATTGAATGAAAACTTGACTGAAAACTGACTGAAACTTAACTGGAACTTGACTCAAACCGACTCGATGGAAAACTGAAATAACTTGAAAAAACTTCACTCAACAAACCAAACACAAATGACTCATGACCGACTTAAAACAAAAATTTACAAAGCTTTTGGAAAAACGGCAGCAATCCATCAAGATTTGGAATCATGATGACAACCACCTGCATACCAATGAAATATGTACAATCATGTATAATGAGATTTCCAATGTAACCAATCCAGCAGATGGCTACTTGATTGATTCTTCTTATCAGATCTTCTGGTCAACAGTACAAACCTATAACTGAGTATCCGAAAACATAGCTGACCATGATCTCCTTCATCACTGAACACTGCAATAAACACTATCACTGCTGGTTGCAACAAACTTGCTAGAGGATCGTGAAAAACATGAAGATTTGCCACTGCCACCTCCTGCTGAAAGAACAAGGTTTCCTTTGCTTCAAATTCTGATCTACCTTCATCATGTGCTTCAGTAAAAGCATACTCATGGGCTTCAAAAAAATCTGAACAAATGGATGGGCAGATCTCTTCTTGGAAAAGCATTTCAGCACATGAAACATATGAAGAATCTGAAAGGTAATCCTGTATACTATGATCTTCGGTAGTCAGACAATATGGTGGGTCATCTTCATATGGTATCATAACCAAATTATCAGGTTCCTTACTACATTCTTCAATCATAAGGAAAGAAACTTCAGCTGATTCTTGAAGTGCAAAAATGACATTTCTATCATCTACCATAAATTCATCCAAAGGAACTGTTTCACTTACTTGAATGAAGATGTCATCTTGCTTTTCATGAACTGACTGAATTACCTCCTCATGCAGGCTCTGTTCTAATGGCATGAGAACATTTGGATCAAAAACTCTGTCTATGGTCTCAACAACAAAACCCTTCTTTTCGGGATTCAACACAAGGTATGCTTGGTCACCATGATCTGAATTTAGAACTGAAGTAGCTGTCATGTCTTCTTCAATCTGCCTGCTGTCTTCTTCTGTGGGCAGATCTGAAATAAGATTTTCTCTTTCATCACTTTCAGCCATATGGCCATCTTCAACCTGCTGATCTGCGTTAACTTGAGCCGGAACAAGACCTCTCAAAAGTAGATCTATCTCATCTTCAGATAGAGGAGATAATACCTTTTGTTTTCTTTTGTTCAAACAGTGATTGTCTTCATTGATTTCAAGTGAAGGAGTATACAGATTTTCCTCATACTGCTGATCCATTTCATGCAATTCCTGTTGACTGTCAAGATGCGAAATTGTTTCATTTCCCACCGTACTAAGATCTTGGTCCTGCTGCAAATTTTCATGATCATCTCTATGGGAATCTTCTAGGTTCTCTTCATGTTGCTGAAATGGATTCTCGTACAGAGCCTCCATGATCTCAACATCCATAAAATTATCATCTTCATAGTATTTCTCAAGGCTTTCAATAAAACTATAGGCATGCTTGCAACAGTCTTGAACTAAATTCAATGATGGATAAGAGTCCTTATATCTTTCAATGAACATAGCATGAAAATCCTTTAAACAGTAAATACAAGCAGGTGGCAAACTTTCATACCATGATTGAGCTTTACCTTCCAGAGTGGCCAAGAATATCTTCATCAAGCAATCTTCAGGAAAATCCACCTTCAACTTACGAATATGCATGTGAAATCTAACCAGATGTAGAGCAGCATCCTTCTTACCATCATCATTAAATATAGGCAGATTCCTTGACCAATCTACCTTTGGAATTTTATTTGGAAAACCTGGAATGTGATCTCGGCTCAAGGGAGCATATCTTCTTGCGATTAGGTCCATCATGAAAATCTCACAGCTACTGATCTTCCTGCAGTGAAGTCACCATGAAGCATAGGTCGCCGATTCTTCAGTGAAAGGAGTCGCCAAGTGAATGATTCAGCCTTGTCAGTGTCTGATCGTTGTCCACTATCAACAATCAGATCTGAACTTGATACATGTACTGGGGTAAAGTGTCAATGAAGTGCTACGTTCACAAGCTCACGGAGATTGACTGAAGCAGCGTTTATCTACTAACGCTGATGTAAAACAAGAGCGTTTTCGAAGGCTACCTGGCGTAACTTCAGGCTCCGTCTAAGACTTATGAAATAACACATTCAATGAGCAAAGGATTAGATGTTCTCCCCAGTATGGTCGCCACTATGTTAGCGCTTGAGATTTCACCCTAGGCTGAAGAAGGTAAACCTTCAAGGCAACATCAAACCATTTCACCTCGTAGCTAGCCCTACGGGGTATGAGAAGGCTCTCTCCGGTCAAACTCAGTAGATCTTTCAATAGGATGAGCTGACCCAATTAGGAACACTGATATTAGGCTAGTAAACTGATAAGGAGGGTTGATTTAAAGTTTTTGGGGTTTTTGGTGGCAATTGGAGGGAGTGCAATTCAGGGTGCGGGGATTGAGCTCAGTTTTTGCAGGTGGGTCTTTGGGGCAAGGTAGGAGTTTGTGCTGATGCCTTAAACTGAGATGAATGATCAAGGAAGAAAGAGAGGGAGCTAAAGAGGGCAAACAATGACTTTGAATCCTCTTTAGACAGTGGAAAACATAAATATTAAACAAAATTGAAAGCTGAGCATGGCATGCATGAATTCAAACTTTATCACTTCTTTTGTTTAATTAGCAGCAATAGAATAAGAGATGGAACACATAAACACACTTACAATGACAAGTAGGAAACACACCATCAACACAATAATCCACAAGAATCCACAATGATGTCTGCAAAACCCTGGCCTTCCTTTTCCTCAAATTGCAGAGATACAAGTAAAATATACAATAGAGCTTCTCCCTCAAGAGTCCAACCATGAAAATGAGTAAGAGAAGGCATAATATAGATCATCTAACTCCTTTCCCCACCTCTAGGGGTCGAGCTCAGCTTCCTAGGAGCAGTTTGAACTAATTCTAAACTAAGCACTAGATAATAGGCAATCAAAACAACTTGCCTCTAAAACTTAGGTAACCCATCCATGCATTTAATATTCACTATTTACATCAAGGAAACTTCTAGAAGGGTTAAAGGAGAGTAAATGTATCCATGTGCCATGAAAATTATCCAAAAATCCATCATTTACAAGCATTAAGAGTCAACCATAGTAAAAACTGAGTTTTGCAGGCCGAAATGGTCAAACTGGCAAAATTTCCCTGAGTGGTCGCGCCCCTGCCTTGGAGTGGTCACGCGCATTGGCAGCTGTGTTTGAGGGCCTTCCTGGTGTCCAAATCAGGTAAAGATAGCTCATTGGAAAGGTCTGTGAGTCTACTTTCCAACCCAACTGGAATTTCTGAATTTGGAGTTGATTTGACCCATCAAACGTCATTTCTCCCAAGGCAGCTTTCTGCAACTCAAAAAGTGGGCAGAAAGTCAAAATTTGCATGTATTTTGAGCTTTTGGAGGCCCAAATCTCCATAAAAATTTTACCCCATCCATAGGCAAGTGTATTTTTGCATGACAATTCCAAAAATGTAGAGTTTTCCCCGTTCTGAGCTGTCCCCACGAGTGGTCGCGCGCGGGGTGAGACCACTCCAATGGCCAAAACCTGTAAAATTCTCAAAAATGCCAAAAATGCCTCAAAACTCTCAAAATTTCTTGAGTTTGCTGCCAGGAGGAGGCTAATGAGTATCATGGTGAGTAAGAGAGGCCTCAGCCAAGATACAGAGCGGGTTGGTCTTCTTCCTCCTCTTGCGGGCCTCGGACAACTTCCTTTGGAGTACCTTCATCTTTGTTTTGCAAACATGCATTCTCGCACAATAATGATTTTTCATGTTCCGTAGCAGCCTCTTGTCTTGGTTGGCCTTCTCCAACAGCCTCTCCAAGTGTGCATTCACACAGATAAGCATGGATTCCCTCTCCTTGGGCAGCAAGTCACCGGGCCTCCTACGGTTCAAACCTCGATTACCGCGGATCCTCCATAGCTCATCAAGTTCTTTTTCTTCTTCTAATTGTTTGGTGCGCTGTTCTAGATAAGTGATGGTTCATTGAGCCATTTCGAGCTTCTGCTGCAACACGAGGTTCTCCTCCTCTCTCTGTCTGATAATCTCATAAAAATCTGAAGAAGGAGAGCGGGCATCACGACCAATGAAATCATCATGTGTATCACCAGCTCTCTCATCCTCAATCATGGGCTGCTTGCCCTCCCGTACTGCCTCTGCTGATGAAGAATGCGAGGCCCCTTCCACCTGGTGTGGAGATAACACTCGCTGATCTAAAGAAGATGACGAGACCCCTTCCACCTGCTGTGGAGAAAATACTCGTCGAGCTGCTGCAAATAAGGTCCTATGACCCCTCTGATATGTAAGCTGCGGTGGGGAAGCAACATGTCTCGGAACAATAATCTCAGGCTGGTGTGATGGACCTCCCGCCTCATGAATGGCCTCTGGCTGTGGCTGTGGCTGTGGTGGCACTGTGAAGAACTCATGAGAAATGAAGTCTGCCCATGGAATGCCCTGCTGACTCAACTGATGGGAAACAATGAGCTGGATGAGACCATGATGGCACAAACTCCTGTACTGCTGAGCTGGGGACTGCCTCTGAAACATGGACACCATCCTCTGAATATCCTGGAAGAAGTAAACCGGGATGTTCATCATCCTCACTCGGTTAAAGTGCATCAACAGGCGAATGTGACAAGCAAAGACTCGTGAAAACCTTCCCTCACATGTGAAGTAATGCATGATAAGCCGCATGATCGGAGCATACTCCTCTCGGAGGAATCTGAAAGGAAAGTTCCCTGACAAGTGATGTACGAATGCTGGCTTGACATATGGCTGAAAATAAACAAAATCCAGCCATTTGCGCTTTGGCCACACCTCACCCACATTGGGTATCCCGGTAGCCTCTGAAATCATCTCAGGAGAAAACACAAAATTCACCCCTGCAAGAGTAACCTGCCCATCATGAAGGCGCAAAACAAATAGCCGGGCCAACTCCCTGTGGTGCTGAATCTGGGCAAGCCTCTCGCAAAACTGGAAACATGACATGTACTGGAAACAAGTCACTGCCAATGGGCAAGCCTGTAATCCTGCTAAAGATGTGGGCTCTTCTCTCCTATGATGACCACCTTTGCCACCCTTACGAGGCCTCTGCTGTGTCTCAACCTCCGTAGAAGAAGACCGGTCATCACCTTGCTCATTAGTTTCAGTGGTTGACATGGTGTTATTGAGCAAGGTGGAGAAAATAGACAAAGTTGACTGCTGCCTTGCCTGCAAAATGCTGAGAAGTATGCTGTTTTCAAGGGGAAAAAATCATGAGGGAAATGTTAGGGGAGGGACTTTTTCATAAGGAATGGGAAAATATATAAAAACAGGGAACTTTTAAGGAATAATTCACAAAATGTCAAACATGTTATCCCATCTCTCATCATTGGGAAATCATTTGCAAAGACATATCTTTATTAGGGAAAACATGTAATAGAGTCACCAAGGGAAAGGACAATACAATTTTCAACAGGGGGTAAAGGATAGCATGATTACAGGGGTATAGGGCAACAATGATAACTAGCATCAACAACTTGCTTTTTAATTATGTCCTTTGACTGTACATTTTGAAGCATACTCTGTTTTTCCAAGGGACTGATATGCTTTTGATGCTAAGGGGCAATAAGGGATTAATTTGCATTTGTCATAAGGGGAGGGGAAAGGCTTTATTTGACAGATTCAAAGAGAAAGGAGATGTATTGCATCTAGGGGAATAGAAGGAAAAAAGATACATAGGTTTGGGTCTGAAAACACAGCAATCTTCCTTTACAAACAGTATTTCAAGGCAACCTGTCCTTTAACAAATAGGTACAACTGTATTTACTTTGTTTTTGTTATGAATAACAGCCTCCTTTTCACTGTTTTTATGAGGACTATACACAGCAATAAGTTTCTTTTGTCTTTGCAATAACTTGGCTACACATAGTAATCTTTTTCTTTGTTTTTTGTCTTTTTGTTTTATTATTGCAATTGCTCTTTCATTTTCACATCACTATTTGATCTTTGCTATGGTTTTACATACTTTTATAATGATATTGCTGTGGGGAATGAATTAGGGTTTTGGGACAGATTTGCATAGAGGGTTTAGGGTTTAGGGATGCATATGAGAGGGATTAGGGTTTTAGGTGTAGGGAATGGGGAATTGAGATTCATTCTTTGCAAATGAGATGAGATTGAGACACATGATGACAAGTATAAATCTAATAGGAGTAATGGAGGGAATAAAAAGGAATTAAAAACCTTGAAATCAAACATAACCCTAGCAAAATTGCCTACAAGAACAAGCAATCACTTAACCTATTTCTCTTCATAATTTTGATGATAAAAATGCACAAACACAAGCTCATCATCCTTATTTTCAACATTCAAAACATTTGAGAGGCCTACCTCAAGCAATTTACAAGTTACAAGGCAATTTGAGTGAGTTTGGGCCGGTTCTGCAAGTTACAGCTCGAGTGGTCGCGCGCAGGGTTGGAGTGGTCGCGCGCAGCTCGAGTGGTCGCGCCAGTGTAAAATTTGCACTGCGGAGGAGGGCTCGAGTGGTCGCGCACCGCCCAGGTGGTCGCGCACCCTACCCGAGTGGTCGCGCACCAGAGAAACTCTCCAATTTCACTGCAATTCGACCTCCTTCACTATTTTCGCCCTCTTGCTCCTCTTTGTTAGCTCATAGAGGCATAATGAAATGTTTAGAGGGAAATTTAGCTCTTGTAGGTTGAATTTGAAAAAATTAAATCACAAAACCCACTCTCTAATGTTCTATTTTGGCATTCACTTTAACACTGTTTCTTGAGTTGTTTTGTCCTGAATTTAGCTTTTGAGGCACTTTAACTCCGTTCTTTTTGCAGGTTGACCATCTGATGGACTCTGGTGAGGAGACCAGGGTTATTGCCGGCATTTTGAAAACTTTTGAAATTTTCCTTATTTTTTGCAAATATTACATGACCTTGGGTTTAAAAACAGGGTTTTTAAATCCAAGGTATAAATGATCTGTACCTGATGAAAAATATCAATGGAACATATGTACATACCTCCTTCTGGCTTGCTGGGCACTCATGGACCTTTGACTCGTGACCTTGCAGTGATTTTTGACCAAAACCCTAGACCTAAGACTTGGGACCTCAAGACAAAACAAAACAAGTATGACACAAGCTTAATACCTGACATGACCTGATCCAGCAAAGCCAAGAAGGGGACAAGGACCAGCTCCTCCATCAGTTTTATGGCATGCCTAACGGGATTCAAAACTGACACTGATGAGACACCTACCTATGCATATGCAAAGAGCTTTTGATCACCGATGGAGGGCTCAAGACCGACACTAACAGAGTGGTTGGGGCTGGCCAATCCCAAATGACTTGTTTCTTGCTGGGTCTAGATGCACACCCTTCTCAACAATGATATACCCCAGATATTGAACCCAGGTCATGCCAAAAGTGCATTTCTCTAGATTGGCACATTGCTTGTGTTGTCGCAGGGTTTGGAGGACCTGTTGAATATGATGGAGGTGCTCTTCCCAACTCTGGCTGAAGATCAAGATGCCATCTAAATACACCACCATGAATGCATTGGCGGAGGATAACAAGATATCATCCAATAACTTCATGAAGGTTGCGGGGGAATTTGTCAACCCAAAAGGCATGGCCAACCCTTCGAAAAGTCCCTCCTTGCATTTGAAGGTAGTCTTCCACACATCAGAGGGTTTGATAGGTACTTGGTGATAACTGGACTTCAAGTCAATAAATATGAAATATTTTCCCCCCTTGAGCTGGTCTAGAAGGTCATCAATCCATGGGATTGGGTACCTATTTTGGATAGTGATCTTGTTTAGCGCCCGATAATTAATACTGAGTCTCTTGGTCTCGTCCTTCTTCTGTACCAATACAATCAGGCTCTCACAAGGTGATGAGCATGACTTGATGTTCCCTTTCTACAACAACTCTTGAATCTGCCTCTTGATCTCATTGTTTTCCAGAACAGAGTGTCGATAGATTGGTCCATTGGGTAGCGCCATGCCCAGGGTCAGATCGATGGAGTGTTTGACCTAACAGTGTAGAGGTACCCTCTTAGGTGAGGTGAAAATGTTCATGCACTCCACGACCTTGTCCATTTGTTGTTGTTGTGCGAAGGAGCCTTGTTTAGAAGTCGTGGTCACAATCTTCTTCTTGCCCTGAGGGCGAACCATAAGGAAAACGAAGTTCATGGTCTGTGAAATGATCTTACTGCATTTCTTTGTAGAGATCAAAGATATGGCAGTAGGCAGGGCTGCCTCTCGTATCCTGTACAACTTATTGCCCAAAGTAATAATCACAAAGCGAAGTCTAGACTCATATACAACACGTCACTTCCACAAGTATGGTTGTCCTGATAATACATCACAAAATTCAAGAGGAGAAACATCACGCAATACCTCATCTGTGAAGGGCTTGATGTTGTAGGGAAGGTGACACTGCTGGCTAATGCGAAGATCTCATTCTTGGTGAAGTCACCCAATGGTGTATGATTGTGGATGTGTTGTAGTCGGTAGACCAACCCGATTCATGACCTCTGCTGAAATGAGGTTCTTTTGGCTCCCGTTGTCGATAATGAATTGTAGCGAAGAACCCTTCACTCACATCTGTGAGTGGAAGAGGTGCTTTCCCTCCTCTAGATGTTCAAGATCATTCTTTTGGATCTCGGTGATGGCCATGGTGGCACTGGGCTCTGCGTCAATGATCTTCTTCCCTTTGTCATTCTCCTTATTGGGTTCTGACTTAGAGTCAGAACACACATTTGATTCGGAAGCCTTCATCTTGGTTACCAGTGACTGCTTGGCTCGACACTCACTTGTGTTGTGAGTGGAGCTCTTGTGGAACTCACACCATTTTCCCGTGTTCTTCTTTGTCTTTGGGGTGTTTTTTTTTGATTGTGGCTTTTGTGGGTTGTCCTGGGTCACCCTGCCTTGGCTTTGTCCTTTGCTCTATGGTTTTGGGGGGGGGGGGGGGGGGGGGGGGCATTTCCCTTGCTTCAGATTCGTAGACCCAAAGTCTTGCTTCTTCTGTTTAAACTTCTGCTCAATCTTGACAGCGTATCGATACACCATGACAAGTGAAGAGATGTCTAGGAACTCCATCCCGTCCTCGATGTATCTATGTAGACTGTCGCGGTACTTGAGTATCAAATGTCACTAAGAATCCTTGATAACCTACTTCATGCGAAGGGTATGAAAAACATTGGTAAACTCTGGCATGTCTTGGTCCCTTCGGTGCCACAACGTGGTCCACTTTATGTATTTATCGTCATAGCTCCCAACAGGGTAGTACTGCTCCTTGATGGCGTCCCAAAACGAATTCCAAGTCGGTGCGACTGAAAATAGTGAGGGTGTAATTTCGTCTTTCTTCTGATAGTAGGTTTCCCACCAGTCCTTGACGTGGGGGGTGACTTTGAGAAGTGCAAAGTAATCTTTTCCCAACTGAAAAAATCACGAACAGAAAAATATCCTTCTAGCAGATTTAACCATTTATCTATGACGTCCACATCTATTTGACCTTCAAATATGGGGATGTCAAAGTAAACTTGTACCTTAAAGGGTGTGGCACTTCTAGAGTGGCTACTCAAAGAAGATGTGTCACCTTTGGGTAGCCGCTGAAGGATCTGGGCAAAGTTGTCCATCATCGCGTACCTCTATTGCTCGAGGGATTCTTCAAGCAATATTTTGAAAGGATCTCTTGCCCCCTTGTCTTTCTTCTCTTTTTCCATGGGAGGTCCTCGAGATTTGTGAGTCTGGTCTTGCAAAGGTTTGACTAGTTCGAGCCCTAAATCCTTATATCCCGTCCTCGTTGGGGACATGCAAAGAAAAATAGAGAAAGATCAAACCGCTCTAATGCCACTGATCTAAACTTAAACATGAATGCAAAAAATCACAAATATAACCACAAATATAGAGATGTAGCAGAAATAACACTTCATTTCATTAATATCAAATACTGAAACATTCTTAGAATTAGAATGGAAATAAACTAGCTCAGGCGGTGGTAGCTTATCTCTAAGAAGATATGTGGCAGCTACATGCCTCTAAACTATGTTACAGTGAGGCTCAAGGGTCTTTTTATTATTGAACAACAAGGGAAAACCCTAAACAACCAAAACCCTAACCCTAAGAGATGGAACACCAAGAGTTTGTGGGCCCCATTGGGGTTAGTTGAGCAGCCAACTTCCCAGGGTCGTAAGTTGGTCATATTATCTCCGTTGTGGTGCGTACGATACCTTGTTGGAAAGATCTCTCCAAGTACTACAGGATTTGTGGTCGGCCCCTACTTATGACCATAAGACTGTTGCAGACCTCATGAAAACATTGTTTGGGGTCAAAATTGCTCCGGAAGTTCAAAACCCAAAAAACTACTAAAAATAGTAAATGTTACAATAAACAAGGAAACATATGAAACTGACTGGAGGTATAGGTGGAATAGGTGGGTGGTCACCAATATCCACCTGGATTAGAATGAAAGATAAGTAAAAAGAGAATTCTGAAATTTGTGTTATCTGTGCAAACTCACATGCTACTAGAGATTGTGCATCATTACCAGGGTTGAAGGAAGTTTAGCAAGAGGACAATGGATCAAATCAAATACCAAAGCAACTTTGTTACATAGCTCCAACAATACTTGGCAACCTAATCAACCCAGTATGTTGCACGATCCTAATTCACGATTTCAAGGTTATGCACGACAATTTCAAAGTAATTGGAACACACCCTTTCCTTGGCAACATTAGCCATCTCAACCCAAAAACCAAGGAAGGACCTAATGGAAGAAATCCACAATATCCTAAATCTTTTCCTCAATATCCTTAATACAAAACTCAATGTATAACATACCATCCACCTCCACCACAACCACAGCCTCAATCACATCCAGCTTAAAGATCCACTCCCACTCAACTGCCTGCACAACCACTTCCGAACCCAAATAATACATTAACTCAAACCACTTACAATGGCAAGGTACATTTTTTTCATACAAATCCTCTTCATCTAAATGATATTCATCTTATATTAGGAAAATTATTGCAAAAACAAGATCCCCTTGTTGTCATTGAAGAACAACATCCGGAGGAGACTAAAGAATCATGGACCACATTTGATGGAGAGCAGTCATTGGAGCCCGAGATTGAAGAATTTCTACTATGCTTATCATAATATTCTTTATGTGTTCAAGAAACTAATCAACAGAAAGTAAAAAAACTTAATGTCATGGCAGAAGAGGACATAGAAGGTGGTCTGGATGAGGAAGAGAACCAAGGGCATCACAACTATAATGAACATTGGTTCTAGACAATCATTAAGCTGTGGCACCACACTCCTCTTCAACAGTTCTTGATGTCATCTCAATCAAAGAAAACAATCTCTCATATTATGGTATATTTCAGAGCATATATTTCAAACTTGCATTTGATTTTATTTTCCATCCTGGTATGCACTTGGCTCCATTGGAAATATTCCTATACTTGAAATATTATTATTATTATTATTTATTTATTTATTTTTCAAGTAGAGTATGATAGAAAAAATATATGAAAAAGGGGAAAGAGAAAAAATAAAAGAAGAGGGAAAAATAATTTCTCAGGTGAAAACCTCCTTTGAGGCGCCTAAGATTGGCTCACTAATTAGAAACCTCTATGAGGTGGTTAGTGGGTTAGAAAAAAAGAGAGGAAAAAAATGAAAAAAATGAAAAAAATGAAAACAAGGAAACAGGATCCTAGATGAAAACCTCCTCTAAGGCGCCTAGGCATACCTATTGGTTGAAATCCTCATTGAGGTAGCCAATAAGCCCAGAAAAAAAAAGAGAGAAAAAATGAAAAATAAGGATTCTTTACTCTAAGTATCTCTTTTTGATGTATGCAAGTGCTCTCCAACCTGCACAAGTAACAACAACAAGTTAGCACAATGGGAAGACGCTGATGAGAAAAGTAAGCATCTAGTCAAGGGAAATAAAACTTGAGTTTTTACCTCCTTTGCCAAGAAGCTCTAATAGGGACAAGGCTAGGTCAATCCATCACTCTCATCCATAACATTCAACCATCATTCCCAAACCTTCCCATTCATTTTTCTTGTTGTCCTGAGTTGCTACAGGAAAGTTTTGTGCTGCTATAGGATATTCCAGAATTGTTAAAAAACACAAGGCGAAAATTATCTTGACCATATCTCACAAACTGTGCATCCATTGGCTGATATTTTTTTATGGGGAGATGCATAAGGATGATGGTGACATGCTCAATTTTTTTAATAGCAAATTTCAGTGTATATTTTCAAGAAATTGGCCACCATCACCTACAACCATTTCTTATTTTTATTAAGATTTGTGCATCCATTGACTGATATTTTTTATGGGGAGATGCATAAGGATGATGGTAACACACTCAAAAAATTTCAGGTGAATACAATCTACTGTTTGAGATATTTTGACTAAACAATTCTGCTACAAGAAGTAGACACTACAGTCCAGATTTGAAAAAATACACAAATCAAGCAAGGAAAATCTTCTCCACACCTTCTTCATCCCTTTCATCATCATTTATAAGGTTTCTCCATCATTTCCAAGATTATTTCCTTTCTATTGTCCATGGGCCTAAATTATTATAGGAAGGTCCCTTTATTGCTACAAGAAGTTATCAAGTACAGAAAGGAGGGGAAGACTTGAAGTTTTTCACCTCAGGGCAGGATATGAAGCCTATGGAAGCCCTAACACCTATCCACTCCATTATATTTCACTTTTTCACCATTGTCCCATTCACAATCCATAAAAAACTCAACCCTCCATCTCTTTTTCACCCATTACCATCATAAAAGACTCGCCAACCACAACAAACAATTTCACCATGAGTTATCAAAAAATTTTGAAGGCCACATTTAGAGAAAATTATTAATCTGAGGGGCCTATTTCACTGCTACAGGAAGACCCACAGTCATGTAGTAGCCAACATAAACCTTATAGGATCGAATTTGCAGCACTAATCCACGGACTTTGAAGACCACAACGCTTTAGGAGGCTTAGAAAACTGGTTTGATAAGCTATAGGATTTCCTGTAGATTGCTACAGGACCCTTCATCATCAACAAGCAACAACATCAGGTTGAATACAACACCAATACTATGACAACTTGGACTAGGAAAATTACCTCAGCAACACAAAAATTCAAAACACCTCCAAAGGAAATGGAAAGACTAAAGAAGCTTACATATTACATCACCAACCACTTAAGGACCATTAGGAAGAATTCAAACAACTACATCAAAGTTCCTGCAGTCACTTCAAAATTCAAAATCGTCAAATCAACAACTCCAACATCACCTTCAAAGGCACAACCAGGTAGGGCACATGTATGCAACTCTTCAACCTTACCCTTTGAACCTATTCTATGTTGAGAAAACATTAAAAGAGTAAGGAGGAAGAGGTTTTTATAGCCAAACTTAGTAACAGAAGGTGTTGGAGATCTAGCATTGAACTTCATTGTTCCACTAATATATCCACATGTGTGGGAGAGGAACAAAAAAAAAGTGAAAAAGACTTGAGAAAGTGGGTTGTTATCATTTAGTCATGATAGAGGAAAAGGAGTGTGAAGGGGTAAGTGGGGGCTAGCTCAGTTAACCCAAAGCACCTTGAGTTTATGTTGCATGCAATATTGTTTATATGAGAAAAAAAAAGAAAAAAAATTAAAAAAAATAATATAAAATAAAAGACATTTGTTGCAAAAAATTGGGGGGAAACTTCATCATTCCTTATAAGTCAACTGCGTGGGAGACAACCTAAGGACTCGACCTAGGATTTGGTTTGAATGTTGCCATGAAGGTGTCAAGAGGGGGTCAAGGGCCCCCCCTTTCTCAAAATCATAGCTGGAAAAGGTAAGGAGCCAAAGTCTTATTGTTTTACAAAGCTAACCATTTATAATGCCTTCAAGAAGCCTATTGCCAATCGCTGAAGAGATGGAGGACCAGGGAAAAGTACTGACAAACAATTCAACTCTCAACCTGCAAGCTCCAACAGAAAAGCTAAAACTATGTTGAAAATAGCGAGAAAAGTGATTCCTTGATTTGTGCCTTAATTCAAGGAGTCAAAGTCAAGTTCCTTTTTATGCATGGTCAAGTTCCTAAAATTTAGGAGTTTCCCTAAAAATTAGGATTGCATGAGGCAGTTAACTGACGTGTTGAAGTTGAAGGTCAAATTTTGATCTTCTAGTGTGATTTAAATTGGGAACCGAAAGCTTAAGTGGAGTTAGCCTCCTAAATTTTATAAGGATCCAAGTATCTAGTTCTGTTGACTTTTTAAACTAGAAAATCTCTAGTTCAATTCCTTAATTAGAAAACTCACTAATTTTAACCATTCGAGTTGCCTTTAAAAGAAGGAACGAAGACACAAGTTTAATCATTGTTTTGGTGAGGATGAGTTGGTGAGGCCAAGCAATAGGAAGCACAATTTTGTGCGTGGAGCTTGTGAGAGGAAGAGTGCACAAGAGAACTTTGTACACAAGATTGATAAAGGAGCAGAGATAAATATTCTTGCAGGTGTTTTCAAGCCTAGTTCAAGGTTGAGAGATCAGTTTGTATTCTCTATTGAAACATTGTATTGTAAGAGATCAATTGCTCATTTTTTCTATCAATAAAATTATCATTAAGAAAAGGGTTTTCCCATATGGGTTCCTTAGAAAAAAAATGTGTTTTATTGTGTGTCTGTGCTTTTATTTATGTTCCAATTCTGCTGCATCTAGTAGAGAAATTTTGTATTTATGTGAGAAGAAATTTTGTTTCAGATTTCTCATATTAGCAAATCATAATTTCGTAGAAATTCTACATGGTATCAGAATAGTTGGAACATATTTAAGGGTCATCACAAGTGCATCTTGCATAAGGAGAAGGAGTTTTGATCTCAAGTTGGTGATTCTACTTCTAAGTTTTATGTTGATTGAATGCTAGGTGATGAGGGTTGTTCAGAGTATTGAAAAATAGTTACGTAGCAACCTATGTACATTGTGTTGGAGGCTTATTAATGGCTGTCTAGTTGTGCTAAGTGTTGTGGACAAGTGGAAGACTTGTCACAACAAGTAGGTTGTATTTTGATACCTTAAGGATTAACTTTTGGAGCAGCCAAGAGCAGTCAAGTGGGTTCTTTTTTCTACCCTAGTTGACTAGTTTGGTGTTTGAAAAATTAGAGATAAGAGGGCTTGTTGCAAAAATCGTAGACCAATCAAGGAGTGATTGTATATGTGCAGATCTGAAAACCCTAATAAGAGTGATAGTAACAGCTGATATGTCACAAAGATAGGGTAGATATGGAAGGATGAGTATTGTTCACAAATTTAGTTGTGAACAGTGAATTTTGTATACAATATGAAACAATTTGAAGGCCTCAAGTACAATATGCATGAAAGGGACCATGGACTGTTAGGAGGCATATTAATGGAGCCTAGTTCAGGGCAGATCTAGAAGACCCTATGTGTAGACTTCTTAATGGATCTAGAAGGATGCTGGTGGGTATATCAGTGAGCCAAAGTTTAGTGACACAAAAGGAGTTGTGATAATTGATAGTGGAAGATTATGGACTCTCAGAACATGGTGGGAAAGAACAAGTATTCAAAGTAGGTTCTGTAGAAGAAAGTAGGGAAGCCTTCTAGTTTAGAGGGAGCAACTACACAACAAAGAACTTGGTAGAGTTGAAGATAGATCCAAATAGATGAGGTTCTTACAGGAACAACTTCCTTGCTAAGAGGGAGTGTTGAAAATCAGCGAGACAAGTGATTCCTTGATTTATGCCTTAATTCAAGGAGTCAAAGTCGATTTCCTTTTTGTGCATGGTTAAGTTCCTAAAATTTAGGAGTTTCCCTAAAAATTAGGAGTGCATGAGGCAATTAACTGATGTGTTGAATTTGAAGGTCAAGTTTTAATCTTCTAGTGTGAGCTAAATTTGGAACCAAAAGCTTAAGTGGAGGTAGCCTCCTAAATTTTAGGAGGATCCAATTAACTAGTTCTGTTGACTTTTGTTAAATAGAAAGTTCCAATTCAATTCCTTAATTAGAAAACTCACTAATTTTAACCATTCAAATTGCCTATAAGAAGGAATGAAGACACAAGTTTAATCATTTTTTTGGTGAGCACGATTTGGTGAGACCAAGCGATGGGAAGCACAAGTTTATGCGTGGAGCTTGTGAGAGGAAGAGTGCACAAGAGAAGCTTGTGCATAAGATTGATAGAGGAGGAAAGACCAATATTTTTGTAGGTGTTTTCATGCATAGTTCAAAGCTGAGAGATCAATTTGTTTTCTTTATTAAAACAATGTATTGTAAGAGATTAATTGCTCAATATTTCTATTAATAAAATTCTCATCAAGCAGAGGGTTTTCTGAGTTGGGTTCCCTAGAAAAATAATGTGTTTTATTGTGTGACTGTGCTTTTATTCTTGTTGCTATTCTATTGCAACTAGTAGAGAAATTCTACGTTTATGTGAGAAGAATTTTTATTTCAGATTGCTCATATTAGCAGATTAGAATTTCGTGAAAATTATATAAACTATGTCGCAAACTATCAATCCATGCAAACCCAAAACAAAGGAGATACAAACCCTAGAGTTCATGGACCTAGATGTTGCAGCTTATAGGGATTATATGCAAAAACATGCAAACATTTGTAAGTTCACGGGCTTCTCGCGAGTAGAGAAAACACTTAACTGGTGGATCAAAATGAAATGGAGCCCAAGGGGAGAGATCAAGCTTCAAATAGTCTCAAAAGGGTTCTTCATAGTAATTTTCGATCTTTTGGAGGAAAAGGATTGTATTTGTGAAGGAGGTCCCTACTTCTTCAACTCAGTTGGTCTATGCATGTGTTATTGGAAAGAGAACTTCACCCGTAAAAAGAAGGATTTCACAATGGTCCTTGTTTGGGTGAGGTTATACTCCCTACCCACAGACTATTGGTCTCCCTCTGTCCTAAAAGGCATAGGAGACAAAATATGAGAGTATATAAAAATTTCTAAAGGAACTAGAGCAGGAAACTACATATATGCCCACATTTGTGTTTACCTAGATGTTTCAGGCCTTGTTTTGGAAACCATCAAACTAGTATTAAAAGATGAAGTGTGGCTCTAGAGCATCGATTATGAACACATACCTTTTAGATGTAGGAAATGTCATGAACACGAGCATCTCTTTAGGGATTTCCTTAAGAATGCTTCCTAAACCACTTGTTGTATCTGTTTCTCGAAGGCAGTTCTTGGCTGCAAAACTTTGCCGAGAAACCAACTTGACCAAACTTTAGGTTCAAGCTGGACCTCAAACCAGAGGAGGCTCCCTCGAGTGTTACGAGGTTTTTTTAAAATTGTTCACTGTCACTAGACAACAACCTAGAAGCACAATGACTAGATCTATGATTTGTTGTAGGTGGTTGCTGATGAATATCTAATCTCTACTTAGAAAGAAAGCCCTCTCTTGCTGCAACTTGATCAAAGTACCACTGCCCACTTCCGACGGAGTAACATAACTTAAAGAGTTTGGTGGAGGAATAAAAGATAAATAAGATAATTAAGTATTCATACTGAATACTTAATCAACCAAATATATTAGATGCATGTAGAAGAATTCTACAACCAAACAGATATACATTTAAGAGATGATAGAAGGAAACAATTAAATGATGCAGAGGAGCTAATTTAAATAGACTATTCAATTAGCTAATCTCAGTGTAGATGATAACTTTGCAGAGGGAGGTTGATACTCAAACCTAACCTTGCCCTAACTCCTATGTTACCTTGAACATATGCATAAACAGATTATGAAATAACAGGGAAAGACATACATGAGAAACAATTTTTGTCATGAAACTAAAGCCAGAATACTTTAATTAAAATTCCTGTAATAAAAGTCTTTACAAAAATGGTAGGGTTTTGGCATCAAAAGCCAACCCTTTTACATTCAAAATAAAACAATATATAGATATTACAACTCCTGAAGTTGTTACAATTTTTCTAGAATAAAATCCTAAATAATGCACCTAAAATAAAAATAATCTCTAAATAATATGCAAGAGACTTGGAACTACTGGAAAATCCTCTGCCTTCAAATCTGGGAATTGGTTCATTGATGTTGATTTAGATGCCCAAATGTTGCCTTTAAATATGAAACTGTTTTATTAATGTTGGTCCTCTGCCTTGGAATCTGGAGTGGTTGAAGTTGTTTTCACAAAATCTGTTATTTTCCCTTCAAACTTGGCTAACTCTGCCACCTGTATCAACTAGTTGTCCCTTTGACTGCTATTTCTAAGTCCAAAATCTAAAATTAATCTCATGGCTATTTATGTTTTTCCACCTAGTTGATCGAGGAATTATTTGCATTTTGGAGTTAAACCAAACTATATGTTGACCTTTTTGCCCATAATATTTGCCTTCATTATCTTTTAAGTGCTTAACCATTGTCGTAAAATATTTGGGAGGAAAATATTTTGATAAAATATTTCCCAAATATATATATTTTTTAAACCTGTAAATTCATATTTCTCTATTTTCATGAATTTCATAAATGAAATCTTAAAATATTTCCTCAAATGATTTTATCCCATAAAACCATCCATTGTTTGAAATCCATGTCTTGTTTTTCCTTGAATTTATATATTTATGAATAAATAAGATTCATAAACATATTTCATAAAACCATCGACTGATTTATTTCCCATGGTTTTGAAAACCATGTCTTGATTTTCCCTTTATTGGTAAAATATCTTTTAGTTTCCCTTTTTTCTTATGTAAAATCTTTGGATAAGAATTTATCCAGATTTTATGATCACATGCATTTCATATTTATAATTTATTTCCTCCTTAAATTCATATCATAAAACATGATTTCTCTGCTCTGTAAAATTTCATTTTAATCTCTACAAAATTATTCCACAAGGAGGAAACATCTCTTTCTAGCATTGGAAACTCCATGTTTTGTATTGAAGTGTATTTCTGGAACATGTATTTTCCTCATTTTACTATTTCATTTTAATCTCTGTAAAATTATTCCACAAGGAGGAAACATCTCTTTCTAGCATTGGAAACTCCATGTTTTGTATTGAAGTGTATTTCTGGAACATGTATCCTCATTTTACCTCATTTTACTCAGCCTCCTCTTACCTCAAGCTTTCGCCCATAATCTCATTCCAGTAAAATAAAAATGCTCCCTCCATTATTGCCCTCGATACACACTATAATTTTTAAATTTTCTTGCATACCTCATAGACATTCCCGTGACATTTATAAATTCAAATCAATGTAAAAAAGTAGTTTTACAACGTTTTGTGGGGTAGTAGATGGTAAATGGTTTAGGCAGGAGGGGTAGTAGATGGTAAATGGTTTAGGTAGGGGGGTCCTACAATGCATGAGATGAAGACAACTGTAAAAAGCAGTAAAAGTGAAACAAATTTGCGGAGGGAGGTTAGGTTAAAGGTTGGATAGGCAACCCCCCTCGCAAACCATAGATTTATTACTTCACACATCTTGAGGTAATGAATATAATGGTGTTTTAATGTTTGAAATGAGGGGTGGGGACATAGGCTTGATTTGACTATTTTTTTTTGACTTTATGATCACCCGTAATACATGGTAACAAATGTGGTTCTCATACTTAGAGATTGGCCTAACTCGATATTTTTAACATAAGTTTAATATTTTAAATAAATAATTTTATAAAAAATATATTTATATACAATTTATATAATTAAATTTTATTTAAAATCAAAACTATTAAAAATAACTCATAAACATTTATAAAATGAGTAGTCTATAATGCACTTTTTGGAGATTTCAGTCATCCAAAAAGTGCATTATTTCGTCCATCCACCCATTTGCTTCTCTATCACCTCTGTCTCCATCACCTCGCTAGAACGCTCCTCCATTATCTCTGTCTCCGTTAGCTCGCACGCCAGCTCCCAACATTAACTTCACCAACCCACCACGCCAACTCCGTTGATGCATCAACCACGCCAAATCCATTTGAATTTTCATCCGCTACGCTACATCCCCTGCTATTTTTCCCGTGCCCAGACTCCATGGGATTTTTCGAGACAAGGAGATCGACCAAAATTTCTTTGGAGATGATGAGAAGCTGAAAAGTTTCTGAGATGGAGGGTAGCGATGGAAGAAAGTGGACCTGTGCGTTAGATGCCTGTTGCAAGCCCGAGATCTCTGCGTTGCTAAAATGCAAGGGATTGAGATAGACTGATATGATCCGGGAGTGTTGCATGTTGTAACATGAATGAAAGGTTTGGATGCTTTTTATTTTCGTCATGGAGTATTGGATCAAGGTTCATGTTCTGGTGTTAGACCGAAATGTTTGTTTCTGGGCTATTTTTAAATTATACTCCTTTTAGGACAAGGTGTCGTAGTTGAAGCGTAAGGGAAAACTTCATCTATCAAACCTGGACAAGGTTGTTATTGGGTACATCAAAGAGACCATTCATTCTTTGATGGAAATACTGGAAATGGAATACATCAAAGGCCCTTAGAAAATACAAGTCTATTGATAGATATAAATGGCTATGCCAAATAACCATTAAAAATGGTCGACTAAAGAAGCTAAGTAAGTTTATGTCGAAGTGGAAGTCTTGGCTCTTAAGCCTTCACAACGTGTGAAAGACTCTCATAGAACCTAAGAAGGACTTTTTCTTTTTGGTCTAGGATTCTTGGTTGCCTGGTACGGGCCAAAGACTTGTCCAACTGGGCATATCACAATCCAAATGTTCTTTGTGTGACAAAATGGAAGTCTGAAACATCTATTCTAGTTTTGGCCCTAAGTCTACAAGGGGATGGGTGTCTAAACTCTGTAGCCAGTGACTCCCAATATGCATCTCCTAGAAAATCACCTTAACAAGTGACAAACTCCTTTTGTTTGTTGAATTTAAATCAAATTGGCAACTTCTTAGGATCAAAGTCCTCTACTTGATTTGGAAGAAAATTAATGAAGCACTTTGTACTGAACAATTTTTTTTCTTGGTATGTTCGTACCCTGATCTGTGCAAATATTCACTTGCAGAACACTTTCCAAGTCCAGAAGGTTGAAATGAAAGTGTTAGACTTGTGCAGCAAGGAGCCCCCTAATCACTCTGTTTTCCCCTTAGCTCGTTCTAGGCAATCCCAGTGCTTAGAATCAAGGCACAGACATTGTGTTTGCTGGGTTGTTCAACAAAGAATGACATGGAAATAATGGAATCACAGCTAGCCTTCCCTGCTTCGACAACACATTGACAAGTTCCTTCAACTAGTTCTCACTTTTTTTGAAGCCAAGAAACCCCCAGAGCCCAAACAAGGGAAAGATGGACGGGAACCTTTGTACCATACCTTGAACAAGTCATTGTGAGAGGTTCATGAGTTTTTGGAGTGATCTTTCTTGACCAAATGGAATATCAACAAGTTTAGATGTACCTATTTGAATGCTTAATTTTGATTTCCTACTTGCTGTCTTATTTTTTCTTTGTGTTCATCTTCATCGATGTCACTGGCTACTTTTGGAAACTATTTTAAACAATTGAACACACATGTTTTCCCTTTTATCAAATAACACCTGGAATGTTTCTTGTGCTAATCCAATTTCTTTGAGCTTGATTATTTAACACATATTCTTGTGGTAGTCAAATTGCCTTAAGCTGGAACACAAATATAATATCATGGTTCTCCCCTCTCCATTAGTCTCTTTCATTCATAGTAAATTCTTGGGTATATAAAGCCAAATTCAAGTATTGTGCGGCTTTATTTTTGCTGGAAAATATTTTTTTTAGCATTTTTAACAGAAACTTTCTTAATTGTATATCATCCCTCCTATTATGCCTCCAATATAAGGCATGCACCAGAATAGTCTTTCAAAGGTAAAATTAGACATCTGATTGAAAGATTATCTCTGAAATTATTTGTTTTTATTCCTTTTCTTGTTTCTCTAGCAACTTGATAGTTGCCTTCAATACAATACTCTGTTATGGAAGCTGATTTGTCTTCCAGAAACAATATGACTCTATCTTCGGATTCACCATTGTTTGGTAACCCTAATAATCTTGGAAATTCTCGGGACTTGAAATAGATTAGTCCTTTCTTGTGCGTGGATTCATTTAGCATGGTTTTCATTTGTAATTGTGTTTTTTTTTTTTGAAAAAATAAGAAGAACAAACATATTTTGTATTAGAAAGTTGTTGCACTTGCACTGGTCGGGATAATGATATGAATATATTATAACTGTCCAAAAAAAACCTGAGAATTGTCCTTTGGAATTTACTAAGTAAGAAGCAAAACAATCCTTCGGAAAGGATTTTGAATAGCTACTACTTGTATAAATTCTGTAAAAAACTCCTAATATGAAGCAACATTTGCAAAACATTAAGCACATTTATTGAAAGAAGTCATGGTGACTATAAGCTTTCTCTTGGTTCTCTGTGTTGGCCTGAAAGTTTTGATCTACAATCATCATTTCCACTTCTTCCTACTGTTGTGCACAATCTCATTTTCCTTGACCTCCTCCACTACAGGCACAACTGATAGTCTAGCCTTTCTAGGCAGCTGAAGTAAGATTTCTAGCCAGCAATCAATTCTCAAAGGGCAACACACTCATATTGAAGATCTTCATTTTGCCTCTGCTGACTGTGTAAGTTAACAAAATCAGGGCATATTCAAAATTTATGGTTTCTTCATGGGAATGCATCCTATTAGTGATAGAGAAAATTGAATTCCCATGATCAGATTTAATCTTCCTGTCCTCTCAGAGCTTTGTGAACAACAGTGGTCTCATACAATGGGTATGCAAAATGGGAAACTTGCGTGGCTATGGAAACTTGTATTAAAGATGAAAGCACACATACCATTGATAATCCATGGGCAACCAACAATTGTGGGATAGATTGAGAAATATTAGCAAGAAAATAAGAGATATATGACTATATATAAGTGTTGCTTTAATTAAGATAAAATATCAATAGTATCAACACCTTCCAGCATGGAAAATGCATGCATATATGTCACCTTCAAATGTTTGAATGTGCCTAGAAATTATGTACAGGTCCAACAACTCGTTTTAGTATAGAAACATGAATTTTATTTTAGAAAATACCACAGAAAATTTCCATTCTGAAGAAATATGACCACTAAGATTATATGTTTATATGATTCTAGTCATTTTGATATTTTGTCAAAGAGTTGGTTTACATACTGTTGTAGGTGAATGTTTGAGCTTTTATCTCTGAATGGGAAGGTACAATGAACATATACTCCAAAGAGACTTCAATATAACATAAATAACATAACAGCCATATGGTAGCAAGATTTTTGAACATGCCAAGATCACTTGTATTAAAGATGAAATTACACTTACCACTGATAACCCATGGGCTAGCCAAGAATTGTGGGATAGATTGAGAAATAGCAGCAAGAAAATAAGAGATATATGACTATATATAAGTGCTGCTTTAATTAAGATAAAGTATCAATAGTATTAGCACCTTCCAGCATGGACAATGCATACATATATGTCACCTTAAAATGTTTGAATGTGCCTAGAAATTATGTACATGTCCAACAACTCATTTAGTACAGACACATTAATTTTATTTTAGAAAATACCACAGAAAAACTCCATTATGAAGAAATATGAGCATGCACAACAATAGCCATTAATAAAGGTATTGGTAAAGTTTATTTATTTTTAAACCAAAAACAAAAAAGTGTTGTCAAAGAGACACATTTTTACAACTGCACATCATAGTCTTTACTTGATGTACCCAACTATTTGAGTCCATGCTCATGCTCATGTTTTTGAGGAGGATCAGTAAACGTACATGCTCATGATCATGTCTTCAATCATTACAATAATATCCACAATGTTTAAAAGGATAAGAAACCAAAAAAATTAAAAAACCAAAGTCGATAAGCATGTAAGTCACCACATTGTTTTGTTTTTCCTTTTCCATCTAAACTGAGCCTCGGTCAGTACTAGCTCCAATGTTGGATGAGATAACAGTTTTCCCACTTGTGAAATATACAATGAAGGAAATGAGGCTAACTTGGATCAGGGTTGAGAGCAAGGTGCTTTATTGATATGGATGGGTAGATAAATATTAGTCAGTGACGACTTATCAACATTATTGTTAGATCTTCAATGGGTCCTCTTTTTCTTAGAGAAGTTATTGATCTAAAAAAATGGTAAAGATTCAATTTTCCAATCTATTTTCTTCTAGAGGCTAAAGAGGAGGTTGAGACCTCAAATGTCATGCAAATGCTGCACTTGTTTTCCATTTAGTTGGAGGTTCATATCAACATATTTTTTTAAAACTTGTTTTGTGTATATGGAATAATGCAGTAAAAGGCATTGGAATAATTTCATGGATGTCATATTTTGTGAAAGTTGCTAGATATGTGTAGATGTTTATCTACAATCACCAAGCCTCCTTCACTATATAGAAGTCTCACACGAGAAAGGAATTCATCGAGTCTACATATAACATATATATCACCTACTTCCCTTTTATATAAGAAGTGCTTGAGGTGCAAGAGGCATTGTAGTTTTTGTTGTATACAATGATTTATTGCAGTCTGTCATATGAAATTGTCATTGTAAAAAAAGTGTTGGAAATTACCCAATGAAGAAAGAGAAGACAAGATCATAATCAAATTTGCAAGTACTTTTTTATTGGACCATTGAAACACTTTACTTATATAGAAAATATGAAGTACATGTACATGAAACTTATCACAATTTGGAACAATTTCAAGCTCTCCTAACCCTAGCTAGGGAAACCAAGAAAACCCTAACAACGAACTCCTCAGATATAAGAATCACATCTAATGAAATATGATCACTACACCAAGAATCCTCAACAACCTAGCATCATAAACTGCAATGACATTCATGACATGAATACTGGTATGTTGGAGATTAAAGAAGAAGAAGCTGCAATTTCTCTCACAACTTGTTTGAGAAGCCTACAAGTTGTCTAACCTTTATGTATTTTCCTCAGCCCTGTAGATTTATTCTATGTCTTGGTTCAATATGCAAACATTCAGACACCACATTAACAACATCAACAACAACCAGTGCACAATTTAAGAGCAAAATAAGAGCATATACATAGAAGCAAACTTGGAAAATAACTAATTTGGGTGATGTGAATGAGCCAATCATGTTCGGATGGAGGGCGGTGCATTTAAGAAGTTGTTGTATATGTAAGATAACAACCCAATTTCCATCAGAGCAAATAATATCATGTGAATTAATACATGCATCAGAATACAAACTATATCAATTAGGAATCCCATTAAATGCACTTTGACTCATGTAATCAATAGAGCAATGGTGCTTCTGTCTATGTGCTTCAAGTGAAGGCACAATATCGGGATGGTGCACCCTTGCAAATATTCAAGCACTACATTAACAACATCAACAACAACCAGTGGACACAGTTAAAAGCAAAGGCATAACAACAAACCTGGCAAATCACCAGTTTGGGTGTTGTCAATGAGCCAATCATGTTTGGATGGAGGGAGATTCATTGAAGAAGTTGTGTCTGTAACATAATAATGTAATTTCCATCAGAGAAAATAATATGATGTTAATTTATAGAGGCATCATAATACAAACTATATCAATTAGGTGTCCCATCAAATTCACCTTGACTCATGTGATAAATAGAGCGATGGTGCTTCTGTCTACGTGCTTCAAGTGAAGGCACAATATTGGGATGGTGCACCCATGCAAACATTCAAACACTACATTAACAACATCAACAACAACCAATGCACACAGTTAAGAGAAAAGGCATAACAACAAAACTGGAAAATCATCAATTTGGGCATTGTCAATGAGCCAATCATGTTTAGATGGAGGGAGATCCATTGAAGAAGTTGTTCTATCTGTAAGATAATAATGTAATTTCCATCGGAGAAAACAATATGATGTTAATTTATAGAGGCATCAGAATACAAACTACATCAATTAGGTGTGCCATCAAACACACCTTGACTGATGTGATAAATAGAGGGATGGTGCTTCTGTCTATGTGCTTCAAGTGAAGGCACAATATTGGGATGGTGCACCCCTGCAAACATTCAAACACTACATTAACAACATTAACAAAAACCAATGCACATAGTTAAGAGCAAACACATAGCAACAAACCTGGAAAATCACTAATTTGGGTGTTGTCAATGAGCCAATCATGTTCGGATGGAGGGCGATCCATTGAAGAAGTTGTTGTATCTATAAGATAACAATGTAATTTCCATTAGAGCAAATAATATGATGTTAATTTATAGAGGCATCAAAATACAAACTACATCATTAGGTGTCCCATCAAATGCACCTTGACTGATGTGATAAATAGAGGGATGGTGCTTCTATCTATGTGCTTCAAGTGAAGGCACAATATTGGGATGGTGCACCCTTGCAAACATTCAAACACTACATTAACAACATCAACAACAACCAGTGCACATAGTTAAGAGCAAACACATAGCAACAAACCTGGCAAATCACCAATTTGGGTGTTGTCAATGAGCCAATCATGTTCGGATGGAGGGTGATCCATTGAAGAAGTTGTTGTATATGTAAGATAAAAATGTAATTTCCATTAGAGCAAATAATATGATGTTAATTTATAGAGGCATCAGAATACAAACTACATCATTAGGTGTCCCATCAAATGCACCTTGACTCATGTGATAAATAGAGCGATGGTTCTTTTGTCTACATGCTTCAAGTGAAGGCACAATATTGGGATGGTGCACCCCTGCAAACATTCAAACACTACATTAACAACATCAACAACAACCAATGCACACAGTTAAGAGAAAACACATAGAATCTCATCTCTCTATAGAACTTGCTTGGGGCAATAGAGAATGCATTTTTGGAGCAAGGATGACCATGCTTGTTGGGGTGTTAAAATTGAAATGGTTCATCTTCAGATGCAAGGACATTCAAATCAATATCCAAGCTAGATTTTTTTTGCTTCTTTTATTTTTATTTTTAGGACTAAGGAAATTCTTCTTCCTGTTAAAATATGAATCATAAGCACCCAACCCAAGGGTGAAGTCATAATCCATAATATGAAGATCATTAACATCATCCACAATTTTTTTATCCAAATCAAGCAATTGTTTTGTCTTGCTCACAGTAGAAGGAGGACTATTTCGAAACAAATATAGATAGCCAAACAACTCCTCTCTCAACAAATTAAGTTATTCAACATTGCCATCATACATAATAGTTGTGCTAGTATCTGCATCAAGGTTTGGCACCTCTATCCTTATCTCAAGAAGGGAATTCAATGTATTAGGTGTGGTATCAAGATCCGATAAAGGGTCTGAATCCATTAAGGAGGAATGCAACCAATCTACCTTTATAACATGCTTGCAAATGTTGCCACAAATAGACCATGGGAAATCACAAGTGATAAAATTTGTGCGATGCCATATGATAAGATATTTCTTATCAGGTTTAATTTGACTCCTCACCCAATAAGTGTGAGATATGCTCTCATAAGGCCTGCAATCACTGCCTGGAATTATTCTAGCCTTTTCCGTTGATGATTCAAGCTGCATCTCTTTCTTGTGGTTGTTCAAATATGCTTGTTCTTTTTTCAGAATTTCCTTGAATCGATAACATGTATACACATTTTTTATTAGAGTCTAGAATAGCCAAACCATCCTACGAGAACATTTTTTTCATCTATCACATAGAAATGTTGTCTTGATATAATCGTGGTATGACTGCACAACATTATTTGTCCCCTGATTTGCATGAGGAAAATCTCGACAACCTTTAATGCACATCCATAAATGTAAAAATTGAATTAGTAAATATATCTTGTCGTTATGAAACAAAAAAATGTATAAACTAAAAAAAATAGTATGTGAACTTACACATCTTGTCACCAACAACCCAATTCTTATGGAAATAGTCCAAAAACTTCTCCTTAGTTGAAAATTTGGTGAAAAAACCATTGATTGCATTATCCACTTCATCATTAGAACAAAATTTTCATGATATAACCAAGTTCATTGAACATCTCTTTTGCTTTTTTTGAACTGTTGGCCAACCGATTAACATTCTTTAGCCATGCCCTCCTTACATGCCAAATACACAAGAGCACTTCACATATGGTGATTCTCCTACCATATTTAATTCATTTTAATTGAGCAATATTTAGAATGAATGCAACTTGCAATGTAAAATAAGAATATTGATGTTACCTCAAAGTAATGATTTCAGCCAATGCATCATCAACCATAAAGCCATTGACCTTCCAGTCAGGACGAAGCTGAAAACACCTATGCATGAGGTTCTCCAACCATACCGCTATATCTTGTGATGTATTACGTGACATCACCACCCATGCAACTGGCACCCCACTTTGTTGCTCATCAAACACCACGAGTGTGTACAACTGATACTGTCATATTAAAAAAATGAAGTTAATTTTAAGTCATTAATCATATTGAATCATTATAACCAAAATGATTTTATTAAAGCAATCATTGGAAAAATACTCACCCCATATTTATTTGTACTAAATGTTGAGTCCATGGCTATCAAGCTATTGTGGGATAACTTGACCATAGTTTCCAACATCCATTTTGTTTGTATTCTAGCTATAAAAGGGATCTCTCCACCATTGGGATTTTGGTAGAAGAAGAAATCATTATGGTGTTTTTCATACCAGAGATTCACACTCATTTCATCTTTGCTATGCAGTTGGTAATTTTATTTTGTCAGACGATTATAAATGTTTACAATATCTTTTCTGCGTAAGAAAAAATCCCTATCCCGAGTTGTGGCATCTATGTCAACATATTTATTAATATGCATTTTACAAACAGAGTCAATTGGCACTTGAAGAAAAAAGAAATGAGTCAATTGGAACTTGAAGAAAAAAGAAACTTTCTAAATAAGAAATCATGTCCCTTGAAAGTCTTGGCTTCTTCTGAGGACCATCATCACCTAAAGTGTTGTGTTTGCCATGACAAGGCCATCCTTTCCCATCTTCATGATCATACATGTTGTATGTTATTATTGCAGCGTCGGGATCTTGAACCACGACCTTTATAATAAAATGGCATTGACAACCCATCTTTTTGAAAATTGAACTCCTTGGTTTGGTTTTCCATTCTTCTCTCTTGTCCTCTAGACCATATGAGCAAGTATAACTACAAAATAAATTTTGAAATGTCAACACATATGACAAATGATAACGCAATGTTAATATCAACATGTAAACAAGGCTTTTCTAAATTACTTACAGTTCCCATAGTAAGGCATCACTAGGCGTTGAGCTTGGAGTTTTTATTTCTAGACATGGAAGGAACATGGAGCATCTAGATTCGATTCGTCTCCTTGAATAAAAGCATTAATTCTTAGTTTAATAATTTTTGCAACTCGATCAATATTCATGTTCGTCTTGTATACTTCAAACGAAACTAAATCTTTACTAGAAAATATTTTCTCTTTAGGGTCTTGCACCTCAAGGCACATGATAGTCTTCCATTTGTTTTCCATGTTGTCTCAATGTCTGTAAAAAATGTGGAAACATATTAGGAAGTTGAATCTAAAAACTGAAGTTTAAAAGAGAATAAATAGTTCCATATACAAGTAGATTATTTCCGTAGGTCCCCTTCATTGACAGATATTGAAGAAAGAAGGTGAAATGTCAAAAGAAAATATTCTACACTATTTACTCAGCAAGAACCCCACATTCATCTAGTTTGGAGTACAAAAACATCAATGGAAAAGCTCACTGCCCCGTGGAAATGATGTTGTGAATGCTGTACAAATTTGATAATGAAATTGTGGGCCTCTCTTATTTGGGAAAGATAAAGGTGGATGTTTGGAAAGGTCAAAGTTTTGGTAGAAATTATATCTCAATCCACATTAAAAGGTTAGGGGGTAAAAATTATATCTCAATCTATATGAAAAGGTTAAGTGGTATAAATGATATCTCAATCGAATGAAGGTATGGGACATTGATCTTTCATAATAGCCAAGGCACACAAGTCATTGCGAGAGGTTCATGTTGTAATATGATATTTTTTTAGTTTGTTAACGGTGGCACTTGTTACACAAGTCATTATGAGAGTTAATGTTGAATTGTCATATTATTATGAGAGTAATGTTGAAATATGATATTTTATTAGTTTGTTAATAGTGACATTTGTTGATTCTCAAATATCTTAAAGATGTGTAATGGGTCAAGGGATGATAATTACATAATGATGAGAAAGTACTCAAAGATAAGATGAACCGAACTTGTAAAATGAGTCAAAAGAGACAAAGAAATTCCTTATGAATACATTATTTGCAGTAAGGGGAATTCTAAATTAGACGAGACACTAGGAATGAGTTCGTCTACCCTGAAGAAGAGTATGTTAGTGGTTTCAAAGTTTATTATATGCTCACCTTCTCTTAGTGGAGCCATAACGGCCAATCCTTGGAATATTGACTCAGTGGCTAATGCTATGGATGTAGCTGTTGTGATGCATGAGCCTGAGAAGCAATTAAGACATGAAAAACACTATCGATATGTTAGCACTCATGACGTGGGGTATTGGGCACACAATTTTCTGCAGGATTTGGAGAGAGTTTGCAGGGATCACGACAGGAGGAGATGTTGGGGCATTGGCTTTGGATTAAGTTTCAGGGTGTTCATGCTTGATCCAAACTTTAGGAAGCTTTCAACAGAGCATATTGTCTTTGCATATAAAAGGACACAACGAAGAGTAGGGAAATTTTATTGGATTATGACGGTAATATGATGCCATGAACTTCTATTAACAAAACACCCAGCCCAGAGGCACTTTCTATTTTCAAGAGTCTTTGTAATGACCCAAAGAACTTTGTATTTCTTGTATTTCTTTATATTAAATCCATAATTTCCATAAAATTTTCTTTGAAAATAACAATGAAGTCCACAATGTCCTTGGAAGCTCCTACAATTCATGCACCAACTAATAATCAACTTTCAAAGATTTCTCAAATGACCCTGTAAGCTCTTACCAAATGCATCACTAATTGGCAACTTCTCCAATTCTATGCACCAGCTAGTGTTCAACATTTGAAGTTTTGAAACACTAGAAAGCCCGCTTATTCTCATCAATGCGACATTGGTCTCCAATTTTAGGATTATTATGTTTGTTAATGATCCAACCTAAGTTAACATGTTATTATATGCTTTTGCAAATCTCAGGTGGAACTAAGATGCATAATGAGAAACTTGTGTGGCTGTGGCAGACTTCAATTGGAAACAAATTGCAGATCCTGTTATGAAATTGTATAATGAAACTAAAGATGGACCTAAAATAGAAACAAAGGAGAGTGATTTAGTTTGGAATTATTAGGATGTTGACTCAGTTTGCGTTTGGCTATCTTTGTGCTAGCAGCTTCCTGATTTGAATTGCCTAGTTCAGACTCCCTGGGTATCCCAAGGCTAGGGAGGGGTTAACAACTGCTTGGTTCAAATTCTTGGGTTAGGCTCCTGTTATAACGACTACAACCACCCTCCAAAATTTTGCCTTAGCCTCGTTTTGGAGCCTCCCTTCCAACCTTCACAATAGCTTGCCTTGCTTCATCAAGTTCACAAGATTTAGTGTCTTTCTTGCATAAAGGCAACCTGTTGGTAACAACTTGATCCATTCCCCTCACAGGCTGTTTACCCAAACTTGGTCCAACTACAGGCTAAGCATCTTCCCCTTGAAAAATTTGCATTTATGGAGGGCAACTGACCTTCCCTCCAGAAATTGGGCAATCCTCTCTGGCAACCTGCTAGGCTCTAGGATTGGACAATCCTGCATGCCAACACTCCCAGCAGGATTTGCGCAAATTTCCCCAGCAAGGCTGCTCAGCTCAGAATTTGTGAAAATCTGGGCAGCAATCAGTTGCTTTGCCCAGAAATTGCGCAAATCTCCTGGGCAGTCAGCCCAGCTCCCAACTAGAAATGTGCATTTCCTTCAAGCAGTCGAACAACCTCTTGCATGTGCAGCTGAGTTGACTAGTTCCCTCTGGGATCGAGAAGAACAGACTTGCATGCATAGGCTTCTTCTCCCAAGGCATCATGCAAAGGCATCCCTTGTCTCAGTGATCTATGTTTAGCAATTGGAGGTTACATGCAAGGAGCAATTCAGAAACCTCCCACTAAGTGTCGCTTCCCCTAGATTTGTGGAATGTGCGTCACAACCTTGATGTTATCAAAAATCATCAGCCGGACACTACAGAACTCATTCCCCACATAAACCTTGCAGCTCTTACATCCCACATAACATCTAGGAGCAATCGGCACGTTCAACACAGTTGTTTTGGGGTAAGCCTGCTTCCCATGACTTGTGCTGCATTTCTGTTGCTTTTTGTGTTTTCGCTTGTGTGAGTACTGTTTGCTTGATTTATTTGAATGCTTGCTGTCGTTTACATGTATTCTAGCTTGTCCTAGCTCCATTTCAGTTTTCATTGCTATCTCACTGTTGTCGCATGCATGAAACTATTTTGCACAGACGTTTGCCCAACCAATGAACTGCCTCACCCACATGCATGTTGATCTGTTTACTGAATCTTTCATTCATGTTTTGCATGCACTGTCAATCACTTGTATTATCACTTAGTGTCGCCATGCATTTACTGTCTTAGTTGCTTTCAGTTTCCCGTCGGCGAGTTGGGCCAACCTTGGCCCGTACTTTGCCTTCACCAAGGCTACAGTGCACAATTTGGGGAAGGAAGGCTCACCTTCCTCTCCATATTTGCGCATTCCTGCCCAACACTAGCCTCCAGGACTGCTTTTCTCATTTCTAGAGGACAGTTGATGTTTGGCCCAAGAAATTTCGCAAATTTGTCCCTAGGCCATCAGTCCTTCCCAGGTGGAATTGCGCATTGTGCAATTCCAGTAGTCAGCACCCAGACTAGACTGTGCATTGCGAGTTCTAGCAGCCAATCATTCTCCCAGCAACCTAGACTGTGCCTTGTGCAGTCTTGGTAGTTGGTCTCCTGACCTCTCGATCAAAATTTCATAACCTTCATGATCATTCACCCAATTATGTTGCGAGTTAGTTCTCATGTTCATTTTGGTTTTTGATTAACAGGTTGCTTGCCATGAGTGTTTCCATGTCTCCAGGTATCGTAGGTGTTCATCTGCCTCTTAGTAGTATAGGTACAATGGTTTCCAGGAGAGCAGAGACGAAGATATCGTTCAGAGCACACTTGGGGATGCAGTCGATCAAGTGTCTATGGACTTGCCTACCCATGAAGACATCAAGTTGTTCGTAGACAAGGACATCACGATATGACAACGTCAACATCATAGTGAGCAACATCATGAACAATAGTTGAAGACAACATATCAAATGCAACGAGTGTAAGAGGAGGGTTGTTGACAACGTGGAGGCGGAACAAGGTTGCAAGCTCAAGAAGATCCATTGATGATGAAAGCAACTTTGGAGACTTTGGCTATGAGGTGATGGTGCAACATGAAGATCATGAGAAGACAAAGAATGGAACAAAGAAGGAGTTGCATGTGCTGAAGTAGCAACTCAGGAAGAACATGAAGCTGCACAGACAGACGAATGAGTTGCAACAGGAACAGGAACAACAGTGAGCGCAACATGCACTCACGGATGAAACTACGCCCATATAAGTTAAGGATCCATCCCAACAGCTGACACAGAGCAGACATTGTGAGAAATGTTGTTTATCGCATGCAAGGGATTCAACAACATGCATGTCGTTGAGCACACACATGCAATCCAACCCATTCAACACACTCACCAAGGCAAAGACAAGAAGCAAGTCCAACTGGAGTTGAACATGTACTTTGGAAAGTTGATGCACATGACCACCAACACACACTTGAAGATCAGCATGGAAACTATACATCAGTGTATTGTCAGTTCAACCGTACCCAAGAAGACCATGCGCATGTTAGTAGACTAGGTGGATGAAGGGGTCGAACCAATGCACCATTTGCAACAGAGGCAAGAGTTCACTTCAGCAAGATGTCACCATGAGGTGCATACACACCATCACGGACGACCAAGCTTGGCATCAACTCACCACATTCACCATCACAAGCATGTCAAAGAGTTGGTCTCATCATAGTGGATTGAGTGTGAGTGATGTCTTGCAAGGCTTGATCAAGCCATGTTGTCTCACATGAGTACATGTGCATTGTAATATTGAGTCATGTCAAGTGTAAGTCAAGTGTTAATGGTTGGATGTAACCGTCATAGAGTAGGTGAAGGGTCATGAGGGTAGCTGAACTGTCACAAAGAGGAATGTCAAGGGTCACCCCACCCTTTGCTATAAATAGTCCCTCATAACTCATTTCACAGGCTTTTTGGTCAACCAAGCTTCTGATAAGACTATCTTGGATAAATCTTGGAAAGTATTGTAATGCGCCTTGGCTTCTCCACTGCACAAAGCTAGTTCATCTCTTTGGAGGAGCAAGCGGATGTGGATGTAACATTCCACTATTGGGGCTAGTAGGTTTACATGGTGTATGTATGATTGTGACTTACACTTATTTATATAATAAGAGCCAACACATTTTCATGCATATGTTGTTATTGTAGTTGGACTACTCCGGTTGCCTTAATGATATATGTTGTTTAACTTACGTACTTGTGTATGAACTGATTCATATGCAATTATATGAATCTTGTTGTTAATGTGTTGCATATGTTGTTAATGCTGTCACCGTCCGTGTCGACTACTCTACCTAACATAAGATAGACCTTTCACATGAACCTTGCTTTAACAACTGCCACACTCATCTTAGACTGATTGGTGAGTGTTGTACCTGTTATCTTACCTTGTATGATGTGACTTCTGCATCTGAGTGGACTGCTTCGCCAGAAGCTGTGCATGTCCTTTTGTGTTGTGTGTTCCTAGCCGAGTTGGGACTGATCCCTTTCAACCTGGAACTCACCTTCACCTTCTTCTCCCTTCGAAGTGTTAGAACCTCTCATACACCTTCCTTGACTCACTACATCAGTCACACCCTTGCTACTGACAGAGTTATCTTACTTGCCTCTGTGCGACATCGCGGTCAAGGCATTACCTTACGACCCACTGCTAGGACTCCTACACCAAACGGTCTGAGGTCTAATTGGGACTTCTTACTGGGGAGATCCCCTTGACATGTTGGTGGGTCCAGCACCGTCAACATTTCTGGCACTAGAAGGAGGGCTTGATGACAAGCTATGTCCTCTCATCCAGTTTTGAACCTTTGCATATATTTCATGGAGTCTTGCACTCTTCTTCCCTCGAGGTGTTTTTCGAATCATGAATATGTCTCCATCTCGGGGAAGCTTTTCGATCTCTTTTCCACTCACATGTATGATGGTGAAGGCGAAGTGGCCTGGCCTGAGCACTTACATAACTTTCTTTCCATGATTCATGAGGAAGATGAGTTTTCTGACAAACAGGCCAGTTTGCTACTTGCATACACACTTCGCGAATCTCCATTTCGTTGGGTGCTCAGCTTACCGGCTGACACCGTGCACTCATTTGAGCACTTCTGTGATCTCATTGAAGACACGTTCTATCATTTTGATCCAAACCATCTTGAACGGAAACTGTTACAACAACGAAGGGATCTGCATGAACCCGTTATTGATTTTTGGCAGCGCTTCCATGACTTCCAGTTTCAAGCTCCAAGGAGCCAGATGAAATTTGCTTGTCTTTGGGACAGGTTCGAGTACTTCCTTAAAGAAATCTGCCTGTCCCAAGAGAAAGTTTGAGATCGAGCCTCTCTCAACATTCTTCGTTGATGGAGTTGCGCAATCTCATGTGGAAGCGGACACTATCTCAACTAACTGTCCACCTTCCTCTTATTCAACAGCTCCACCATTGCCCAGTGATGTTGAGGATCATGCTCACACACCTGTTCATCCTTCACACCCTCCCAACATCACTTCACTCAATTTTCACGCAGATTTGGTTGTGAGTCCTTCGAGTCCTCATATGCATTCTTTTCTATGACCTCCGTCTTCACACCTGGGTGTTCCTCCGGATGATGCTATCTTGTGTTCGTCCATTTCGGACTCTTCACTTGTTGTGAATGAGGAACAACCCACTAACGGAGTTGGTGTTGCACAACCAACATGTGCTATCATTCATGAAGAGTATGAGTGGGAGCTTGAGCATCAACACTCAGCGAAGGATGACTCCCTTTTGTCTGAGCCCCCTCCATTCTTTCTTAACATCATTGGTGAACCTGCCTTCCATGATTTTGCATGCGTGTCTTCATCCACGGATGCACCCATTGTTGATATTTTGTAGGACACACCGTATGTTAGCCCATCATTCAACAACGGAGAGGACCAATCATTCATTGGAAATCAACTTGATCTTTCATTTGCTTTTTTGGGAAACGCAGAGGGCGAACATCCTTCCTCATCATCTACCCATCTGTGTGATTCATCAAACCATGAGGATGTCGACCAACATCCTAAATTTTTTGATCTTGGTTGTCATGATCTCTTCACCTCATCATCTGATCACGATGTTGATTCACTCGTTGTTAATCTGTCTAAGCCACTGGTCTACGAAGATCCATCTTTCAACGAAGTTGAAACCCCACAGACCATCGAGGCACTTCAGCCTAAGCTAATGGTTATGTCAGGCCCTCGCTGTCCTGAGGTTGGTTTTGCTTCCGATCAGGAAATTGTTCAAACACTCAAGGCTCCTCATCACTCATTTGTATGCACTCAAGATCAATCTAACACTCATATTTTACTTCCTCCACTTGAACTACATGATCCCATTACTCATGCATTGGAGGAGTCTTACATTGAAAGCACTTGTGCGTGATGCAAGTTATCTTTGTTTCTTTCGTTTGCTTACATGTCATAGTCAAGAGTGTGCTTATGCTTCAAAGTTGCATGTAGTGTCACACAACACCATGATAAGTCCGTGGACTGCCCGTCATGCACATGCATGCACTTATGTCCCGTGGGCACTTTGAATCACGAAGTGTGGTTGTCTTCATTGTTATATCTTTCTTGCTTGCTAGTTCGCACAACTAGGTTTCTCACAGACCAAGCCTTCACCAACATGGGTCTACCAATGTGCCGATGGCTGCATTGGAAGTATCACTTCACGTGATCAGGCCCATGTACTATTAGTGTAGGAGTAGGATTCGTGTTTGCTTTCGGTTGTTTGCTTGCATGCTTGTTTGCTTACGTGCTTTGTTTGGTTGTTTGTTTGCTTGCTTGTTTGTTTACTTGCTTGTTTGTTTACTTGCTTGTTTGTTTACTTGCTCTGCTTTCATTTTTTATTCTACTCTTGCTTTGCTTTGTTGATTGATAGTTCATTCACTTGTTTCATTCATAGGTTAGTTGTGCATGAAACCATGTATGACTCTTGAAGCGAGCTGGGTAAAGTACAAGAGGGATTGTACAACTATCACTACTTGGTTATCTGTCATCTTGCATCTTTATGATGAGCTTGTTACTTTTATTCCATGATATGTCAAAGGAAAATACATACTGTTTTGAAGTGAACCTTGGTGTAAACACAACACTTGCATGCTAACTAGTGTCACCTTCTCTAGTCGATTGTTTTTGGGTTAACCCTTGTCAGCTCAGTCAAGTAGAGTAAGGTAAGGGGGAAAACCTTAACAGGCACGTCAGAGATACAATAAACTACTTCTCCATTGGAAAAACATGTTTTTCTCTCAATAAGTCGGGATCCATCTTCTGCCTCTGAAATGAATAAGTGCTATGCACAATGAAAAATATAAAAATGAAAAGTCAAAAATTCAAAATTCAAAATAAATAAGGTGAAAGAAGAGAAAGGCTTCTTGCACAGGGAGGTGATGCAAGTAACTCTGCCGGGGTACTGACCAGGCTAGCTAGCAGCAGAGCCATGCTTGTGTTCCTATGTGACTCCACCGGGGTACTGTCCAAGCCTACTAGCAGTGGAGCAACACCGGAGATGAAACTAAGACTCTGAAGACTATACTGCTTATGCACCTATATACCCCTCAACCCTAATCGAAACAACTGTGTTGCCTTGGCTTGGAATGTTTGTCAATCAACAAAGGGTTTGGCAGATGCTACATCTTACAATCAAGTTAGTGTGAAACCAAGATGAGTTGAAAACTGAACAATATTTCCGAAGGTGTTAGACTTGATTTTCACGAACAAGGTCCATTCAGAGAGCTAAAGTTATACCAGTGTGTCGCATAGTGTTGTAGCAACTACAATCACCCTCCAAAATTTTGCCTTAGCCTCATTTTGGAGCCTCCCTTGCAACCTTCATAGCAACTTGCCTTGCTTTGTTAAGTTCACAAGATTTAATGTCTTTCTTGCACAAAGGTAGCCTATCGGTCACAACTTGATCCATTCCCTTCACAGGCTGTTAACCCAAACTTGGTCCAACTATAGGCTAAGCAACTTCCCCTTGAAAATTGCACATTTTTGGAGGGAAACCAACCTTCCCTCTAGAAATTCCGCAATCCTCTCTTGCAGTCTGCTAGGCTCCACGATTGCACAATCCTTCCTGCTAACACTCCCAACAGGATTTGCGCAAATTTCCCCAGCAAGGCTTCTCAACCCATAATTTACACAAATCTAGGCAGAAGTCGGCTGCTCTACCCAGAAATTGTGCAAATCTCCTGGGCATTCAGCCCATCTCCCAGCTAGAAATGCGCATTTCCTTCAAGCAATCAAACAACCTCTTGCATGTGGAGCTGAGTTGACCGGTTCCCTCTGGGACCGAGCAAAACAGACTTGCATGCATAGGCTGCTTCTCCCAAGGTAGCATGCAAAGGCATCCCTTGTCTCAGGGATCTATGTTTAGCAGTTGGAGGTTACATGCAAGGAGCAATTCAAAAACCTCCCACCAAGTGTCGCTTCCTCTAGATTTGTGGCATGCGCGTCACAACCTCAATGTTATCAAAAATCATCAGTTGGATGCTGCAGAGCTCATTCCTCACATCAACCTTGCAGCTTTGACATCCCACATCACATCTAGGAGCAGTCGACACATTCAACTCAGCTGTTTTGGGGTAAGCCTGCTTCCCATGCCTTGTGCTGCATTTCTGTTGCTTTTTGTGTTTTCACTTGTGTGAGTACTGTTTGCTTGATTTCTTTGAATTCTTGCTGTCGTTTACATGTATTGTAGCTTGTCCTATCTCTATTTCATTTTTCGTTGCTATCTCACTGCTGTCACATGCATGAAATTGTTTTGCATGGACGTTCGCCCAACCGGAAAATTGCTTCATCCACATGCATGTTCATCTATTTGCTGAATCTTTCATTCATGGTTTGCTTGCACTGTAAATCACTTCTGATATCACTTAGTGTTGCCATGCATTTACTGTCTTAGTTTCCTTCAGTTTCCCGTTGGCGAGTCGGGCCAACCTTGGCTCAGACTTTGCCTTCACCAAGGTTGCATTGCACAATTTGGGGAAGGAAGGCTCACCTTCCTCTCTAGATTTGCGCATTCCTACACAACACTAGCCTCAAAGACTGTTTTGCACATTTCTGGAGGACACTGGCTACTTGGCCCAAGAAATTGTGCAAATCTGTCCCTGGCCATCAGTCCTTCCGAGTTGGAATTGCGCATTGCTCAATTCTAGCAGTTAGCAGTCAGACTGGACTATGCATTGCGCAATTCCAGTAGTAAGTCAGTCTCCCAGTAGCCCAGATTGTGCCTTTGTAGTCTTGGCAGTCGGTCTCCCAACCTCCCGGTCGAAATTGCACAACCTTCATGATTATTCACCCAGGTATATTGCGAGTTAGTTCTCATGTTCATTTTGGTTTTCGACTGATAGATTGCTTTCCATGAGTGTTTCCATGTCTCCAGGTATTGCAGGTGTTCATCTACCTCTCAGTAGTACATGTACAATGGTTTCGAGGAGAGAAGAGATGAAGACACCGTTCATAACACACTTGGGGATGCAGTCGATCAAGTGTATATGGACTTGCTTACCCACGAAGACATCAAGTTTTTCGTAGACAAGGACATCAAGATATGACAATGACAACATCACAGTGAGCAACATCATGAACAACAGCTGAAGACAACATACCAAATGCAACGAATGCAAGAGGAGGGTTGTTGAAAACACGGAGGCAGAACAAGGTTGCAAGCTCAAGAAGATCCATTGATAATGAAAGAAACTTTGGAGACTCTGGCTATGAGGTGACGGCACGACATGAATATCGTGCGAAGATGGAGAATGGAACAAAGAAGGAGTTGCATGTGCTAAAGCATCAACTCAGGAAGAACATGAAGCTGCACAGATAGACGAATGAGTTGTAGTAGGAACAAGAACAACAATGAGTGCAACATGCATTCATAGATGAAACTGTGCCTGTGCAAGTTAAGGATCCATCGTAGTAGCTGACACATAGTAGACATGGTGAGCAGTGTTGTTGATCGCATGCAAGGGATTTAGCAGCATGCATGTCGTTGAGTGCACGCATGCAATCCAACCCATTCAACACACTCACCAAGGCGAAGACAAGAAGCAAGTCCAATTGGAGTTGAACATGTACTTCAGCAAGTTGATGTGCATGACCACCAACACACACTTGAAGATCAACATGGACCCTATGCATCAGTGTATTTCCAGTTCAACCATACCCAAGAATACCATGTGCATGTTAGCAGATGAATTGGATGAAGTGGCAGAACCAATGCACCGATTGCAACGGAGGCAAGAATTCACTTCAACAAGATGTCACCATGAGGTGCATGCACACCATCACGGACGACCAAGCTTGGCATCAACTCACCACATTCACCGTCACAAGCATGTCAAATAGTTGGTCTCATCACAACGGATCGAGTGTGAGTGATGTCTTGCTATCAAGCCATGTTTTCTCACATGAGTACATGTGCATTGTAATATTGAGTCGTGTCAAGTGTAAGTCAAGTGTCAATGGTTGGATGTAACAGTCATAGAGTAGGTGAAGAGTCATGAGGGTAACTGAACTGTCACAAAGGGGAATGTCAAGGGTCACCCCACCCTTTGCTATAAATAGTCCCTCATAACTCATTTCAGAGGCTTTTTGATCAACCAAGCTTTTGATAAGACTATCTTGGATAAATCTTGGAAAGTATTGTAATGTGCCTTGGCTTCTCCACTACACGGAGCTAGTTCTCTCTTTAGAGGAGCAGGTGGATGTGGCTATAACGTTCCACTGTTGGGGATAGCAGGTTTACATGGTGTATTTTATGATTGTGACTTATATTTCTTTATATAATAAGAGCTAACACATTTTCATGTATATGTTGTTATTTTAGTTGGACCGCTCTAGTTTCCTTAATGATATATGTTGTTTAACTTACATACTTGTGTATGAACTGATTTGTATGCAATTATATGAATCTTGTTTTTAATGTGTTGCATATGTTGTTAATGTTGTCACCGTCCATGTCGACTAATCTGCCAGACATCACACAGACCTTTCACATGAACCTTACTGTAACAACCATCGTACTTGTCTCGGATTGATCTGTGAGTGTTGTACATGTTATCTTACCTTGTATGATGTGACTGCTGCATCCGAGTGGACTGCTCCACTGGAAGCTGTGCATGTCCTTTTGTGTTGTGTGTTCCTAGCCAAGTTGGGACTGATCCCTTTCAACCTGGAACTCACCTTCACCTTCTTCTCCCTTCGAAGTGTTAGAACCTCTCATACACCTTCCTTGACTCACTACATCAATCACACCCTTGCTATTGATAGAGTTATCTTACTTGCTTCTGTGCGACATCGCTGTCAAGGCATTACCTTATGACCCAATGCTGGGACTCCTACACCAAACGGTCTAAGGTCTAATTGGGACTTCTTATCGGGGAGATCCCCTTGACATGCTGGTGGGTCTAACACCATCAACAACTCCCAAACAGGTTTGAGATATATGCCATCCATCAATGATGATATTTATGATATCTATGAATATAGGGAAGAGTACAAGAAAATGAATGAAACTATTTCCAACGATTTGCTAAGGATGTTTGTAGAGAGTTGCATGGAGGGCATATTAGTTTGTCAGGACATGATGAGAAAACATGTTCTCAAGTTGCAGGTGCTATGTTTGATAGAGAGTTGAACATCAAAGAACGAGCTAACTCAAATTAGGAAAGTAAGCATTTTGTTAGACAAGTGTCAGTAGATGAGGGTGCACAAAACATACCATATTTTCAAGAATATTTTGGAGAAAATAGAGGATTTAAGAGTACAGTGCAAAGTCACATTCCTTTTTTTCCATGGAAATAAGGTTCTTTTGGACAGTAATGCCATTTCCCCTCTACAAGAATTCTGTTAATGATGAGCAATTATTTGAAAATCAGGCATTTGAAAAAGTAGTTAACAAGTGCCAACAAGGAATTGAACAAAAGGGAATGAAAGGTTCTAAAATTACAGAGGAAGAAATTGATAAGGAAGGGGCATCTATGCAAGGAAGTCCAGAGCAAGAGAAAGTGGAGAGATCCACATCACTTCAAATTGGAGAGAATATTTTGAATGTTTCACAGGAAAGGTTTGACATGGGGAGGATCATGAACTCAATAGGATCCCAAACCAAGAGGATGGACATGGAAACTTCATTTTCACTGGGGCCATATTTTAATGCTCCTGCTAGAAAGGAAATATGACCCTCAGGTTTGAATTCAGTACAACTAAAATGCTTTAAACATACTTTTGAGTCTTTTGACATTTGGGCTTCATTCATGTAGTTTTAACTTTTAAGTTTCTGGTATGAACAAAATTAGAGTTTGATAGCCACCTTTCCTTATAGCCCAAATTTTCCAAATTTTATTTTTGATAAATTAATAATGCGATCCTTGAATCATTTATTTGATTTTTTTTTTTTTCAAACTTCAAGTATACATTTTGTTAAGAAATAAAAGAATCCTAAGTTAATAAGGAATCCCATTGCGTAGGAGCATTGATAAAAATGACATTTGTGAAAAATATTGGAAATAGGAAACAAGAGTGGAAGGAAAAGAGCAGGAATGGCAGGATTGGCATTTTTATATCCAAATACCTTCATTTTGACCTCTAAATGATGATCTTCTAATGACCAAGCTTGTATGTTAAGTTACGATCAGATAAGAGTGATAAGCACATCTGACATATGCTGATATGTTGAAACTCTATCAGCCAAAATAACTAAGAAAAACTTAGGCTTTTCCCACTAAGCAAGGAATGTAAAGAGGTAAAAACACACACTTAAATGTTTTTAAACATCTAAAATGGAAATCTTAATTTCACAATGAGATCTGGAATATTTGACAACAACGAAGAATAATACTTGTGGAAAATCCTCAAAGAGAACCTTTATTGATATTAAATAATGTTTTAGATGGTAAATAATTTGCCCTAGCTGCAATATGTAATGCTAAATCATATTTAAACCCAGATAATTCCCATGCCATGTCTCCTGAGGCATGTAATAGCTCATATTTAACCAGACGCCAAGATAAAAGGGATTGCTCATACATGGGGAATTTAATAATGTTGCTAATAAAATGTTTGGAAGCAAGGTGATATCATCATAACTGCAGGATGAAAAATGGTGGTAAAAATGAGAATAAAATGTCTATGTTTCTGCATTGATCATTGCCCTAGCCCCCATGGGTATCTTTTAGGGCAAGAACTCGTTCAAAGTTATTTTTTCATTTTCAAATAGTGGAAACACATTTTACTGATGAGTTGTCTTGTGAGTTCTATTTTGGTGTTTGGCCCATCACTGTGGATGATCTCTTTCAGATATGTCCGGGAGCTTTAGAGATTGGGTTCGTGGGGGAGAAAGGCAATGCTGGACATAATAAATTGATACATAAAGCAACACAAAAGGATATTTTCTACAGTTGGTGACCAATTACTTTTCCAAATATGTAGGATATCTCTTCCTTATTGGCAATAATTATTAGATGTTCATTTGCTGATGGTTCAACTAAGACTCCAAAATTATCCTGTGAATTCATTGAGGGTACACAACACTATGTTGATAGTGTTTCTATAGGTACTGGAGAAATTTTCAATGTGAAAAGACCAAGGCTCTCCTCATTGAACAAAAATATTTCTATGTGTAGATTATTAAGAGATGGAAACTCTTTTGACAAAAACATATTATCTATTATTTAGCTAAGTCACATGAAATATGTATGAGTATATGACACATGACACGATGAACCCCCAGAACATTGTAATGCCTTGTCCAAACTGAGGGATTATGAAGGATGTAATAGCCTATCAAATTTAATTCAATCACGTTCTATGGTTTTTTTGTTTCTTTCTCTTCATCAATTATGAGGTTGGGTTGAGCAAATTTGATGTACAAACAGATACCCAGACAGATATTTATTAATATTTTTTCTAGGGGTGTGATAAGTATGGGAAACCTGGTGTCTGCTACTGCAACAAGTCAAGGTGTGTCTGCCACTAAGCAGACTTAGAAGGTAGTGAAGGTAGTGTGTTTGGGAGGCTTGGATTGAGTCCATTGGATTTTGCATTCTGATCATACTTGGGGAAATGCAAATGGATGCCCAGAATGAGGAGGCTGTGAAGTTCTTCAATGGAGAAGAAGAGGGGAAAATGGTCATGGGGCAGATGGGAAGAAGAGATCTGTGGAGAAGAAGGGGGATTCATCTGTTAAAAGAAGCAACTGGTTTGAGTCCACACTGTCATCATTCAAGGAGGACAGTTACTTCATATCAGATCTGAAGGAATCAGAGAAGAAGGCCCTGCAAGACTTAAAATTGAGGATTGAGGCTGCCATTAAATCGAATGAGTTCCTTTTGGAAGGACTTGGTGCTAATGGTGATCATAATGCAACAACAATAGGCAATAATGTAGTGAAGGATGACAGACCCACCAAGCCAAACCCTGATCAGAATGGCAGTGGGAATGACAAAGCTGATCAGAATGTCAGCGGGAATGAAAAACCTGTTGCAGAGGTTTTGCAGAGCTGCAATGATAATGTTACTATTTGGGGAATTCCACTGCTTCACACAAAGAATGGTGAGAGGACTGATGTTATACTTCTAAAATTTCTTCGTGCCAGAGATTTCAGGGTGAATGATGCATTCATCATGTTGCAAAATAGTGTGGCATGGAGGAAGGAATTTGGAGCTGACAGTATATTTGAAGAGGATTTGAAATTTGATGAGAATCTGAATTCAGTGGCCTTCATGCACTGTTATGATAAAGTGGGCCATCCTGTGTGCTACAATGCTTATGGGATTTTTTGAGACAAGGAGCTCTACCGGAAGATCTTTCCAGTGGTTTTGTGTGGGTGTGAATATGTTATACATGACATTTTCCTTGATTTGTCTTGCCAGGTTTGGTAAAGCAGATGGGGATACTATAACAAGCCTTCCTCATGGGAAGAGTAGAGTTATTCATTCCCACCAGATGGAAGTAAGTATATCCTAGTTTCTCCAGTGCAGGCTATTCTATTGGGGTCAAAAGAGTTTGTTCTAACTGGTCTAGGTGGACGACTCACTCAAAAAAATTCATGGGAAAAGAGTACGTAGGATATAAAACAATTTGAAGTTCACCCTACTCTGTACTCCTTTTAGGAGAGTGGTCTTATTCTTGTATTAGAGGAAGGTTTATGACCCAGATAAAATTCCAATGGTTTTTTGCGGGTGTGAAGATGTTATAGATGGTGTTTTCCTTTATTTGTCTTGCCAGGTTTAGAAGTTTCTAGTCCACAGAATCATTGTGGTCCAAATTCTAGAGAAGGGCACAACCTAGTTCAATTATGTGCATGTTGCTCATGAATTACATTGAAAAATATTCGTCAGTAACTGAGATTCAGAAGAGTAGAAGGGTCCAATTCAATATAGAGTATCTATGGAGAATTCGTTGTCGGAATTAGAATAATACACCCTTCAAAGGACAAGTATAACACACAAGAAAATCACTGTGGTTATTTTCTTCTAACATTATGGAAATATCCAATACAAGCTTGAGTGGATGCAGCGGAAAGTCTGGGCACAGGCAGAGTAGTAGGGGATGCAACGCAGTGGATGAAAATTCAAATGGAGTTGGTGCGGTTGATGCATTATTGGAGTTAGAGCGGTGGGTTGGTGAAGTTAATGCAGGGATATGGCGTGTGAGGTGACAAAGACGGAGGTAACAGAGGAGTGTTTCGGCGAGGTGACAAAGACGGAGGTGACAAAGAAGTGGAGGGGTGGATGGTCGGAATAATGCACTTGTTGGATGACTAGAATTTCAAAAAAGTCGCATTATAGACTAATCCTTTATAAAAACATCAGGTAAAATTTGTACTTTAGAAATGGAAAGTGTTAGATGGAATATTTAAAGGAAGGCATTTTCCAAGGCAAGGATAAGATTGAAGGAAGGTGGAAAATTTTGGAAATTAAAAAAAAATGTAACTTTTAAAGGTTTCATAAAAAGTTACAACACTGCTAATCCTCAATCTCAAATGCGGATGGATGAATAGGGCTTCACGAAAGTGGCGCCAAAAAATAGAAACAATCAAAGGACCCAAGGGAAACATGCCTCAACATCCCAAGTTAACAGGAATAAATTTGAAGCTCTGGGTGAGGAACAAGAGGAATAGGAAAAGGAAGAAACCACAAATGATGAAGGTGCCACAGATCAACTGTCGCTCATCCACCAAACTCAGGAACAAGAAGCCAACCCCAATGCAAACCTAGATGTTGTTGGGAAAGGAACTAATGATGTAGAAATGGAGCAAGAGGACAATAATGACACAACAAAGGAAGAGGTGATAGAAGAGGTCCTAGGGGGTATGGATCTCAACACAATTGCAGAAGTTTGGGAGAAGCGAGGTCTAGCAACTATCCCAGAGGAGTATATTTAGAAAATAAAGGGAGCATACCTCTACCAAGAAGAGCTCAAGTTGGCTACAACAAAGAGGCAATATGGAGACCACAACAACACAGGTATAAAGTCTCACATCCCAGCTGACCAATACAATCCCAAAGGAGTGGGAAGGAAAAGAGGTAGAAAACCAACCAGTCAACTACTGCAAGATCTCAGAGCAAGACTGATAAACGAGGGAAAGGTAAGAGCCCTAACCCTAACTCCAACTATTTCTCAATGAATTTGATCTCATGGAACATAAGAGGTCTAAATGGACCCACAAAAAGAAGGTTTCTAAAGTAGAAAATAATGGCAAGTAAACTAGAGATTGTGCTCATTCAGGAAACTAAAATAGGAATAGAGGATATACCTGCTCTTCAAAAGTAGTGTTGCAAGGGCTACAACTACATAACAAACACTTCCGGAGGTATGGTAGGAATACAATTAATAATCGTGAATGAAAATTTATTTGAGCTTAAAACATCCATAGCTACCTAGAACTCAATAACAATAGTGCTTCAACTAATTGGAGCACTTGAAATTTTATGTGTTACCAATGTTTATGGACCACATAGAGTAGCTGATAGAATCCACATGATGAACACCCTAAGAAGAATCAATGAAGAGTTGCCTTACCCCCATAAAATCATAGGTGGAGATTTCAATATGATACTCAACCTTTCTGAGAAAAAAGGGGGTCTCAAGAGATTGGATAGGGATGTAGAGGATTTTAGGGAGGCCTTGGAACAAATGGAAATGGTGGACGTGCAAACTACCAATAACATATACACCTAGAAAAATAAAATAGGTAGGGAAAGACAAATTTCTTCACGTCTCGACAGATTCCTAATTTAAGAATCCATTCTCCTAGCAACCCCAGAAATAGATGGAAAAATCCTACCTCATGTTGGTTTTGACTACTGGAATGTTGCATTGAAGATCCACCACTTAAGTGCACCCAAGAATAGACCCTTCAGATTTGAAGCTTTTTGGATGGACAATCGAGACTTCCAAGCCAACTTTAAGGATTGGTTGAATGAAATTCCACCCCAAAGAGGATCCCAAATGTTTCGATTTCAACAGAAATTAAAGCACCTCAAAAATAGAATCAAACAATGGAACAAATAAATATTTGGGAACATTCTTAAGGACAAGAAATATATGGAGAAGAAGATGGAGGAACTTCAACAAAAAATTATTCAACATGGAATCATAGATCAAATGAAGCAAGAGGAAAAAAACTGCAATGAAGATGTGAGGAAAGAGCTAAGAAAGAAGAGAAGTTGTGGCAACAAAATCCAAAATTCAATGGTTAAAATGAGAGAAGCAAAACACCAAGTTCTTCCACAGATCCATGATCCAACATAGGGAAACAAATAGGATTCTATATCACAGAAGAGAAGATGGATAAATGGTATGCTCTCAAGAGGAAATATCTGAGGAATTGAACACCTTCTATGGAAGCCTCCTTGAGGATCCCAACCTGGATAAGTCCCAAGCCATTAGGGAGATAGTTAACAATATTCCTACAATTTTGAATCAAGACCATAATACCATGCTTCTCAAAGTAATCACCATGCAAGAAGTCCAGGAAGTTTTAATGTCAATGCCATTAGGAAAATCCCCTAGACCAGATGGCTTCACCACCAAAATTTTCAAAGCCCATTGTTAAATTATTAAAGAGCAAGTCCATGCCATTATGGAAGACTCAAGGAGGGACAAAACAATGTTCGGAGCCTTTAACACAACCTTCTTAACTCTAATTCCCAAGGAAGAGGGTGCAGACACCCCAGATAGATTTTGTCCTATTTCTCTCTGCAACGTGATCTACAAAATCATCTCTAAGGTTTTAGCCAACAGGCTCAAACCATTGCTACCACTTCTGGTTTCTCCCAACCAATCAGGATATGTGGAAGGGAGATAGTTTATGGACAATATCATACTATCCCATGAGACTATACACTTGCTTCAAACTTCTAAGCAGTCTGGGATGTTAATGCAGCTCGATATGTCAAAAGCTTTTGACAAAATAAGTTGGCAGTACATGAGGGAAGTTCTCAAAGCTTTCAACTTCCATAAGGACTACATTGAATGGATCATGGCCCTAGTTTCGGGAGCCTTCTTCTATATTCTCCTTAATGGCGCCCCCACCTAGCCCTTTGTTCCTACCCAAGGAATCAGGCAGGGAAACCCCCTTTCACCTTTCCTCTTCATTCTCATGGCAGACGGTCTTGGAAGAACAATTCAGGCAGCCCAAACCAATATCTAGTTAACGGATTAAAACTTTATGTCAATCCCTTTGCTTCCACTAATCCACAGTTGTGGATGAAACCATACTCATGGGAAACGCACCTACGATGGAGGCTATCCTTTAAGCACATTCTGAACCCATCTTATGAAGCTTTAGGAAGAAACTGTCAATCTGCATAAATCAAAAATATTTTTCTTCAACACCCCTCCCCCTATTCAACGAAATATCATCAAAATCCTTGGCTTTCAGAATTTCTCCCTTCCCTCAAAATACTTGGGTGTCCCTCTCACTGATAGGCCCCTTAGGAAGACAAACTGTGAATATATTCTAAACTGAATTCAAAACAAACTCGACAATTGGACCTTCTGGTCCCTCAACCTAGCCGGTCATCTTATTCTAGTCAAATTAGTGTTACACACTATGCCATTGTATCTCTTCTTAGCCCTAGCCACTCCCAAATCTATCTTTAACTTTGCTTGTAACATTCAAATAAATTTCCTTTGGAGAGGTTCTAGGCAGAAAAATAAATGGGCCCTTGTTGGGTGGGAAAAACTCTACAAGCCAAAACATGCTAGAGGACTTGGGTTGAGAGACCCGAAAATCATGGGAAAAGCCTTAGGCACAAAAACTTTATGGAACCCCTTGGGCACAACTATAGAAAGCAAAGTACACTCCTAACCATCTTCAAAAGGAGCTCATTTGACTATCAAGACAAGTCATATCAACCATATGGAACTAGGCATGGAAGAACAAATGGATAATCTAGCAACATTGTTTTTGGGAGGTCCGTAATGGAGAAACCACTCTCTTCTGGGAGGATGCATGGCAACAACTCCTAAATCTAAATGAAGAAAAACATGCTCCCTTGCAAAGGCTAATGTAGGGTAAAGGGAAAACTCTGGTGGCTCATTATTGGAAATCAACCCCTCAGGGAAGCAGATGGAGAGAATGGCTTGGCAGGCAGGACTGGAAACCACTTCCAGATAATTTTGATTGGGACACTTTCAAGGGGCTTCTTTAGTATCTCCAGATCTAGGTGGATTCGGAAGATAACAAATTAAGGTGGGGAAAAAAACTCGAGAGCCGTATTTAGTCTCAAGGAAGCCTATGGCTATTTTTCCAACCATAAACAAATGCAATAAAGTTAAAGTTGTATTTATATATGGGCTAAACAATAGTGGCCAAAGATAACTCTCTTTATCTAGATGGTTCTCCATGGTAAAACCCTAACATAGGATAACCTGAGGTTTTTCGGGCCCATGTCTATGATGTCTTTGTGAGAATCAAGAGGAATCCATTATTCACCTCCTAAACTCCTATGTCTGTGTTTCTTCTCTCTATGAGTGGGGAGTTAAAGTTTTCAGGATGATTGACAGAAACAAAGCATCAGTTCAAGACAGATTATATAATTAACAACCTCATATCATTTCCCACCCACTATTCAACAGATCATGGAACTTATTTCTAAGGTCCTTTGGTGGATAGCATGGAAAGAAAGGAACACAAGATTTTCAAAAATATATAGACAAAATGGGAGATTAACCAAAGTTAAGAAGATAATTCGGGAATTGGTCTCTATATCCAATCTTCTTCCAATGCAAGGCCCTCCACGTGCTCCAGACCTTCACATTCTTCAAATCCTAGACTTGGAAAACATTCCCTTTATCATTACAAAATCTAACCCTATTATCTTTGATACCCCTGCTACTTGGTCCCCTCCTAGCACTAATGTTATCAAACTCAATTACGATGGGGCCTCTAAGGGAAACCCTGGATCTATAGGCTTTGGAGGAGTTTTCTAAAATCACAGGGTGATATTCTCTGGATTTGTTACGGGAAATTAGGTATCAACACCAATAATGAAACTGAGCTTCAGGCTATGGAGCATGGGCTCGAAATTTCCATGTTCAAGAAATTCGTTCCACTCATCATTGAAGGAGACTTAACACTAGCCACCTTTGTTATCTGCAAGCTCCAGAATGAAGCTTCAGTCAACAAAGTGACTGCCAACTGGAGGCTTACAAAAACTCTCCAATGCATCCAACAACACATCAGCAACATAAGCGGGGTCCACTTCCAGGCGACTAGGGGAAAGGAAAACTCCGTGGTTGACCCGAGATTCACCAAAGCTAGAGAAAATATTTTTAGTCACGCTATTTAAATCACCTAGACAATTAAAGGCATCACAGGTCTGGCCATTCAATAGAATATCTAGGCCAGACAAGATTTCAAGAAAAAACTAGACTTATTGGATGAAAAATTCATTATTTTTGTTGAAATGGTTCACCATAGGAAATTTGTAACCAAAGACTCTCCACACTATGAGTTACTGAAGAGGCGGGCAAGGAATAATCCATCAGGGAAAGAAAACACATTCCCCAACCTCGACAAGATGGATCAAGGAGGTGTCTCAGCCGACCAAGTGAAGATTGATGATGTTCATTATGGAGGATCACCACAGAATCCCATTATGACCGAAGAGGATTAACTCAAACCAACTAAGTCCATGTTTTGGAATTTTTGTCTTATTTTTTGTTTATCAACTGAGTCACGGCCCAATCAAATGAAATATTCAGTTCAATGTTTCAAGAGTCATTCGAACAATGGTCTCTCAGGTAGCTCCTTCAAGGAGTGTTTTGTCTTAATTATGTACATAATGCTAATAGTAAGGTTGGTGGGGGGATATGTATCAGATAGTATAGATCTTATAAGAACAAAACCTTTTGTAGGTGGTTGGGCGATCAGTTAAGCCGATCATGGTTATTAGCTCTGTATTTTTTCCTAAATTTGCAAGCATAATATAATTCTATCTTACATACAAAATAAAAATATAAAAAAATTGAAATGGCGGACATGCCATCCCTCAACATGCAAGTTGGTTGCTACAAGAACCTACAAGAAATGCTACAAGAAGTTCACAGAGTGCTACAGGAAGTTGAATTTTTTCCTAGAACATCCACGAAAGATTCAAATGACTCAAAAGGCAAGGGGATATTCAAAAGAAATGTAAGTCACAGTCCCTCCCACTCACATTTGGAAAAAGTTTGAATGATCACAAAAACCACAAAATTCTATTTCGGAAACATTCAACAACAATATGAATAACTGTGGAAGTCTCCAATCACTTATAAAAGGTTTTAAATTATCTCAGCTATCCAAGAGAATTTTTTGTGTTAGACAATTTGAATTAAACAACAAAGCAACTAGGTAATTTGATTGTTTTCAAGAGACACAAAGTGGAAAATGAAGAGGAGTAATCAATGACAAGTATTTTCCTTTCCTACCTTTAAAAGGATGAACATCTCTTCTTTGCTACAAGATCATAATTTGACTAGTACTTCCTTATACAAAACTTTCTTGCCCAAATCTGTGAAAAAATATTTCAAATCATGAGAGGAGAAGAATCAAAAGATACTTTAGGAATACTAAAACCAAGAGGAAGAATCAAAGGAATGACAAAAAATTGAGATAAACACAGGATATTATCTAGCAAAGGCAGATACATCAACATGAATGTCAAAAAAGTAATTAGAAGCACACATGAAGAACAACATGGCAAAGAAGATGAGTCAGTTGCTCAGAGGGTGAGCAATAATTTCAGTAGGGGGTATGATGGAACTCACAATTAGGTGCAGAATAAGGGCCATCTAACCTTTCCTAGGAACATAAAGGATATATTAAATATCTCCTTTTGCATTTAATAATATTTTCTTAGCTTTTGTTATGGCCTAAATCTACCTCAGGCTGAGAAAGGCAGGTCTAGGGTAACATCAAACCATGCTTAACCTGGTAGCTAGCCCTACCAGGTCGGGAGAGGGCTCTCTCCTTGTCAATCTCAGGAAAATATGGCAAATAAAGCTTGAGATGACTGATATAAAGACTAATTTTAGGCTAGGTATGTGCTCAGAGGAGTTTGATTGAGTTTTATGGTGGTTTGCTGGATCAGATGTGAAAGGCAGTTTTGGGTCCGGGAATGAACTCAGTTTTGCAGAGGTTTCTATGGGGCGAGGTAGGAAAGTGCTTTAGTACTTTAGATTAGGTGTAATGATGAGTCTTGAGACTGGTGAGGAGTTGGAGAGGGCATGGAAGTGTCATGAATCCTCTTCAAACAATAGAAAACATGTAAAGCTAAATAAACCCTAAGGTAGAGCACTGCAACATCAATGATTTCCACCTTTATACTTGATTCATTTAGTTAAGAAGAAAAGAGAGAGATAATGGCACACATAAACATATGATAACTTGATTCACAGAGGAGAAAACAATACTAAATCACCTTGCCACAAGAATCCCATAAAATGCTGCAAACCCTGGTCTATTTCCTTGCCAAACTGCAAAGATGATGTACAATATTGCTCAAAGCATTCACAAGAGTCCAGCCTTTACAAATCACTGAAAAACACATGATATAGACCTCCAAACCACCTGTGCTATCCATCAGGGGTCGAATCCATGAGAAGAGGGGTGGTTTCAACCATATCTAAACTAGGAACACAAAAATAGGCAGTGGAACAACTTGCCTCTAAAACCTAGGAAACTGATTCATTCAACTCCAAACCACCTACCACTGATATATCTACCTTATCAAGTCAATTTTTATCATTTTTACATCATAGTACATCAATTTACATCATAGTACATCAATTTACATCATGAATTTTACCATAAGAGAGAAAAAGTCAAACTAGAAGAAAACTAGGCGAAAAACAGAGTTTTTGAGCAAAATTGGCACTTTTTCATTCTGTGCGTAGCGCCATTTTTCTGTGCATAATGCTTTTTCCAAGCTACTTTTGGAAGGCTTTCCAAGGTCCAAATCAGGTGTAGGATAGCTCGTTGGAAAGCCCTGTGAGTCTACTTTCTGGAACAACTTGAATTTTTTGATTTGGAGTCCATTTCCCCTCCAAAATTGCAATCTCCCAAGACTGCTTCCTATGTGGCCAAAAAGTGACAGAAAGGGCATTTTTTAGGTGTTTTTGGCCCTTTTGGAGGTCCAAAACTTGTCAAAATTTCCTAGTAATTTTTGAGCATGCATAAATTTTCATAAGGAATCCAAAAATGCAAAGTTTTCTTCAAATGGAGGTCCCCATAAAAAGCGAGCGCCGGTGGCGCTACGCACCTGTCGGAAAAACCTGTTTTTTCCCTTGAAAATTTAAAAATGCCAAAAAGTTCACCAAATTTCTTGAAATTTGGCATGAGTGATCTATGTCAGGTGCTATGCTGGGCCAATGAAGCTTCAACCAAGATCTTGAGCTTATCATGCTCTTTCTTGCTCCTCAAAGTTCTCCTTAATTTGGCTTTTAGGCTTCTTATCCTTGTTTTACAAATCTTGTTCCGTGCCAAATAGTGATAAGCCATGTGGCGCAACATATTTTTCTCCTTGTTGGCTTTCTCAAGTAATTTCTCCAAGTGAATGTTTATCCTCTCTAGCCATGATTCCTGGTCAACCTCAATTTCTTGCTCAAGAGGTGTCAATTTGACTTTCCTTCTTTTTGCTGCTTGCCTGTTTTCCCTTATGGTTTGCAGCTCCATGATTGTTTGTTTATCCTCCAATTGCTTGTTCTGTTGCTTAAGGTAGTTAATGATCCACTTAACTCTTTCAAGATTAAGGGATAAGGGATAGATGTCAGCTTCTTTCTCTCTAATGACCTCCTTGAGCCTTGAGTTTTGGGAGATCAAATCAGTATCCTCCAACTGAATCAAAACAAAATCTCTCTCCTGACCTTCAGAAGGCTCTTCTTCATGCAATGGTTGCTCTCCTTTATCTTGTACCTGTACTTCTGAAGAAGAAGGCAAAGCCCCTTTCACCCCGGGTGAAGATAGCATTTGCCTGTGGTCTGATGAAGGAAACGAGACCCCTTCCACCCCAGGTGGAGATAATACTCGTTTGGCAGCTGCAAATAGTCTCCTTGTGCCCTTTTCATAAGTGACAAATACTGGCACACCTGTAGTTTGAGTCTCATGAACCTCTGGCTGATTTGAAGGCCCTCCTTCCTCTTGAAACACTGATGGGGTCACTTGAGGGCTTTTGAAAACCTCATGTGAAATGAAAGTATCCCATGAAATGTTCAACAAGCTCAACTGATGCAAAACAACAATCTTGATTAATGAAAAATAATAAATGCTACTGAACTATTGAGGAAGAGGTTTTCTTTGCACCAATGTAGCCATTTTCTCAATATTTCTGCATATGAAATAGGGGAGGTTCATCATCCTCACTCTAGTGAAATGCATCAATAATCTAACATGGTAAGTGTACAAGCGAGAAAACCTCCCTTCACAGGTGAAGTATTTGATAATGAGCTTCATGAGTGGAGCATAAGTGTCTTGTAGGTATCTGAAAGGAAAGACCCTATTGATTTGCTTTTGATAACTAGCCTTGATGTAAGGCTCATAATGCTCTTTTCCCACAAGCTGTCCTTTGTTCCACTGTTCACCCACATTTGGAATACTTGTTGCTGCAGCTATGGTTTCAGGTGTCAAAGTGAAGGAAACACCTGCTAAGTTCACCTGGCCATTGTGAAGATGAAGGACAAATAGCCTAGCAAGTTCATGGTGGTATTTCACTCTCTCCACCATCTCACAAAACTAGTAGCAAGACTGATGTTTAAAGCATGTTACTGCAAGAGGGAAAGCTAGTAACTCTGTGAGTGTGGTGGGCTCCTCCCGGATGTGTTTTCCTCCCTTATGTGGTTTTCTTGGTGCATGTACCTCTTGGGAAGAATCACTCATAGTTTCCTCATCCCTTTCATAAGCTGAATTTGTTTCCATACTTGAAAATGTAGAGTGTAGAATGATGAGTATGAAGAGATTTTCTTGAAACATAGTTGACTGCTGTTTTCTTTTTAGGAATTGAGAGGATGATTGATAGTGGAACTGTGAATAAGGGTTTTGATGATGGCAACAGAGTTTTAGGGAATGCTTGAGTTTAGGAAAGGGGAATTAGGGTTTTGGGAATAGTAGGAAATAGGTATAAGGTTTAGGGTTTGGTGATAGGGGGTAACGTGAGTGTAAATGGGAGAAGGAAAGGGGAAGGGAATTAGGGGACTTTACTGCAGGGGGATGGGATGTGGGAAAATCATACAAGGGAGTAAAAATAGCAAGAATGACAAAAACCCTAGACAATTTTCTAGACAACTTTGAAGCAACTAGGGTTTGATTTTTCACCATTCAAATCACTATGATGGATGACAAACTCTCTTGCTAGGGTAGATGGGAGGGTGTACTTACTTGAAGAGATGATATTTGCAAATTTGGAGGCTTGGAAAATCGATAGAAAGAGTTTTTGAGCTTGTTTGACAGGTGCGCCGCGCCAACGCCCAGGTGCGTAGCGCCCGTTTAAAATCCTTTGGAAAACCTGTGCCCGATGTGTAGCGCTTGGTAGGTGCATTGCGCTAGTGCCCAGGTGTGTCGCGCTGGGAGGAAACTTGAAATTTACTGCAATTTTCCCTTATTTCTCCTCAAATGCGATTTTTCCTCTTTCTCTCTCTCTAGCACAAAATGAGGTCTTCTAACACAAAGAATCACTTTATATACATTTTGACTTTAATTTTTCATTTATAAAAAAACCCACCTCCTAAAGTTATTTTTCACTTTGCTTTTAAAAACCCTGTTTTTGCAATTTGGCTCTTTTTTGTCATTTGATGAACTAATGGCTGGATGTTTTTTGTTTCTTTCGCAGGAGCTGGAGTGTTGGAGTTTGGCAAGGTAACCCAGGGCTGCAGATGATGCTTTATTACATATGAAAACAATAAAATTACATAAAAATTTGTACATAAAATGGAAAAACCTTTTTTTCACCTCAAAACAAAACTCTGTTTTGAGGTAAAAACCCTTTATGGAGCAAATCATCAGTAAAATTTGTGATTTTATGAACTTATTAGACATCCTCATGTGCTTGCCGACCTCTTATTGAGATTTCGAAGATGATGGTGGCAAACCCTAGACCTAATGAGACCTGAAAACCCTAAAATGACTTCTGCAAGTGTAATGATAAAAAAAAATGACTGTAAATGACTGAATTTGTGAAAATAAGCCAGCAGGTAAAAAACATGAGGGAAATTTGATAATGAACCACTACCATCAGTTGATCCATGACCTAATGGAATGCAACTAATTAGATGAGAAACCTATGGTTCTGGGAGGTGCCAAGAACCATAGATCTCTGGAAAGCAAATCAATGACTTCTTCCATTGGGCAAAGGAGTCAATAACTTTCACAAACTAAAACCAATATTTTGACTCAAAACTAACTCAATTGTAAAGACTAAAAACTGACTCAAAATAGACTCAAACCACTGACACTAAATTAGGCGCGCGCCTTAAAAGAAATTAATGAACATATGCCAAAGTGTTAATGAAGGACGGTTTTGTGTTTTTCGAAGAGTCAGTTCACGATGGGTGTCATGATTTTATACATTCATAGAGGTTAGAGCTTTCGTATCAGTATTTATTATCATTACTCTTTTCCTTTGCATGAACTGCAGGAATGCAAAACAGGAAACAATATGAAGCAATGAGCAGGAAACATCTAAGGAAAAGGGGAAAGCGTCAATGCTCGGAGAATAGAGAAGAGATGCCTTCATAAACGGATGCCGCATGCAACAGAACCACAGATTCCAGAGTATCACTCAACAGATACTGAGGTCGATAGGTGATTCAACATTCAGGGTCAGAAAGCTCACAAAAGCAGCATGTTTACCAAAAATCCTGAAACTTCTACCTGGTAAAGGAAAAAGGCGCTAAAGAAGGAAAACGCACCAGAAAAGCCCGGAATAAAGAACAGAGGCAGTTTTTGATGTAATCGCGCATCGCTAAGAAAATTTTTCAGAAAGAAAAGTCCCTAACTTGCTTAGTCATTCGCAAGTCAGGAAACCGAAATAGCAAAAACAAAAGCATTTTGAGAGAAATTTGGGTTGTTGCCAAGTATATACGCAGTAAATTCACCCGACCAGAAGATAATTCTCAAAAACATCTTATAGTGTACTAAAAAGTGGTGCTAGCGCTTGCCATTCTGTTTGCGTAACTCAAACAAAAGCAGAAGGCAACCAGCCAACTCTTCCCAGGCAAATGTTGAATGCTCGCAACATTTAAGGAGCAAATGCAGAAATAGTTAGGAATTAGATTCATGTTTTAGAAATAGTTTTGCTTTAGAAGAAGGGCGGTCATTTAAACCGTATCCTAAATTTATGTAATTAAGTTATTTAGTTAGCAGTATTTAAACCCTTCTCATGCATTTGGAGAAGGGTCCAGAAATTTGTCAAAAACTTGTCCTCAGAACATGCACTTTTGCACCCTCATAGGAGGTTTTGATGAATGGATGGATCGAGGTTTATTAATGTTTGCATTTGATGTCTGCTACTGATGTTGCACTTTTGTACTCTTAGTAGATGTTATAATAAGTAGAGATAAATCATTTTTTCTTGAAGCTTATGAGTAGGATCAGTCATAAATGGTACTTTTATCTCTTGGCCATTTCTGCTTATATTCTTAAAGTGATATACAGTTTTAGTTGTTTATATGTTATTGCATGAATGTGTGAGTTACCATTTGGCACTTTTGTACGGTGGAGCCATTTATTTATGTCTGATATATGAATAACTTATTATGCGATATGCTGTTCACAACTGTTTTGCCTAACTTTTTATGCAAAGTAGTTCATCTTAATTGATTTCTATTCTTATGATAGTTGAATGATCTTTATTACCAGTTATTGTCTGAAATCTTTTTAGATCGCATAATAGAAGAGATACACCCCGGGTTAGCATAGATTAGATGTGCTATTTTTCATTAGATTACAATAGAATAGATTTAGTTTAAAAGTTTGAATTAGATTAGCTTTAAGTATTCTTAGATCAACAACATCCAACTCTGCACACACACACACCCTTAGATTGGGAAACTGGTCCCATTATCCCCAGTCAGACTCGCTATACCAAACAGATAAGGAGCTGCCAACCAAGGTCCTGACCGGGTGGGTATCCCCCTTGTTGTCGACCCGATTTTCGGGGCTTCAACATATTTGGCGCTAGAAGGAGGGCCTGAACATAGTGTCTATTGGAATGGTTTCAATTGTAACATTTGAATCAGGATGGCTGCTCACAAACTTCCCATTTGGAGTTGCATCCATGTTCGTGCCTCTTCCAACACTCCACCTGAAGTGGTAAGACTCTTATCTCAGGTAAATTCAATGGTAAGAATAATTCTTCTGCTTTTAATCATGCTCTTCAATTTATTCAAAGAGTTTCAAGTTCGAACGTTCAAAGAATTGATGAAGGCGTTTAATGCAGAATTTTTACTCTTACATTCACGACGGAAGCTAGAAAATGGTGTAGAACCCTCCCAGTTGCCTCAATTCACAGCTCATACCAATTCTTCAAGACTTTCATTTGTAAATTTGATTGTTATGACTATGACCAGGTATATGATGAAATTGATTATCTACGGAAACAAGATGAATCTGTTAGGGATTTTAATATGCGATTTCATTTTAATTGTCTAAAGTATGATCTTGAAAGTGAACTCATGGATGAAGAATCTTCAGATTATGCTGAGCATTCCCTGCCTCCTATGTCTGATCCAGCAGAAATTAGTCCAAGCTGTGTCTCATTTTCTTCTAATATGAATGAGAATTCCAATTTGAATATACAAATCAGTCATGATGGAGAAGGTTCCCAAAGCCTAGGAGACATGCATTCTCTAATGCAAGAAGACAAAAGCGAGGATGTTGGAGGAAAGCCTGCCTTGGGACCAGAGATGACTTTGATACAAGGTCAGATAATATCATTGCAAGTCAACAAATGCAGATGCCCAA